>OY728156.1:1412927077-1414176577 GCA_963277665.1 Viscum album
AACTAATACCCCACTATCCAAAGGACGTGCATTGTGATCTTTTTTTTATTTGGATGAAAATATAAATGATGAAATATCACATTGGACAGCCACACTTTCCAAAATTTATGCTCATGAAATTATACAAGGATTAAAATTAGAATCAGGGCATGCTAAATTATTTGATATTCAGTTTCAAAGTGCGCAATGTGTATTACCATGTTCAAAGTTAAAGGAATTTTTCCTTCCATTTACACTTTTTTTTCAAATCATTCATTTTTTGACACAAAATCATTTTTTATTTTATCTCCCCCCCAACTTAAAATAACATTATCCCCAGTGTTTAAAGAAAAGAAAATTTAGAAGGGGTAGAGGTAGAGAATGAAAGTTCAAAAAGGAAATTGAAAATGAGGATCATGGAATGAAGTCACCTGATGGTTGAATTTGAAATTATTGCTTCTCTCTTTTAATCCTTTGATATCCATGTCACTTGTAGAGTTCCCTGGTAGAAAAAGGAAAAACAAAACAAAAAAAACAAAACAAAACAATATATATATATATAATAAAGAAATTAAAATATAAGTATATATATAAAAATTATATAATAAGGAAGCACACAAAACCGTAGGTCAGTGATAAGCACGCGCCCCTATCTCCCTTCGGTCCCGGTTTCGAATCCCCGCGGCTTCGCCGGTTGTGACGGGGTTTGACCCACGACCCATGACGTGTCCCTTTTTTTAATATATTTTTATTTATTTATTTTTTATTTTACCCTAAAAAACATTAAAATAAAACAAACTGATGATACATTGTATTATTTTTAAATTTTTGGGTAAGGCATTACTCAAGGATCACACCATGTGACATGGATGAATATAGTTCTCCCCTTTCATACCCATCCATACTCATAATATAATAATAGGTCAACAGTCTATTTTTTTTAAATATAAAAATGATTAATTAAAATATAAATTTTATTAAAAAAATGATAGGAAACTTAAAAACCATGGGTTGCCTCCCATTCATCACTTTGTTTAATGTCGTTAGCCCGACATGGATCCTAAATCTATCAATTTTTTCCTGGTTCATAGGTTGGCTCAGTTAACTCAACCTCTATTTCCTGTTTATTGAATGATTCAATGAATAGTTTTAAACTTTGACCATTGACCTTGAAAATGTAACCACTTGTGGGATCTTGAATCTCTACTGCCCCATGGGGGTACACATGATGCGCTATGAAAGTTCCTGACCATCTAGACCTTAACTTTCCTAGGTGTAAATGAAGTTTTGAACTATATAAGAGCAAAATTTTTCCCGGTTCAAAATGTTTGGCCTTGATATTCCTATATTCGTAGGCTTGAACTCTAGATTTATTAATCCTTGAATTTTCATAAGCCTCCATCCTTAGTTCCTCCAGTTCATTGAGATCTAATTTCCTTTTTGTTCTGGCCAATGAGATGTCATAATCCATTTTCTTAATTGCCCAAAAGGCCTTATGCTCAATTTCAACAGGTAAATGGCATGATTTTCCATAAACCAACCTATATGGTGACATTCCTAGGATGGTTTTGTATGCTGTATGATATTCCCAAAGAGCATCCAAGAGTTTCTTGGACCAATCTTTCCTATAAGGATTGACAGTTTTCTCACGAATTTGTTTAATTTCACGATTGGCTAACTCAGCTTGACCATTGGTCTGTGGGTGATAAGTAGTGGAAACTTTGTGAGAAATTCCATATTTTTCCATGAGTGATGAGAATGGACGATTGAAAAAATAAGTTCCATGATCACTAATGATATCCCTAGGAATTCCAAATCTAGAGAAGATGTTTTCCTTGAGAAATCTAATCACAGTTTGATGATCATTGGATTTTTTAGGAATGGACTCAACCCATTTAGAGACATAATCGATAGCTAAGAGAATGTGAAGATATCCCGTAGAGTTTGGGAAGGGACCCATGAAATCAATTCCCCAACAGTCAAAGATTTCAACCACTAAGATGGGAGTGAGTGACATTTGATTCCTTTTTGTGGTGGACCCTACTTGTTGACACCTAGGACAGCTTTGACAAAATGTGTAGGAGTCCCTTGAGAGGGTGGGCCAGAAGAGACCACATTGAAGAATCTTAGAAGATGTTTTCTTAGAGGAAAAGTGACCTCCACATGGATCACTATGACAGAATTTAAGGATGGACTCTTGTTTAGATTCTGGAACATACCTCCTAATGACTTGGTCAGGGCAGAACTTATAGAGGTATGGATCATCAAACACATAGTTTCTAACATCAGAAAAGAATTTATTTTGAGCTTGAGTCCCTAAGAATTTTGGAATGACTCCTGTAACTAAGAAATTGGCTATGTCGGCATACCAAGGGTAGTCACTCACAGAGTATAGGTGTTCATCGGGAAATGAATCAGACACAGAAAGGTGATTTGAGTTGTCTTTGAATTCCATCCTAGAGAGGTGATTAGCTACAAAATTTTAAATGCCCTTTTTATCCTTGATTATGAGGTCAAATTCTTGTAATAGAAGGACCCACCTAATCAGTATAGCCTTAGCATATTGTTTTTAGAAGAGGTATTTTAGTACAGAATGGTCAGTGAACACAGTGATGGGGGATCCTAAGAGGTGGGACCTAAACTTATCTAAGGAAAACACAATAGAAAGTAACTCCTTTTCAGTGGTGGTGTAGTTGATTTGGGAATCATTTAAGGATTTGCTTGCATAAGCAATGACATAAGTAGTTTTATCACAACGCTGTCCTAACACAGATCCTACAACAAAGTCACTGGCATCACACATAAGTTCTAAAGGAAGGTTCCAATTTGGAGATTTCATTATGGGGGGGAGAGGTGAGAGAGGATTTGAGGGTTGAGAATAAACCCTCACAGCTTTCTGTCCAAACAAATGGAGCATCCTTTACTAGGAGAGCACAAAGGGGACGAGAGATTGAACTAAATTCCTTGATGAATCTTATATAGAAACCAACATGTCCTAAGAAAGACCTCACTTCCTTGACAGTTTTGGGTGATGGAAGGTGACAGATGATGTCAACCTTGGCTTTATCAACTTCAATCCCCCTACCTGAGACCAGATGGCCTAGAACCATTCCCTCTTTAACCATGAAATGACATTTTTTCCAGTTTAGAACCAGATTCTTCTCTTCACATCTTGACAAGACTTTCTCCACATTCTGCAGACATCCCTCAAATGTATCCCCAAACACAGAGAAGTCATCCATGAATACCTCTAGAAAATCCCCTACCATGTCTGAGAAGATTCCCATCATGCACCGTTGGAAGGTTCCAGGGGCATTGCATAACTCGAAGGGAATGCGTTTGAAGGCAAAGGTGTCAAATGGACATGTGAATTTAGTCTTCCCTTGATCCTCTAGGGAGACCTCAATTTGATTATACCCCGAGTACCCATCTAAGAAACAGTAGAAGGCATGACCTGCCACTCTCTCAAGGACTTGGTCAATGAATGGTAAGGGTAAATGGTCCTTCTCGGTGAATGATTTTAGCTTCCTATAGTCAATGCAGACCCTCCATCCACTACTCACCCTAGTTGGAAGAATCTATCCATCCTCGTTAGTTATCACTGTTATTCCTGCCTTCTCGGGAACCACTTGGATTGGGCTGACCCACTCACTCTCAGCTATGGGATATATGATACCAGCTTTTAACAATTTCAGAAGTTCTTTTCTTAATACCTCCATGATATTAGGATTGAGTCGCCGTTGAGGTTGACGACATGGCTTTGAATCAGATTACAGAACAATCCTATGAGTCCCGATAAGTGTTCTAATCCTAGGAATATTAGACAGGGTCCAACCAATGGCTTTCTTATGTTTCATAAGGACATCTAGAAGCATCCTTTCATGATTGGATTCATGAGAAGAAGAAATGACAATAGGATGTGTTTTATTTTCCCCTAGGAAAGCATACTTGAGTGTAGTGGGAAGTTCCTTCAATTCAAGATCAGGTTGGTTCTGAATTTCAGAAGAAGATTGGGACATTGGATCAAGTTCAATTTCTTTTTTTAGAGTTTCAGATAGGATTGATTCCCCACATGTAGAAGTTTCAGCTACTAGATTGGCTTGATCAGATTTAGGGAAGGAAGTTTGATTGGTCTCCATGAAATTGGTTTCCTGAAAGGTTTCACTGATTGTTGGACCTAAGACTTCATCATAAGAGCAATTTTAAAATGATTCAAGCCAAGGAGATAAACTTACTTCATGTGAACAAAGGAAATCAATCTCATCCTGAATTAAACATTCATCAAATATTCCTTGATGTTCTATGGATTCATTATCAATGCTTCCTATCATGTTTACTTCATGAATGTCCTCGTCATCCTCTATTTGTGAGCTTGCATTATATATGTTCAAGTCTAGACTCATGTTCCCAAAGGTGATGGTCATGTTCCCATTTCGGACTCAAATAACAGAGTTGATTGTTGCAAGAAAAGGATGGACAAGGATGATTGGGGTTTGTTCCTTATTTCCTAAGTTTGGATGGTTGTCAAGGACAATAAAGTTAGCAGGGTAGATGAAGTTTTCAACCTTTACCAGAACGTCCTTTAGAATCCCCTTTGGAACCCTAATGCTACGATCAACAAGTTGAAGTGTGACAGATGTGGGTTGGAGTTCTTCTAGGCCTAACATGCAATACACGACATAGGGGATGAGATTGACACTAGCACCTAGATCACACAAGGCCTTGACAACTTTGCTTTCTCCTAGTTCAACATTGATGTAAGGACAACCTGGTTCTTTCAACTTAGGAGAAATGGTCCCTTGAATGGTGGTACTCACATTAGCATCCAAAAGGACTTGATTTTTATGTGAAAATTTTCTTTTAAAAGTGAACAAGTCCTTAAGGTACTTTGAGTAGGCAGGTATGGTTTGGATGGCATCGAGAAGGGGAATTTTCAACTTGACTTGTGAGAAGATTTCCCTCAATGTTTCACTCAGTTCAGGCTTGAATTTCCCCCTCATGCATTGAGGAAATGGTGCAGGTTGTGGGGTTTTTTGTTGAAGAGTTGTTTCTTTCACATTGTTATCAGTTTCCTCAGTTTGATCTTGTGGTTCATTTGAATTTTCATCAAAGTTTGAATCTTCAGGTGGGTTCTGAATTAGTTTTTTAGGTTTCTCAATTGATTTCCAACTTCTTAAAACAGTCATAGCCTTTAGTTGTTCATGAGTTGTTTGAGCACAACTTGAATCTCCCCTTGAAGTTGAGGATGAAACCACCTGAGTAGGCATGGGTGCCTTTCCAGTTTTGATGGTTTGAAGTTCTTGTTTTAGGGAAGAGACTTCTGAGTTCATCCTCTCCATTTGTTTGCACAGTTGTTATAGTAGGCTTTGTGGAACAGTTTGGGTTGGTGCTTGAGAAGATTGGTTTATCCCAGGGGGATATTTTAGAGGTGGGATGGTTTGTTGAAAAAGGACCGGTGGTTGTTGGTATTGGATAGGTTGGGTTTGGAACTGGTTATGGGATTGGTAGTTCTAATGAGGGTAAGGATTTTGTCCCTGTGGTTGGCTAGGTTGTTGGTTATCTTTCCAGCAGAAGCCCGGGTGGTCATTATACCTTGGGTTGAAGTTGTTTTGGTATTGAGGCTTTTGAAAGTTCAAGGCATTTACTTCCAATGGGGGTCCTCATAAAAGAACATCCTTGATGGATGGAATGGTTAGGCAGTTGTCTGTCTTATGGTCATGTTTGTCACAAATTGTGCAAACAGGGTCAACAGTTTGGATTTCATGGACTTTCCTAAGTTCTATCTCTTCAACCTTCCTAGAGAGTGCTTCAAGTTTAGCCCTAAGGATTTCCTCTTCTCTAAGTGTATGAATTCCAGTAGTTCTTTGTGGATTCTCAGAATAAGGTGTAGTTCCCCATGTTTGGTTTTGTTCAGAAAGGCTTTCTAGATACTCGTAAGCATCATTTGGGGCTTTGTTTTTAAAGGTTCCATTACACATCATGTCAATGAATTTTTTATTCCCTAGACCCAACCCTTCATAGAAAATTATCACTTGTTCAGGAATAGAAAAACCATGGTGTGGAACCATGTTTAGAGTGTCCTTGAACCTCTCCCATGTTTCATAGAATGAATCTCCCTCTTTTTCAAAAAAGTTTTGGATACTCTTTTTAAGTGCAATTGTTTTGTGGTGGGGAAAGTATTTTTTGTAGAATTCTCTTTATAGTTAGTACCAAGAGTTGATGGATGATGGTCTCAAATTTTTTAGCCAATTTTTAGCTCGATATTTTAAAGAAAAAGGAAATATCCTCATCTTAGATGATTCTAGTTGATGTGGGGGACACATGGTTTCTACAATGTCATTGAACTCCTTAATGTGAAGGTAGGGCATCTCGGACTCTATTCCATGGAATGTGGGAAGGTGGTTTAGGACATGGGGTTTAAATATGTATTTGGCATCTCCTAGGGAATTGTGTCTAATGCATGAGGGGGAATTGGTCCAGGAAGGTGTGAGGTAGTCATTCATGGTTTGATCAACTGCATTCCCCAAGTTTGGGGCTACCTCATTTGGGTTTCCATTTTGGTTTCCACTCGGGTTTATGAGTTGGTTTCTTTGAAGACCTTCCATTGAAATGGGCTCAATTTTGGACTCTAGAGTATTAGGAATATTAGGATCTAATGGAATGATTTCCCTTGGTGTACTTGACTCCCCAACCCCAGGACTATCCACCCTAACTAGATGGTTTGATTGATCGCGGGTGTAGGCGGACATGCGCCAAAAGAAAAAAAAACGAGAAAGGGACAAGATAAGAGAATTTGGATGAGAAAAGAATAAATGGGGGAGAATAGAATGGGTGTTTATATGAATTACTTGGGTCCTCTAAAATGTTTCCAAAATTTGATTATCGCTCAAATTTACCCAAGAGATGAAGGTAGAACGGTCCTTGTAGTTTATCTTGGGTTATCGAATCCTCAGAGAACTAAGAAGAAACCTATAGACACGTACATTCTATGGACTGTTTTTTGCTATGAAGTGGCCAAATTGGGTTGATTTTATAAGGGTTTAAAGGATAACTAACATATTTAAGTGAATTCGATTTAAAAGAATGAGTTGATCCTAGGTTATCACTCGAGGTGGATTGGACGTATTTCCTTTTCAATGATTTCAATTTCTTATATTTGAGATGAGTTCATTTAAGGAGATAAAACAACATCATCACTTACTGGTTTAATTCCTACACCCTTTAATACTAATCAACTATACACTTGAAGGATCAATGTTTTTAGCACTTCAAGGTAAAGGTTCGAATTAGCACTTGAAGTGTGTGGCCTTAAATTCAACAAGGATGATGGAGTTTAAAAATCATCAAATAAAAATCTCAGTTAAAGAAGTGATAATACAGTAATGGGGTGATAAATAACATCCAATCAAGCCCCTTTTTACTCCCTTGTATCAACCCATAAGTGGGTTATCCCTCCATTGATCCCATGGTTTCAATGGAAGCGGAAAGTAGACTCATGAGGGAGGAAATGGAGAAGTAAAGAAAACAACAAAAATAAAATGATCACTCCACCGTTGTGTGAATAATTTCACAAGATTTGGTGTGAATAAATTCACACCTTGAGGAAATGGTATCAAATTGATATTTAGAACAAAAGAATAAGAGGATAATAAGAACTTTTATTAAGAAACTAAAGTGAATTGAACAACTTACATGTGAAAGACAAACTTGAGACAACAAAATCGCAGCATAACATTACAATTGAACAAAACATCAAAGATGAAAAACTCCTTCACCACAACTGCCTTAAATAGTAATTTTGGGATCCTTGTGTCTATCCTCCAACATTAAAAAATATCCCACTTGAGTATGGTAGGCCTAGGGTGGTGGAAAGTAAGGGAGATGAGACTTTTCCACCCTTGACCCGAGGTGGCAGCCAGCTTGCTTCCACCGAACATACGCGCTTGTAATTACTTATATATGGACGAATCAGAGTGGGAAATAGAAGAATAAAATGGAGCCTCAGATGTCTCCTAACCTCCTGTAAAATTTGGGCCCATTTGGAGTTGTGTATTCAGAGATATGATTAGATTAGTGGACTGTTTTTTTGGGCCGCAGAATCTGGCCCAGAATTTTATCTCTAACTTGGGTCGCCTAAATAGACACCATGGAGTCCGAATAAGCATTGGATCCTGAAGAGTGATTTGTTCCTATACATTTATTATGTCATCCCACGACATTTTGGATTCATTGGGACTATATTATGGGCCCCACAGTCTCATCAGTGGGCTGGTGTCCAATCTGACTTCTCCAGAATTGTTTCCTTTCATCACAAAATATTCCCATCTTCTTCCATGAATTCTCCATTGATCCCTGAATAAAAAATGTTCATATTTAAGTGTAGATAAATTTCACAAAATATAAAATTAATATATGTATAATTAGATTCCTTAAAATCAGATGAATCATTGGGTACTTTAAATGATATTAAAAAATGTACCACATAATAGTGCATTTTAAGAAGGTATTACAATCATAATGTGAAATGATGTTCAAAGTGTAAAATGAACTAAAATGGTGTTTATGAATAATAAATCACATGAATATTATATATATTAACAATTAATATTATCCTCATTTAGTGGCTAATCAGGTTATAAGCAAATTATAGTTCATATAATATCATATATTTAAAATATAAATGTCATATAATGATTAATATGAAAGATTCATATTGGAATGAATATAAAATGTTCATATTCAAAATTATGGAATGTCTATAATTTTAAAGATGAAAATTATAAAATGGTTTATAATTATCTTTGATTTATGAATTGTTCATAAATATTTATCTCATGTTTAAATATTCAAATTGTTCATTTATTTAAAAGGTTATTCCTTATTGTATTCATGTTTAGTAAATTATTTAAGAAATGTGAATATTGTGTATTATTTAGTTTAATTATTAAAATTATTTTAGATAGATCCTTACATTACATTCTAGGAATGTCGCTACAATGAATTTAGTTTTTCATATACCTTAACCTCGGTTTTTAATTAAAGTTATGAGCTTGGTTTTAGTTATTGAATATATTTTTTGCATATTAGGTGTTAGAATTATGATATATTTGATTATATCTTAAGTAATGTATACTTTAGTAGAGGGACTTGAGGTCAAACTACCAACCCGCCTGGAGGCTTATACCTTGTCTAGGTCGGTGAGTGGGGTTGGTTATTTGTCGCTCTGAGCTTAATCATGTGGATAACTCTATACCATTACATGAATTGTTCATGTTACTTGTTCATATGATGCATTTGGATAAGTATGAATATATTAGCTTCTATTTTTGGGTAACACAGACTTGTGAGTTGTGTAAAGAGTTACACATCAATATGGTTTGAACACATTGATTTGGGTGAAGGGAATATGACTTCAAACTAAATTACTAGAAGCATGCATACAAAAAAGGGAATAAAATAATATAAAATGGTGAGATTAAAATACCCTTAAAATACCAAGTGTGAGATTCCTTCCAAAAGAACACTTTTCAAGACATCGATCATTCAAATGAGTAGGTTCTTCCTCAGTAGGGTGTCGTTGAATTATCTTGTGTAAGGCAAGAAAGTGATAGATACCACTAGATCATCATTGGGTAGGTTTTATCCTACCACAGTGCCCATGGGTTATCTTTTGTTAACCTATTATTGGCGCTTTTTTTGGGTTACACTTAGTTGGGAAACCCCTGGGAAGGATACCAAAGGAATAGATTTCAGATTATCCATATAATGGATTGGACAAAGGGTTTTCCCCTCATCTATCCAAAAATCATATATGATATGATTGGGATGATTCCCTACCTAAATAATTAAGTGACAAGAGGAACACCCTATCAGACTCATTGCTTAGTAAAATATGGATCTTGGCTCACTACTAGATGTAATGAATTTTAAAAGAGGTCATCATTTTAGTGGGATCACATTTAATAAAAGTCCTTATTAAATGGTTAGTAATACATTATACTCATCTAATAAAAGATTATGTTGTATATAATATCATCATAATCATTATGTTAAACTTTTTTATCAATACTTGATAAGGAGAAACTTAATGCAAGTTACTCTTAAGACTAGTAAATTAAGAAAAGTTCTTAGGAAAGATTGGTAATTTAATAAAATTTTTTAAGGAAAATTCTATGTGTCAGAACAGTTCCTTGATAACCAAGTGTTGAAGTTGTTCAATAAGTGAATCTAGATGCTTATAGAAGCATAGAGTGATTCATTTTAGGTTTCAAAGGCATTAGATTCAAAATGACCAAAGGAATATTAGTCTCCACTCATGTACTCAATATAATTGGGTACATTAATGATTTTAGTCACATATACTTAATATGATTGGGTACATCAAATGATATTCAATATTATTGAATATGTTAAATGACTTGGTGAGACTAAAGGTTTCCTTAAATCTTTAATGGTTATAAAAATCGTTTTGACATATATATGATATTGACTGTATGATTTACAAGTGCTATAAATATATAGAAGGTCAAAAAGAGAAAATAATTGAAGCTTGAATTTTGTTTTCAAGTAATGGGGTAAAGAAGTTGCTTCATCAATAACTTGGATACTTCAATCTTGGATAAACTTATCATAAGATGTGTATTTTATATCTTTAGTTATTTAGAAGAGAATGAGAACAATTATTATTTAATAAAATGAGATAAGGTGTTTTTGATACACATAGTTATGATTTGTTCAATTTTATAACATGATTTAAGGGGTGACTAAAATGGATTGTTCTAGTTAGGGAATTTATCCTATTATTATCTATATAAATGTTTTGAAAATATGATTGAATTTAAAGAATTTTTACTCGATATTCTCAAAATTTTGGGAATATATATGAACCAGGCATATGATGTCTAGGTTCTAAAGTGTTGTATAGATAGTACAAGTTGGTAAAAGTTCAAACTGGAAGAAAAAAATCTAGTTGAAAAGTTTAAAATTACTTCTTTAAGAATCCAATCATGGTCATTGAAACCTAGGGTTGTCAGGAAGGAATAATAATAATTTAATTTGATTGGATTGTCCAAGATATTCCTAAAGGAGTTTAGGAAACTCCATGGAATGTCCATATTAGGTATGAACATTATAGAAATTAATTCTTCATTTTGAAAGGTATGTTATTCCAAATGTATATTTTAAAAAGTGTTGTAAATATATAGGAGTTCAAAATCAAAGGATAAAATGATTGATCTTGTAGTATATATTCATGAGATAAAGTAAATAGTTACTGCATCAAGGATTTGAATATAAAGTATTTTATCAAGATCAAATGAATCCAAGTAAAATATGTGTATCTTCATCTCATTTCGCTTATGTGATAATAGAATTTGTTCGATTACAAAGAGTTGTTTTGGAAAAGTATGATATGATTAATTGTATACACATGGTTTATGATTCAAAATTTTTTATAACATGTTTTGAGAAGAAGATAAGGATAAAAGTGTTTTATCTAGGATAAAATGTTTATCCAAGTATTTATTAAAATACGTGGGAATGTTTTCACACCACTTATCATTGATATATTTTAATAAAGTCTTATTTTTAAATAAAAAATGTTTCAAACATATAGAATACCATATATGATATGAAAACAATAGTTTATTTTTCAAATATTCAAATTAAAAGGAAATAAATGTTTTTTCTTAACATAAAAGGGTTTGTGTATCTTATATAGATATTCTAAAAAGAATATAATGTCTAAGTGTCTAGTGGGATTATGTTTGGAATTAAAGAATTTCAAAGTTAACAAATAAATAATTAAACCAATCTAAGTTTAAATTAAATTTTACTTAATATCCTAAGAGAGTAAGGATGTATCAGTAAACAATAATTTAAGTAGTTACATTATTTTAAGGAAAACATTTAATAGAATAGGGTTCTAAAGATGATGATTATGGACTTAGAAATAATTCTAAGTAGACAACAAAAGTTGACATCATAACATTTGATGTTATGAAGTTATGAAGTTTGAATATGTTCAATAAGTTGAACAGTTAGGAATATGATTCCTAAGTCTCATAGTTGTTCAAACTATATTACTTCATATATGTTTCTCACTAAAGAGTTTAGTGGGAGGGTTTCATCAGACGATTAAATAGAGATGTGATATGGATTATATATGATGTAATGTGTTAACAAAGACCTAGAAAGTGTAACAAACATAAGGTTTATTTATCAATTTATCATATATGATATGATAAATTGGTGATTATGCTGGTTTTGATAAATATTATTAAAGAGTTTAAGAATATTAAAATGTATCATATTAAAGGAAACCTCCATATTATCATTCTTTCACATTGGCCACATAAATGTATATATAGATATACATTTCATGAAGTGAAATGATAACCGATCTCTCAAATCATGACTTTGAGTTTATCCCTAACCAATGTTCATCATGGGGTATTATAGGTTATAATGAAATGTCAAAGTTAGAATGGGTATGATTCGTATATAAAGATACAAAATATTCTCATGATGCATAAGATAAATAATATGATTCTTTTTATGCATTGGATGACCCACTAAATATACCACATGGAGTGTCATGCAGATGTATTTGGTATGCTAGGGGTGAATGAATCATATTTGAGTCCCCACTACCTTAGGTTGGTGAGATAGCCAGCATGAGAACCTTCATACTTTGATACCCTACATACGCAAGTCTATATATTGAATTAGCTAATATGAGGGTAGTTGGGTATGTTACTGATCATGTCATTGATTGGAGCTTAACCAAGATGTGATTTTTCCTCTCGTATAACGAGTATGACATCAGGGCCCTCAATTAAGATAAATTGTGGGAGTGTGCAGCTATACCCTAGATAATATATATATTTATTTGGATAAGGGACATGTGATGTGCTTATCCATAAGGATGAATGACATGCGATGTATTCATTGATCAGATCAGTCTACACTTAGAGAGTTGAGAACAGATGAGTTGTCTACGTGGGAGTGACATGATTTTTGTCTCTTGGTCACTCAATATCTTAGAAAAAGGGAAAATATGAGAATGTACGTTTACATATGATGAAAATTGGTGGACATAGGTATAAAGATACATCTGTTTAATAGAGATCATGTCAAATCTATTTGTAGCATGAGTATTATTGATGCTTTTCCATAGAATTATCTTTGCTTACATATATAGATCTAGAGATTCGTATTTGTTTTCAATGCTATAAATACCCATAGGGTCGCACTTTTTAGTTGACTGAATGAGGATTGATTTTGACTCAGATAGATAATCTAATTTTTTTAGAGTTGATCCAAAAGTGTTTTGGATAGGTTTTCACAAGGTATTGCATATGATGTGATATAAGGTGAAGTTAATGATAGCTTTCCAAAAATGTTTTGTAAGATATCCAAAAGGAGTTTTGGATATGATTTCAAAAGTTATTGTATGCAATCTAATATAAGGTGAAATGATACAAAGTCTATTAGGCTTTAGTTCAAGTGGGAGATTGATTGAGATATTACCTAAAAACTTATATATATATGATATATATATTTTATGGTTTTCATGAAAATCATGATTTACATATAGAAAGGGAATATCATTTATATTGCCTATGATAATATTTATCACTTGGACAACTTAATCATCTACATGATTATCATTAAATGAAAACATTTTATATTTATATGAAATATACAAGGAGTAAATTCATATAATGTATGAACTGACCATGACATTTATACATGAATTTTAACACATTAGTTAATGTTGAAAACACCTTTAGAGCATCCTAGGGTGTTATATAAATAATTTCCAAGTAATGGTAGTGAGTGTGTGTGTGTGTTCAGCCAATGAGTCCTAGGAATCTGAAACTCTCTTTCATTTTCCTCCTTTTCATATAAGGTAGTAGCATACCATGGATAAAAATTAATCTTTCTTGAACATCGAGAAATTCATATTAGACCATGGATACACCACGAAGGTGGGATGCTTTTGTTTTCCACTTTGTGATCTCTCTCAAACTCTTCTGAAGGAGATCAAGATTTTTTGTAGTGGCTCTTTGGTGTATGGTGCACATATTTAAAAAATGTTCTCTATTTTAGTTTTTATTGTAATTTCATATTATCTTTCATGGATATCCTTATATTTGGTTTCTTATTGCTTCCACTTTGTCTAATATGTTTTATTAGATTCATATGAAACTTAAAAAAAGTTCATATGTGTTGTGGTGGAGTGGATTAAGTGTAGTTTGTTTTCTAATTTATAGCACATAATGCAAACATGTTTAAGTTTTGATACAGTTCTTGGTTTCCACTGAGTAATATCCAATGATAAATTTTAGTCAAGAGGTTGTACATACCCAATAAGTGGTATCAGATCCTTGGTTACATAGTTTTAAATGACCAGGCCTGGGATAAGGTGTTTCAAGGCTTGATTTAATAACATCATTCCACCTTCAACATTATAATAGAATTTTGGTATTTAGTTCCTGATTCCTATTACATTTTTCAGAATTTAGTGAGAGTTCATTAATTCCTGAAGTAATGGTGTTTTACGAGGTTAAGGTATGAGTGGAGAAGTTTGACGATAAGGGTTTTCGGTTTTGGAAGATACACATAGAGGATTGTCTACTATAAAAGGATCTTGATCTTATGTTAACTAGTACCAAGCTATAAGGAATGAAGAATTAAGAATGAGAAAGTCTAAATAAGAAATCACTTATGATGGTCTAGATGTCACTATCCTAGAATGTGGCTTTTAACATCCATGTGGTGAAGATGGCTTCAGAACCTATGAAGACTCTTATCGATATGTATAACAAGATAAAAAAATCAAAAAAATGTTCCTCTTTGATAGGTTGTTCTGTATAATAATATCAAAAGGGAAACTAGAATTTTATCACATCAATGACTTCAATATCATCCAGAGTCAATTGGAATCAGTGAAGGCGAGTTTTGGGGATCTGGAGTGGGTGTTATTGTTACTCTTATCACTCCCAGAGTCATGGGATGTGATGATTACCGTGGTGAGTATCTAGAGTGTAAATATAGACTTAATTTTTATGGATGTTAGATATCTTATTATGAATAAGAAGATTCATCATAATAATATCCAATAATCTACCAGAAACACATATAGTGTAGAATCCAAGGGTGTTCCACAACATATAAAAGTCACAAAAAAGGAAAAGGAAGGAGGAGTTTGAGTCATAGTAGCTCGTATGAATGTGTTCTCATGTGTTGGAATTGTGGGAAGAAAGGCCACCTAAATAAGGACTACAATGAATGTAGATTCAATTTTATAAGATATGATTCTAGAAGTACATCCACAATTCATGTATCAGAAGATATGAGTGGTCTTCTACCGAGTGTTGCAAGTTCACTTGAGTCTTGGATCATAGGCCCTAAAGCTTCTTTTCACTCTTTATCTGATAGAGGAAGTATGTAGAATTATACTTCTGGAAGATATGAAATGTTACACCTTTTGTACAGCGGAACTCTCAAGATTATAGGAATGGGTAATGTTTCTATTAGTATAAAGAACAAAATCTTTTTGAAATTTCAAGGAGTGTGACGCATACCAGGTTTATGAAAAAATTTGATCTCATTAGGCTAGTTATATGATGCAAGTCTCTATATAACATTTGTGTATAGAGCATGGAAAGTCACAAATAGTTCCCTGGTGGTGGAAAAATGAGTGAAGGATGAAAATACATACCTAACGAGAGTTTCAGAAGGAACTTTTCATATCAAAAAAATAAATTCTACAAAGTTATGGAATGAACTTTTGGGCCACTTAAGTGAGAAAGGGATGAAAATCCTAGTTGGTAAAGGAGTATTGAATATTAGAAGCATAGAGTATGGAACATGTGAAGAATGTATCCTTGTAAATCAATGAAATGTGTCATTCTAAATGAAAGGTAAGACTCTAAAGGATAAGAAGATATGGTTGGTTCATACAGACATATGGAGGCCAACTCCGACTCATTCTCACAATGTCTCATTGTACTATATTACCTTCATCGATGATGCAACCAATATGGTGTGGGTTTTATTTATCAAGAAAAAATAAAAGGTATTTAGAACCTTTATCCAATGGAAATCCATAGTAAAAAATGATATCAGAAGAAAAATTAAGTGTTTCAGGTTTGAAAATGGAAAGGCATATGAAAACATGGAGTTCTAGAGGTCCCAATAGAGGAAGCATATAGTTTGATAAGATTGTATTAATAAATCTTGAAAAAAATGAAGTTGTGGAGAGGATTAATCAAATGTTAATTGAGAAGGCAAGAAGTATGAGGATTTATGCTAGTTTTCCAAAAGATTTTAGGGTAGAAGTGATGATTTATGTGACCTACTCGGTAAATAGGAGTCCATCATCTCTATTGGGTAAAGAACTTATAAAATCTTGTTGGCTCAGAAGGAAGGTTGAAATTTCTCACCTGAAAACCTTTAGTTCACTTACCTATATTCATGTTGATTCCAGGTAAAGGGATAATCTAGAGGCTAAGTTTTGAGCATGTTATTTTATAGGATATAGAGATAATGACGTTGGATTTCAACTATGGGATAATAACTCTCAAAATGTTTTTATAAGTCAAAATGTAATATTCAATTAATAGATCTTGTGGAATAATCAGAACTAAGAAAAATTTGTTGATGAGATCAAAGTATCATAACAAGATAAGGTTAGACTGAATGGAAGTCCTAAAGTTATAGATGTTATATAAAGTTCAGGGAGTATGTTAGTTATGGAAACACCAGATTTTCTAAAATAATTTCTAGATGATTTTAAAGTTATAATGGTGTTTCCAAGGATAAAAGTACCATAATGATCCGGGACTACATAAGCTCAAGGAAGATCTCTAAAAGGTGGAGTTTTGGAAGCATTAGTTCTATAAGGATCAGAGTTGCAAGAACAATTGCAGATATCTACCAGGATTTGAATCCAAGTGCATATATATGGAAGTAACTTGAATTGTTTACTTATCATGAATGATGGAGAGTTTGAAAACCCAAAAGTAGTAGAAAGTTTTAAAGACTAGAATCAATGGGAGTTAATAATGATATGTGAAATGGATCCCTTACAACTATCTAGAATATATTAGATAATAGAAACACCTTCTAGTAGAAGTTTACCTTAGAATAAATGGGTTTATATATTGAAAAGAAAATTCAGGTGGTAAGTGAAGGTATAGGGAAAGACTTTCCATGATGGGTTTTCAACAAATGGAAGGTATGGATTTTTCTAATACCCTTTATCTAGTTGTTAAATGCACGACTATTAAAATGGTGATCAATATGTTTTCAATGTAAGGGTTTCATCTAGAGCAGTTAGATGTGAAAACTATATTTCTTTATAGAGAATTAGATAAAGTGACTTATATGGAGCTATCGAAGGGTTTCATGGATAAATGGAACTTAAATCTTGTGTGCAAGATGAAGCAAATCCTTTATGGGTTGAAGAAATAACTGAGGTGATGAAACCAGAATTTCAATGCCTTTATTATGGAATGAAAGTTCATCCAGAGTAGTGATAATTATTATTATCACTAGAAAGTTTCAATAATATAAGTTCTATCATCTCACTTATCTATATTGATGAAGTGCTTATTTCCACTCCGGTGAAGGAAATGATTGATGAGTTGAAAGATGAATTGTCTGGAAGTTTCGAGACGAGGGACCTTAATTTGGATAAAAGGATTTTGGGGATATAGATATTTAGAGAATTAATTTATAGAACTATGTTCCTAACTTAGACTGATCATATACATAAGGTTGTGAAACACTTCATAATGAGAAAGACAAAACTAGTTAGCACTCCCATGGTCAGACATGTAGGAACCAGACATACAGAAGAATCCCCAAACAGGTGGGATTTTAAAAAAATTCACTGACGTTTGTGTAGGATCAAAATAACAATGTAGATGCTCAATATACAAGAGGGGGGGGGGGTGAATTGTATACTTTAAAAATTTCCTTAGACAAGGAAGAAACTAAGTTTAACAAAGTTAAACTAAGCAAATTCACAACACCTCTAATCACCAATTGGAGAATTGGAATCAAAGTTTACAATATGAGATTCTACCTTAAAGCATATAGAATCTAAACTAATCAGAGTACAAGTGTAAGGAAATGTAAGAGAATTATACTTTCCTTACAATACAAAAGTTTAGCGGAAAAACAAGTAGTTAAAACTACAAGTAACAAGATATAAGTCTTTTTACCCAAAGAGAAGGGTATCCAACAACCTTAGATAAAGGTCCCTTGATTTATACTTTCAAGAAAGTCTGTCTTACCCACACCAGGGTAAGCCATCAATACGAAGATCAGAATCTCTGTCTTTCTATCCCCACAAGCCCTCAACTTCAAGGTAGTTGGAACCTCTGTGTTCCTCAGCAAGGAAGCCCTCAAACTTCAAGGAAGTCGACACCTCTGTCTTCCTATCCCCAGAAGCCCTCGAATGTAATCACCAACATTCAGAGTCGCACTAAGCAATCTGAACGAGCGGTTCAGTAAGCACAAAGCATGAAAAGCTTCTCTCTCTAGAAATCACCTCAACAGCGTGTGGTCTCTAGATCGATAAACTTGTTTCATATCATTTTGATCTCTTTCAAATGAGCTCCTATTTATAGGAAAATTTAAAACGGTCGTCGCCCTCCTACAACAGTCATATTTTCCATGAAATTCGAAGGGACCTGTACACGCGTAACTCAACCAACGGTTAGTTTGAAACAGAATAGACAACATCGTTTATTAACAAACCAAGTATAACTGAATGCACGACATCGTTTTGTAATGAAGCATTTGTAATTAAAAGCTATACTAATTTCAGAGTGTAAGAAAATTAAAAGTTCGGAGTCTAACCAAAACATGAAATTTGGAGTCTATGTTAAGAAATGTTCGGATTCTGTTTTATAGGAATTCAGAGTCTAGTTTCACCAAAGATCGGAATATGAACTTGCAAAGTTCAAAGTCGAACTAGTAAAAGTTTGGTGTCGAACTATTTAAGAGTTCGGAGTTGAACTCATGAAAGTTCGGAGTCGAACTTCATAAGAGTTCGGAGTCGAACTACTTAAGAGTTCGGAGTCGAACTACTTAAGAGTTCGGAGTCGAACTCATGAAAGTTCGGAGTCGAACTCCATAAGAGTTCGGAGTTGAACTACTTAAGAGTTCGGAGTCAAACTCATGAAAGTTTGGAGTTGAACTTCATAAGAGTTCGGAGTCGAACTACTTAAGAGTTCGGAGTCGAACTCATGAAAGTTCGGAGTCGAACTTCATAAGAGTTCAGAGTCGAACTACTTAAGAGTTCGGAGTCAAACTCATGAAAGTTCAGAGTCGAACTTCATAAGAGTTCAGAGTCGAACTACTTAAGAGTTCAGATTCGAACTCATGAAAGTTCAGAGTCGAACTTCATAAGAGTTCAGAGTCGAACTCATGAAAGTTCGGAGTTGAACTTCATAAGATTTTGGAGTCGAACTACTTAGGAGTTCGGAGTCGAACTCATGGAAGTTCGTATCCATAATTCGGAGTAGAACTTCATTTTAGTTCACATCCAGAATTCAGATCCAAGAAACAGAATACTCCAATACTTATCATTATATGATTCCGGGATTTTGGTTAAGAATCCGGTTTTTGTACTTAAAAAAAAATATTGCTATGTATAAGAAATTCTAGGTTAGGATAAATTTCCTTATGGAAGAAAATTTTCCTTATGGAGGTAAAACATACATTTGCTTAAGTATAAGGTGTTTGTGATTTTCAAAATAAGAAGGAATGGAAAAGTCATAAGGAAAACCTTATTGACTCAAAAATCTCCCCCTTTTTGGAAAGCACAAACATCCTTAAAAAAAGAATATAAGGAATTTGAAAATTTTCATTAGGCTTTGAAATTTAAAACCTATCTCCCTTTGTTCATGAATGAAAGTGAATAAAACTAACCCCCCCTTAGGCATTGAAACTCTAAGGATTGTATTCTGAATTTTCGGAGTGGAGTTTTCATTATCATGGGAATGAAAAACTTCTAAGTGAGAAAATCCCCCCCACTTTAAGAATATTTCATTTAGAAATTTTTCTTTCTCCTCCTTAGGAGTAGTTCTTTTTCCTTCTCCCCCTTTGTGATTTTCAAAAAGAATTTAAGGATATGGAAAATAAAATATGGTACCTGAAACATTAGTATATGACAAGATACAACGAACCAAATAACATTTCATTAGAGTTGGAAACATTTTACAAAGAAAGACAACTACAACAAAAGATCAGAGTGGGTTAATTTTTCTTCCTTTTCCTTTGGAATGAGCTTCTTTAACAAAGTTTTGAGTTTCTTCAAGTCTCTTTGGTCTTCCTCGACTTGCCTCTCCAAGGCTCTTGTCTTCTCTTCTTGGGATTTCAAAGCCTCTGCCTGGGCTTCAATAGCTTCTTTCTGCATCTTTATCAACTCATCTTGATGAACGACTCTTTTTTCAAGCTCAATCCGAAGATTTCTATCATTTATAAGATTTTGAGATAGATAATTTGCCTTGTCATTCAGTTCCTTCACTTGTTGACTCCGGGAAATCTGCTCAATAATCATCTCATCTTGAAGATTTTTAATATTTTTATCTGCTGTGTCAAAGGCATTTTGAAATTCATTCTAAAAACTTTCAAGCCAAACTAAATCTTCATCAACTCTCTTAGACCACTTTTTCACTTTACTGCAAGACTTTCTATGCACATCATAATCAATAAAGAAACTTTTTTGTTTGACTTCTATCTTCACACACTTTTCCATAAGCATGGATAGTGTATCTGATTTTTGATTTTGGCTTAGCTGAAACATTTGACATCTAGAGTCAATGGTGGGAAAGATCGGAATGACGTCCACCAACTTTTTCAAAGACTCAACAATAAAATCATGACTTTGAGATGATGATTCTGAATCAGATACATCTCTTTGAGATTTCTCTTCTTCAACTTACACTAGCTTTATTCTAGAGGTACCACCAACCTCTTTCTTCCTGATAACATCTTTTATGGGAGTCTCCATGAGAACTTGCTTCCCCTTATCACCTCTCAGAATGGGTTGCTCATCAGGAGATACTTCCTCGGATTTAGAAACTCGAATAATCTGATCTTCATCTGGTTTCTGTTTTTTTGTCCTTCCTCAAGAAAATTCATCTCATAGGATTTTTTCTCATCATACAATACATTTTCTTCTTATTCTTCTTGCTGTTTCTCATCACCATTATTACTACCTTCATCTCCTTCTTTTCCAGGAGTTACCAATTTTGCGGATTCAGCCTTATCTCTATGTTCCTCTACTTGTTTGATCAAGGTATCCAAATCTTCACTTCCCTCTTCTTCTTCTTCTTCCTCTTCAACTTCTTCCTCTTCAACTTCTTCTTCTACTTATTTAGCAACTTATTTTTCAGCTTATTCAACTACTTATTTACCTTTGGATTTTTCCGGAGTGACATAGTTCTTAGCTGGAGTTTCTGGTAAAGAAGGCTCTGTAAGGAAAGATTTCAGAACTAGAATCAATTCAGAAGCTAACTCAGTAGCTCTCAGTAAAGATTCTACCACTTCAGCTTCATAAACTTTCTTCTTCATTTTCTTCTCTTTCGCATGTTTCTCTAGCTCTTCTACAGCTCTTTCTTTTAAGGCCTTAGCCTCTGCAGGGTCCAATACGAATTGTGGATCCCCTTCCTTCCTCTTCTACTTATCTTCCCTCCATTTCGCAGTAAATTCATCAGGATAAGTTTTCTGCTTCTTCGGCTTGGGGGGAGCAGACTGAGTTTCCTTAGATTTAGGATCTTCTTCATCAGCAGTCACCTCCTTAAGCTTTCTCTTCTTCCTTTGCTTTTTGGATGGTTCCGAATTCTGTGTTTCTTTCTGATCTACTTCAACATCTTCCATAGATAGAGGGTAAAATTCTCCAGATTCACTGGAAAAGCCCATCTTCATCCTCTTTAAAGTATCATCACTAACCAGCATAAGCTTGCAATTCCGGACTTTTGATTTTCATGCAACCTTGAAGGATTCTAAGCACCGAACTATCAGCTTAGAAAGTAAGGCAGGGAACATGATTATCTGAGCTCTCAAATTGCCTTCTTTAATGTTCTTGATCGTAACCAAGACATGCCTCATCAAATTTATCTTTCTTAGATTTACCAAGAAATCTAAGACATAGATATCACTTTTCTTCAAATTATCTTTATCACCTCTTCTTGGAACCAGAAATCCTTGCACCCAAAGCTGAAGAATTATGTTGTTCGGAGTGAGACGAGCAATCTTAATGGTTGAATCATCCTTAAGCCCCAGACACTTCAGTGCCTTCTCCTTGTTGAAACTTGCACATCCGGAAGTTTGTGTGAGCAGAACTCAGCTTCTCCTTCGCAGTATAAACCAACCAAGCTCGCAGCCTTGGTGTAAGATAACTTATAAGTCTTCCCATAAGACTTGAAATAAAACCACTCTTTTCTATCTTCCATCTAGAAGGAAATATACTCGTAGAACTCGATCAGAAAATCAGTATAAACCGGATCTTGTTTATCTGACTTTGCTTCACAGACATCTTCCCATCCATTCAGTCTAATATTCTTTGAAATAAGGGAATAAAGCTTATAGAAATCCGGATGAACTAACCTTTCCCTAAAGACTAACCACTTAGATATTGGTTTCAAAGTTGACATATCTTGAGATGTTGCTTCAATAGACATTCAGAGCAGAGAGACCTGAAGGATTCAGAATGGCTTTGCAAAGATTGGAACCGGTCTTAAGAGGAGTAGCATGGCTTCGAGACGAGAAAGCTTTCAAAACCGATGTGGTATGAGTCTTGGGGTACTCTTTATATAGGCGATGGATGTGATCTTTGGTCTTTTAAAATCCATCTAACGGTTGACAAACTTCTTGATCTGATCTGACGGTTGATAACATTCCCACAAGGAAAACTTGACTCTGATCTTTTGAGGTTTTAAGGAAGACATTCAGATTTGAGGAAAACTAGAATCCAATTTTTTTTTAAAACTCAGGAAAATACCAGCAAGCAAAAAAAATGATAACGAAACTATAAGTAAGGAAATCATAGCTTTCAGATTAGCTAGAAGGATTGTTCGAAATTGGTAATATTCTTCTTGAAGAAATGAATTTAAAAACAAACTTATTACAAAAATTCCATTACAAAAAAAAATATCTTTACGAAAACTCCAATACGAAAATCTCATTATGAAAACTCCAGTACAAAAATCTCCATTCCAGAAGTTCTCATTTAGAGAATTTCAATCCTGAAAATTTCAGTTCTGGAAATTCCCATTCCGGAAATTTTAGTTTCATAAATTTCCATTTCGGAAACTTCAGTTCCAAAAAGTTTGGAAAACTAACTACAAAAAAAAATTTAGTTATTCTAACAAACAAATGTACCCCCCTATGAAAAGGAGTTTATTACTTTTAGAAGAATTGTTCAACAAAAATTTAATGAAGAATGATTACCTTACAGTTATCATTCCTAACTTTTGTTTAATGTATTCAAATCTATCAGAGGGTAAAATTTTTGTGAAAATATCAGTAAGTTGATCTTGCGTTTCGATAAAATGAAGAATGATATCTCCTTTAAGTGTGTGATCCCTAAGAAAGTGATACCTAATATCTATGTGTTTTGCACGAGAGTGATGTGTAGGGTTCTTACTTAGGGAAATGGTACTTGTGTTATCACACAAAATTTGAGTCTTAGTAAAACTCAGGCCATAGTCTGTGAGTGTGTGTTGCATCCACAACACTTGAGCACAACAACTTCCAGCTGCTACATATTCAGCTTCAGTAGTGGAAAGTGCTACAGAATGTTGCTTCTTGCATGACCAAGAAACTAATGAATCTCCTAAGAAATGACAAGTTCCAGATGTACTCTTTCTATCCATTCTACATCCACCAAAGTCAGCATCCAATTTTTTTTAAAACAAAATCATTTCCAGAAGTATAAAATAATCCTAAATCCATGGTTCCCTTTAGGTAGAGAAAAATTATTTTCACCGCCTTTAAGTGAGATTCCTTAGGATTGGATTGATATCTTGAACATAAGCATACTGAGAACATTAAGTCTAGTCGACTAGATATTAAGTAAAGTAAACTTCCTATCATACCTCTAAAAGATGTTTGATCTACTGGTTTCCCAGCTTCATCAAGATCTAAGGAGTTTGAGGTACCAATGGGAGTACTTATACTCTTAGTATTGTCATAACCATACTTTTTGAGAAGATATTTAATATACTTATGTTGAGATATATAGGTTCCTTTTGGTCTTTGAGAAATTTGAAAACCAAGGAAAAATGTTAACTCACCCATTATACTCATTTCAAACTCAGATTTCATTAGACTTGAAAAAGAGTCAGTTAAAGATTGCTGAGTTGAACCAAATATAATGTCATAAATATAAATTTGAACAATCAAAACATTTTTCTTATCTTTCTTTATAAAAAGGGTTGGATCAGTATTTCCCTTAACATAGTTATTTTGAATCAAAAATCCTGTAAGTCTATCATACCAAGCTCGCGGGGCTTGTTTAAGGCCATACAAAGCTTTGGTAAGTCTAAAAACATGATCAGGATGTTTTGTATCTTCAAAGTCAGGAGGTTGTTCAACAAAAACTTCCTCTTGAACATAACCATTAAGAAAAGCACATTTCACATCCATTTTAAAAAGTTTTAAATTGAAGAATGCTGCAAAGGCAAGTAAAATACGAATAGATTCAAGTCTAGATACTGGAGCATAGGTTTCTTCATAGTTTATTCCCTCTTGTTGATTATATCCTTTAGCAACGAGTCTAGATTTATTTCTTACAATGACTCCATTTTCATCACACTTGTTTCTGAAGACCCACTTTACTCCAATAATAGAAGTTTCCTTAGGTCTTTCAACCAAGGTCCAGACTTTATTCCTTTCAAATTCATTTAGTTTATCTTACATGGATTTGATCCAATCATCATCACCTAAAGCTTCATTAGTACTTTTTGGTTCTAATTGGGAAAGAAATGCTAGATGTTCTACTTCATTTCTCAAGGAACTCCTAGTCCTTACAGGTTGATTTATATCACCAATGATGCTATCACTGGGATGATTCTTAAGAAACACCTGATTTGGTTTTTGTAAAGTCTGTTCATCAATATAGGGTAGAAAGTCTTCTGGGGTAAATGTTTCAGAAGTATCTTCTTGAACATTTTCCTTATTAGAAGGATCTTCTATCAAGGGTTGATAATCAGTTTTTGAAAACACATATGAGGATGTAGGTTGGGATGGTTTAAAAACAAAAGGATCAGATTCATCAAATTTTACATGCATTGTTTCTTCAACAGTACAAGTATTTTTATTGAAAACTCTACAAGCCTTAGAAGTTATGGAGTAGCCTAAGAAAATTCCTTCATCAGATTTTGGTGTGAATTTATATAAATTATCTTTAGTATTCAGAATGAATACTTTGCAACCAAAAACCTTGAAGTAGGAAAGTCTAGGTTTTCTACCACTCCATAACTCATAAGGAGTTTTATTAAGAAAAGGTCTAATCAAAACTCGATTTATAGTATAACAAGCATTACTAACAGCTTCATCCCAGAAATATCTAGCTATAGAATATTCACTCAACATGGTTCTAGTTATCTCTTGAAGAATTCTATTTCTTCTTTCCACTACACCATTTTATTGAGGAGTTCTAGGTGCTGAAAAGTTGTGAGTAATACCTTTTCTACTACAAAAGGTTTCAAAATCAGAATTTTGAAATTCTCCACCATGATCACTATGAATAGTTTTCAATGGAAGGTTTTTCTCATTTTTAACTTGGGCTCTAAAAGTTTTTAAATAAGAAAAATCTTCAGACTTCTTTGCTATAAAATAGACCCATGTAAATCCAGTGTAATAATCAACTAGAACAAACACGTAGTATTTGCCTCCAATGATTCCGGTTTGTGTTAGACCAAAAATATCCATTTGCACCAACTGTAATGCATCAGTTATTGAGACTTCATCAATTGATTTAAAACTATATTTATGTTGCTTTCCATATTGAAAAGGATCACAAACTTTAGAAGAATCAAATCTAACCTCCGGTAGATCCTTAACTAGTTTCTTCTTAGAGAGTTTACATAAGTTCCTAAGATTACAGTGACCTAATATTATATTCCATAACCAAGAATGATCTTCTATTGCACTAAGGAAAGGTAAATCTTGGATTCTAAGTACTAAGTTCAAAGTGTAAACATTCTCTTGCCTATTGGCTGAGAGAATAAATTCTTCCTTGGAATTGTGAACTAAGAACTTATCATTCCTAAAATTCACAAGGTATCCTTCATCACATAACTGTCTTATACTAATTAGGTTGTGATTAAGACCCTTAACAAATAAAACATTTGAAATCAAAGTTTTACTAAGAAGAACAATATTACCTATACCAACAATTTCTCTCTGAGCATTATCTCCGAAAGTTACTTTTCCTCCTTTCGTTTTGATAATCTTTTCAAAATAGATTTTGTTGACAGTCATGTGCTGGGAACATCCACTATCTATGTACCATGTGTTGTTGTTGGTACTCCCTTTATCTTCCTGTAATCAAGAAAAGAAATTAGACTTTCGGAATCCAAACTTGTTTGGATCCGAGATTTCCAGATAATAAAATTTTGGGCACCCACATCTTCTTTGAAAAATATGCCTTATGAAAACCTAAAGATTGAGTTTTGTTTAAAGAACAGTTCTTTGCCCAGTGACCACCACATTGACACTTGGTACAAAATGGGGCACTTTGTGGAACAAAGTAATTGTTACTAAAAGTTGGTTTAGCATGGGTATAACCAAATCCAGATTTGTTTCTTAAAGGTCATATTTGAGAATACATTTTATCAAAATTTTCTTTACCATGGGTAAAGTTTGATAAACACTTATTTAAGGAAAAAATTTCAGAATTGAGTTTTATAACCAAGTTTTTATCTTAAAAATCATTAGATTTAGAACTAGAGCTAGGCTCGAAGACACTTTTCTTAGAAATTACTTTTTCTAACTCTTTAGAAAGTTTGTTCTTATCATAACTTACTTCCTCAATATTTTTTGAAATATTTATAAAATCATAATTTTTCCTATCAAGATATTTAGTAAGATTTGATATTTCTTTCATAAGGATAGAATTCCTAGAGTTTTCCTTATCAAGTTTTTTATTGAGTTTGGAATTCTCAATTTCTATAAGTTCAGCAAACCTTGAAACTTCTTCATAGGTAGGTAAGGTATTTTCTTCATCAGAAGAAGATTCTTTATCTGAAGAATTATAATATTCTATATCATTAGAATTTAAAGAAACATTGGTCAATTATTCATCATTTCGTACCTTAGCCATAAAACAATGATTGTTAATGGGTAATCTGGCTATAAGACCAAGATTCTTCTGTCCTGAAGATTCATAATCTGAAGATTCATCTGAAGAGTCACCACCACTAGCACTCTAGGTGTCATTAGCTTTCAGAACTTTCTTAGCTTTGGATTTATAAAACTTCTTTCTGTTCTTGTCAGAATACCTTTCTTTCCTTTCTTTATTTTTGAGCAAAGGGAAATCTGGTCTAATATGTCCTACTCTCTTGCATTCATAACAAGTAACTTCTCTATCTTTCTTATCTTTCCTTTCCTTTTTCTTATACTTAGATTGGAAATTTCTCTGGCCAACTATCTTGTTCATCCTTCAAGAAATATTTTCTAACTCATTTTCATAGATTTCACTCTCACTAGATTCTAATTGAATAATAAATTTCTTAGACTTGGATCTAGTTACTCTCTCAGGAGTCTTAGCTTTCATATGATTTGATGTTGTTGTAAAGGCAACAATACCATTACCATTCTTCTTCTTGATATTGTCAGCATCTCTCTTCATTCTTGTTTCATGTTAGAGAAGAGTTCCAAATATCTCATCTAACGATATTTGAGTAACCTTCCTATTTTCATCAATAGTTGTTCTTTTGGATTCCCACTCATTGAGCATAATATCAATTATCTTATCCACAAGAGCTTCATCATCCAGACCTTTCTCTCCCATAGACTGAAGACTGTTCACTATAGTCATAAATCTCTGTTGAACTTTGCAAATTGGTTCACCATAAGGAAAATTGAAGCCATGGTATTCAACTCTAAGCATATCTCTCCAAGTCTCAATCACTTTAGAAGTACCAAAGTGTGTAACCTCTAACTTCTTCTAGATACAATTGGATGCTTCACAAGAATAAATTTTGCTATATATATTTATAGTCATTGAACAAAGTAAGGTATTACGTACCTTATAATTGAGTTGATATTCTTGCTTTTCCTGGTTAGTGAAGGCTCTAACTTCCTTATCAGGAATTCTATAATCACCATTAAGCATAACGAAATTATCCACTCCAGTATTGATAACAAAAGTCTTTATTTGATCTCTCCAGTACTCATAATCATTACCATCAAAGATTGGTGGTCTTGTAGGATTTAGATTGTCAATAGAACCAACATTGATTCTTGTCATTATTAAAAAACTTGGCAACCAAACTTGTTAGTAACAAGAGTTTGTAACCACAAAGTTCGGAATGAAAAAGTTCGGAATGACAAAGTTCGGAATGACAAAGTTCAGAATGACAAAGTTCGGAATGAAAAAGTTCGGAATGACAAAGTTCGGAATGAAAAAGTTCAGAATGACAAAGCAAGAATGAAGAACAATGAAAAATGAGCAAGAAAAACTTATATGTGAGTATAAGTATTTCAAAGACCTCCTCTGATACCAATTGTAGGATCGAAATAACAATGTAGATGCTCAATATACAAGAGGGGGGGTGAATTGTATACTTTAAAAATTTCCTTAGACAAGGAAGAAACTAAGTTTAACAAAGTTAAACTAAGAAAATTCACAACACCTATAATCACCAATTGGAGAATTGGAATCAAAGTTTACAATATGAGATTCTACCTTAAAGAATATAGAATCTAAACTAATCAGAGTACAAGTGTAAGGAAATATAAGAGAATTATACTTTCCTTACAATACAAAAGTGTAGCGAAAAAACAAGTAGTTAAAACTACAAGTAACAAGATATAAGTCTTTTTACCCAAAGAGAAGGGTATCCAACAACCTTGGATAAAGGTCCCTTGATTTATACTTTCAAGCAAGTAGTCTGTCTTACCCACACCAGGGTAAGCCCTCGATACGAAGATCGGAATCTCTGTCTTGCTATCCCTGCAAGCCCTCAACTTCAAGGTAGTTGGAACCTTTGTCTTCCTCAGCAAGGAAGCCCTCTAACTTCAAGGAAGTCGACACCTCTATCTTCCTATCCCCGGAAGCCCTCGAATGTAATCACCAAAATTTAGAGTCTCACTAAGCAATCTGAACGAGCGATTCAATACGCACAAAACATGAAAAGCTTCTCTCTCTAGAAATAACCTTAACAACGTATGGTCTCTAGATTGATCAACTTGTTTCATATCATTTTGAGATCTTTCAAATGAGCTCCTATTTATAGGCAAATTTCCAACGGTCGACTCCCTCCTCCAACGGTCATATTTTCCATGAAATTTGGAGGGACCTGTATATGTGTAACTCAACCAACGGTTAGTTTGAAACAGAATAGATGACATTGTTTAATAACAAACCAAGTATAACTGAATGCACGACATTGTTTTGTAATGAATCATTTGTAAGTAAAAGCCATACTAAGTTCAGAGTGTAAGAAAATTAAAAGTTTGGAGTCTAACCAAAACATGAAATTCAGAGTCTATGTTAAGAAATGTTCAGATTCTATTTTATAGGAATTCAGAGTCTGGTTTCACCAGATATCGGAATCTGAACTTGCAGAGTTCAAAGTTGAACTAGTAAAAGTTCGGAGTCGAACTATTTAAGAGTTTAGAGTCGAACTCATGAAAGTTCAGAGTCTAACTTCATAAGAGTTTGGAGTTTAACTACTTAAGAGTTCGGATACAAACTAATTAAGAGTTCGGAGTTGAACTCATGAAAGTTTGGAGTCGAACTTCATAAGAGTTCGGAGTCGAACTACTTAAGAGTTCAGAGTTGAACTCATGAAAGTTCAGAGTCGAACTTCATAAGAGTTCGGAGTCAAACTACTTAAGAGTTCGGAGTCTAACTCATGAAATTTTGGATTCAAACTTCATAAGAGTTCAGAGTCTAACTCATGAAAGTTCAGATTTGAACTTTATAAGAGTTTGGAGTCGAACTACTTAGGATTTCGGAGTCGAACTCATGGAAGTTCGTATCCATAATTCGGAGTAGAACTTCATTATAGTTCACATCCAGAATTCGGATCCTAGAAATAGAATACTCCAATACTTATCATTATATGATTCCAGGATTTTGGTTAAGAATCCGATTTTTGTACTTAAAAAAAATATTGCTATGTATAAGAAATTCTAGGTAAGGATAAATTTCCTTATGGAAGAAAATTTTCCTTATGGGGGTAAAACATACATTTGCTTAAGTATAAGGTGTTTGTGATTTTAAAAACAAGAAGGAATGGAAAAGTCACAAGGAAAACCTTATTAACTCAATAGTTTTACATGAAATTATCAATGTCGGCAAATGGCTGCCCGGTTTAAGATGAGGATCACGCATGAAGAGTTTTAAGCACAAAATAAAATCGTAAAATACCTGGTTTGATCTGAAGCTGCGCACGACATCTGATCATCGTTGGAAATCACTGATCAAAGAATCTAAAGTCAAATTCTTCTAGATTTTACACAAATACTTTAATAAATCTGTGAGAGTGTTGATCATCAAGTTCTGAGTGCTAGTGCAGAGATATGACGACGCTTTCGACGCTCTGACGATCACCGCATCACATCGCTTGTGATGTTTGAGAGAGAGATCGATCCAAGCTCATTGGATTTAGAGCCTCTTTCTCTAGAATGTGGAAGAGAGAAGTATAGAGAGAGAGAGTCCATGAATAGTCCCTATAAAATCTCTCCCTCCTCTATTTATAGATTGTAATATATTAAATATATTACGTGATAATAAATGAGTCATTAACTCAACTCATTGTTCCCACAAATATTAATTGAACCTTGAATATATTAAACTAATATTCTTCAATTAATATTTTTCATGTATTTACATAAAACTTGTAAATATATTAAATAAATAAATCCAATGCTCATTATTCTTAACTTGAATAATATGAATTTATTTATTGAATTGCCGATTGTATCTCCTTGGACAAATCCTGGACCCCATTGGTGGGGCCCACTATTTCTAAAACTTCTATTCAACTGAACATGGAAGATTATCGAATATGCTATTGTGTGTGACCCTCTAGGTCCTTATCTTGATAACAATGAATAGTATTCATAGACCAAGAGCGGCATCTAGTAACCCATCATGACCCCTAAAGAGAAAAGATTGTCACAACAATGACAACCAACCTATGAAAACGTACTGTGTGTTGGACTCCTCATGTATTAGTCATGTTTTAAAGATCACAAGTCCTATTCAGTCTATAAACCTTGTTAACTGTAACGACCCGAAATTTTGAATAAATCTTGTTTCCTAATTTTATGTGTTATTTTATTTATTTTTATACTCAACAAAAATGTTTCACTTGATAACATGATTATAATTAAAATGAGACCGTTGGGTTTAGACGGTTATATGACCATTGGTCAATATGACCACTGGAAACTAAACGTTTTGATTATTGTCTCTAAATACAAGTAATCTTGGTTAATTATTATAGAAAGAAGATTCGATGGCATCACCCAGTAGTCTTGGACCGATCGAAGCCCATCTAACAGAACTTGGGAAGGAGGTAGCACCACTGGGCTTTGCTTTGGACCAAACCCAATACGAACTTCATCGTGTGAAGCTAGAACGGAATCGCCTCTGTGAGAAGTTCAAACTGATAGAAATTACTACTTGTGCGATGTTAGCCGAGCCTCCCTCAGATTCTCTCACCTTATCACACCTTACACTTAGGTCCTATTCTGGTGTGATAAGGGGCTATGTAAGGAGACCGTAACTGCCTTGTGTAATCCTTTGTTTTAAATAAAAATTGGGATTTCTTCTTATGATGAAGTTTATGAATTTTTAAATGACCGAATAAATATAGTATGCATATTTTTGATAAATTTTAGAAAAAGGATATTTTAAAAATGTTTATGTAAACCTTAAATAATTAAAAATGTGTAATGGTTTTCAAAAAATGGTCTTCTACAACAATGTTCAATACAAAATTTAGAGTCTAATAAGATCAACTTGATTTTTGATGACTAGTAAATTATGAATAGTGATTTTATGCTTAGGATTAGTAATGTGACCAAATGGATTAGTAATCTCACTTAATGAAAGTATTAATATAATCTAGGCACCCTGATTAAGTAATGTGATTTAATAAAATGGTTAAATAACGGTTTCATAAATTATTATTCAAGTATTAGTTTTTTTCAGGTGAATAGTGTTTTTTAATTAAAAATTAAATTAAAAATATTTAGAAAATTATTTTTATAAAATGGATTTCATTTTTGAACTCAGAGCATCGATATTATGTTAAGGTAATTTTTGGGGATTTTTCTGAAAAAAATGAATTTTCGGTGAATAGTGTATTTATTTAAAAAATAAATTAAAAATATTTAGAAAATTATTTTTATAAAATGGAGTTCATTTTTGAAATCATAGAATTGATATTTGGTTAAGATGAAATTTTGGGATTATTCTGAGAAAGTTGAATTTTCGATGAATAGTGAAAATACAGTTTTTAAGTTACGGGTGTTTAATGACATCATTAAATGATGTATTAAGTATGTAATCAATATGGTCGACTTATGAATAGTAAGATAAGGTATGAGGTGTCCCAAGTGGCCAATACCATGGGAAAATACCATGGGCAAGCCCATGGTTTTGCCAAAACCACTAATGAGGTGTCCCTTGGCCATTAATGCCTTGTCCCCTCACTTTCCCTATAAATACCCACCCTTTCCTCCTTTAGTTTTCACTCACAAATCTCCCCCAACGAAGTTTTGGTATCCTTACCTCCCAAGGATTCCTCCCAAGGTTCCCCCAAGCCCTCAAGGTCCAAACCTTTTAGTTTTAAGAGTTACGTTTTAAGGTAAGGGATCCGACCTCTCTCTTTCACTTCAAATAATCTCTTTTATGTCATTCCTTTTATGCTCCATGTTCTTATGTTGGAGGATGTTATTTTATACTACTCTTAATTCCTTTTTCATGTTCATATAATGAGATATCCCCTCTTACTCTCATTATTTTGTTTTATGAAGTTTTAAGTGGCGCCGTTAGGCTGCCAAAATTTTTGTAACGGATTCTTTCTCCCTTCTCATTTTTCAAGATCTATTTTCATGTAAAGCATTTCAAGTTCCTTTTTATTATGTTGGGGTATGATCTCTAAATTTATCATACTGATCTTTTATGATCATATGATGAGAGACCCTATTTGATCTATTCAATTCAGTATTTTGAAGTTTTAAGTGGCGCCGTTAGGCTGCCGAATTTTTAAGTGGTTCTTCACCCTTCTCGTTTTGAAGTTCTACTTTCATGTCAATTATTTCAAGTTACTTTTTAATTATATTGGGGAATTATCTCTATATCTATCATACTGAACTCTTATGTTCATATGATTAGAGACCCCATTTGATCTCTTCAATTCAGTATTTTGAAGTTTTAAGTGGCGCCGTTAGGCTGCCAAATTTTTTAGGGGATTCTTTCACCCTTCTCATTCTTTTCAAAGTTCTACTTTCATGTCAAGTCTTTCAAGTTCCTTTTTAATTATGTTGGGGCATTATCTCTATATCTATCATACTTAACTCTTATTTTCACATGATGAGAGAACCTATTTGATCTTTTCAAATCATTTTTGTTGAAGTTTAAGTAACGCCGTTAGGCTGCCGAACTTTCATAAGAGAAATCTAATTTTTGTCCTCCTTACATGTTTTTCATTTCAAATGGTATGTCATTGAAATTTCATTACCATGATCATGTATCCTTCTTATTCTATCCATCTACTGTTTTATGGGTCATTTATGAATGCTTGACCCATTTTCCCTCTCTTTTTAATTTCTTCTAAAACCTCGTAACATAGCCGTTATGCTGCAGAATTTCCGTCTCAAAATGTCTCTCTCTTTTTCTAAAGTTCTTTTATATTATTAAGTGAATACTCAAAGCTCTTTCTTCTAAAGGGGTATTCAAATATATACCAAAATTTTCTATTTTAAATTCTTGGATTTACATACATGAGACCCACCTTCCTTTTCTGTGGGTTTTAAAGTGACGTAAAGATCATGTCTTTAAAGCAGTTTTTAAAATGTTGTGATTATGAAATGAAACCCATTTATTTTATGCTATATGGGTTATTTATGAAATTTTTGATGATGATATATGTGGTTCACATGATAATAAAGGCAAATTTAAGGGTGCACCCTGATAGCGCTCCAATGCATTGGGTAATGATGTAACCACTAGAGATTACAATTTTCACGATACCTTGGTGAATAACCTTGGTAATTTTCAAATGACACCTTGGGGATGGACCTTGGTGATATGTTCATGACTGTCTATGTTAAATTATGTAGCCACATCTTAAATTTATGAAAAATGTTTTTTTTATTGTGATATGCCACATGATTTTTTTTATCATGCCTTAAAGTTCTTGTTCATGACATAGTTGATGTATCTCAAGTTCACATGTTAAATGTTTCCCTTGTTTCCCTTACTGGGCCTTCTGCTCACCCTTTCATTTGATGTATGTCCCCGGGTTATGAGATGCAGTAATGAACCTAGGATGAACATGAGGATAAGCCTTTCAAGTGTTTAAGAAGAATGTTTTATGTTTTCATGTTTTAAGTTCCTGGTTTCCAAGACACTAAACCTTAAAGATCCTCAGTTTTGTATAATGCAATGAAAGTTTATGTGATAAAAAGGTGGGATGCTATAGTTGGTATCAAAGTATGGTTTAGTTATTTGTGGAAATTAGGATATGAAAACTTTAGGAAGAAGCCTAAAGAAACGTTTATATATAGGAAATCTTCCTGGTATTTTGGTGAGTATTGAGTAATGGGTTGCCAAGCAAATACATCCCTGTCTGGATACGAGCAGGTAGAGGTGGCTATGGCACAAATGTACATAGGGGTAAAACCTGAAAACACCGCTTTGAGCTAGACTCAAACAGGAACTGGTACATGACAACGAGCCTTGCTGCACTCTTGGTTACGACACTCCCGGGGGATATGCTTTGGTAAATTCATAAGCTTAGTATGAACCATTGTTAAAGGAACAAAGATAAAATAAAATAAAGATTCACATAAGAATATATGATCATGGATAACCTAGATGAGAACCTAGGGGATCACAAGATAGGGTATACTTTTCTTCTACAAGTTATCCTTATATGCTTTAAGTTCCTTTTCATGATTATTAGCTAAGTATTTAAGCCCCTAATTATACTTTCTATTCTTAGTTAATGGTGGGAAATGGAAGAACATGTCCCAACAACCAATGTGATAGGAAATGCGACAATTTCCGTATTAATATGAAAGAGATGATTAGGGTATTAAAAGATGATTATTATTTTGGAAGACGTTCACTATTTTGGGGACCCTATATGATCGAGGTAAATATATTACTATGGTATTTTCATTGAGGAGTAAGGTTGACTTATATTTTGAAGAATCGATGAATTTAAGGTGGACTTATAGTAATTTAGGTCACTTATGGGAATGATTAACCTATCTTGGGTAAAATATGTTTAGGTTAGCTACTTTTGTTATAAGATGTTAGGAGTGGTTGATGTTGTTTGGAGATGAACAATGAAGTTTATTTTGGAAGACTATGTTATCAAATCCTTCTTGTATTAGGGTTTCAATCTTAGTTTGGTTTATTTTGAGGAATCTTAAGGACCGTTATTTATGGAATGGTCTATAATGAACTTTGGGTAGTACCATGGAACTTTGAAGATTTAAAAGTAGTTTCCATTCCTATGGGATTCTTTATTTTTTTTGAAGAGTTGTTTTACCTTACCCTTTCTGTTTTTGGGATAATGTTTAAAGATAGAAGAAATAGATAGTTAATCTTTTGTGGATTATGAAGATGATTCTTGTGTTTTGATGAGACCAAGTAGTTTTGAATGCTCATAGCTTGGAGAAAAGATTAGTTTGGGTAGAAACTTATTAAAGGATGAAACTATACATGAAGATAGGTATATTTTCTTATGTTTTTATTTTATGTTGTAAATGAATTCCTCAAAATTATGAAAAGGAACGTAAAACAAAAACGTTGTTGGTTTACGTTACCTACTAGGTAATCAAATACCGTTTACACACATCATAAGTTTGGGATTTTCTTATGGTTAACTTTCTCCTAAACATGTTCTCTATCACTCCCCCCCAGAACTTGACCCTTTGTTTTTCTTCCATGTCCATGTTTTCCTACATGGAATCCTAGTGTGGGTTAACTCGGGTGACCTTTGTACTTCCCTTTCTTTCTTTTAAAGTAATAATTTTACTGACTCCTTTTCCGATGTGGGACTTTCAATGAAATTTCAAAACCCAATTTTAAAAATTGTAAGGAGGCAATTTCTTATGCGGGGAAGAATGTAACGACCCGAAATTTTGAATAAATCTTGTTTCCTAATTTTATGTGTTATTTTATTTATTTTTATACTCAACAAAAATGTTTCATTTGATAACGTGATTATAATTAAAATGAGACTGTTGGGTTTAGACGGTTATATGACCATTGGTCAATATGACCGCTAGAAACTAAACGTTTTGATTATTGTCTCTAAATACAAGTAATCTTGGTTAATTATTATAGAAAGAAGATTCGATGGCCTCACCCAGTAGTCTTGGACCGATCGAATCTCTTCTAACAGAACTTGGGAAGGAGGTAGAACCATTGGGCTTTTCTTTGGACCAAACCCAAGCTGAACTTCATCGTGTGAAGCTAGAACGGAATCGCCTCTGCGAGAAGTTCAAACTGATAGAAATTACTACTCGTGCGATGTTAGCCGAGCCTCCCTCAGATTCTCTCACCTTAGCACACCTTACACTTAGATCCTATGCTGGTGTGATAAGGGGCTATGTAAGGAGACCGTAACTGCCTTGTGTAATCCTTTGTTTTAAATAAAAATTGGGATTTCTTCTTATGATGAAGTTTATGAATTTTTAAATGACCGGATAAATATAGTATGCATATTTTTGATAAATTTTAGAAAAAGGATATTTTAAAAATGTTTATGTAAACCTTAAATAATTAAAAATGTGTAATGATTTTCAAAAAATGGTCTTCTACAACTATGTTCAGTACAAAATTTAGAGTCTAATAAGATCAACTTGATTTTTGATGAATAGTAAATTATGAATAGTGATTTTATGCTTAGGATTAGTAATGTGACCAAATGGATTAGTAATCGCACTTAATGAAAGTATTAATATAATCTAGGCACCTTGATTAAGTAATGTGATTCAATAAAATGGTTAAATAACGGTTTCATAAATTATTATTCAAGTATTAGTTTTTTTCCAGGTGAATAGTGTTTTTTAATTAAAAATTAAATTAAAAATATTTAGAAAATTATTTTTATAAAATGGATTTCATTTTTCAACTCAGAGCATCGATATTATGTTAAGGTAATTTTTGGGGATTTTTCTGAAAAAAATGAATTTTCGGTGAATAGTGTATTTATTTAAAAAATAAATTAAAAATATTTAGAAAATTATTTTTATAAAATGGAGTTCATTTTTGAAATCAGAGCATTGATATTTGCTTAAGGTGAAATTTTTGGATTATTCTGAGAAAGTTGAATTTTCGATGAATAGTGAAAATACAGTTTTTAAGTTACGGGTGTTTAATGACATCATTAAATGATGTATTAAGTATGTAATCAATATGGTCGACTTATGAATAGTAAGATAAGGTATGAGGTGTCCCAAGTGGCCAATACCATGGGCAAATACCATGGGCAAGCCCATGGTTTTTCCAAAACCACTAATGAGGTGTCCCTTGGCCATTAATGCCTTGTCCCCTCACTTTCCCTATAAATACCCACCCTTTCCTCCTTTAGTTTTCACTCCCAACTCTCCCCCAACTAAGTTATGATCTCCTTACCTCCCAAGGAGTTCTCCCAAGGTTCCCCCAAGCCCTCAAGGTCCAAACCTTTTAGTTTTAAGAGTTACGTTTTAAGGTAAGGGATCCGACCTCTTTCTTTCACTTCAAATAATCTCTTTTATGTCATTCCTTTTATGCTCCATGTTCTTATGTTGGAGGATGTTCTTTTATACTCCTCTTAATTCCCTTTTCATGTTCATATAATGAGAGATCCCCTCTTACTCTCATTATTTCGTTTTATGAAGTTTTAAGTGGCGCTGTTAGGCTGCCGAAATTTTTGTAACGGATTCTTTCTCCCTTCTCATTTTTCAAGATCTATTTTCATGTAAAGTATTTCAAGTTCCTTTTTATTATGTTGGGGTATGATCTATAAATTTATCATAATGATATTTTATGATCATATGATGAGATACCCCATTTGATCTCTTCAATTCAGTATTTTGAAGTTTTAAGTGGCGCCGTTAGGCTGCCGAATTTTTAAGTGGTTCTTCACCCTTCTCGTTTTGAAGTTCTACTTTCATGTCAATTATTTCAAGTTCCTTTTTAATTATGTTGGGGCATTATCTCTATATCTATCATACTGAACTCTTATGTTCATATGATTAGAGACCCCATTTGATCTCTTAAATTCAGTATTTTGAAGTTTTAAGTGACGCCGTTAGGCTGTCGAATTTTTTAGGGGATTCTTTCACCCTTCTCATTCTTTTCAAAGTTTTACTTTCATGTCAAGTCTTTCAAGTTTCTTTTTAATTATGTTGGGGCATTATCTCTATATCTATCATACTGAACTCTTATTTTCACATGATGAGAGACCCTATTTGATCTTTTCAAATCATTTTTGTTGAAGTTTAAGTAACACCGTTAGGCTGCCGAACTTTCATAAGAGAAATCTAATTTTTGTCTTCCTTCCATGTTTTTCATTTCAAATGGTATGTCATTGAAATTTCATTACCATGATCATGTATCCTTCTTATTCTTCCCACCTACTGTTTTATGGGTCATTTATGAATGTTTGACCCATTTTCCCTCTCTTTTTAATTTCTTCTAAAACCTCATAACATAGCCGTTATGCTGCAGAATTTCTGTCTCAAAATTTCTCTCTCTTTTTCTAAAGTTCTTTTATATTATTAAGTGAATACTCAAAGCTCTTTCTTCTAAAGGGGTATTCAGATATATACCAAAATGTTCTATTTTAAATTTTGGGATTTACATACATGAGACCCACCGTCCTTTTCTGTGGGTTTTAAAGTGACGTAAAGACCATGTCTTTAAAGCAGTTTTTAAAACGTTGTGATTATGAAATGAAACCCATTTATTTTATGCTATATGGGTTATTAATGAAATGTTTGATGATTATATATGTAGATCACATGATAATAAAGGCAAATTTAAGGGTGCGCCCTGATAGCGCTCCAATGCATTGGGTAATGATGTAACCACTAGAGATTACAATTTTCACGATACCTTGGTGAATAACCTTGGTAATTTTCAAATGACACCTTGGGGATGGACCTTGGTGATATGTTCATTATTGTCTATGTTAAATGATGTATCCACATCTTAAAGTTATGAAAAATGTTATTTTTATTGTGATATGCCACATGATTTTTTTTATCATGCCTTAAAGTTCTTGTTCATGACATAGTTGATGTATCTCAAGTTCACATGTTAAATGTTTCCCTTGTTTCCCTTACTGGGCCTTCTGCTCACCCTTTCATTTGATGTATGTCCCCAGGTTATGAGATGCAGTAATGAACCTAGGATGAACCTGAGGAGAAGCCTTTCAAGTGTTTAAGAAGAATGTTTTATGTTTTCATGTTTTAAGTTCCTGGTTTCCAAGACACTAAACCTTAAAGATACTCAGTTTTGTATAATGTAATGAAAGTTTATGTGATAAAAAGGCGGGATGCTATATTATCTCTATGTAATCTATCTCACATCAAATGCACAGTTGTTTAGTAAAAGCTATCCAAAGCTTTTAAGTTCCATACACTCAGTTTGATGACTATATACTGTCGGTTGATCTACTTTATAATTACTTCTATGACAAATGATTGAGTTTAATCCATTCCATAAATATCACTGCTTAAGTCTGAATACAGATATTTACCTAAGTCGAGACACCGTGAACAAGCAGACATCGTGACTTCGAGACACCGTGAAGCATACACCGTGACAACCAGACACCGTGAACCAGACACCATGACAACCAGACACCGTGAACCAAACACCGTGAACCAGACACCGTGAAAACCAGACACCGTGAACCAGACACCGTGAACCAGACACCGTGAACCAGACACCGTGAACCAGACACCGTGAACCAGACACCGTGAACCAGACACCGTTTCCATGACATACTGTGATACTGTTTCTTAATATGTTTTTTCGTCTTTCAATTTAATATCTAATGGTCATATTTGAAGATTTTAAATGCACTGACATAATTAATATTTTTTTTAGACATGTAATCTAACAGTACGTGGTATGAGGTGTAGAATACATGCAACCTGTTGGCTCAAACACATGCACTCCAAGATAAAAGAATAGTGTGGCATGATACCGAAAAGAGAAACAAGCAGGTGTGCATGAGCACGACAACGAAGAACACACTTAGAGAATTTTTTAAGAAAGAATTGTCTCATGCAACTTGATGCTGCTGAAGAACACACAAATCATACTTAAATCCCAGAATCGAGAACATATTTTCACTATCAAATATCATGAAGAATACAAGCTGGATCTGTCTGATTTGTGACACTCTGTTTTCCATATGAGGACTTGATTTCTACATCTGCTTTATCTTAGAAGTCCAAAGCTGCAAAGACTAACATTTAGAGCATTTCTAAACCTATCTCAATATTTCTACTCTGTTGTGTATCTTTTTACTAGCTTTCAAGCAGTGTGTGTATCTGTATAACAACGCACTCTATCTCCTGCATTAAACTGAAGGATACAAGATATCCTTACTCAAACATCTTTTTATACTTGTATACCCACTGATAAGTGTAGAAGAAGTCCATGTGTGGCCTGGTTATTTGTACCCATGAAGAACTGTGGAAGTGGTCTGTGTGCGACCTGGACAGTCCTGTGTACTGTTGTTTAACCTTGATCCAGGGTGTGGATCAAGTTTATTTATATAAAATTCTTGGTGGAAGGTGATCACCAAGTGGATTGGATTAGGTCTCAGCTTGATACCGAACCACTTGTTTCATATTCGATGTACCACTTAATTTAGTCTTCTATGTTTTACTATTTTACCGTATAATTCAAAAATCACTAAATTAACTTTGATAGTTAATCTTGGAAAGAAGTTATAATTGTATTGTCTTAGAAGAATAGCTTCAAAAGTAATATTAATAACTGATCTTAATATTACTGAGAACTAATCAATATTCTAAGAATCTATTTAAACAGTAAAACTCTTATAACAGTATAACCTTGATTAACTAGGTAGTATTTAACCTTTTAGGGAAACCTTTTAAGAATAATTTTTAATGAGAAATTTATATAGATACTCAATTCAACCCCCTCTTGAGTAATCTACTCTGACCAACATTTGGTATCATAGGAAGTTTATTAAGACTTTGTTTCACGTTATTCAACTGTGATTGTAGTTATACTTTGAAGATCTGTAAATTTCTGTTAATTCTAAATTTCTATCTTTTTCAAAGTATTTTTGTATTATAGATAATAAATTAGAAGGTGCTGCAACCAACATACCACCATTCTTTAATGGAACCAACTATGATCAATGGAAAATTAAAATGAAAATGCATTTAGAAAGTATGGGTTTTGAAATTTGGTCTTCCATTATAGATGAATATAAGATTCCTGCTACTGATAGAATCACATGGGATGAACCTATAAAAACTGCCTACAATAAAAATTACAGAGATATGAATGCTTTATACTGCTCCTTAGGAGATGAAGAATTCAATAGAATTTTTTCTTGTAAAATTTCCCATGAAATTTGGGATACCCTGTCCGTCTCACATGAAGGAACATCTAGTGTAAAAGAAATGAGACTTAATACTTATACTATTAAATATAATAACTTTAAAATGAAACCCGATGAGCCTATATCTGACATGTATCTTAGGTTCAATGAGATTTTCAACACAATGATTTCTCTTTGAAGAGAAGTCACTGCCAAGGAATAGATTATGTGAATTCTTAGATGTATGCCTGATAGATGGAGAGGAACCTTTGTCTCTATTAGAGAATCATATGACATCAGCAAGCTACCTATAAAATAACTCATTGGGAAACTGATGATGTATGAAGAAGAGATGAAATTCAACAAGGAAGAGGAGGATAAACCAAAAAGAAAATCTGTTTCATTCAAAACCACCACCTCTAAACACAAAGACAAAGGGAAATCGAAAGATTCTGTAGAAAGTTCTAGTAGTGAACAATCATCACCTAACAGTGATAAGGAGATGACTCAATTAACCAGAAGATTAAAGAGATTTTACAAGAAGAAGAAATCTTTATGAAATCCTAACTTCATGGGAAAATATGACCAAAAAGGAAGTTGGAAGAAGGATTGGAAAAGAAGTGACAAGACTGATGAGATTGTATTCTATGAATATAAGCGCAAAAAACATATCAAGGCTAACTGTCCAAAGCTCAAGTACAAAAAAGAGATATGAGGACAAGGGCATGAAGTATAAAAAGTCAATGAAAGAAACCTGGAGTGCTTCTGAGGACAGTTCAAGCGACTCAAAAACATCACATGATGAACAAGCTAACAAAACCAATATGTGTTTTATGACAAACACATCTGAGGTAACACTGGACTCTTCTGTATATAATTCATACTATTCTGGAGATGAGAGTGACTCTAAAAATTTGACTAATGAAGAAATGTTTGAATACTGTAACATGTTTGAAGAAATATACAATGAACTAAAAGACAAATATAAATCATTGAAGAAACAATATGCTCTTATTGTGACTGTTAAATTTGAACTCACAACTGAAAAAGAGAAAAATTCTCAACTGCTAAAAGAGAACAACGAATTAAAAATGTCTAATGAGAAATTGAAGAATGACCTAGAAAAGTTTACCAATGGGAAAAATAACCTTACTCAAATGTTAGGTAAACAAATTTCCCCTAAATACAACACTGGCATTAGTTATCAACCTGACAAAAGAAACCTTGGTAGAACAAATTTTGTTTCTAAATCTAGGACATATAGTTTTACTCCCAATTCTGGACACAAATAAACTAATTCAATTTATGATAAAATTTCTATTATTTCAAGTTTTTCTGGACCAAATAGAGTTTATTTTTTAAATAATTTATATAATGATTATAGGAAACCTATTAAGAAGATATGGGTTCCTAAAACACTTATTACTAATATTACTGGACCCAAACAAGTATGGGTACCAAAATCTATTTTTGCTTAATCATTTTGTTAGAAAGCTACTTAAAGAGTTCCTGTAAAAGTTTATGGTACTTAGAAAATGGATGTTCAAGACACATGACAGGAGACTACTCATGCTTAAAGAACCTAATAAAAATATATGGAGGACATGTCACATTTTGTGACAATGACAAAGGAAAGATTATTGGCCTCATCCAAATCGGTAACTCTAACTCGGTTTTAATTTCTAAAGTACTGTTTGTTGATGGATTAAAATATAATCTGCTTAGTATCTAATAATTATGTGATGATGGATTTCATGTTATATTTGAAAATTATGCTTGCAATGTCTTTAATTCTAAAGAAGAATTAGTGTTTTCTGCATTGAGAAATGAAAATGTTTACTCTGTTAACTTAGATTTCTTAGCTTCTCAAAATGCTTCATGCTTGAGTGTATTTCATAAAGAGTCCTGGCTCTGGCATAGGAGACTAGGACACTGTAATATTCACTCTCTTATAAAGCTAACTAGAAAAATATTAGTTAAAGACTTACCCAAAATTGAGTTTCCAAATGAAAAAGTGTATAATCCCTGTCAAAAGGGAAAACAACACAAAATTTCCTTCAAACCAAATAAAGAAGTGTCAACTTCTCAACCTCTTGAAATGGATCACATGGATTTGTTTGGACCATCTAGAGTTTCTAGTTTAAATTGGAAACACTATGTTTATGTTCTTTTAGATGAATTTTCTAGATATACTTGGATCTTCTTTTTGGCTCACAAAAGTGAAGCGTGCTCTTATTTTACTAAATATTCCAAGTCTGTGGAAAATCTTAGTGGACTTAAAATTAAATCCTTAAGAAGTGATCATGACCATGAGTTTTAAAATCAAGAGTTTGAATCCTTTTGCTCACAAAATGGTTATAGTCCTAATTTCTCTGCCCCTAGAACACCTCAACAAAATGGAGTTATAGAAAGAAGAAATAGAACCCTATAAGAGATTTCTAGAACAATGCTTAGTGAATATGACCTACTTATTTATTTTTGGTCTAAAGTTGTCAATAAAAAATGATATATAATCAATAGAGCGTTGGTCATACCTATTCTGAAAAGGACTCCTTATGAGTTATGGAATAATTGAAAACCCAAGGTTAACTACTTCAAAGTTTTTGGTTGCAAAGTCTATATTCTTAATACTAAGGACAATCTTGAAAAATTTGCATCCAAGAGTGATGAATGTATCTTTTTAGGATATTCCATGTCTAGTAAAGCCTATAGAGTGTTCAATAAAAGAACTAAATGTGTGGAAGAATCTGTCCATGTCAAATTTGATGAAACAGATCCACATGAGCCTAAAACCATTCTAGAGATCCTGGAAGATGATATATCAAATCTGAACATTAATCCAAAATCCTCAAACTATTTTGTGAAAGAATCTGTGAAAACTTATAGTTCTGGAAATTCCTTAAACTCAAGTCACAATGAACCTGAACCTGTTGATGAACTTGAAGTCACTAGTCCCTCCTTTTCTAGAGCTGTTAAAAATCTTAAGAACCATCCCTTAGATGTTGTTGTAGGAGACCTAGACAAAGGAAGTCAAACTAGAGATTCTCTTAGAAATTAGGTTTAACATCAAGTCTTTTTGTCACAACTTGAACCTAAAAACATTAATGATGCTACCAATGATGAATTTTGGGTGATGGCTATGCAATAAGAACTTAATTAGTTTGAAAGGAACAAAGTTTGGAAACTTTTTGAAATACCCAAGGACACATTCACCATAGGCACTAAATGGGTGTTTAGAAACAAGGTAGATGAAGATGGTAACATAGTTAGAAACAAGGATAGATTGGTTGCACAAGTCTATAGTCAAGAAGAAGGAATTGACTATGAGGAGACCTTTTTACCAGTAGTTAGACTTCAAGCCATCAGAATCCTGCTTGCTTATGCTGCACATCTGAATTTCAAACTATATCAAATGGATGTTAATAATTCATTCTTAAATGGGTATATAGCTGAGAATGTATTTTTTGAACAAACCCCTAGTTTTACAAACCCCCATTTTCCAAATCATATTTTTAAATTATCAGAAGATTTATATGGTTTAAAACAAGCTCCAAGAGCCTAGTATAATAGGTTGAGTACTTTTCTTATTTCCAAAGGTTTTAAAAAAGGAATAGACGATCCTACCCTTTTTATAAATTGAATTTCTAATGATGTTTTAGTTGTTAAAATATTTGAAGATGACATTATCTTTAGATCTTCAAGAAATTCTTTATGTGTTGATTTTTCTAAAATGATGCAAAATAAATTTGAAATGAGTTTAATGGGTGAACTAAAATTCTTACTTGTATTTAAAATCTTTCAGAATAAGTATGGTATTATTTTAACTCAAAGTAAATATACTAGAGATATTCTAAAACATTTTGGATTGGATAACACTAAAAGTAGTGACACTCCCATGAGTACCACTTGTAAGTTGGATCTCAATGAAGATGGAAAATCTGTTGATAAAACCACTTATAGAGGAATGATTGGAAGTTTACTCTACTTAACTGCTAGTTGACCTGAAATTATGTTTAGTGTGTGTATGTGTGCTCATTTTCAAGAAAATACTAAGGAATCTCATTTAAATTATGTAAAGAGAATTTTCAAATACCTCAAGCATACACCCAATCTAGGACCATTCTATCCTAGAGGACAATCATTTGAATTAGTTAGTTATTCTGATGCTGAATTCAGTGGCTATAAGTTAGATAGAAAAAGAACCTCTGGAACATGTCACTTTTTAGGCAATTCACTAGTATCATGGTGTAGTAAGAAACAAAACTTTGTTGCATTATCTACTGCAAAAGCTGAATACATAACTGCTGGCAGTTGTTGTGCACAAATCTTGTGGATGAAACACACATTACTAGATTATGGATATCAATTCAGGCATGTACCTATAAATTGTGACAACAATAGTGCTATTTAAATCTCAAAAAATCATGTTTCACATTCTAGGACAAAACATATTGATGTAATACATTACTTTTTGAGATATCATTGTCAAAAAGGTGATATAATTTTGGAATTCATTGGTACTGAATATCAGCTTGCTGATATATTCACCAAACCACTAAATTATGAAAGAATAGACTACATCATACATGAACTAGGCATGATAAACCTTAAGTAAATGTCTTACTGTTGTATATCTTACTGTTCCATGTTTACAATCTCATAGTTAGTATTTCGTTATTACTGTCTGACAGTCACTGTCTCACCATAAGGATCAATCACTGTCTCACCGTAAGGATCAATCATTATTTCACCATAAAGTTAAATCACTATCTCACCGTAAAATTCATTCATTGTCTCACTGTAAAGACCTAATATGGTCTCACCGTAAAGATTCTTTATGATTTTTATTTACAAATTAAAAATCACATCGTGGTAATTATTCATTTCAACTTTTTATTTTCTCGCACTTTTACTTTTGTGACATTTGGTATTCCTAAATGATAAAATAAAGGAAGTGTCGCTTTTCCTTTACTCAAGCTTTATTCTATTCACTCAATTTGTAACCCTTATTCAACCCTTCAACCCTTCTCTCTCTTGAACCTTTGGTGAATTCCCAGGATGAAACGCCCTTCGTCGTCGACTCCTGAGAAACGTAGCTCAAAGAAAACGAAGATCGCACCTAAGCTGGCACCCGAAGGTCCTCTAAATCCAAATCTGGTGAACCGAGTAGTGGTACCTGAGAAAGGGATATGCCCTAAGTGGCTTCTGTCAAGTAAGTCTCTGGTTTTGAAAGTTTTAAAAGATCAAGTCTGGTTAGAATGGTTTTTGAAGAAATATAGACCTATCTACGCTAAGATAGTGGCTCAATTTTATCAGTATGTTCAATTCTCCTTTGATTCTGAAGATGGTTATGCTGTGAGAAGCTAGATAAATGGCCATAAATGCATGTTCTCTTCGAGGTTATGGGCTGCATGCCTTAAGATACCTCATGAAGTCATCTATGAGGACTATCAAAGAGGACCTCCACCTTCTAGTGAATTATTTGTTTTGGAAGACGCTTTGAAAAGCTCAACTAGAAATGGCACCAAGAGGAGAGCCATTACTACTGAACTGGATAGAGAATCTAGACTTCTTTTTAATTTTATATAGAACTTGATTAGCCCCAAAAAAGGTGATTTCACTGTACTAAAATATCATGATGTGTTTCTGATTCATATTATGAAAAATGGGCACAAGATCAACCTTTGTAAGCATGTAATACACCATATGTGTGAGATGATCAAAACCACATCCAAGTCAACCTCCTTGTTTTATTCTTGGCTTATCTCATCCATGCTTCATACCAAAGGTATGGTTGGACCTAATGAAGAATCTATCAAGGATTTTGAGGTCTGCCTTTTAAAAGTCATTATCAAGAGGATAAAAATAAATTAGAATCCTTAGAAAAAGGCATGGGTGGAAGACAATGATATTATTTTTGAAAAGTTCAATCCAGTTGAATATCCCTCAAGATCAAAAGATATTTCTGATCTTGGTTTGGAACCAGATGAAGTTGTTGAGTATTCTGAAGAAGAAGAAGAAGAAGAAGAGGTTGTTGTGCCTCCCAGGGAAACTGTTTCTGATAAGGAAGATAATACTCTTGTCCCTCATGTAGTAAGTGAAAAAAATGTCCCTGATTTTAAAGATATTGTTAATCTGGAAGATCAACCCGAAGTTGAAACAGATTTTTTTCCAAAGAAACCAAAAATAATGTTATGGAAGATCTTATAGAAGAAGAATTACCTATTATGAAAGAAGCTGACCTTGAGGAACTCCCAGTGGAACAATCTGTTCCTGAAGTAATTCCTTTGGCTGAGGAAAGGCTGGAGCTAGCTTTTCAGTTGGTTAGATAGGAAATGGGTGAGGAACTAAGAGATGAATTCATGGAAATGGATCAAGACCCTAAGCCTCTCAGTCCTAAGAAGTATGTAACTATTAAGAGGGAGAAAACCCCAAATCTGGAATCTATTGAAGTACCAAACCCGATTGATCCAATCTCTGTAGACACTCGGTATAAGTTCCCTAGTTTTTGATGTGAATGACTCTCAGGAAGTCTCAATAAAATGCCTTGAACTTTCCACTATGTTTCAATTGAAATTTACCTCTAATATTGCCCCTGAAAAATAACTTGAGCTCGTATTAGTCCCTATCTTTGGACCTTCACCAGAAAACCATCCTTGGCGAGTAAAGATGATCTAAAAGAATTTGGAGCTAACCTTTTGTCTGGATTTGAAAAACTCTTGAATACCCAACCAGCTCTTGTAACAAATCTAAGTGAGAGAGATGCCTCACTGTTGTTAGAAAAATCTATTTGGCAGATTCAACCCAAAATGCTTCATGAGATTCAGGAAATTAGAGTTGAAAACAAAATGCTTAGTGATGAAGTGAAGACTCTAAGAGGTATGATTGAAGACATGCATAAAGTGATGAATTCGAGATCAGAGCTTGCTCCTCATCCTGTGAAGCCTGTTGTTACTCAAACACCACAGAATATTGCCTCTCAGATTCAACCTTATTTAGCTTCCTTAGCTGAAAAGGTCATAGAAAGAAACAAACAGATTTTAAAAGAGATGCGGGAGCTTGTTGTTAGTCTTAACAAGCTCACTGATGAGTATATAGGGTGCCTTCAAAAAGTGCTAAATCAACTGAAATATCTTACCTCAGCTATCACTGCTTCTAAGGCATCTGGACAATCATATCAATCTTCCTTAGACAATGACCTGCTCAGAACAGTGGTCAAAGAAGAACTTCAGACTGTGCTTAGTGGTTTCAATAAAGATTCTCTATCTGAAGTTATCAAGAACAGTGGCAGAGTTCTTGATTTGGTCCAAATACATTAAAAAATTTCTAATGATGCTCAACAATAAATTTCCAAGAAAGTGGATTTCTACTTCAACTGAATCTTCTTTAAGACTGACATGACCAATCATTTTAAATATCTTGTAGAAAATATGAGGATTCATCTTGTTACCAAGATTTTAAGACTCAAGTCCAAAAGATCACAGAGTTCACTCGTCTGTTGGATAAGTTTATGGAAAACAAGGATGACTTTGAGAAAGCTATGCAGTATGGTGGAGAGATCATTGCTGATTTTATCAAGCTTCTAAGGCCCTATCTTCATGCACATAGTACAACCATTATTGCTCCTGTGGCTGCACCTCTAAGACCTAGTTTGTCTACTTTCACCTCTGACCTAGCCTCCACTTCTATGTCTGTCAGTCAGGCACCGAGTCAGATCAGGCATGTGATCCTTGATCAACAACTCCCTCAGTCTTCTACCACACCCACTCTAGATCCCTCTGTCTTTTAATATCTTCCTTTACCTTCTCTATTAACCAGCTCACTCCCTTATTCTACCTCAAACTATGCTTCTATGGCCTCCTCTTTTGCTGATACTGCTAAGGGAAAATAGAAGACCAACCAGTGAAGAGGGACAATGCTTACTCTCTTTTGATGGAAATCTTGTTACATTTGTTTTCCTTTTTGTAATGCCCCTATTTTTATCTAATACATTATGAAATTTTCTTGTCTCTTTTGTATTTCTTTTTATTGATACTTTTTGATAATCTCAAAAGGGGGAGAAATCTCTATAGGAGGAGAGAACACTCAATCTATATATGTTATATGCACATTTGAACTATGTTGTTAGAAAAAATATACACTCTAAATATACATGACTTGTGATCATCGAAAAGGGGGATATTGTTAGACTCCTCATGTATTAATCATGTTTTAATGATCAAAAATCATATTTAGTCTATAAAGCTTGTTAACTCTATGTAATCTATCTCACATCAAATGCACAATTGTTTAGTAAAAGCTATCCAAAGCTCTTAAGTACTATACACTCATTTTGATTACTATATACTGTATGTTGATCTACCTTATAATGACTTCTCTGAAAAATGATTGAGTTTAATACATTCCATAAATATCACTGCTTAAGTCTGGATACAAATATTTACCTAATTCGAGACACCGTGAACAAGCAAACACCATGACATCGAGACACTGTGAAACAGACACCGTGACAACCTGACACCGTGAACCAGACACTGTGACAACCAGACACCGTGAACCAGACACCGTGAACCATACACCGTGAACCAGACAATGTGAACCATACACCATGGACCAGAAACTATGAATGAGACACCATTTCCATGATATACTGTGACACTGTTTCTTAATATGTTTTGTCGTCTTTCAATTTAATCTCTAATGGTCATATTTGAAGATTTTAAATGCACTGACATAATTAATATTTCTTTTTAGAAATGTCATCTGATAGTACGAGGTATGAGGTGCAGAATACATGCAACCTGTCGGCTCAAACACATGCACTCCAAGATAAAATAATAGTGTGGTATGATACTTAAAAGCAAAACAAGCGGGTGGGTGTGAGCACGACAATGAAGAACACACTTAGAGAATTTTTTAAGAAATAATTATCTCATGAAACTCGACGCTGCTTAAGAACACATGAAGCATACTTGAATCCAAAAATCGAGAACATCTTCGCACTGTCAAACATCACAAAGAATACAAGCCGGATCTGTCTGACTTGCAACACTCTGTTTTCCATACAAGGACTTGATTTCTGCATCTACTTCATCTTAGAAGTCCAGATATTCAAATACTAACATTCAAATCATTTATAAACCTATCTCAATATTTTTGCTCTGTTGTGTATCTTTTTACTAGCTTTCAAGTAGTGTGTGTATCTGTATAACAACACACCCTTTCTCCTGCATTAAACTAAAGGATACAAGATATCCTTACTAAAACATATTTTTATACTTGTATACCCAATGATAAGTGTATAAGAGGTCTCTGTGTGGAATGGTTGTTTATAACCATGAAGAACTACGCAAGTGGTCCCTGTGCGACCTGGACAGCCCCGTGTACTGTTGTTTAACCCCGATCTAGGGTGTGGATCAATTTTATTTATATAAACTTCTTATTGGTAGGTGATCACCAAGTGGAGTGGATTATGTATTGGCTTAAGACTGCACCACTTGTTTCATATCCGCCGTGCTGCTTAATTTAGTCTTCTATGTTAAACTACTTTACTGCATAATTCAGAAATCACTAAATTCACTTTGATAGTTAATCTTGGAAATAAGTTATAATTGTCTTGTCTTAGTAGAATAGCTTCAAAAGTAATATTAATAACTGATCTTAAGATTACTGAGAACTAATCAATCTTATAAGAATTTTTTTAAATATTAAAACTCTTATAACAATATAACCTTGATTAACTGGGCTATATTTAACCTTTTGGGGAAACCTTTTAAGAATACTTTTTAACCAGAAATTTGTATAGATACTCAATTAACCCCCCTATTGAGTAATCTACTCTAACCAACACTGTGTAATATAATCTTTTTGTCATTAATATCTCATAAAGCAGGATGCACTCATGTGTCATCGCCCTTTTCCTTACTTTATTATTTACTGATCTAACTGGATGGACTTACCCTTGACTTCTATGACCATGGTCTTATGAAGTTAATATCATCCGTATCAATATAGCCTGAGATATATTACTTCCATAACCTAGAAGTGACAAATCCTTTATTGACCATTCAACTAATGTCATGACATCGATGACGCACCCAACACAAACTACCTCACCACAATTTCAACATCATGGTTTTTGTCTTGCATTAAAGTATGTGATCAATTAACATACACTAGAAATAATCTCAATTCAGGAGACCATTACACATGATCGTAGATAAGAACATCCAATGACACCTGAAACATGTAGTGTTCCTATTGGCAGGTCTGTCTTCATGATCTCACTACTTGAGATCACTAAGTTCGAACTTCATGAGAAGAAGTCTCAATGCTTATGAGCCCACAACACCTGATAGTCAAATATCTACTGTGCCCAATTAGTAAGATGTATCTAGACCATCGAACATATATTTAAGATTAATGTCATAGTATCTCGAAGTTCTCATTATAGTCTGGGATCTACTATACCCTTTTGATACGAAAATTAATCTTTGGACATTACCATTTCAACAGTGGATGTAGAAAATTCCACACTATAATGGTAAGATGACATCATGTATAGCAAACTATATACACGATATGGTAATCAAAAGCATCACATATTTGGTTATAAGGCACCCACTATTTCAACACTCCCACTTGCACTAGATCCAACTTGCTAACCATACTTGTTAGATACTCACATGATAAAGATCATGTTTCTGCTGAGTAACGGATTTAGCTATTAGGTCCACCATGATTTCTCCACATGGCTATTTTTCTATAAAGACCTCATCTCTTTGAGTAAAACTTCTAAAGAGACGGTATCCCTGATTATATCCATTTTTTCCACTGTCATAACTTGACATCTTGGATAGTAAGAATATCATAATTGACATTATGGTAATCTTTTACTTACTAGGTGTGATTCCAAGAATTGGAACAAATCACTGCATTTAACTACTTCTTAACTACCTCAGAAGCTACAACATACTCGGTATTTGTAGGTATGGCCACCACTGACTTATATGAGCTTGTGTCACTCATCACCTTAGCCTAACTGTGATACTAGATCACATTGATCTATTGAAGACTATTTTGTATCCCCTCAAAACTAGTATCCTTTCTTTTCCACTTACCAAGTACTTATCTTTTTTACTTTCCAAAGTACAACTGGATAGTTCTGATTACTTCACTTATAGTTCTCTTGGATATAAATTATATTTTCATACTATAAAGTATATAATGGTAATATCAGTTCTTGTACATATCATGACATATGTGATTCATCCATCATTGAATCATATGTAACTCAACTCACAACTTTAATATCCTCCCATGTTCTGAACATGTCAACCTGGAGAGATTATGTCATGTGACATTTGAAACAATTTTTTTTTAAAAGTTTGGGGTCAAAGCCTCAATTTATTATTTAAAGTAAAGACCTCTTTTGACTGGGTAGAGGGAGACCCATTACATAGCCCGAAGGCCCAAGGCCAAGTGGCCTGAATATAAGGCTTGAAAGCCCATTTTTTGGCCCAAAGGACCCCTCGGTGAATAGTACTGCTACAATACCTGCACTGCTACAGTACCTGCTATATGTATAATTGACTAGGTCCAAGAAACCTTTAGATCTACCTTAGTAGATCATATTCCCTAGAACTTAGATTGCTACTTTAACTCAATCGCTGGAGAAAATTTTTCATCCCGATCCCAACTAATTGTAAGAACAATTTCTGTTTTCCATATGTTGTCGAACATACTTCGCTTGAAAAACCATGGTGCTCCCACTAACCTCTGGTAGACACATGGAATTAATTTTTTCCAAATGAATTTTGTATGATCTTGTTGCTTACTTAAATAATAAACTAGATTTCAATAACTTGCAACCTTTATTAGTATTCTGTGATGTGATCATCCCTTTCCAATTGCATCGTATAGACACCATCTATGATTGGTGTTCATGAAATCCAATGTGGAATAAAATTATCATAGAAGTTATCTATGATAAGTAAAATTCTAACGGATTTAGGCATAACAACTTGGTGAAACCAATAAAACCTTATTGGTACTATGCTTGTACCACCCATGTATCAACTCACTTAAATACCCATCATAGTATTCATTATGTAATCCCATATGCAATGTGATACATGGAATCCTTTATTGAATTTTAGTTGGTCTTGTCAATCTCAGCTAATTTCCATACACTACTTGTAGGAAATATTATTCATAATGAATAATAGATCACCGACCATGGTGAATATAATACTATCACCATGGTTTTAACCTTCCTACGTAGTATGTGTCTCTGGAACATCCTCTGTTCCACATGCACTTGTGGAACTAGTTCCTATGCCAACTATTTGTACATCCGAATCATTGAATAATAACAAGTCAATCTAGCTCCCACTATCTCAAAAGAGATGTGCACCCTATTATAGAAATAGAGTCTATAACTTGACTATATCTTTTCTATCATAGGGATTTGTGTAACATCCTAAGAAACCATTAGAATAATTACAATATATGCACATTGTGTTTGTACCTGATGCAAGTTTTTTAATGTCCAAACCCTTTACATACAAACTCATATCCTTATGACATAATAGATTTACATAAAACTATGACTCATATGATATCAATTTTTCATTATAGTTGGCATATGGTTGTGGGATATTGCCATTATTTGAAAATAATTTCATGAAATATAATGGAAGTTGTTGCAGGTTGTAACATTGATACTACATACATCATGACTCTGATGTATAAAATGTGCATTTAGGAATTACTCTATACTATATCTTGTTGGTAAATGTTGACATGTAAGATTTAATCATAAATCCTTCTCATTAACATCAATGTCATTATTTAGATAAGGTAATGTATGTTTAGAAATTGCTCCACACTACATTATCATGATTGATGATTGGATTGTCAAGATATTCTTCGACATGCCGACTCGAAGCAACTCATATCTCATGACCATGAATTTACTTCACTTTACCATTCCTTAATTTCTTAAAGGAATCTTATGAAGTATAAATACCTCTATCCTATCCTTGGAATAGTTCACTCTTTCTTGTTGAACTAATTCCAAAAGCTTTGTGGCATACCTTTATTTCTAAAGGTTTCTTTTTCCAAACTAAATACATCGATAATACCAATGGTGTTTAGCTGTACCAAGCCCAAATACCATATGAGGTATAAACTTGATGTCCAATTTTAGTTATACTTAACAAAGAATTATCTTGCCACAACTGGGTATAAGTCTTACATTTATTATATTCATTGGGTACTACCTACAATTCATGTATTACTGAACTATTGATTGAGAATAAAATACCAAAGAAAACATTAATTACTGAACCGGGAATAATGTCTCCTTATTTTAAAAAGGACACATGAGATGAATGTTTTGGTTATACTCGATAATAATTATACAAGAATCATTCACTTGGAAATACATAAGTCATGTACTTCTCACTATTGGATTAGGTATCACCCTTTCATAGCCACTTGGAGAATACACCTGACTTATAGTAATATTTCTACACTTACTTGGTTATTGTATATAAATACACATATGTGATAGGCATATAGTATCAAATACCCAAGAATTAAAACTAAAACATTACAATTTACTTTGACGAATAAACATGAAGAAGAAGAGGTAACTTGCTTCTTTAATTCAATTAATTTCATTTAAACTTCCATAGTATTATTGCATAATTTGAAATTAAAATAACCTCCTTTTAATACCTCCTTCACTAATGGACATTGAAAATATTCCCTTTTCATTACATTCCTTTGGCCTCTTCACATTGTCTCTCAATTTATTCTCCATAAGAATTAAATATGAAACTGTCTTTTATATTCTTATTTACTTGGTGAACCTTACCTAAATTGGTAATGAAGTGTTTACTCAATACTTTTTCATTTTGTAACTTAAAATGAGACTTGAGTAACGTGGTAAAAATGATATGATAAAGGAATCCATTTAAAGATCATGATCGATCATTCAATTTACACATGTCGGTGTAACCATTTACTTATTCACATCTTGCTTCACTTTCTCCTTGTAAACATCTTAGAGATGAGACTTCATGTTTTTATTATCCATGTCCCGATGTAACAACCACAACTAACATCAGGCGTTGATGAAAGAATAATGACATAACCATCATATTCTTTGTACATCAGTACCCTGTAAGCAATTTAACCCTCACTTATTGTGGTATTTTAATAGGTGTTGGGGACACTGGCACCTTGAATTTTCTATATCATAGTACTATACGCACACACCTATACTATTCTTAGATACTCGTGTCAGTGAGGACATTTACTTTTCCCAATATTTATCGTAGTTTAAACTTGTGGTATAATTTTCTATTTTACTATAAAAATAAATTCTAGCAGATTAATACTTTTTTCTATGGATTATCGGGTTATACATTTTTTATTAAATAATTAAAGCATTAAATGTATCCCACTATTTTTATCGAATTCTAGGAACCCTCTGTGCTAGAATCAAAATACTCTGTTGCTAGAGTATTCTAGTGGAAAGGATCCTGGAACCACCCCTCATAGTCTACAAGCTATGGCTACGCCACTACTTGGAGGGTTCAAGGTAGGCTTTTGGCTGACCAATCGCATGAACTTGCAGTTCCTTGATCTGTTGAGTGAAGTCCCCACTTCTAAAATCAGAACTTGATTTACTCAATGCTTGACTTTAAAATGATATCAAGTTATCTATGACTAATCCTTACTAGATATTTAGTTAATTCAACTCATCACTCTTATAAGGACTCCCCGGTAGCAAGAGGCACCCTCAGCTATGGCATGAACGACACCCCAAACACCCGGTTTTGTCCAAATTCGAATGACGAAAGGTGGTTATGACTTAATATATCTTTAAGGGTTTTATTATTTTTAGTGCGATGAACAAAATATTTTCCTATCTTCTTAGCACATTCTATGTGATCTCACTCACAACTGACCATACATGAAATAGAAAAATTCATTGCATCACATGTTCATTTTATCTCGTATGATTTTTTTATTATTATACTATGTGATCATGCATTAAATACACATTTACAAAAAATAATAAACCATGAAAAACAAAATGAAAACCTGATCATGAGCCAGTACTAAAGGTTGATTTGTTGAGTGAATAACGGATCAACCAAGACCCTATGGGGAATACCTTAAGTCACATGGCTTGTAACTCAAATAGAAATGTTTTCCCATCCAATGCATTCAACTCTAGTCTGGTGTGCCACCTTCACTCAGTGCGAACTGCGTCACTTGTCATCTCATCATTATACAAAATTACTCACACGCAGGTGAGAGGGTCTCAGGGTATGAAAAAACAACTCTGAGAATGAGCGTGCATACCCTTATACATATAATGACTCTGAGATGACACACAAATCATATTTTAATTAAAATAATTATTAAAAAAACATTGAAATAAATAAATAATTAAATAATCAAGCACCAGACATGCATTGGTCGATCTCCATCTCATGATCAGCATACGCATTAACTCATGTATATAAACTAAATGCAGAATAAAAATTAAACTTGCATTAAATAAATTCGAGGGCATTTAATTAAATTAAAAACTTTACTCTAATTTTTAATTAAATATCTTAATGTTATTCGGTCCTGATTAATTAATTTAATTTTAAAACTAAAATTAAATTAATTAATTAATTTAATTAATCACCAAATTAAATTAATTTACTCCGCATTGATTATTAAACCAAAAATTAATATATAATTAATTTAATTATCAACTAAAATTAAATTAATTATTTCAACTAATTTTTGATTAAATTCAAAATACGCGGGCCCAAAAACACCAGGCATGGCCTGTACGGGTCGGGCCAAACCCTCACAGGGCCATCCTGGGCTGTGTTGACCTGTGTAGAGGTAATCTAGACTAGGCAGTTCCACCCACACCCGTTCTGGGCTAGGCAGAACTACATGGACCCAGTTTGGGTTAGATCTGGTCTAACCCGACCTGTAGAAGGGTTACCTCAAGGGTCGATAAGATGCTAATGGGGATGCCATCCGAGGAGTCCGCGTGGTTGGGAGCGCTCCAGGGTGGCTAGTCTAGGCCCAGGAGTGCAGTGCACCACGACACACCAGGAGGTAGGGGGTCCAACCTCGGGTTAGTGTGGAGGGGACACAACCTAGCCGCGGGTCTGCAGGAGGAGGCAGCTGCAGGAAACCGATGTGGTCCAGTGCTACTGCACATTCGGGAGGAGCAGTCGGAGGCACTACTTGGTCCGGTGAGGATGAGGGTGCTAGACCTGTGGAACACTGGAGGTGGGTCGGCCTGGTGTTGCAGTGGGACAAGCACAATAGTCGGGTGCCGATATAGAGGAACCCCATGGTGGATGCCAGTCTGGTGGCCTGAGGTGCACAAGCGAGGAGTCGTCACAGTGCGGCGGAGGAAGACCGGATGAGGTGGGGTGCACCGCTGGCCAGACGGGATGGTCGGGAGGGCACCAGAAGGGCACTGAAGGGAGACTGCATGGGTGGTGACAGTCGGTCCGATGGCCTGGTGCAGGGAGCGTGCAGGGCGGCTCCGCGAAGGGATTGGGGGGGGGGGGGGGGCGCTCGGTCTCCCAAAAGATACTTCCTTTTTTTTTCTTCAAGAACTCGCAGGTCTTGCCCCCTTCCCCTATTTTTTGTTAAACGAGACCTGCAAAGCAGGTCTCCCCATCCCATTTTAAATTTTTTCATAAATCCTATACATAAGGCTTGGAAAAATAATAATATTATTTTAATAATAATATTATTATAATAAAATAAATAATAATATTATAATAAATTATTATAACAATAATTATTATAATAAATACAATTTATTTTAAGAAATAAATATCATTGTAAAACTGATTTTTGGTGAGTATTTTGGCCATGAGATTTCTAGTTGAAATAAAAAAACACCACCAAAATTCAGTCTCAAATACGAATTCAAAACTTCGGATGCCTGCAGACTGGCCATCCAATGTCCGATTCTAATTCTTTCTGCGGTGTTGGGACCGTATCGATGCCCTATTCATAGCTTAATGCAAATTTAATTTTTTCAATTGACTTAAAATCATCACACATTCCCTCCGATACCACTTTTAGGAACCTGATATGCAACGGAAAAACCAAATAGGTGGCATTTTAAAAAAAATCATCGACGTTCGACATGAACTTGTTGACATCGGTGAATGGCTACCTGATTTAAGTCGAGAATCATGTGTGAAGAGTTTTAAGCACAAAATAAAACCATAAAAATACCCGGTTTGATCCGAAGTCGTGCACAACGTCTACTCATCGTTGGTGATCGCTACTCAAATAATCCGAAGCCAAATTCCTCTAGATCATCCACACGTAATTCAAGAAATCTATGGGAGCACCAATCATCGAATTTTGGGTGCTAGCATGGAGATCCAATGATGCTTTCGATGCTCCAACGATCACCGCATCACTTCACTTGCGATTTTTGAGAGAGAGATCGATCTAAGCTCCTTGGATCGAGAGTCTCTCTCTCTATAATGTGGGAGGGAGAAGTAGAGAGAGAGGGGCCATGAATAGTTCCTAAAAAATCCCTCTTCTTCTCTATTTATAGAGTGTAATGAAATTACCCAAAAATGCCAGCCCGACCCTGATTAATTAACACACTATATAAATAATAATTTGACTACTAAACTGAGTCATAAATATTATTCATTATTATTATTACTTTCTAGTAATATATTAAATATATCACTTGATAATAAATGAGTCATTAACTCAACTCATCGTTCCCACAAATATTAATTGAACCTTGAATATATTAAACTAATATTCATCAATTAATATTTTTCATGTATTTACATAAAACTGGTAAATAAATTTAATAAATAAATTTGATACTCACTATTATTAACTTGAATAATATGAATTTATTTATTGCATTGGTGATCGTATCTCCTTGAACAAATCCTGGACCCCAATGGTGAGGCCCACCATGTCCAAAACTCATATTCAACTGAATATGATAGATTCTCGAATACGCTATTATGCGTGACCCTCTAGGCCCTTATTTCAACAATAGTGAATAGTATTCACAGACCAAGAATAGGATCTAGCAACCCATCATGGACCCCGGAGAGATAAGGATTGTCACAAAAATGACAACCAACCTACGAACACGTATTGTGTAATATAATATCTTTATCATTAATATCTCATAAAGCAGGATGCACTCACGTGTCATCACCCTTTTACTTACTTTATTATTTGTTGATTTAACTAGATGGACTTACCCTCGACTACCATGGCCATGGCCTTATGAAGGTACTTCCATCTTTATCAACATGGCCTAAGATATATTACATCCATAACCTGGAAATGACAAATCCTTTCTTGACCATTCAACCAACATCATACCATCAATGATGCACCAAACACAAACTACCTCACCAAAATTTCAACATCATGATTTTTATCTTGCATAAAAGTATGTGATCAATTGACATACACTGAAAATGATCACATGTTATGAGACCATTACACATGATTGTAGATAGGAACATCCAATGACACCCAAAACATGTGGTGTTCCTATTGGCAGGTCTATCCTCATGATCTCACTACTAGAGATCACCAAGTGTGAACTTCATAAGAAGAAGTCTCAATGCTTATGATCCCCCAACACCTGATAGTCAAACATATATTGTTCCCAATTAGTAAGATGTATCTAGACCATATAACATATATTTAAGATTAATGTCACAGTATCTCAAGGTTCTCATTATAGCCTGGGATATGTTATACCCTTTCGATATGACAATTAATCTTTGGACATTAGCATTTCAATAGTAGATGCAGAAAATTCCACACTATAATGGTAAGATGACATCATGTATAGCTAACTGTATACATGATATGGTAGTCAAAATCATCACATAGTTGGGTCTAGGGCACCCACTATTTCAACAGGACATTTAAAGCCGAGCAAGGAGAAGGTTCCAAAAATGAAAGATGAGGCTGGGTACATGGAAATATTCCTTTTACATCAATAGTCATAATCCTGATGTATTCCATGGTTTGTACATGGAAATACATTACGCATGTAGTGTGAGTAGTTAGTAGATTCATAGTGAATCCTAGAATAGATAATTGGGAAGCGGTAAAGTGGATACTTTAGTATCTTAAAGGCTCCTAAGGATTTTCTTTATATTTTAGAAAAAACAATTCATTAAAGGGGTTTACAAATTCAGACTTTGGGGGATATTGAGACACTCAGAGGAGCACCACGGTCAATGTGTTCACTTTCATAGGAACAACTATGAGTTGTATGTAGAAGCTTAAACCAATAGTTATGTTTTTCATCAATGAAAGTGGAGTATACTGCATTAACAAAAATTGGGAAGGATTTGATTTGGATGAAAGGGTTGATGAAAGATATTAGGATAATGTAGGATAATGAGATGTTGTTTTATGATTCACAAAGTGTGATTCACCTAGCCAATGATTATATGTTTTATTCTAGAATAAAGAATATACAGTTGAAGTATCACTTTATCCAAAAGTTGTTGGAGGACAAGGTACTTGATCCATGGAAGGTGGATGGATTTCAAAATATGATAGACATGCTAACCAATGTTGCATTATGGGATATGTTGAGGTGGTGTTGTTACTTGGTCAAGCTGGGATAACTGGAAGCATGGTGGGGAAACCATACAACTACACAAGAAGTTTGAGAGTGGAAGAGGTTTGTGGGTGTTGATGGAACACTTAGGGGTGAAATATAGAAAATGATTCTCAAGTGGGATATTATTAGGTTTATTTGTGTGAAAACCATTTTATGGATATGTTATTAGAACTAACATAAGGGGATATCCCAAAAGTTTAATTTTTGATGCTTGGATGGAGATGGTGTAGTGAAAACTACAATGTCTGAAAGTCTAAAAGCTAGCAGAATGAATGATGGAAATCAGAAGTAGGAAATCAGAGATTATCATTGAAAAGTCTAAAGATGAAGTGTGAAGATGAAAAGGACTTACATAAGAGTCTTTCTAAAGTATGCATAAGAGTTATTCTCTAGTAGTTTTTGTGGAAAAAAGAATACATAAGAGTTAACTCTAAGAGTTTATATAAGCACACATTGTTTACCAAAAGGAGTAGTTAAGGTGGCGGATATCTTTGAATGAGTGAATGTGTGACCATAAATATAGGATCCAAGTACTCACATTCTATATAGAGATTGAAAGTATATGAAATCAATTTCACTACCTGAACTCTACTTTAAGTAGTAGGGAATGGGAATATGTTTTTTAGACTTTTACTGATTATAATTGTCTTTCATTCCTTGAATAAAATGTTGGGTCGGAAAAAGACGAGGAAAAGATGGCAAGAGGGGGGGGGGTGAATTGCCTTTTAAAAAATGATTAACAATTTAAAATCAAAGTAAAGAATGCAGCGGAAATAAAGAGGCAATCACACAAGAAATTGATAACGGAGTTCGGCCAAAACCCGGCCTACGTCTCCGCTCCCAACTCAACCGTTGAGAGATTCCTACCGCTTGCTTTTCAATGGTTTTAGCAAGAAACCCACTAGGCTTTGAGGTAGCACTAGGACCTATTACAGCTTGCTTTTTGTGGTTTAGCAAGAACCCACTTGCTTTTGATGGTTTAGCAAGAACCCATTATCCTTCTTACAGGTGAAGGATAGCTCACCTATGTCTCAAGCTATTTAAAGGAAAGCTTGACAACCTTCTCACACCTTAGTGGTGATGTGAAACCCAAAAGAAAGAGGGGATGAGAAAATTGGGAGTTTGTAGGCACAAACTCAAATTTAAGCTCAAAAAGAATAAAACAATAAAAACCGTATTTGGAGAAGTCTTGGGCGCCTTTGATTGATTGGAGATGTTGAAGGCTGCTTCCAAGCTTCTTTGAAGGAGCTCCTTGGATGTGGAAGTTGTTGGAGCTATTGGGGTTCCCTTGGAGGAAGTCGCCGGAGGTTGGCCAATTGATGCAAAATATGTCCGTGGGCTTCCGTATAGTTCCGGTAGATGTCCAGGGCTTCCTTGGCCTTTATTTATAGGCATGGAACCCTTGGGGAGGCTTCAGAGCCGTTGGAGAGGCTAAAAGAGCCGTTGGGAGCCAAGTGGACAGGCTGGTCAACAGCCCAACGGCTAGTTTGACTGTGTCCACCGGCTGGCCGGTGCAGGGCCACCGGTTGGCCGGTGTTTGCAAAAAGGCATAGGATTCCTGTCCAGGGGCCACCGGCTGACCGGTGCCAGAGCCACCGGCTGGCCGGTGGCAAGACAGTAGCTGGCACTGTTGGGAGAGGGTTCCACCAGCTGGCCGGTGCTGAGGCCACCGGCTGACCGGTGGTGAGGCAGTGGCTCCCCTTTGAGTGCAGGTGCCACCGGCTGGCCGGTGGTCAAGCCACCGGCTGACCGGTGGTGAGGCAGTGGCTCTGTCTTCTGCCCAGGGTCCATCGGTCGACCGGTGGTGAAGCCACCGGTTGGCCGGTGGACTGAATTTCAGTCCAGATTGGCTTTTTTCCTTCTTGGCCTTCTTGGCCCAATTCCGTGGCCACCTGAAATGATTCCTATCATCCAAAAACACTTGAAAAAGTATTAGATAAATATGAGGGTGATTGTGATCATGAAAATAAAACCTTGAGGGGTTCGAGAGGTACAACAATATCCCCCTATTTTGATGATCACAATCACCGAAACAAACAATGTAAAATACTGAAATTAAAGACATTCTTAAAAGATAATTTGAAAATAAATCAAAGCATGATGAAAAAGGATTCTCCCCCAATCAATCAAGAAATTTCTCCCCCTTTGTGATTATCAAAATAGAATGGGGCATAAAACTTGATTGAGGGAAAATAGAAAAACAAGATTTGATATTTGAAAATCAATTGAGATTTTTGAAATTGAAATGAAAATTTGAATAAAAAATTTTGAAATGAAAAATTGAATAATAGTTTGAATTGAAAGTTTTGAATCAAAAACCAAATGAAATTTGAAAATTTTGAAATGAGAATTTGAAACCAAAAGATGAAATTGAAAGTTTGAAAATTCTTAAACAAACCTAACTCCCCCTAAATAGAAAGAACTAATCACCGGGGAGAGGAAATAAATTTTGGCCCGGAGAGACTCGCAAGAAGGGATTTTTCAATCCAAACTTGTCTCATAGCGGGTCTTCTCCTATAAAATTCATCGGAAAAGAAAATAGACTTTGGTTGGCCGTACCGGGATTTTTTACAATTGCACTCATAGATTAGGTGCCCGGGTTTTTTACAATAATTGCAAAATTTAAAACTAGAGCTCCCCCTTACAAAAACAGTTGGAGCATGGGAGGAGGAAGCTATATTGGTATATCCTAGCCCTTGGGTGGTTCTAGATATACGTTGGGAACCAAGCAAATTGTTTAAATTTTGTTCCCCTTGGGTGAACTTAGCTAAGGATTCTCTAAGGTCCTTGATGGTTGATTCCAAAGAATCAACATTGGGGAAATTTTGGATTTTTAGGGAGAGTTCCTCCTTCTCTTTGAGAAGTTGGTCTTTTTCGGAGGAAAGTTTTTTGAAAGACTTTTTTAAAGCAACAAATTTTGAAGAAAGCTCATGAAAACCATTTTCTAATTGGTCTCTAGCATGTGAGAGTTCTTCATAAGATAGATGATTTAAAGAATTGGAATTTGAAGAACAAGAGGAGGAGGAATCGGAAGAAGTTACCTCATGGAATGCCATTAGGCATTTTGTACCTTGGTCGCTCGAGGAGGAGGAGGAGGAGGTGTCACTCCATGTGGCCTTGAGGACCTTTTTCTTTCCTTTTTCGTTTGGCGTGGCCCGTTTTTTGTTGAGTGGGAAATCGGGCTTGTAATGGCCCTTTTCGCCGCACCCGTAGCATTTTACCTTGGGCTCGGATCTTGCGGTGGGTTCTTGCTTTCGCGCCTTGCGAGATTTCTTCTTCTTGTGCTTCTTCATAAACTTGTGCATTTGGCGGGCGAGATTCTCCATTTCCGAGTCGCCACTTGAAGATGAAGGAGATGAGGAAGATGAGGATGATGAGGAGGAGCTTACTTCCTTTTGTACCTTGAGGGCAATGTTCTTTGGTGTCTTGATTGGTGTGCCCTCCTTTTGAGCTTGCCTCCTCATCGTGATCTCATAAGTCATGAGAGATCCGATGAGCTCCTCTACCAGCATATTTTTGATGTCTTTTGCTTCTTGGATCGCCGTGACCTTCGGTGCCCATTTGCTTGGTAGGATCCATAGGATCTTCTTCACCATAGTTTCAGCTGAAACATCATCACCAAGGGACTTTCTCCCATTGCACACGTCAATAAATCTAGTAAACATTTCAGAAATAGATTCATTTGGATGCATAGAAAAAGACTCAAAATCCTGATGGTACATGTCCAATCTAGTATCTTTGACTTTATTAGTGCCTTCATGGGTCACTTCTAAAAGCTTCCAAATTTCATGTGAAGTGGTGCAAGTGGATACACGATTAAATTCATTTCTATCTAAGCCGCAATGGAGAGCGTTCATGGCTTTGCCATCAAGCTCAAAATTTTTAATATCGGCGGGGGTCCATTTGGATTCGTCGGGGGTAGACAAAGTGTAACCTTGCATGACTATTTTGTAAATGGGATATCCTATACTTCTCAAAAAAGTGGTCATGCGGGTTTTCCAATAATTATAGTCGGTCCCATCAAAAAATGGAGCCCGACCCAAAGAAAAGCCTTCGGGGGCGAAAGAGGTTGAAGCCATCTTAATGGATCTTAAAATTTGTAACCGGTTAGGGTATTACACAAATTTCCCTCTGATACCAATTGTTGGGTCGGAAAAAGACGAGGAAAAGATGGCAAGAGGGGGGGGGGGTGAATTGCCTTTTAAAAAATGATTAACAATTTAAAATCAAAGTAAAGAATGCAGCGGAAATAAAGAGGCAATCACACAAGAAATTGATAACGGAGTTCGGCCAAAACCCGGCCTACGTCTCCGCTCCCAACTCAACCGTTGAGAGATTCCTACCGCTTGCTTTTCAATGGTTTTAGCAAGAAACCCACTAGGCTTTGAGGTAGCACTAGGACCTATTACAGCTTGCTTTTTGTGGTTTAGCAAGAACCCACTTGCTTTTGATGGTTTAGCAAGAACCCACTATCCTTCTTACAGGTGAAGGATAGCTCACCTATGTCTCAAGCTATTTAAAGGAAAGCTTGACAACCTTCTCACACCTTAGTGGTGATGTGAAACCCAAAAGAAAGAGGGGATGAGAAAATTGGGAGTTTGTAGGCACAAACTCAAATTTAAGCTCAAAAAGAATAAAACAATAAAAACCGTATTTGGAGAAGTCTTGGGCGCCTTTGATTGATTGGAGATGTTGAAGGCTGCTTCCAAGCTTCTTTGAAGGAGCTCCTTGGATGTGGAAGTTGTTGGAGCTATTGGGGTTCCCTTGGAGGAAGTCGCCGGAGGTTGGCCAATTGATGCAAAATATGTCCGTGGGCTTCCGTATAGTTCCGGTAGATGTCCAGGTCTTCCTTGGCCTTTATTTATAGGCATGGAACCCTTGGGGAGGCTTCGGAGCCGTTGGAGAGGCTAAAAGAGCCGTTGGGAGCCAAGTGGACAGGCTGGTCAACAGCCCAACGGCTAGTTTGACTGTGTCCACCGGCTGGCCGGTGCAGGGCCACCGGTTGGCCGGTGTTTGCAAAAAGGCATAGGATTCCTGTCCAGGGGCCACCGGCTGACCGGTGCCAGAGCCACCGGCTGGCCGGTGGCAAGACAGTAGCTGGCACTGTTGGGAGAGGGTTCCACCGGCTGGCCGGTGCTGAGGCCACCGGCTGATCGGTGGTGAGGCAGTGGCTCCCCTTTGAGTGCAGGTGCCACCGGCTGGCCGGTGGTCAAGCCACCGGCTGACCGGTGGTGAGGCAGTGGCTCTGTCTTCTGCCCAGGGTCCATCGGTCGACCGGTGGTGAAGCCACCGGTTGGCCGGTGGACTGAATTTCAGTCCAGATTGGCTTTTTTCCTTCTTGGCCTTCTTGGCCCAATTCCGTGGCCACCTGAAATGATTCCTATCATCCAAAAACACTTGAAAAAGTATTAGATAAATATGAGGGTGATTGTGATCATGAAAATAAAACCTTGAGGGGTTCGAGAGGTACAACATAAAAGTATTGAAATGTTCCCCATTATAGAGTAAAACTTATTCTAAAACATGTAAAATTGCTTGTGTTTGTTCTTTGACTTTATTTTTTTCAATCATTATCTTCTAAAAGTTCTTGTTTGGTAATTTTGTGTATATTGAGATGCAGTGAATTATGTGCAGTTTTTATTTTATGTTCTGGTACATCATGTACATAAGTTTAAGTTCTAATTTGGTGATTCTTGATCTTAGTTTTTTTGAGTAAGTTATGATGATAACTTATGGTCATGAGGTTTCATAGACCCAATAGTTATCTTATGGAAATCATGTCTTTATACCAACCACAAGTGTTTATCTGGTAAACCATGACATGGAATTATTTTATTTACGATGCTCAATTTTTCATAAAACTTTTCCATGTTTTTTTTCACAAACCATGATGTAGTTTCATAACATTTATAAAATCATGGTCATTTTCAACTTAAAACATGTTGTGCTTTGAAAAAATTAATGAACCATGACCGTTTTTTATAAAAAATGTCATGGTTCTAAAAAAACCATGTTTCCAATTTCTCTATCTATTAAAAATTTCAATCAAAACAATACAGAAGTGAATTTTGTAATGCTAAAGGGTTTTGGAGGGGCTAACACTTGTACATACACAAATAAAATAATCAACCAAAATTGTATATGCTACAAAATCATTCAATTAATTTGGACTGAATAAAATAAATAAATAAAACATACATTTTATTTATTGATCCAAACTATCCAATATTTTTAACATGAGATTAGTATGGATCACTAATAAGTGTCCAATGGAATCCTTCCTCTATCCTCAAGCTATTTGGATCTCTTGACACTTGAGAAGGAATATCTTATATCCATGGTCTATTAGAGCCTTTTAATCAAAGGATGAAATGAAATGAGAGCTAAACAGAGTTTCAAATTAAATAGATTTCAAGGTATTCAAATTTAACACATAATAAACCATGAGCCTCTTTATAAAGACATTTGAGGAACTTTATTATGATCCAAACATTTATAAAATGTTTGACTATTAAATAGAATGTTTTATAATTTACATCCCCTTATAACCTTTGAATTATAAATTTTTAATTTTTAAACATTTGTTTTAGACATTCAAACTCTATAAATCATCATAAAATGACAATCAAAAAAAATATGATTGATTGTAGTATGAAAAAACATGTTATCACATAATATGTTTACTACCTTGCTCTAAACCATGATGTGGTTAGTAATGAAAAATGAGCATGCGACCCACATGCTTCATATATATTAGGAGGACTCGGGGTAGGGAAGACCTAACAATTTTTATCATTAAGAGTGTGGGCCAATGTGGGTTAAGCCCGTGTGAGTGTAGGCCAAGGTGGGTTGATCCCACATGGGTTTGAGCTTACCTTCTAACCTGCTTAAAAATATATTATTTTAACAGTTTATGCTTCTTTAACATTTTCGTTTTTTAATAAAAAATCATGATTAAACCATGACATATTATTTCTCATCGTAATGTTCATACTAATTCATAATCCATTCACATGTGAATTTTAAATGGGTATATATTTATTGTTTTAATATGATATTATAATATTTATATAGTAATTATTAATCCTATTCACATGGTGTGTCATCCCACCCCTCTAAAAATGGAATCCATCTCCCATGCACATGGTTTCAATTCCAAAAGAGTTATTATATTCATAATATTTTTTAGGTCGATTTATTATTGATATTATTTAATTTTATTTTGTTATTAAGAAAATAGGAAAGGACCTCATGGGAACTCTAATAGCCTCCTCTGAAACTGTTTGTTACCTGGAGAGTCGTCGTTTATTCATAGGTCCAAACATTCACATCACCACATAACTAACATCATCATTTATCGCCTCTCACCGATCATTCACCTACTTTGCATCACAATAGTTCGCCACCATATTGGTGTCACCATATGCCAGCATTAACCCATCAAAAAATGTTCAATCACATCCTTTAAAACTCTAATTATTATTTATCCATAATTTCAATACAAAAAAGGGCCACTTTAAAGGGGGTTATTTTTTTTACTTTAGTTGGGGTTATAACCCCTTCTAAAGACATTAGTGGCAATTGTGAGGAACTGCCGCTAATGTGGTCACCTACTATCATTAGAGGCGGTTTTGAGTAAGTATTGGTAAAGACATGGTGACTTTAGCGGCGTTTACATTAGAGGGGGTTTAAACCCCCTTTAATGTTGACTTAAATTAACCAAAAATGTTTTTGTTTGAGGAAGTTATAGCTGAAACTGCAACTGCCCCTAAAGCGTTTCAGTTTTTTTAAAATTTTACTCATGACCCTACCGTGCCCCCCTTGCCTCTCCCTTATCACCCCCAACCCGCCATCCCTTACGTTTCACCTCACCCCTCTCTCCCATTCCTAGTACCGCCCCAGCCTCCCTATCGTTCCCACTCCCTCCTCCCCTTGCCATAATCTCTGCCCTATCCCCACCCCATAATCTCCAGTCCCTCCAGTGCACCGCTACCCTCCCTTCCGATATATAGAAAAATAACAACCAACAAGATTCGAACCATGGACATCAAGGAAAAACCCAACCCACTAACCACTATGGCAAATGCATTTTGATGTATAAATTACACATGAATGTATTTATATATATTTAGTTGTTTATTATAATAAATATTATTAGCATAATATATTTAAATACATTTAAATAATAATATATATATTATTTACTATGTTTATATGTATATGCAATTATATATATTTTATATTATATATTTATATATCACCTAAATATATTACACAAGTGTATATGTATATATTGTACTTATATGTGTGTGTGTGTGTGATAACAATAATAATATTAATCATTATTATTCTTATTACATCTATTTTTTAATCTATAAAGATAATATGTTGGTTTTATAAATACTATACATTTATTTTATGATTTATATCAAACATATATTATATTAAATACATTTGTATTATATATTTATGTAAATTATTTATATACTTAAATACATATTATATATATATATTTAACGAATATATATATAAGTATTTACTTAATATATTTATATAAGGTCTTTAAAAATATATTTATATAATGTCTTCCAATACATATATTTCTTATTATTTATATTAATATATATATTTATTTGTATAAACTATATAATATTATATAAAATTAATATATTATTATTATTATATGAAATAAAATTTATTCAAATATTAATATGTATATTATATATAATTAATATGTATATTATATATAATCAATAATATATGAAATACAATTTATACAAAAATATACTTAATATTATATGAAATACAATTTATAAAAATATTTATATAATGTATTTCAATACATATATTTATTATTATGTACATTAATATATATTTGTATTCCAATAAATATAATTATATAATATTGTGTACGTTAATATAAATTTATTTGTATAAATTCTATTTCATATAATATTAATTATATATAATATAAATATATAAACCTATTATATAAAAATATATTTATTATTGTTATAATATAATTTATAAAAACTATAAGCTTGAGTTTTTATATGATAAATTTTTTAAATAAATTATATTTATGTATATATTCATATAACATGTTTATGCTTTTATATTATAAATAATTAATATTATATGAAATACAGTTTATAAAAATAAATATATATTAATTTACATAATATTATACAATTATATTTATGTATACATATAAACACAATTAAATACAATCATATAAATATTTTATATAATATATCCATATAATGTATTTAAATACATTTATATATTGTGTTTTAATTATATATATATATATTATGGAAGTTTCTTTTTTTAACAGTGGGGGTTCACAACCCCTTTTAATCTTTTAAATTAGAGGGGGTTTTGAACCCCCTATAATTTAAAGATATTAGAGGGGGTTTTGGACCCCCTCTAATTTAAGAAAGTAGAGGGGGGTTTTGATAGTTGCAACAACAATGTAATATGATAGTTGCAACAACAATGTGACCATTATATATACAATTTTTTAGTAAAATACACAATATTATATAATAATATGATAATTAATAAATATAAACAACATGATTAATCAATTAATAATAATGTAACTATATATACATGTGTGTGGGTCTTGGAATAATAAATATTTATTAAAATAAAGTTTTTAAATTTTTAGCATTAAATGCATGCTTTTAAATCACACAAAGAGTTTATATTTGATAATTAATTTTCTCATGTATAGTTTTTTTTGTAAAAATGACTTCAAATTTAGAATGAGTACATCAAAATTAACCAATGGTAATTTTTTAGAATTTTTCTAAGACAGTGATGTTTTTAGATGAATAAAAAAATACATTATGCACATATCATATGTACTATGACTTAATTTTGATCTAAAAATGATGTAATAAATAATATAAATGATTTTATAACCTAAAATGATGTAATAAATAATATAAATGATTTTATAACCTAAAATGTGTTTATTTAGCAAAATAATGTATTTTACAATATTAAAATAAATTTCTAAAACCTATAAAAAATTTATAAAGTCTAAAATGTATTTTAAGGTTTTTAAAATAATTATTTATGAATAAAAGTATTTTCCATGACCAAAATAGTATAACTAAATGTGGTTTCATTCTAAAACTAATAAATGTCAAAAACTACAATTTAAATGTCAAATACATGATCTAAATCCGTGAGTAAGACAATGATATTCAATTTTCTATAACCTAGATTTCCAAACTAGAGCCTAAGAATTATTAAACAATTCTCCCACATTTACTATAAATACCCACCCATCCTTCCATTCCTTTTTACTCCAAAATCATTGATGGAGACATATTTTCATGTAATTATTTAGTTTTTTCTTAAAGGTTTTAATGGAAATACCCATATAATTAATTATTTATATCAAATGTATGAATTTACCAATAAGAAATTAAAATGTATTTAAAATAATAAATAATGTTTAATTTTGAATATTTATTTAATTATGAATATTTTGTGAGAATTTTAAAAGTGTTAAATAATTTTCCAGGTGTAAAAAAATGGGCCAGGCTTGACTAGCCCTCACCATGGATAGCTATCCACTTATTCATCCCAAAAGGGGATGGCCGAACAAGCCAACCATTGGAGACCCCATACGAACCAATAGGTGTGAGCCTGTAGGGAGGAGCCCATAGTGGATAGTTTGGGTTAAGGCCTGCACGGGCTACTCAGGTTGGTGTGACCCAATATTATGTGTGTGAATGTGTAACTGGGATCCCACCATAGATAAATATTTAGACTTATCTATTCCATGAGATTGGATATAAAAAATCATTTCCTTTATTATCATTTCCTATATGGGAAAACCAAACTATGGGTACTGTTCATTTTAACTCAAACCACGTCGTTCGCTCTCCAGTTGCACGCTCTCCCACCTTAGAGACACCTCATCGCTGCTATCCACTACTACTTCACCACTCAACATAATCAGCCACCATTGAAACACACTAGAGATGCCATGGTATCCACAATGGGTGCTTGATCTTGAGTTCTTATGAACCGCCAAAGCTTGTGGTTGCCATAGAACACTTTCGGGACATCGAGCGATTACCATAAGATCCATTTAATGATGAATAATCATATGCATGATAAATAGAAGCTCCATCCAGCCATTGTAAAGGTTGGATGGTGGAAGTCAGTGCCCTGTGCACCACTATACCACATGGCCTTGCATGTCCATGAACTGGGGTTGGTCGCTACAACTCAACCACACGACAGTTCATTCCACGCCAGCGGGTTTTGGAAAGTCTTAAATCTTTAGGATATTTCAAATATTTCACCTCACATATAATTTTAAGATCATAAAGAAAAAATAAAGAAATATTCCAATGAAATAAATTAAGACCCATATATATGAATGATAGATACATGGACTCCTCTATAAATAGAGGAGTTTCCCACTACTTGGGGAGAGGGAGGCCACACACTGGAAGTGGATGAGATGAATGCTGCTACTTCCCTTTTATTCTTATTTCTTTTTATTCTTTTTATTTTTATTTATGATTTAGTTTAATTTTTTTCTATAATTTTTATTTATTTTCTTCGTTAAATTAATTCATGCATTGTTCCTTTTATGTTAAGTGTCTTATTCCGCCCTTCATTCTTATTCTTATTCTTATATTTTTATTTTTTTTCTTCTTCTTCTCTAATTCTATTTTATTCTCTTTTTATTTTATTTTCATTCTCCCATCACTCTCATTATCATTATATCTCATTTTTTATTCTTTTTATTTTATTTTATTCCCTTCTTTCTCTTATTCTACCAAGTGACCTCTTACTCCCAATAATGGGAGGATAATCTGAGTCTTGGCCATGGGGGAGATAGGTGTTTTATAAATTCAGTGCTTAAATTCTTTTATGGTTTGAATCTGTTTATGGTGGATGAAAGTGAAGTTCACGAGTGCAGCGGTTTTCCACTATGATATGAAACTTGAATTCATTTTTATTCTTTTGTTTACATCTTTTCCCTCCCTTCTATTGAACACAAGCTTTTCATACATTGGAGTTGAGTCGTTCAATGGATGAAATGACATGCAGCGGAGCTGAGTCCTATAAGGTGTCACACTCTCAATTGAGGTGTATCATCTACCTTGATTATAGGAGGAGGTGAAATTTATTTTGTTTTTAGATTTGAGATTTTACAACCAACAAATAAAAGTATATTAGTTCATGAATTAGATTTCATGATTGAACCATCAAACATAATTTTAAACAACAATAATGAATAATTAAGGAACCCAAGACTAAACATAAAGGACAAATACTTTATTTATAATCTCATACTAGACTACATGTTAGTATAATTTTAGTTTTTTATTTCATTTATTTCCAAAAAATCCAAAAACTCATATTTAATTATTTTAGAAAATAATAAAGACAAAAACAAAAACAAATAGTTTTAGGTGATTTTTAATTAGCAAGTGAATAACTATAAAGATCCTAAAGTAAGATGATCATAGTCAGGCACTGTACTGCACTAGGAAAAATAGAAATTTTCTTTTACCACACCCCATGATAGGTGTTTCTTCAAAACTAACATCGTTTTGAGGGAGTCAATCAGTAGTTTGCTTACTTTTTTCTTTTCCACTTTGTATATAGTTTTTCATTGCTTTTATATATATATTTTTAAAAATCTATAACGTATCAAAACACACCATATTTATATGCATGGAACAATTACTCTTAGGTATAATGACAAGAACAGGAATATGTTAATAATTATTTAAATGATAATATTCAAAGGATTTAATGAAAGATAGAGTTTTTGAGGAGCCAAATGGAGTGAATAGTTTATAATTAACTCAAACAACCTAAAACTAAACCATAGGATAAACCCTTAGTCTTTACTAATTTTTTTAAATACATACAAGAAGTTGAGGCCAAACTTGTGGAGTATTTACAACCCAACTATTTAAAGATCCATATCTAAGACTACCATGAAGATCTATAGAATGATGATGAGGACTCGCATGCTGATGTGAACATGATAAATCAACAAGATCATGACCAATTTTGGAGTGACTGGGAAGATAATGAAATGAAAATTTATCTCCCCACCTATAAAGTAAAATATATAGCACCAATATACATTTCTTTAAAAATGGAAGAATAAGATACCACCTATGTGGTGAAATTTGAAGAGAAAATGGAGGATCCCAACTACCTACCTCTACTTACTACCATCTAGCTCCAAGAAGCACTTACCACTAAGAAGGATATCAAATACAAACCAAGATAGAGAGTTGATCTTACCTTAAACACTCTCTTATTTGATTTTATTCAATATTAATTGAGTATTAATTCCCACTATTTTGAGTTTTTATATTCAGACAATCCTTGTTTTTCCTTAAAGGAAGATGAAGAAGAAGCACAACCACCTATTTAGGAACACATGGAACTCCCCAATTTTATTGAACATGAAATACAAGTAGTTGATCTTGAGGAAACCGAGAAAGATTCTTATCAACATAAAAGGGATATTTTTTTGATTATTCATGTATAAATTCTGTCCAATTTAAAATAAATTCTAAACTTACTTTTTTTCATTCAATTTATGTAGCCTAATTTGATAAATCCCTAGACAATAAGGAGGAGGTTTCACAAGTAACAACCAAAAAGGAGGATGATCTGTACTTTATCCTACCTCTACTATGCAAGTTATACCTAATTGTGAAGGTGATGGATTTAGTGTACTCTATCCATGGACTCCTCAATAATAAATAATAATTAAAAGCTGGGAAAATCCACATGTTGTGGTTCAAATAAAAAAAGATCCACCCACCAACTAACTTTGGATAACAGCTGGTACTTCTCTTTTGGAGGTAGTCAAAAACCTAGGGCCCACTTGGGAGATTAAACCAAGTCTTATCTTTTTATTTTCATTATAAGAATTTATATTTCAATTTCATTATTAAGAATTAGATACATCCTATTCACTCTTTCATTTTGAGCTTTAATGTCACGATCCTTGAGTCTTAATGATTGATTATCTTTTGTAGGTCCATGATGGAATAAGGAATCCCCAAAATATTAGAGGAAGATGACTAAATCTTCATGAGGAAAGGGAGTTCAACATTATTTTTTATCTTTTAAACACCATAAATTTTGTCTAAAAACTTGTTTTGATCTTTAAAACTATAAATTGCACGACCACATTAAAATTCTTGCTTTACATGACATGATTTTACTAGGAACCCTTTGATTCCATGATTTAGATTTAAATGATAATGAGATTTAATTATTAAGTTAGATAAGTGAATTATTACAGTGAAACATGGATATTGAAATGGGTATCAAAATTTGATGGAATTGGTTGATTCATGTAAATGAAATTTCCCTACCATTTTTCACACTTTGAATTTTTGAAATTCATGTGAATTGATTTGTTATTATTAGTCATGTCATGAGTGATTGTTCCAAATCATATGTTCCATTAATAATATGATTTTAAGAAAAAATATTTCCTATTCATATCTTGAGCATACTTCTTGATTGATCTTGGGGCATGCCACATACTAGAACTTGCATTGAAACTTGTCAAAGTTAATGACTATGCAAAAATACCTTTAAAATGATTAGGTTATTTTTATTAATAAATACATTATACTTGAGACCACATTTTACATTAATCCTTATTTTCCCATATAGACCATGAACGAACATATTATAGATGATCCATATCTCAAGTCGTTTTTATCAATTCCTGCCCTCCTCTTAGTATTTGTGTGATATTTCAAAGTTGAAGTGTGGGGGTAGAAGAAGTCATGGTGAAAGGGATGCACTACATTATAAGGAAAAAGTGTGGGGTGATACTTTGGGTATTGAGAAAGGTTTTTAATTTATACATTGTACTTTTATTGTTTTCCCTGCTTGAAAAGAAAAAATAAAAAAAATGAAAAATGAAAAAAATAAAAAAATAATAATGGGTTATGACATGGAGAACCAAAAATCACCTAGACCAATGATTTTTATCATATGTGATTAGGTGGTGGATGTGAGTTTTATTCCAATAATGACTTTTGAAAAAAGTAAAAACAACTAAAAAATTAGTTTGAAAAGGGAAAAAAGTAAAAAAATAGAGAAAATTCAAGAAAGAGAAAATCATTCATTATTCTTTCATATTTCATGACCTTTTATTTGAGCTTGGGAAGTGGGTGTTGCCAAAATTTTAAGGGGATATCTTTCACTAATATTTTACTTTTGGTATCATGCAATATTCTTAAAGAGAAAAACCTCTTCCTTTAAGACTTAATTTTTAACATCAATTCATACTAACCTTAAGCCTCATGGTCATTTGAAACTTTATTGAAAAGTATTCATGATTTCATATTCCTTTTGTCTTTACAACATTGAGAAAGTAGTTTCCTTTCAAGCCTATGTATAAGGAGCATGTTCTCATGATACAAGCATAACTATACATGAATTTGTTTCATGAGTGATGAGAGAAAAGATTCAAGTGTGATAGATCATGATTTGGAATGTTTTATAATAATAAATTGAGAATATTAAATTGATGAAAGGCGAAGTTCCACCATTATCAAAAGGGATAAATTAAAATACTTTGGTTGATTTTTTCTTTGAAAAATGTTAAATTGAATTGCTATTTTACGTAGAACTTGAAATTTTGGTTTCACATTGAGAATTGTTTGATTTTATTACTTTGATATTTAAATATTGGTAACATTTTTTCCCTCTTAAATTCAATGTTGAGATCTAATGCCTAAGGAAAAACATAGTTTAAGTGTTGGGGTATTTTATGCATGCATATTTTTATGTAATTATTTAGTATTTTCTTAATGATTTTTTAGTGGGTTTTAATGGAAATTCCCATATAATTCATTATTTATTTCAAATGTGGGAATTTACCAATAATTAATTAAAATGGATTTAAAATAATAAATAATGTTGAATTTTGAATATTTATTTAATTATGAATATTTTGTGAAAATTTTACAAGTGTTTAATAAAATTTCAGGTGTAAAAAAATGGGCTAGAATCGACTAGACCTCAACCATAGTCAATCCAACCATGGGATATCTCATATGAACTGATAGGTGTGAGCCCATGGGGAGGAGCCCTAGTGGATAGCTTGGTCCAAGGCCCACACGGGCCATGTGGGTTGGTGCGGCCCAATATTTTGTGTGTGAATGTGTAATCGGGAGCCCACACAGGAGCAAAATTATGAACTATCTATGACATGGGAGTGTATATAAAAGATTACTGCCTTCATTATTATGTTCAATGTGGGACAACCAAACTATGGGTACTGGTCATTTTATCTCAAACAACGTTGTTCACACTTTAGTCACGCTCTCTCTCACCTCGGAGACACCTCGTTGCCACTCTCTGTCACCGCTCCACCACTTGACATTGCTAACCACCAATGCAACACACCAGATATGCCATGGAAGCTTCCATGGGTTCTCGATATTGAGATATTATGCACTACCGAATCTTGGGGCTGCCATAGAACACCTATGGGACCCCAGGAAATCATCATGAGATCTATTCGAAGATGAAGGAGCCCATACATGATAAAGAGAGTCTCCATCTGGACACTGTGAAGGCTGGATGGAGGAATTCAGTGACCTACATGCCACTACACCATGTGGCCTTACATGGCCATGCAAAGGGGTTGACCACTACTGATCAACAATGCGACAATTCATTCCATGCCAGCAGGGTTTACAAAGCATGAAATCTTTGGGATATTTTAAATATTTCACCCTATGTATGATTTTAAGATCATAAAAAAATGAGAAAGAAATATTCCAATGAGATAAATGAAGATCTCAAGTTATGAATGATAGATACAAGGACTCCTCCTCTATAAATAGAGGAGGATTTTTCCACTGCTTGGGGAGATGGAGGCCACACACTGGAAGTGGCTAAGCCTAATGCAACTACTTCTCATTTATTCTTCTTTATTATTTTTTTATTTATGATTTATTTCATTTTTTGTAGTAATTTTTATTTACTTTATTCAATAAATCAATTCATGCATTTTTCCTTTTTATGATAAACATATTCTTCCACCCTCCATTCTTATTCTTTTCTTCTTCTTCATCATCTTCTTATCTCATTCTATTTTATTCTCTTTTTTTTATTTTCTTTCTATTACATATTTCATTATTATATTGTATTATTATTATTGTTTTATTTTATTTTATTCTCTTATTTCTCTTATTATACTAGACTCCCAATAATGGGAGTCTAACGTGAGACTTGGCCTCAGGGGAGGCTAGGCGTTTTCTGAATTTAGTGCTTAAATTATTTTATGGTTTCAATCTGTTTTTGGTTAATAAAAGTGAAGTGAACGAGTGAGGCAGTTGTCCACTATGGCATGGAACTTGACTTCACTTCTATTATTTTGTTTACATTTTTCCCTCCCTTCTATTGAACACAAGATTTTTGTGTAGTGGAGTTGAGCCATTCGGTGGATGAAACGACATACAGTGGAGCTGGGTCCTAGAGGGTTCTGCATTCTCAGTTGAAGTGTGTCATCAACCTTGATTATAGGAGGAGGTGGAATTTAGTTTTTTTTGACATTAGAGATTTCAAAACCAACAAGTAAAAGGATAATAGTTCATGAATGAAATTTCATGATTGAACTATCAAACTTAATTTTAAACAGCAACAATGAATAATGAAGGAACCTGAAACTAAACCTAAAGAATAGGTACTTTCTTTACAATCTTATACTGCATTGCATGTTAGTATAATTTTAGTTTTTCTTTTCATTTATTTATAAAAAAACCCAAAAAAATCATATTTTATTATTTTAGGAAAAAAACAAGTAGTTTCAGGTGAATTTAAATTAGCAAGTGAATAACTATGAAGCTTCTCAAGTGATAAGACCCTAGTAATCCACTGTGATTCACTAAAAAAATAGAAATTTGTTTTTACTACACCCTGTGATAGGTGTTCCATCAATCATTGATCATGATTCTCATCTATATTTCCCTTTTAAGAGTCCTCCTAATAAGGTCTTAAGGTTTTAAGGTGTTCTTTCTCAGGCATTAGGAAGCTACTTATCAAGGTAAGAGTTCTTAATTCTCTCTTTTAATTACCTATTCAAGATTAATTTATTGTAATCAATTTTAAATTATTAATTCATATATTTACATTATTATAATTCCATGCTATTATTATCAATTTAATATATTATCAATGAGAGATTACTCATTCCCTCACATTATTCCCTTTTTCTAAGTCATTATTATATAAAAGTAAGGGTTCCTAATTCTCTATTTTCATTTCTTATTCAAGAATCTCTTGTTGTAATATCATTTAAACTCTTATTTCATATTATACCAAGATTATAATTCCATGGTATTATTATCTATTTGATATATTATTAATAAGATATTGCTCATCCCCTCTCATTATACCCTCATTATTATATAGAAGTAAGGGTTCTAAATATTTTCTATTTATTTTTATTTTTTCATGTTTTTCAATTACTTTACATTTCCACATTAAATGTTATTATGAATTATTATTATAAACCCATTATTACAACGTGAATGAGGGATTACCATTACCTCTCATTATACCACTTTCATAATTCATTAGAATGTTAAAATATTTCCATAACCATAAACTCCATTATCTGAATCCCTAAGTATGAGATATATTTATGGCGTTGTAATTATTAAACACCACTACAATGTTGGGTTTATCCAGTGCTAGAGAAAAGTGCTGATAAATGTTGTCTTTATCACCTCTAAAAAAAGCATTGAGAAAGGGTACATTTTTCAGTGCTTTTTAGCGTTGATAAAGGGAACCTTTATCATCCCTTTATTTATATCACTAATAAAGGGTAACCTTTATCAGTGCATTTTCTAACACTGATAAAAGTCCCAATCACTCGCTTGATCCCCACATCAAAATAACAGACGTTCAAGCACTTCTTTATATACAATTCTACCACAACATAAGGTCAGAAGCCTGCTGCAGGGATGAGCTCATGCAGACACCCTCCACACACACCTATATGGGTCCATGCCTCCACACACGTGCCTGTGCGGGCCTTGGCCCCCCATATGCTTCCCGTGGGCTTTATCCCACTCGCATAAATAGGTCGGGTTCTACATGACCTGACCCACCTTCCCATGCAGGTCATGACCCCAATTTATATATATATATATATATATATATCAATAAAAATAAACCAATAAAAATACAAGTATTAAAATATTAAAAAATTGAAATAATTAAATAAATAAAATTTTAAAAAGAATAGATTTTAAAAATATTAAAAAATTTACTAATTAAATAATTATTAATAAATTTAATATATATATATATATATAAATTATGAATATTAATAAATAGTATATATTAAATACAGATATATAAAATGAATAAATTGAAATAATTAAACAATTAAAAATTAAAAATGAGTAAATTAAAAAAAATCAAAAATTTTATCAATTAAATAATTATTAATAAAAATGAATAAATTTAATATACTTATATATAAATTATAAATATTAATAAATAGTATTTATTAAATATAGATATATAAAATTAATAAATTGTAATAATTAAACAAAAAAATTAAAAATGAATAAATTAAAAAATTATTAAAAAAATTATTAATGAAAAAATTATTAATAAAAATGAATAAATTTAATATATATCTATATAATAATTATAAATAGTAATAAATAATATATATTAAATATAAATATAAAAAATGAATAAAATGTAATAATTAAAAACATATTAATTTCTTATTCATTTTTAATGATTTTTATACATACTTATTCATTAATATATTTAATATTTTTAATATAGAAATATATTCATATATATATTTCTATATATATATCAATATATATATATATATATAATATTTCCTAAAATATGATTTATATAATACAAAATATTTATGCTTACATTTAATAAGTTATATATTTAGTGAAAATGATTTATAATTAAAAATTAATATTAATTAAAAATCAATATTAATTAAAAATACTCACTAATTGTATCGAGTAATAGACATTTAATTGAATGTCTTTTGATTTTTCAATTTAACATATATCAAATGCATGTTACATTGATTTCTCACATACATATATGTAATTAATGCATTTTTATATACAATAAACACAAAAACAAACACACACACACACAATATTTTTGTAATTTATTAAAATTTTAATATTCATTTTAGAATTATATTTTTAAACATAATATATTTAATATATATATTTTTTAAATTATTAAATTTTATCATTTTTTATATTTTTATTCAATATATACTATTTATTACTTTTTAATATTTTTTATGAATTTATTCATTTTTGATATTATTTATTCATTAATAATATTAATTGTTTGTTAATATTTTTTTTAATTTATTAATTTTCAAAATTTCATTATTCAATATGTTTTTAATTTTATCCATTTTCAATATTTATTTATACATGTTTATTCATTAACATCTTATGTTTTTAATATGGTTGTAATTTATATAATTAATATATATTCATTTTAGTTTCAACATATATAAATATTCATTTTTATTTTTTAAAATTATCTATATAATTAATAATAGTTATTCATTTTTTAAATTTACTCATTCTTCTTCTTATTTATTTCATTAATAGACGCTACATATTATATAATGTCATTATTCAATTTAACATATATCAAACTTGTATATATATATACACATGTACATTAGTTTCACACACATAAATATTTACATAATTAATGAAATCTTATATAGAAACACATACACATAATATTTATGCAATTTATTCAAATTTTAATATTCATTTTAGAATTTCATTTAGTAACATAATATATTTAATATATTATGTTTTTAATTATTAAATTTTATTTTTTTAATATTATTATAGTTAATATTATTTATTCATTTATAATATTTTTCATTTTTTATTTTTTTAGAATTTAATCATTTTCTAATATTTATCTATACATATTTATTTACTATGTTTTAATATTTTTAATATATATTCATCTTCATTTTAGTATAAATCCATATTTTATTTTTTTAATAATTTGTATAACTAATAAAACTTATATTTTTTTCAATATTTTTAAAGTCGACTCATTTTTAATTATTCAATTTCACTCATTTTTAACATTCATTCATTTAAGATTATATATTCATTAATGATGTTAAAAATATCTTTTTAAATAAATATTTATAAATAAATATATTTATAAACTTATATTTACTATATTTATAAAATTATATATTTATAATTATAAATAAATATATATTTTTTAAAATTATTTAAATAATTATAAATAAATAATTATATATTTAAATAATTATAAAATTATAATAAATATATTTAAATAATGAATATATTTACTATATTTATATTTATATGTATATATTTATTAAATATATATATAATTATATAAATATATACAATGATATAAATATATTTAAAATTATACAATTATAATAAATATTTTAAATAATTAATGTATTTACAATATTTATATTTATATTTATATTTATTTATTATATATATATATAAATAATTATATATTTAAATAATTATAAAATTATAATAAATATATTTAACTAATTATAAAATTATAATAAATATATTTAAATAATGAATATATTTAATATATCTAATTTATATATATTATATGTATATATATATAATTATATATAATTATATAAATATATTTACAATTATATGCAAATATTTATAAATATATTTATTTATAATTATAATTATAATTATAAATCTTTATCAGAGTTAAACAATCACCGATAGAAGCCATCTTTATCAATGTTAAAACTTTAGCATTGATAAAGATATCTTTTATTAGTGCTTATTATTTTAGCACTGCTAAAACACCTCTTTATCATCGCTTTTTTGGAAGCACTGATAAAACCCTCCTTGATCTTTTGAAAAGAACCCTAACCCAACTGATTTCTGCCACGTCATTCAATATCTCATGGAAGTTCATATATGCCGCTAGTCCCCCTCGATCTTCTCTCAGATGAATCAACTCTAAAATCTAAGGTATGTTATATTTTTCTCCTCCTCTCCCATTGCTTGCTTGTTTGGGTTCAATGGTGTGTATGAGTGTGGCTTTATCTTGGCTCGGTGGTCTTAGGGTTCCACGTTTAGAATCTCCATCGATGATGTCCCCACCATCATTCATCCTCCTTTTATAGTTCCTTGTTTGTGGGTCTCTACATTCCTGATTTTACCCTACCACGACTCGCATAGGTCCTGCTCCAATGACATTCTCTTCACAGTGTTGTGTTTTGGTTTTTGTGTTACCAAACCACTCCACAACCATTAGTTTTCTCCTGGTCTTAGTGTCACCCCATTCTAAGAGCTCTTTATCACTACCCCATACTGGTTCTAGTCCACTTCTCCACTGCCTAGGCTTTCTATGGTAGAGCATGGCTACTGCCTCAACATTATAAATTTATAAAATGGTTGACTAATGTGTGAATGAAATGGAAAATTTTATCTTCCTAGAAATGTTATGGTTAATAAAAAAGGAAATATCATTGATATTACTACATGAATAATTAATATGATATATGTTAACAATGATAAAAGATATGAATAAAAACCAAAACAATACATTCAATCATTATATGAATTTATGGATTGTGATAAAGAACTAGAAGTTAACAAAAATATGAGTGTTTTTTAAAACTTATATAGTTAGTATAAATAAACATCAGGCCTTTAGTTCAATTTCCATAGTGAACAATGGTAAGATGTAATGATCATTACATTTGGTTGTTTTATAAAACCTCAGAAAAAACTAAAAATTAATGTTTATTTCATTAAGGATTTGGGTTCAATTTTTATAGAGTTAGAGTTTTATAAGGAATGTGAGAGGATTAGTTTTCTAATTATTCTCTAGCCAATGACTACTGTTAAATTTTGAAAATGATTTTAATAATCTAGATAAAGTGTCAAGGTGGTTTTAATATTACTTGATAAACAAGATATAAGTGTTAGGGTATGTTATTTTACCCTACTATGGCGCGCATAGGTCCTACTCCGATGACATCTGGTTCACAATGTTGTGTTTTGGTTTTTGTGTTACCCTAGTAGTTCGTTATGGTTTCTCTTGAACCTCCTCTACCCCGCTATCCTATACCCATTGCACATGTCCCTATTTTGGTCATTATCATTGGCTTTAAGGATTATTTGGGATGGTTCTGGGGATTCCTGTGGTAGTAGACTTATATAAAGCGGTGTTTATGAAGAAGAGCACTGCTATCTTTCTTCTCTAGTGTAACACATGTTTTTCAGTCACCAAGAGAGTTAGTAAGATAGTGAATTTCAAGGGATACTACCTTTAAGAGGATGTTCAGAAATGGAAAAGAAAGGTTTAGTTAGTAGTATAGGGTAAGAGATAAAAATATTTTTATTAGAGTCTCATTTCAAAATTAAAATTTTATTTATACAATATTTTGATTTTAAACACTTTATTTTATGTAAGGGAAAAATGTTTTCAAAATTCTCATTCTAAATTTCCAAAACCCTCTTGTAGGGGGATCCATTTTTAAAGATATTCTGATTTCCAAATTAAGCTTGAGAAGTTTAAATTATATCATTTTATGTGTAAAGGGGAAAAATATATCATGTTATCATTTCATGTGATTTTTTAATTAATGTATTGAAAATATAACTCCCTTTTAGTGGATTTTATTTTTAGAATATTCTATGTTCAAAGGGATTTAATAAACTTTAAGTGATTCTCATGTTTTTTTTCTTTTAAATGTTTATAATTGTTTGATTAATGTATATTTATAGTTTTCTTATATATATCTAAATTTTATGATTTCCATGTATAATGATTTTGAAAACGGTTACTTTTTTAGTATAAAGGATACTTAAATTATTTATGAAATGATTCTTATTATGCAATGAAATGTTTTAAAGAAATATTTGAAGTTGTTTATTGCTTGAGTTATATTATAAATTGGATATTTTAAGTGAGGAAAAGTAATTATTATTGAATAAAGTATCATTTTAAGGTCCCGGGTGCAGCGAAAGCTCGTGGGTGGATGTGCCCACTTGATTTTTTTTCATTAGCAATGATCAATCCAGGATCAATATGACAACAAACACCAGACTCCACATATAGAATCATAGAAATAGACAAAGAAGAAGAATAGTCCCAGAACCACAAAAGAGGATCATCATAGGTTGATTATAATTAATTTAATGAATTGAAAAGAAGTACCTTTTATGGCGCTCATTCTTCATTGATATTTCTGATCACGTTCTGATGTGATTCGTCATTGCGTCGCAGAAGCCAAGTGTAGACTTCCTCTAGTGGTGATCCACACATGCACTACGTATCTCTGGACGTCACCAATGGAATCTCCGAGTGCTAGAATGGAGAAGCCTTTGCTTGTGTTGTCCGTATTAGATTGTCTTGATCTAATGGAGGTGGATCTCTCTCGGTCTTGAGAGCGTTCTTGGATGATAGAGTTCTTTCAGTCTTGAGAGAATTATCCAGAATTGTTGTGCACAATGATTCTTAGGAAAAGTGTTGGGGTTGTGAGGATATTTATAATCGGGTTTGTGGTTATAGAGTTATGACAATAAATAAACGTGTTATGAGTTTTATTTATTTTATCAACTCTTATTGAAAATCCCATGTCGAATCATTAATTCCTTGACATGTGCCTATGTTGATTATAATAAATATCATTTAATAAAACGATATTATTTCCTCAAAATCCTGACTGGAAAAACTACATGGCGTGTAATAATTAATACAAGATGTGTACTCGTTTTTCATTGAAAACTACACGGAGTGTACATTTAATGTACGTGGCATGTATATCTTGTTTTCATTTTTCATTTCCTTTCCAAAATAAAAATGACACAGCATATACATTCAATGTACATGGAGTGCATATCTTGTTTTTCATTTTATTCATCCTCCAACATTAAAATGATTTAGGCTTCCTTTAATAATTATTAAACCAAATACAGGAAGAATATTTATTCTACTTGAGATACTTGGATACACTTAGTGTGTGACCCTCTAGGCCTCTTTATCATTGGCATTAGGCGGGCTTGCCTAAAGTCTAAGATTACTGTCTAGCAATGGGTCAAGGCACCCAAGAGAAAGAAGTTGATGCCACATTTAAGTTTCAACTCATACGAACGCTTATCGTATAATTTAATCCCTTTGTCTTAATATCTCATCAAGTAGGTTTCATTGCAGTGTCATAAAACTATATTCTTGATCCATCATTCTTTGACTTCCATAAATAAACTCGTCGTGACACCATGGCCATAGAATTTGAGCGACAATTATATTTCAATCAAAGGGCCCAAGATATCTACTTCTATAAATATGGAAGGGACAAATCGTTCCTCGACTTATCCATTAACAACATGTCATTCGTGATGCACCCAACGTACCCTACTTCTCGTTAATTGTCTTCATTATGGTTTTCATCAGCAAATCTAAGTGCGCGAGTCATGAAATGGGTTAATGATAATCTTCCAGTCTAAGGACCATTAGATAGCAATGTCCGATGACACCAAGACATGCGAAATTGCTACTAGCGGGTCTGTTCTCATAATATCCCATCTTGGAGATTACCAAGTGCGAACTCCATGAGAGAGAGTCTCGTCTTCTTATGAGTACTCGCACATGACAATCTGTATACCATGAGTCCTATAATAGCATGTCATCCAACCGTAGAACTTTATTTAATAATATTGTTATAGTATTTCAAGATTCTCATCATAGCGGGGATCTTCCATGACCTTATTAATTCAACAAATATTACAGGACATTATTATATTATAGTCATGGAGAAAAATTAACAATATATAATAAGTGTACATTCATGTAATCAAAGTATAAACAGTTGGTTCTCAGGACACCAACCCTAAAAAACTCCCACTTTGACTAGAGCCAAATGCCTATGACTTTTAGTACGCTATACCTCACATGATGATCATGTTTCTACTGAGTCAAGGTTTCAGTCAAGGGGTCTGCCACATTGTCTTCTATGGAAATACTGCTCACTGCAACTTCACCTCTTTGATAAAAATCCCTCAAGAGATGATACTTTTGAAGTATGTTCTTTGTCCGCTGACGTGACCTTGGCTCTTTTGCAAGTGCCACCGCTTCAATATTATCACAATAGAGTGTGATAGGATCTTTACTACTAGGTACTACATCCAGCTCTTGGACGAAGCTTCGCATCCATACTACTTCTTTAGCTACCTCAGAAGCTGCGATATACTCAGAATCTGCTATAGAATCTGCGACCACACCTTGCTTTGAGCTCTTCCAACTCATTGCACCTCCATTCAAACTGAAGATGTATCCAGTCTGTGACTTCATGTCATCTTGATAAGTCTATAAACTAGCATCTACATGTCCTCTGATGACTATTTCCTCATATCCTCCATAAACCAGGAACATATCCTTAGTACGACTCAGATACTTAAGGATAGTCTTGACTGCCATCCAATGGCGGTCTCCTAGATCAGCTTGATATCTGCCTACCACACTTAATACATAAGAAACATCTAGCCTTGTATATATCATAACATACAAGACTGACCCAATCACAGATGTGTAAGGTATCCTTGCTATTTTTATTCTTTGCTCATGTTTCTGAGGACACATTTTCTTAGAAAGATGAATGCCACATGACACTGGAAACAATCCCCTCTTGGACTGTTCTATACTAAATCTCTTCAGTATCTTGTCAATGCATGTAATTTGACTTAGGCCCAGTATTATCTTGGATCTATCACGATGGAACTTGATCCCAAGAATATATGCTACCTCGCCCAAGTCTTTCATAGAGAAGCATTTATCCAACCATTCCTTAACTGACTGTAAGACAGGTACTTCGTTTCCAATTAGCAATATGTCATCAACATATACTATTAAGAAAATGACTGCACTTCCACTAAAACTTTTGTAGACACAAGGCTCACATTCATTCTTAATAAATCCAAATTCATTACGACTTCATCAAAACAAATGTTCCACGACTTTGATGCTTGTTTTAATCCATAAATGGATTTTTGAAACTTACATACCTTGTTGGCATCCTTTGGAGTCACAAACCCTTCAGGTTATGTCATGTAGACATCTTCCTAGAGTTTCCCATTAAGGAATGTTGTTTTGACATCCATTTTCCAAATTTCATAGTCATGGTAAACAGTAATGACCAATAGGATTCTGATGGATTTCAGCATCACAACCGGTGAAAAGGTTTCATTATAGTCAATTCCTTGATGTTGTCTAAAACCTTTTGCAACTAGTCATGCCTTATAGGTGCTGACTTGTCCCTCCATGTCCAGTTTCTTCTTGAATACCCATTTATTACCAATAGTATTTACATCAACTAGAGGATATACCAAAATCCAGACTTGGTTTTGATACATGGAATCCATTTCATAATTCATGGCTTCTTGCCACTTGGCAATGTTTGTACCTTAAACTGCTTCCTTGTAGGTAAGAGGATCATCATTGTCAACCAATAATGAGTCCCCATCCTCAGTGATAAGAAAACCATATCATTCTGGTTCTCTCACCTCTCTCATGCTTCTACGTAGTTCTTGTGTCTCTGGAATAGATTGTTCTTCCATGATGCTTTGTGGAATCTATTCTTGTACCAAATCCTATGTATCTTGAGCCTTGACTTCATCGAAGTCTATCTCACTCCCACTATATCTTTTGGAGATGTGCTCCCATTCAAGGAATATGGCATGTTTTCCACTGTAACCCTTTTATCTGAGGGGTTGTATAGGTAATATCCCCTTGTTTCCTTGGGATATCCTATAAAGGTACACTTTGTGCCTCGGGGTGCAAGATTTTTACCTGAATAGGCCTTAACAAATGCTTTGCTACCCCAAACATGTAAATTTGATAACATGGCTTTGTGTCCACTCCATAATTCGTATGGAATACCATTTATCGATTTAGTTGGTACTTGGTTTAGTATGTGTTCTTCTGTTTGTAATGCATATCCCCAAAAGGATAATGGAATACTCGCATGCTCATCATTGATCTCACCATGTCCAATAGGGTGTAGTTCCTCCTTTCACTTACACCATTCCATTGAGGTGTGTAAGGAGGAGTGAGTTGAGATAGAATCCCAAACTCCCATAAGAAATCAATGAAATCCTGATTAAGATATTCTCCTCCTCTGTCTGAGTGGAGTTTCTTAATCTTATTACCAAGATGGTTCTCAACTTCATTCTTGTATTATTTGAACCGATCAAAAGAATCTGACTTATACCTCATTAAGTAAATATATCCATATCTACTAAAATCATCAGTAAAAGTTATGAAGTACAAGAACCCACCCCTTGCTTCAATTAGAAATGGTCCACACACATATGTGTGAACTAATTCTAGAAGATCTTTATCCCTTTAACCTTTCCCACTAAATGAGGATTTAGTCATTTTGCCTTGTAGAAACGCATGACATACACCTAGTGGTTTTAGTTTGAAAGAATCTAAATACCCATCCTGATGTAATTTTGTCAAACATTTCTCATTGACATGACCTAATCGGTAATGCCAAAGTTGGATGTGTTATGATTCATGTGAATTAACTTTGACATAAATTTCCATTACTTGGTTTGTGTAGTCTAACACATAAAGGCCATTATATAAATGTGCCATACCAAAACAAATTCTATCTTTATAAAAGTAGCAACATTCATTTCCAAACTTGAAGATGAATCCATCAATATCTAATATGGATACTGAAATAATGTTTTTGGTTACAGAGGGTACATAATAACATCCTTTTAATACCAAGACCATCCCAGTAGGCAATGTGAGGTGGTAGTCTCCGACAGCTACAACAACGAGTCTGGCTCCATTGGCTGCTCACAGATCCACCTCACCTCATTCAATCTTTCTAAATCTACTTGGTTCTTGTATTTGGATACAGATGTGAGAACCACAAGAAATATCTAATACCCAATTGGTAGAAATAGATAGATTGAATTCAATAACAAACTCACCTAAAGCTTCCCCTTGCTTCCTTGGCTGGGTGCCATTTTTCTTCCAGTGTCCCTTCTTGCCACATGCAAAACAAACAACCTCCTATTCTCTTGCCTCCCCTTTGATCTTCATTTTCTTGGAAGGCCTGGAAGAATCTATGGGCTTAAAGCTATCTACCTTCCCTTTCCTTTTATTTACCATAAGGATATAAGGCTTTTCACGCTTCATATCATTGTCCACTTGGTGAATGAGGATAAGAAGATTAGATAGATACTTATCAATTTTGTTCATGTTGAAATTTACAATAAAGTTAGAGAAGATCTGGGGGAGTGATGCAAGAATGAGATCGGTACCCAGTTCTTCAGAGAGTTTAAACCCTAGAACCTCCAAGCGCTCAATTTAGCCAATGATCTTGACTACATGAGGCTCAGCTGGGGAACCCTCTCCAAGCTTGCTCTGAAATAGAGCCTTGGATATCTAAAACCTTTCTTGTCTTGCTCTCTCCTGGTATAGACCATGGAGGTGATCGAGCATGCTATAGGCATCCATGTCTTCATGAGACTTCATGATATCACTAGACATTAATGAAAACATCAAACATTGAACATCGAGTACATCACTCAAATTTTTATCATAGACTAGGAAATCTTCATCATTGGCCCCTTGGGCAAGCAAATCAAGAAGTGAGGACTCCAACACGTAAAATTTTTGTTCATGGCGTAGGATAACCTAAAGGTTCCTAAACCATTCCTGAAAGTTACTGCCAGTGAGGATATTGTCTTTATCCAGAATTGATCGAAGAGAAAATGTGGTTGACGAGTTTGTCATATTGATTCTACAAATTAAAAGAGCAGATTTATCAGTACCTTTTGATTACATTTTATGAAAAATAATAAATGAATTTATTAATTCTCCCACTATTTTATCAAGTCCCAATGTCCCTCACCATTGAACTCAGAATGTCCAGTTGCGATGACATTCTAGTGGCAAGGATCCATATCCCCCTTCGCATAATCCCAACAAGGGTTAGTCAAGCTATTTAAAGGTATTTAGGTAGGAAGGCCTTTTCCAACTGTGAGCTTATAGGTCCTTGATCTATTGAGTGGACTCCCCAATATTGAAATCCTAACTTGGATTTCCTCAACCCTTGCCTCCATTTTACAAAAAGTCTATAAAGATCTACTCCTCTTGATGTAAAATGTTTAAGTCAACCCGAAACTTTCATAAGAGCTTCCTTTGTAAAAGTAAGTATCCCAACAAGGGTTGGTCAAACACATAGTTTTATTGATTCTTTCCCTTAATCAAGTAAAAAAAGTCTTGGTGTGACTTAATATGGTATTTGAGGGATTTTAATCCTTTATGCATTGTTTCTCATTATCACATGCTTGTTAATATTAAGTGGTGCTTGCTTAAGTGATTAACCATGTTCTGATAATGTTTATGCATAGTTCGGTTTTTATTTTATTCCATCTTTGCATGCTTGTTTATTAATTATGTGAACGCGATAACACATACATAATAAATAAACCATTCAATCAGATAGAAATAAAATAAGATGGCATGATCACAAGCTTCTATTGGTTAGCTTATCTAGCAGTTTTGATAAGATAACCCTAACCTAGGGAAAAACACATTGAACCCGATGGTTCGTATTTTTACAGCTCCCAACTATCAACATTTGTATCTTCTTGGGTTGGTTTCACCTTAGATTCAGATTTTGAACCATATCCTCTAGCTTGGGATATCCTCCATTACATGGGGTTTACATTATGGAAACCATGGGCACACAGGCCCTACATTTTATTGGAAGAAGGCTCGCAAGCCAACACATTTAAATTAAATAAATTTAAATGAAACCATACACACACAAAGGGTCTTTGGTCTAGCTCATGATCATCCATAGCATGCAACGACATTTATTCATATTTAGTATTCAAATGATTCTAATCATTATTTTATTCAAGATAAGTCTCACTTGAATTCAATTAATTATGATCTTATAATTAATCAATTCTTTATCTTAAATTCCCTTTTGAATTTCCTTGAGATTTTTCTCATCCATATTCTTTGTACAGGTCTTTGTAATTTGGATGAAACCTAGTGAAATTCCATTTATGGAAAGTACACAGCGTGTATGCTATATTACATGGAATGTATTTGTTTTTACCCTTTATCCAAAGTACACGCCGAGGGCTTTGTCATGTTTTCTGTACTTTAGAAATTTTGGAGTACGCGGCGTGTGGATTAATATAACATGGCTTGTATTTCCTTGTTATTCAGTTACCGGCCTGACAATCCTGTGTACACGATACACAAATTCTCCTTGTACACAGTTTCACCTGGGCTAGATCAGACTACATGGCGTGTTGATTCAACATACACACCGTGTATTCTGGTTTCCATGCACTATTTAGTTCTGGTCAACATGGTGTAATAAAAACTTAGGTATGCTCAATTCACACAGTGTTGGTTTAGCGGACTAGTACCAGTTTGTTGAACCTAAGTACACGACGTGTAGTTTTTACTATACATCGTGTATTCTTGTGTTATACAGACAGAATGAACGGCTCCTCCAGATGAGTTCCTCATTTTTATTTTAATCAAAATTATAATTAAAATGTCGTTTCTGTGATGTGAATCAAGAAAAAAAGGAGGAAGAATAGATCTCATTCATTCAGTTTTATAGAACGATTTATCATTAATTGAATAAAATATAAATGCATAAATTATTAATGAAAATTAAATAACTATAATCAATGTTGTAACCCATCTGATACCAATTGAAGGTTCTGGGTGCAGTGGAAGATCGTGGGTGAATTTTCCCACTTGGATTTTTGTCATTAGCAATGATCAATCCAGGATCAATACGAAAATAAACACCAGAATCCACGGATCAAATCACATAAATAGACAAAGAAGAAGAATAGTTCCAGAACCACAAAGGAGGATCATCACAGGTTGATTATAATTAATTTAATTAATTGAAAAGAAGTACCTTTTATAGCGTTCTTTATTCGTTGATATTTCTGATCACGTTCCGATGTGATTCATCATTGTATCGCAGAAGCCATGTGTAGACTTTCTCTAGTGGTGATCCACACATACACCATGTATCTCTGGACATCTCCAAAGGAATCTCCGGGTGCTAGTGTAGATAAGCCTTTGCTTGCATTGTCCAACTTAGATCGCCTTGATCTGATAGAGGTGGATCTCTCTCAGTCTTGAGAGAGTTCTTGGAGGACGAAGTTCTTTCGATCTTGAGAGAATTCTCCAGAATTGTTGTGCACAACGATTCTTAGGAAAAGTGTTGGGGTTATGAGGATATTTATAATCAAGTTTGAGGTTATATATTTATGACAATAAATAAACGCGTTATGTGTTTTATTTATTTCATTAACACTTATTGAAAACCCCATGTTGAATCATTAATTCCTTGACATGCACCCATGCTGATTATAATAAATATCATTTAATAAAACAATATTATTTCCTCAAAACCCCGACTGGAAAAACTACATGGCGTGTAATCATTAATACACGGCGTGTACTCATTTTTCATTGAAAACTACAAAGTGTGTACATTTAATGTACATGGCGTGTATATCTTGTTTTAATTTTTCATTTCCTTTCCAAAATGAAAACTACACGGCATGCACATTCAATGTACACAGTGTTTATATCTTGTTTTTCATTTTATTCTTCCTCAAACATTAAAACAATTTAGGCTTCCTTGAATAATTATTAAACCACATACGAGAATAATCTTTATTCTACTTGAGAAACTTGGATACACTTAGTGTGTGACCCTCTAGGCCTCTTTCTCGTTGGCCTTAGGCGGGCTTGCCTAAAGTCCAAGATTACTGTCTAGCAACGGGTCAAGGAACCCAAGAGAAAGAATTTGACGCCGCATTGACGTGTCACCTCATACAGATGCTTACCGTATAATTTAATCCATTTGTATCAATATCTCATCAAGTAGGTTTCATGGCAGTGTCATAAACCTATATGCTTGATCCGTCATTCTTTGACTTCCAGAAATAAACTCATCATGACACCATGGCCATGGAATTTGAGCGACAATTATATTTCAATCAAAGGGCCCAAGATATCTAATTCTATAAATATGGAAGGGACAAATCCTTCCTCGACTTATCCATTAACAACATGTTATTCATGATTCACCCAACGTTCCATACTTCCCACCAACTGTCTTCGTGACGGTTTTCGCCAGCAAATCTAAGTGCACGAGTCATGACATGAGTTAATGATAATCTTCCAGTCTAAGGACCATTAAACACACTCATAGATAATAATGTCCGTTGACACCAAGACATGCCGAATTCCTACTGGCAGGTCTATTCTCATAATCTCCCATCTTGGAGATTACCAAGTGCGAACTCCATGAGATCAAGTCTCATCTTCTTACAAGTACTCGCACATGACGGTCTGTATACTATGTGTCCTATCATAGTATGTCATCCAACTATAGAAATTTATTTAAGAATATTGTTATAGCATTTAAAGGTTCTCATCATAGAGGGGATCTTCAATGGCCTTATTAATGCAACAAATATTCTAGGACATTATTATATTATAGTCATGTAGAACAATGAACAATATATAATAAGTGTACATTTATGTAATCAAAGTATAAATAGTTGGTTCTTAGGACACCAACCCTAACATCATTTGAATATATTAAACTGATTATTATTTTCATACCTACATAAATTTTTATCTAACAGGATATTTAAATGAGTTGTGAAGTGTTTATAAATTAAATCTATGGTTGAATTTATTATTTGGGAAATTTTATTCATAATAAAAAGTTTTTAAGGATTTTGAAGCTGAAAATTGCTTTTTTTCTTTGGTTTCAATGGGTTTATTGGAAATAAACGAGTTTCCTTATATTTTAAGAAATAAATGTGATTGTTCTCAACCCAATTTAGGTGTAATGTCTTATTTGGATGAGTGGATATTAAGAAAATCATTTATGATATTATAATTTTAAACTCCTTTTATTAAGGGTTAATATAATTAGTTTGTCATTTTTCTGGTTATATGAAAATGGTTTTGGTTATGCTTTCATTCATTAAGAAAGTTGTTGGTTTTGGTAATGATTTATATTAGGTATGATGAAGCTTTGAGTTAGAATGTTTTTGGGTTATTGAATTTAGTATGCAATTGCTTATATTAAATTAGTTACTTGATGCTTGAGGGGTATAGACTAGTTCAAGTGTAATATGGATTTAAAAATGATAATTTAGTTTTGGACCAAGTGTAATATTCTTAAATGGGAATATTGGCTATGAGTTTGATTAATTTTTCTTATTAATTATGAAAATGACATATTTAGTTGTTGAATTGCTATGAAATTTAAGAAGTTTGATAACGAAGCAAGTGATAGAATGAGTAAAACTCATTAAAACATGTTTTTAGAAGATAAATCACACATATAATAGGTGGGTTTTAGTGTTTCAAGTGTCTAAGGAAAGTTTAAAGTTATAATTATGAAATATGAGTATCAACTGGGTATTTATAATAAATGCATGGTCTGTTGAAAAAAAATTCATGGTTAGTTTACAATATTTATTTTGATTAATACATGTACACAATATTATTATTATTTTGATATATTGTGTATAATTAGGAATGGTTTGAGTTTCACCCATAAAAAGTTCTAATTTAATATCTCAAACACACACATGATTAAATGATAGTGAAAGAATTTTATAAAGTTTATTATAGCCTCCCCTAAACATACAAGTGGTATGGATTCTATTAATAATGAGAATAATATTTTGGATATACCTGTGAAGGTTTTGAATACTAGATGTGGGAGATAACTTATAGTGATCCATGTCATTATTATAATTGGAATGAGAATTTTTTAGATCTCAATGATCTAAAATCCATGCCAACCAATTTTTTTGGAATGTTTATTAATGGAAAGAATTTGTGGTGTTTTAAAGAAATTGAATAGATTTTTTTGGATATTGTAGGATATGTGAAATATACCTAATATTGAAAACTGTACTATTTTTTAAATAGGGGTTAATTAGTGGGTTATAGTACAAATATATTTGTTGTTATTCCTATAATACATGCTTTAGAATAATCTAAAGAAAAAGAGAGTAACATGGAATTCAACTTCACTTCTATCATAAATAACAGTTTCATCCATTCATTTCATGAAATTATATGATACTTAACCTTATGTCATAGTATGGTGATTACATGACCTTGTATGTATTGAGGAAAGTTATTTTTATGTAAATTTAGAAATCCAGGTCATAATTAAATGAAAAGCAAGAACAAGAATTTCCAAGGGAAGTCTTCCATCGAATAATAAATATTTTTTTACCAACATATTTATTACTACCTTTTTGTCCCACACAACATCAAATTTAGAACTTGGACCAACAACCACATGTTTTCCCTAGGTTGTTTCTTTTCATGTTACCTTTGTGTAAAATGATAACTTGTCAGGAATCATAGTCAATAACATTCAAATATTGGGTTACCTTTATTATAATTATCTATGACTTTTCTCTTTGATTATAAATATCTTATGTGTATTTATTTTTTGTACAAAATTAATATTTTATGAACCTAATAGTAAGAATATGAAACAAAAATGGATGCATGATAATCATATAAAAAAGTGTATGAAGATGGAGTTAAAGAGTTCATCAAGTTTGAAATAGAGAATGCATATGAACATTCTAAAATACTTTGTTCAAGTTTACATTATTGTTATTCAAGACAAAATAGTTCAAAAGAGTTGTAAAAACATTTTATTTTTCATGGAATATATCAGAGCTATAAATTTTGGACTAAACATGGGAAAAAATTGATGGTGCACACCGATTGGGATGACATTGTGGTTTATAGATCATTTGATATGAATACCAGTGTAAATGATGATGGAGATCATATGGAAGAAATGAAAATGGAAATTTAAGATAACATTTGTGATTGTATAAAGTTGTTTTAGAAGTTAAATAACTATACCAAGAGACCATTGTACACCATTTGTACTAAATAAACAACATTTTAAGCTATATTGAAGTTATATAATTTGAAATCTGGAAGTGGATAAAGGGACACCAACTTTATAGAACTACTTGGTCTCCTAAATGATATGGTACTAGAAGAAAATTAACTTCCTTGTCAAACATATAATTCTAAATGAATGTTATTTTCAATGGGAATGATATCTAAAAAATACATGCTTGTCCAAATGATTGCATATTATTTTGAAAGGACCATGAGTCACTCATAAAATTCCCTAAGTGTGGTGTGAATTGATACAAGAAATATTGATCAAGTCCTTTGAAATATGTATGGAACTTTCCTATCATTCCATAATTTAGAAGGCTATATAGATTTCAAGAAACCATGAGACAATTGACATGACATACAAATATAAGAATTAAATATGGGAAACTAAATCATCTAGTAGACTCTCCTCAGTGGAAGAAAATTGATTATGAGTATCTTGAATTTTTAAATGAGTCAAGAAACTTCCATCTTGCGTTATCTACAGATAGAATAAATCATTTTGGTGTATAGAGTAGTACTCATAGTACATGGATAGTTATGTTGGTAAATTATAACTTGCCACCATGGTTATGAATGAAGAACAAATATATTATGTTTTATCTTCTTATATCTAGACCAAAACAACCCAATAATGATATTTATGTCTATTTGGATCCATTGATCGAATATCTATAATTGATGCGGGATACAAGTTTTACAATGTATTATGCTCATAGAAGTAAAGAATTTACATTGAGGGCCATATTGTATGGGATGATAAATGAATTTTCTACTTATGTAAATTTGTCAGGCTATAAAATTAAAGAAATTTTGGGGTGAACCATTTGTGAAAAATGCACACACTCATTTAGGTTGAAACATTCCTTGAAGACTGTGTTTTAAGGACATCAATTTTTTACCTGGATGACATAAATACCAATCCTGAACGACATCATTAGATGGGAATACCAAACAAGGTACAATAAAATCTCCACTAATGGGTGATCAACTATTAGATAAAGTAAAAGATATTGAAACTATTTTTGGTAAATCTTTTTTGAAAATTTTTAGGAAATCAGGTTGGAAAAAGAGATCAATTTTCTTTGAATTACCGTACAAGAATTGTTTATTTATAATTTTTTTTCTTAATTTCATGTATGTAGAAAAAATATATTTGATAGTGTTATTGGAATCTTATTAAATGTTCATGAAAAACCAAAATATGATATCTAGACTAGGTTGGACATGATTGAAATGGGATAAGGGAAGATTTGGCACCGATAAAGGGTAAAAGTTAAACTTTTCTTCATATAATAGATTACACTCTATCCAGACAATAAAAATTACAATTTTTAATTTTCTTTAATGGTTTAAAAGTTATAAATAGGTTTTCATAAAATATCAATAATGTTTCATCAATGACTAATTTGAAGTTACAGGGACTAAAATCACATGAATTCCATGTTTTTATGTAATATTTGATGTTTGTCACTTTATGTTGCATTCTACCTAAAAATGTACAACATACATTAACCAAACTCTATTTATTTTTCAAAGACATATATAGTAAAGTTATATACCTGATGAAGTTTCCAATCATGGATAAGGAGGTTGTAGTAATATTATGTGAATTAGATATGTTATTACCATAATCATTATTTGATATAATGTCCCCCCTGATGGTTCACTTAGTTAGAAAGGTTCAACTATGTTTTCATGTCCATTACAGATGGATGTACCCTATTGAATGGTATTTAAAGATTTTTAAAGGGTACATCATGAATCAAAGTCATCCAAAAGATTTTATTTTAGAATGATATATTGTTGAAGAAGTTATTGAATTCTATATCAATTACCTATTAGATGTTAATAACATCGGTCTCCCAAAGTATTGTCATAGCAGACGCCTTATGGGTGAAGGGATTTCTAGAAGAGATGTTGTTACAATTACTATCACATAGTGGGAGAAATCTCAATTTTACATTTTACATAATAGTGAAGATGTTGATCCATACGTTGAAGCCCACAAAGTAATTATTAAACATTTGAATCTATCAAGGGCCGAAGGATGGATATCAAATACACATAATCAACAATTATAGGATAGTTACAATATCATATTTGTAAGGATTTATATGAAAATATGAATTAAATTGTCTATAGAATTTAATGGATAACCAGGAGACCAAATGTAAATGTTATATATTACACTAGTTTTATAATTAATGGTTATACATTCTATACAAAAGAACATGATGACCGTAGTATGATGGAAAATAGTGGAGTCACACTTATGGAAAAAGCAAAGAACATATCTAGTTCCAAGGATAGAAATTCAATTTATGTGAACATGTTATATTTTTACATCATCAAACAAATATACGAGTTGGATTATACAACCTTTCAAGAGCTGATTTTCCATTGAAAATGGGTTCATAACAAGAGTGTAGTGAAAGTAGATGAAATGGGATTTGTGAAGGTGAATTTTAGAATGGAAGGGGAAAAGGATGAGCCATTCATAATGGAATAAAAAATACTTCAGGTATTTTATGTCTCAGATCCATTATCCTACTGAAGACTAAAACATCTATAGGTTTAGATGAAATTCAATCAAGGATGACCCTTTCCTTGGGAGATCAAAATAATTTCATAGTGGTCTCAATGTTAACAATTTATTATACATTATAGGGGACTACAAAGAGGGGATTTGGATTCTCGATAGTGGATCCAAATCCCTTCAACCATTAAATAAAATAAAGATATTTCAATGATATGGTTAAAGTTTTTTTAATATATTATGATTTTTCTCATAATATTATGTGTTCTCTACTTTATTTATGTAATCTAAATTAAATGCTTGACTACTCATATAGATAATGACTTATACACATGATGATGTTATAAATCTTAGAGAATAATATGAGGTTAATGTTTAAACTGCATAATTATTAGAGGATCAACACCATGTTGATGAAAAAAACAAGAATGATGCAACATCACAGTGTTAACTAAAATTACAAAGACAAGAAGAAAGGGTATAAAATTTAAGGTTCATTGGAATCAACACTGCCAACCCATTGACCCCAACATATCAATGTTAATTAATTATGTTTGTAACAATCCAAAGTTTTTCAATGAAAATTCCCTTCTTATAATTATGTCATAAAATCACATGAAAACACAACATAATGAACTACTAAGTGATAAGTGACCTTTAAACATAAGTTTGTCACTTATGTGTTTGGAATTTCAAAAATCTGGCATACACGGTTGTAATCAGTAAGTTATTTGGATCCCAATAAGGAAAACTTATTTTTTGGTGAATAGTAAGCTACCCTAATGAATAGTAACATACCCTTATGAATAGTTATATACCCTAATGAATAGTAACCTAACCTATGGTGGTATAAAAATAATATTCAAGTTAGAAGTACGATTTACCTATATTTTAGAATGAGTTAATGAGTGTTTTAAAACTGGTTTTTGATAATAAATTAATATTTTAATTAAATATTAAAATAATCATATTTAGAAATTTATTTTTAGAAAATGGACTTCATTTTTGGATTCTACATGTCAAAAAATGGTCAGGATGAAATTTTGGTATTTTTCTGAAATACTTGAAATTTTGATGAATTGTAAAATACGATAATTTACCGTATATATACATTATAAGCTAAATAGACTATTCCTAGCATCATGGATGATTTCACCACCCATGGTTCGAATTTACATGACCCATTTACTATTATTGGTCATGTAATACTTACTATTCTTTGTCTTGTGAGGAAATAATAAATTAAGGATTATAGTATCATGAAATCCCTCCTCTCCTCCACTATAAACCCCCTTCACTCCCTCTTCTCTTCACTCCTCTCAAGCCTTGTTCCTTGCCATTATTCTGCCCAAATATCTCCCCAAGGTCCTAACACATGTCCAAAATCTCTCAGACTTCTCAAAATACCAAAACCTCTCCCCTTAAGAGGTTCTCAAAGGAGGAAGTCTCAATAGGTAAATTCTTCTTCCCAATTTCTTCTTTTCTTTTAAGTTTTTTTCTTTTCATTTCTTTCCTCATATACCTTAACCATAATAGTATGATAAATCCAATAACATAAATTTATTGGAATTTATTCATACTATTGGTATATTTCATTATATTATCTCCTTTACCCACCCTTTTATTTGGAAGAAATGAAAGCACCGTTTGAGATGTGCTAATTTAACACATTCAAGGACAATGGTTTATCAATTTCTATTTTTTATCTTTAATTCTGGTCATGAAACCATTTGTGTTATGGTTGAAACAGATTATTATATATGTAATATATCCTATTTTTTGTTTTGTAATCCTTTGGTACAAATGTAATTAAGTTATAAAGTAAAACACATTCTTTGTAATCAAATCCACTGATTAACAAAAATGGTTATCACTATGGTTATATATATAATAATTCGAATTCACTCTAAGTAACCTAATTAAAATTAAAACCATGTAATCTCCTGGATATTAAATAAATAATATAACTTCAATTCTGGAAAACCACTTTCATCTTGCATATAATCCAAACTTGAATATAAGTGAACCGATCTTTTAAAGCCAAGTAAACAAACGAGCCCGAACAATTAAATTGAACCTTGTAACTAATCAAAAAGGATTTGAATGAAATAAAAAGGGTTATAATAAATAAATTGAATATAGAATAGGTTTTTGAATTATTAATTAATAAGCCTAATTTTTTTATTCATGTTTTTAATAACAAGTGGAGAACACCAACGAATTTAAGGTAAGGGATCCTCCCCTTTTTACTCTTAATCAAGATTGTTCTCTATGCTATGACTTTTTGTGTAATACAAAGTGATGGGGTGTGTTTATACACCTTCACCATACTTCCCTAATGTTTTATAAGTGATTATAAACCCCTTATCTCTCTCATCAATCCCTCTTAGTTACACCCGATACCATGCCGATAAACCATAATGGATTCTACCCGAACTTCCTTTATTACTTCGGGTTGCTCTATCATTATTTTTACCAAAATATAGTTGTCTTTTTTTTATATATAAATTTATAATTCTGTTTATATGCTCCAAAATCATGTTCCAAGATCCATCTCCCATTCTCTTTTGTGGATATACATGCTTTTAAGTGAATCTCTCCTCGATACTTCCCAATATGCACACTCGTTTTAAAGGAACTTCTCAAACTTTTACCCAATTTCAAGTGCACTCTATTTTCTATTTTAAGACACCATTGTCTTTGAAAAATTCAGTATTTTTTATTATGAAAACCTTCTTGGTTCAATTTTTGTTTTATATAAAAGAATGTCTTCTTTACTATTTTAAAAGCTCTATAGTATTTTCCTTAAAACCGCACAAAAAATGTTTTATTGCTAATGTCTCTCAAATACATTTCTTATGTGATGTAACTTCTATCTATTACCACCTACCATTTTATATGCCTATATTACCTTATGAACATCCATGCATGTTCTAATCCTTTTCTTTCGTGGACACTTTCATGATATGCCCATTGGTTATGATTTATGTCATGATTGTGGTACCCAATTCTTTCCATGGGTACCCTTATGTTTATGTATGGTTGATTATATATGATTGTATATATGGTAAGAATATTTATGTGGAAAAAATATTCATGAAAATGTTGAGATGGGTGTTCCCAGATATCACTCCAATGCATTGGGTAAGGATAAGTCTCATGATATGCGATGTGAAATGGGATTGACAGTTAGCCTTGACACGTACTGAAATGGGAAACGGGATTGGCGGTTAGCCTTGACCCGTACTAAAGAAATGTTTTATGATTCTTCAAAATTTATATAATTCCATTTTTATATGATACCATGCTTATATTAAATGATTTTATAAGTTTAATTGCTTTGGATATCATTATGTCATGCCTCCTAACTCATGTGCTTGAGATGTATCCTTATGTTCATTCCCTTACTGGTGTTTTTATCTCATCCCTTTGTTCACGTGTTCCCAGGGTACCCTATGTAGATGTAAGGTCTCAAAGGAAGTTAGAAGATCTTTATGGATATTAAATAAAGAAGTTTTTTTAGCCCCATGTTTTATGTTATATGTACCTAGTCTTCCAAGACACTAGACTTAACAATCCTTAGCTTGTACTTTGATGATTAATTATGATTAAAATCATGAAATGTTTTATGTAAAAGGCTCGGGTCTCTATAGTTGGTATCAAAGGATGGTCTAGTTATTTTTGGAGATTAGGAATAGAGAACCTTAGTGATAACCTTAAGTATGAGACTAAGTATAATAAAATAGTTCTAAATTTTGGTGATTATAGAGTAAGTGGTTTATCAAGCAAATAAATTTCTGTCTGGATACGAGCAGGTAGAGGCGGCTCTGGTACAATTGTATCTAGGGGTAAAACCTGAAAACACCGCTTTGATCTAGAATCAAATGTGAACTGGTGCATGATAACGGGCCTTACTGCACTCTTGGTTACGACACTCCCGGGGGATATGCTTTGGTAGATTCACGAGATTAGTACAAACCATTATTAAGGGACAAAAAAGAGAGCCCATAAGAATATAAGTTAAGAAATAGATCAAGGATAACCTGGATATAAACCTAAGGAATCACAAGTTAGGATGTACTTCTTTATAAGTTAATCCTTTAATGTTCAAAGTTTCCTTTTTATGCTCAATAGCTAAGTATTAAAGACCTCTAATTATACATTCTTTTTCTTAGTTAATGGTGGGAAATAGAAGAACACGTTCCAACAACAAATGTGATAGGAAATGTGATGATTTCCCTAATGATATGCCTGATGTGATGGAGGTGGGTGATCAAAACTTCATGACAGTACTTGCTCAGCTGGCTCAGGTTATGAATAATAACTTGAATTAGGTGGAATGTACTCCTCTTCCAAGGAAAGAGAAAGTTGTTGTAGAATCCTTCATGTGGCAAAGGCCTCCCATGTTTAGCGGGTATTCTAATCCCCTCCTCACATAACAATGGATTAACTCCATTGAAAAGATTTTCTCTATCCTCTAGTGCTCGGAAGAAGAGAAATTTGTACTGGTAGTCTATCATTTTGATGGGGAAGCTGATCAGTAGTGTACACTGATCAAGAATACAAAGTCCCAAGAGGAAATTGATTCCATAGAATGGGAGGAATTAAATAGGATGTTTTTCAACAAATATTTTTCTCGAACCCTCCACCTCAAGATGAAAAGAGAGTTCCTTGGACTCAAGCAGAAGGAAGACGAGTCCTTCGAGGCGTATGAAGAGAACTTTACAAGGCTTGCAAGGTACACCTATATCTTTTTCATGAACATCGTAAGCAAGGTGGATCGCTTCTTTAGCGAACTAAAGCTGAGTCTACGAAAAGTGTTGGCGATTCGAGACTTTGACAGATATGAAGAGATTGTTCATTGTGCCCTCAAGGTTGAAATGGAGATTGGAGACTCTCAGTGGTCTCATGGGCCTAGTGAAAAGAAGCGGAAAATGGATAAAAACATAGGTGGTTTATCAAACAAATACCATTATGGAAAGAAGCCTCACTTTCCCCTTTGAAAAAATTGCAGGAAGAAGCATCTTGGTGACTGTCTCAAGGGAACCAAGAATTTCTTCAAGTGTGGAAAGTTTGGTCATCTGGCCAATAACTACCGAAGGGATATGAAAAATACTGCTAATGTTGAAGAAGAAAGGAAGGTATAGATTAACACTCAGCCTAAAGTGCAGTGTTATAATTGTAAGGAGCTTAGGCATTATGTGAACAATTGCCCTAAGCCGAGGCTTGTCGGAGGAAATCAACAACAACCTCCAAGGAAACAAGGAAAGGCTTATGCTATCACTACTACTGAGGTGGAGCCGGAAAATGATGTGGTGACAGGTACGCTTGTTATTCATTAGAAAAAAGAAAATTTACTATTTGATTCTAGTTCTACACATTCTTTCATATCTTGAAAGTTTAGTAGAACTATTCAAACACCAACTCAAAATTTGGAGGAAAAGTTATCTGTGATAACAGCGAATGGGGAAATTATTTCATCCATTGTTTATAACTCCTCCCAGTTAATGTTTGTGGACTAATCCTACCATAAAATCTTGTTATACTTCTTTTAGTGGAGTTTGACGCTATATTGGGCATGGATTGGCTATCTTTGTTCAAGGCCAACATCAATTGTCAGGAAATGGAGATCACTTTTCACATCCTGAAGCATCCTACGATTCTTTACAAATGTAAGGAAGAAGATGATTCTCCTTTATAATATTCATCTCATGTTTGGATACTGATTCCCTGTGAGAAATCATATCTAGCTCAAATGATTGGGACAAAGGATAGAATCATTCTTGAAGACATGACCATCGTGAGGGATTACATTGATGTATTCTCCGAAGAGTTGCATGATTTTCCTCCTGACCGAGAGGTTGAGTTCTCAATTGACCTTATCCTTGGATCTCTTCCAATCTCAAATACACCTTACAGAATGGCCACCATAGAGCTAGAAGAGCTGAAGAAGTAGTTACAGGAGAATATGGAGAAGGGTTTTATACGCCCGAGTGATTCACCGTGGGGTGCTCCAGTCCTCTTCGTCAAGAAGAAGGATGGATCAATGTGCCTCTGCATTGATTATCATGAGCTCAATAAAATCACTATAAAGAAAAAGTATCCCCTTCCACGGATATATGACTTGTTCGATCAGCTTCATGGGGCCAGTTATTTCTCTAAGGTGGACCTTCAGTCGGGATATCACCAACTAAAGGTGAGGAAGGAAGATATTCCCAAGACTGCATTTCAAACGAGGTACAGAAACTATGAGTTCATAGTGATTCCCTTAAGACTCACTAATGCTCTAGAAATTTTCATGGATTTAATGAATAGAGTCTTTAGATATTACCTCGACAAATTTGTGGTGGTCTTTATTGATGATATTCTGATATAATCCAAGAGCAAGGAGGAACATGAGGAGAATTTGGAAACTATGTTAAAGACTTTGAAAAGGGAGAAGTTGTATGAAAAGTATAGTAAATTTGAGTTCTAGATTGAGGAAGTATCATTCTTGGGGCATGTTATCACTAGGAAAGGGATATCTATGGACCCTTCCAAGATGAAGGCAATTGAAGAGTGGCCGAGGCCAACTTCTGTAATGGAGATCCGCAACTTTTTAGGTCTAGATGGGTATTATCGACGATTCATGAATAACTTTTCACGATTGTCAAACCCAATGACCAAGCTGACACAGAAGGGAGTAAAGTTTGTCTAGACACAGGAATGTGAAGACTGTTTTAAGGAGTTGAAAAAAAGGCTTATCACTGCGCCGGTACTCACACTCCTTTCAAGTAGAAAACTCTTTGTGGTGTATAGTGATGCATATAAGAAAGGATTAGGCTATGTGCTAATGAAAAATGATAATGTGATAGCCTATGACTCAAGGCAACTAGAAATACATGATCAAAACTATCCCACACATGATCTGGAGTTGGCGGCTGTGATATTTGCATTGAAAATCTAGCGACATTATCTCTATGGGGAAAAATGTGGGATATATACTGACAAAAAGAGTCTCAAATATATATATTCACACAGAAATAGATTAATATGCACCGGAGAATATGGATAGAGCTTATCAAGGATTATGACTGATCAATCCACTACCATCCCGGTAAGGCAAACAAGGTGGTGGATGCTCTAAGTAGAAAGGATCCTGCATCTTTATCAATGATGAGAATTGAAAAGGATCCGATCTTCTTAGATTTGAAAAGGATGGACATGGGAATCATTAATGGAGGAACATCATAGATCTTTTCTCAAATGATTGCTCAACCATCCCTCTTGGAGAAAATGAAGGATGCTCAAAGAAAGGATGTCGAAATTTAGAAAAGGGTGGAAGCTGTTAAAAATGGGAAATCCTCCGATTTAAAAATTGATGAGGAAGGAGTTATAAGATTTGGGACATGATTATGTATACTATCTGATCTAGAGATAAAGAAGGAGATATTGAATGATTCACATAGCTCTACCTTCTCTATCCATCCTGGGAGTACCAAAATGTACCGTGATCTCTGAGAACAATTCTGGTGGGATAACATGAAGAAGGAGATTGCGGAATATATATCAAGGTGCTTGGTATGTCATCAAGTTAAATATGAGTGAAAAAAGTCCAAAGGTATGATGTAGCCATTGCCTATAACCATGTAGAAATGGGAAAATGTTACTATGGACTTTGTCATGGGTCTCTTGAAGACGTCGAAGGGAAATAATGTGATATGGGTTGTGGTTGACCGACTCACCAAGACATCCCATTTCTTCGCTATTCAGGAAGATCTCTCACTTGAACAACTTGCAAAGATATATGTGAAGGAAGTGGTGAGACTGCACGATGTTCCACTCTCAATTGTCTCTGACCGTGATCCAAGGTTCATATCTAAATTCTGGAGGAGTCTTCAACATGATTTGAGTACTAAATTAAATTTCAGTATGGCCTATCACCCCCAAACTGATGGCCAATCTAAAAGGACTATTCAGATGCATGAAGATATGCTAAGAGCCTTCTCTCTTGAATTCAAAGGTGGTTGTGATTATCATCTCCCATTGGTTGAGTTCTCATACAAAAATAGCTTCCACTCGAGTATTCAGATGGATCCATATGAAGCTATATATGGAAAGTAATGTATAACTCCAACATGTTGGGATGAAGTTGGAGAAAGAAAGCTACTTGGACCCGATCTTGTTCAAGAGATGGCAGAGAAGTTTAAAATCATCTAGAAACACATCAAAGCTACTCAAACTTAGAAAAAGATCTATGATGACAGCCGTCGAAGGGACTTGGAGTTCGACGCTGGTGATAAAGTCTTCCTTCGAATATCTCCATGGAAGAGAGTCATGAAATTCAAGAAGAAAGGGAAGCTAAGACCAAGGTATATTGGCCCCTTTGAGATCCTTGAACGCATAGGAGACGTGGCCTATCAGCTTTCAATTCCACCGAATATGGCTCGAGTTCATGATGTTTTTCACATATCACTCTTGATGAAGTATATACTTGATCCCTCACATGTACTAAACTCATAGGTGGTGCAGCTGGAAAATGATCTCTCCTATAAGGAGCATCCAGTAAAGATTCTGGATCAGAGAGATAAGTTCTACGCAACAAGACAACCCATCTTGTCAAAGTGTTGCGGAGGAACCATAAGTTTGAGGAAGCAACTTGGGAACCAGAAGAGTCAATGAAGGAGAAACACCCTCACCTATTTGTGTAAAGTGATATTTCGGGGGTGAAATTTCTTAAGGGGGGAAGAATGTAACGACCCAAAGTTTTTTAATGGAAATTCCCTTCTTATAATTATGTCATAAAATCACATGAAAACACAATATAATGAACTACTAAGTGATAAGTGACCTTTAAACATAATTTTGTCACTTCTATGTTTGGAATTTCTAAAATCTGGCATACACAGTTGTAATCAGTAAGTTATTTGGAGTCCGATAAGGAAAACTTAATTTTTGGTGAATAGTAACCTACCCTAATGAATAGTAAAATACCCTTATGAATAGTGATATACCCTAATGAATAGTAACATCACCTATGGTGGTATAAAAATAATATTCAACTTAGAAGTACGATATACCTATATTATAGAATGAGTTAATGATTGTTTTAAAACTGGTTTTTGATAATAAATTATGATTTTAATTAAATATTAAAATAATCATATTTAGAAAATTATTTTTGAAAAATGGAATTCATTTTTGGATTCTACACGTCAGAAAATGGTCAAGGTGAAATTTTGGGATTTTTCTGAAATACTTGAAATTTTGATGAATAGTAAAATACGATAATTTACCGTATATATACATTATAAGCTAAATAGACTATTCCTAGCATCATGGATGATGTCACCCCCCATGGTTCGAATTAACATGACCCATTTACTATTCTTGGTCATGGAATACTTACTATTCTTTGTCTTGTGAGGAAATAATAATTTAAGGATTATAATATCATGAAATCCCTCCTCTCCTCCACTATAAAACCCCCCTTAACTCCCTCTTCTCTTCACTCCTCTCAAGCCTTGTTCCTTGACATTATTCCACCCAAATATCTCCCCAAGGTCCTACCCCACATCAAAAAGCTCTCAGACTCCTAAAAATACCAAAACCTCTCCCCTTAAGAGGTTCTCAATGGAGGAAGTCTCAATAGGTAAATTCTTCTTCCCAATTTCTTCTTTTTTTTTTAAAGTTTTTTTCTTTTCATTTGTTTCCTCACCTCCCTTCACCATAATAGTATGATAAATACAGTGACATACATGTACTTTAATTTCTTCATACTAGTGGTATATTTCATTATCTTATCTCCTTTCCCCACCCTTTTATTTAGAAGAAATGAAAGCACGATTGAGATGTTCTAATTTAGCACATTCAAGGACACCCGTTTATCAATTTCTATTTTTTATCTTTAATTATGGTCATGAAACAATTTGTTTTATGGTTGAAACATATTATTATATATGTAATATATCCTATTTTTGGTTTTGTAATCCTTTGGTATAAATGGAATTAAGTTATAAAGCAAAACACATTATTTGTAATCAAATCCACCGATTAACAAAAACGGTTATCACTATGGTTATATATATAATAATTAGACTTCACTCTAAGTAAGCTAATTAAAATTAAAACCATAAAATCTCCTTTATATTAAATAAATAATATAACTTCAATTCTGGACAACCACTTTCATCTTGCATATAATCCAAACTTGAATATAAGTGAACCGATCTTTTGAAGCCAAGTAAACAAACGAGCCCGAACAATTAAATTAAACCTTGTAACTAATAAAAAAGGATTTGAATGAACTGAAAAGGGTTATAATAAATAAATTGAATATATAAGAGTTTATGTAATTATTAATTAATAATCCTAATTTTTTTATTCAGGTCATTAATAACAAGTGGATAATACCAACGGATTTAAGGTAAGGGATCCTCCCCTTTTTACTCTTAATCAATATTGTTCTCTATGATATGCCTTTTTGTGTAATAAAAAGTGATGGGGTATGTTTATACACCTTCAAAATACTTCCCTAATGTTTTATAAGTGATTATAAACCCCTTATCTCTCTCACCAATCCCTCTTAGTTACACCTGATACCATGCCGATAAACTATAATGGATTCTACCCGAACTTCCTTTATTCCTTCGGGTTGCTCTATCATTCTTTTTACCAAAATATAGTTGTCTTTTCTTTTTATGTAGAACTTCAAAATTCTGTTTATAAGCTCCAAAATCATGTTCCAAGATCCATCTCTCATTCTCTTTTTGGGATATACATTCTTTTAAGTGAATCTCTCCTTGATACTTCCCAATAAGCACACTCATTTTAAAGGAACTTATCGAACTTTTACCCAATTTAAAGTGCACTATATCTTCTGTTTTAAGGGACCATTGTATTTGTAAATTCAGTATTTTTATTATGAAAACCTTCTTGGTTAAATTCTGGTTTTATATAAAATAATGTCTTCTTTACTATTTTAATAGCTCTATAGTATTTTCCTTAAAACCGCACAAAAAATGTTTTATTGATAATGTCTCTCAAATACATTTCTTATGTGATGTCACTTCTATCTGTTACCACCTACCATGTTATATGCCTATATTACCTTATTAACATCCATGTATGTTCTAATCCTTTTCTTTCATGGACACTTTCATGATACGCCCATTGGTTATGATTTATGTCATGATTGTGGTACCCAATTCTTTCCATGGGTACCTTTATGTTTATGTATGGTTGATTATTTATGATTGTATATGTGGTAAGAATATTTATATGGAAAGAATATTCATGAAAATGTTGATATGGGTGTGCCCAGATATCGCTCCAATGCATTGGGTAATGATAAGTCTCATGATATGCGATGTGAAACGGGATTGGCGGTTAGCCTTGACCCGTACTGAAATGAGAAACGGGATTGACGGTTAGCCTTGCCCTGTACTAAAGAAATGTTTTATGATTATGCCACATTTATATAATTCCATTTTTATATGATCCCATGCTTATATTAAATGATTTTATAAGTTTCATTACTTTGGATATCATTATGTCATGCCTCCTAACTCATGTTCTTGAGATGTATCCTTATGTTCATTCCCTTACTGGGATTTTTAGCCCATCCCTTTGTTCACATGTTCCCCAGGGTACCCTATGCAGATGTAAGGGCTAAAATAAAGTTAGAATCTCTTTATGAAGATTAAATAAATAATTTTTTATCCCCATGTTTTATGTTATATGTACCTAGTCTTCCAAGAAACTAAACTTAACAATCCTTGGCTTGTGCTCTGATGATTAATTATGCTTAAAATCATGAAATGTTTTATGTAAAAGGATCGATTCATTATAATGTTAGAGTAATAATAAAAATGAATGTGTCGATTGATCTAGATTCGTGGAACCATGCCCAAATTTCAATTAAGGAAACCCTTTATGAATATATAATGGCAATGTTACGATATACTTTCTCTATTTTATTGAAAAATTATATAATGGAACATTGATTTAATTTTCATTATTCCTTTATGAGTTCATTTATTTTAGACAATTTTCATAAGAAATATGTATTAATGGACACTATAAAATACTATATAGGATTTTAGGCTCTTCTTACCAAGTTTTATCTTAGGGATGTTGAGGGGAAAGTAAAGCCCCACCCACCAGTTACTTATGCACACATTATAAAGCAAGAAACATAGAATGATTTCTTTAGTTTCCATGATGAGAAATCATTTTAGGTGAATTTTAATTGATAATATATTATTTTAAATTATTTATTTTGATTAGAATTTTTTAATTTATGAAATAAAAAAGGAGTGCTGAAAATAAACAACATGCATCAAAACCAATGTACCCCTATCAAAAATAAATGATGGAGTATAATTCACTAGAGAAGATAATGGTATGTATTTTAAATAAAAAATAAAAGTTTTATGTGATATACAAAAAATCATGTTCATTTGTTTATATGAAGATTGATGAATCAAAATCCAAAGATACTTCTATCCCATGTCATGTGTTGTAAAAGGATTCCCATGTAAATAAGTAGGATAAACTAATTGATGAAAACACAAAATCAGTATGTAAAACATGTGTAAATATGAAATAATAGTAATTTTTTATGATTTATAAAAAAATTACATACAAATATCTATTTATATTCATATTTTTTTATATAGTTTAGACACAAGAATCGAAAGTGCCGTACCAGAAGAAAAACTACTTTTAGTAGATTTGAATCAGCTAGAACAATATGGTTGTGTTAGAGGTGTAGGTTTTGAAGTGTCTCCTCAAACATATTTCAAGAAGAAAAAACCACAAGAAGATTCATATCAGATGATGAAAGTGTTATAGGAAAAAATAGATTCTTTTCAAGATATTATTGTTCGGTCTGGTTTAGAAGACCAATATATGTGAAAGGATCAAAATGAACTGATAGTGGAAAAAAGATAAACATATAAACAACCAAATGACCTTAATATCTTTGAGGATAGTCATTACCCTCAACCACATACCTTACCCAAGGTAATAAATTTTTTCATTACTCTTTCTACTAAATGTGAATCAAAAAACTTCTGATAACTTTATATTACTAAAATTCTATAGGGTAAAGTTGTATATGATTTCTATATATCAACACCCATGAACCACCTTTTTGTGAGGGGTACTATGTATAATATCTTGGGATACATTCTATATAACAAATAACTCTCAAAAGATCACATGATATGGGGATTGAAGTAGCTTAAGTGCCAAGTGTTTATTCACATGTTCTACTTGATGATCTAGATATTACAATGGTTAATGATTCTATTAGAACTTTCATAGCATGGTTATATAATCTTATAAAGATACATGAGGTATGTACTTAAATTTTTTTAAAAAATGAGAAATCTATAATAGTTGATGAAAAAAGGTCTAAAGTGAAGTATGGTATTATAGATGAATAAAACGATGGGGATACAGAAGGTCGAATCAATATAATCTAGTGAATCAACCAAGAAAACAAAAAATACCTTCTGGTAGTACCTTCTCCCCACCAATTATAATGCAACATATATTATCATTACAACTTCATGAAAACACCACATTCAATGATGGATATGTGTCCTACATTAAATATGAATAATAAATATTTGCAACTCTCATTACAAAGGTGGTTGGTCTCGAGAGTATAAATGAGATTCTCAAGTTTGAATGGATGGGAGTATTAGTTGTGAATAAAAACATGAGGTAAATTTTCATAATACATATATCAAAAAAAATTGATCTAATATGTTCATTAAAGTTAATAAAAATTCATATTTTCTACAGGAATTTATATTTCTACTATATAAAGGGGAAACCCTGCGAAGCACAATTTGGATTCATTAATCCCTGTATCATTTCTACAGATAAAATTTCATTAGATTTGAAAGAAATTGATAAGAAAAAATATGATCTAAATGAGGCATTTGAGAAGAAAATAATAGATGGAAAACTATTTCTTAATTCCTATAATTTAGGGATAAAACTTTACAATCTAATCATATAATATATATATATTTATTAAGTTTTTTTTGTTTTTTAGGAAGCACTGGATACTGATCACAATCAATCTAGATACCCAAAATATTTATTTTTTTGGATCCAATGCATGTATTTACATCAAACAGACCACACACAATGTGTATTGTAAATTTTTAATGCATTACAATCAATATTTTATAGATAAACTTTGAATTATATGTTTTAGTTTATGTTTTAATAAGAATTTTGTTATGATAAGGTGATCTATAAATATAGGCTAAATCATGGTATGAGGTTGGTGGATGAAAATAATAATCCTATGGATTACTTCAAATGTAAATAGATTAAGGTATATATAAAAATATTTAACTATTAAAACATATTTCAAAACAATTTAATTATTTTGGTCAATGTTTATATAGTGTATAAATAAAGATAAAAACAACTATTATGGATATTATGTTTGTAAATTTATGAAAGATATAATATACTATGAAAAGATATACATCCCCGAACAAGTAATTTATAAAGGTAATTACAATTTCATTAAAAATATTTCTTAATCATTTGTTTGTCTATATTTTCTCAGTACTATGAAGATTTCTGACAATCTACATACTCAAAAGAAGAATTAAACTTATTTAGAGATGAGTGGGAAGTATACATGGTGTTGGAATGTTTTCCAACATCCAATTTATATGATTACCTACCATGTTTATGATCTAGTGCAAGCTATGACCTTAGAGATATACTTTGGATGTGAATAATTAGTATCAGAATGATTTTATATTATTTTTATCTCTTTATCAAGGATAAGTATAATGGAGGGAATAAATTTGTTTAGAAACAAATGGAAAAAATACATGGTGTCATAATTTATACATACACTATGAACATGTGACTTTTTATTACTTATTTATTTACTTTTATCATAATTTTATCTATTTTTTAGTTAATTTTATTATCATTTTTATGTGATACTTATTTTGTTAAATTTGCACATTAGTTCAAAACAAATTTTTCATGATCAAAACCAGGAAAAAAATTCATATTTTTTTATACTTTAGGAAAATGGTTTATAATTAATTTTCGATATGTAGGAATTGGCTACACATCAATCTGACACCCGATGTGGTCGGTATGACTCAAAGTGCATGTTTTCAATATAAAAGTGTCATTTTAGTTTAAAAAGAATGTCACATCTCCAAAACCAATAAAAATATCTTATATTGTTTTCAAACTTTAGTAAAATTATACATAATTCATTTTGGATGTATAGTAATTGACTACACATCAATCTAACATGTGATGTGGTCAGTATAATGCGAAGTGCATGTTTTTAATATAAAAGTGTTATTTTAGTTTAAAACATGTGTCACATATCCAAAACCAAGAGAAAGAGCTCAAATTATTTTCAAAATTTAGGACAATGGTCCATAATTCATTTTTTCCTATAGGAATTGACTACATGTCAATCTGACACCCGATGTGGTCGGTATGACTTGAAATGTGTGTTTTCAATACAAAAATGTCATTTTAATTTAAAACATGCATCAAATAGTCAAATACAAGAGAAAGAGATTGTATTATTTTCAAAATTTATTAAAATGGTACATAATTCATTTTTGATGTGTACGAATTTATCACAAATCAATTTGACACATGATGTGACCAATATGATTCAAAGTGTGCGTTTTCAATAAAAGGTGCCATTTTAGTTTAAAACACATGTCACATCACCGAAACTAATAAAAATATCTCTAATTATTTTCAATTTTTTTTAAAACAATACATAATTTATTTTTCACATGTAGGAATTTACCGCATGCCAATCTAACACATGTCGTGGTTGATAGGACTCGAAGTTCAAGTTTTCAATATAAAACTATCATTTTAGTTTAAAACAAACCACATATCCAAAACTGAGAAAACAAGATTGAACTATTTTAAAAATTTAGTACAATGATCCATAATTAATTTTTGAACTATAGGAATTGACCACACATCAATCCAACTCCTGATGTGGTCAGTCTGACTCGAAGTGTGTATTTTCAATATAAAAGTGTCATTTTAGTTTAAAATGAGAATCACATAACCAAATCTGATAAAACTATCTTGTATTGTTTTAAAAATTTATTATAGTGATCTATAATTCATTTGTGACATGTAGGAATTTACCGCATGTCATTTCAACAGAGGATGTGGTTGGTATGACTCAAAGTACGCGTTTTCAATATAGATGTGTCATTTTAGTTTAAAACTCATATTAAATAGACAAAAATAAGAAAACGAGTTAGGATTGTTTTAAAACTTTAGGAAAATGATCCATAATATATTTTTGACATGTATGAATCAACCTTACATCAATATGACATGTGGTCGGTATGAATCAAAGTGTGTGTTTTCAATATAAGTGTCATTTTAGTTTAAAACACACCTCACATATCCAAAATCAAGAAAACAAGATCATATTCTTTTTAAACTTTAATAAAATGATCCATAATTCATTTTTGACATGTATGAATCAACCAAACATCAATCCAACACCCAGTATGACTCAAAGTGTTTGTTTTTAATATAAAAGTGTCATTTTAGTTTAAAATGTGCATCATATATCCAAAACTAATAAAACGAGATCAGATGATCCATAATATATTTTTTATATTTAAGAATCAAAAACTTGTCAATAATACACATGATGTGGTTAGTATGACTATAAGTATGTGTTTTCAATATAAAAGTTCCATTTTAGTTTAAAACACACATCACATGCTCAAAAATCAAGCAAAAGAGCCTGTATTGCTGTAAAAATTTAGGATAATGATCCATAATTCATTTGTGATGTGTAGAAATTGACCATATACCAATATGACACACGATGTGGTTGATATTACTTGAAGTTCATGTTCTTAATATAAAATTTTCTTTTTAGTTTAAATCACATCACATATACAAAACCAATAAAATGAGTTCAGATTGTTTTCAAAATTTAGGAAAAAAGTCCATAATTCATTTGTTACCTGTAGTAATTGACCACACATCAATCCGACACCCGATTTAGTAAGTATGAATCTAAGTATGTGTTTTTAATACAAAAGTTTTATTTTAGTTTAAAACACACTTCAAATATCCAAAACCTAGCAAACAAGATTAGATTATTTTAAAACTTTAGGAAAATGTTCCAGAATTCATTTTTCATGAGTAGGAATTTACCTCACATCAATCTGACACACAATGTGTTCGATATGACATGAATTGTGTGTTTTCAATACAAAAGTGTCATTTTAGTTTAAAACACACATAAAATAGAAAAAATCAAGAAAATGAGATTGGATTATTTTCAAACTTTAGGAAAACAATCCATAATTCATTTTCACATGTAGTAACTGACCACACATAAATCTAACACACAATATAGTTGATACGACTCAAAGTGTATGTTTTCAATATAAAAGTTCTATTTTAGTTTAAAACACACATAAAATAGGAAAAACCATGAAAATGATCTCATATTATTTTCAAACTTTAGGAAAATGATCCATAATTTATTTTTCATGTGTAGGAATTGACCTCACATCAATCCAACACATGATGTGGTTGATATGACTCCTAGTGCATGTTTTCAATACAAAAGTGCCATTTTAGTTTAAAAAACACATTAAATAGCCAAAATTGAGCAAGCGAGATCATATTATTTTCAAACTTTAGGAAAATGGTCCATAATTCATTTTTGATGTGTAATAATTGACTGCATATTAATCTGACACATGATGTAATTGATATGACTCAAAGTGTGTGTTTTCAATATAAAGGTGTCATTTGAGTTTAAAATGCATGTCACTAGCCAAAAATGATCAAACAAGCTTAAGTTTTTTTCAAACTTCAGGAAAAAAATTCATAATTAATTTGTGACATATATAAATTGACGTCATGTCAATCTGATACATGATGTGGTAGGTATGACTTGAAGTTCATGTTTCAATATATAAGTTACATTTTAGTTTAAAACACGCATCACATCCCTAAAACTGAGCAAAAAAGATTAAATTTTTTCCTCATCATTTTACCTTCTATTAATTTATTAATTTCCTTATCATTTTTATCTTATAATTATTTAGTTAATTTTCATAGAGATAATACTTGAAGATGAACAAGAAATAGTGTGATAGTTGAAGGATTATTCTCAAAAATCAATTCCTCTTGAATTTTATCCCATCTATAGTGAGTTTTTATCACCAAATATGAGATCCAATTGAATAGTACCTACTTTTGAGAACAAAAACAAATGGTGTGACATGTAAGAATCAACCACAACATAATCTGATACACGGTGTGCCTGGTATGGCTCAAACTATATGTTTTTAGTTTTAAATTGACACTTTATGTTTAATTTATTTCTTTATATTATTACTAAAATAAGAATTATTTTCTTATACAAGCACATTATTTTGCTTGATTTTGGGTGGTTTGTTCAGCAATATCATGATTGGGGGTTGGGGTTTAAAGGTGAAGAAACATTGATGTTGTTGAATGTGTAACACCCCAAACCCCAAAGCCCGGATTCGATGCATTATTTCATTATATTGGAATAATTATAAGAAATAAATCCTAAAGTACCAATTATTTTAGTGGTTTTGGAAGAATATATTACATACATGATACCCATAGTACATTTGGAAATATAGAAAACAACATGATACATAATAAACTAAAATAAACCGCCTCTTTGAAAGCTTATTCAAGGTTCTTTTCTTCATAACCTAGGGAAAGGAAACATAATAAGGGTGAGTTCAAATTATTAGTAAGGATTATACATAGTGGAATCATGAATCAATAATAATTGAAATAAAATCAATCAGACACAACCAATAAGGCATAGTGAAAAAATGAAAACACATGCCATCAATAAACTGAAAATAAAAATGTATCCATAGATTTTTTTCATGGTAAAAACTTCATGGAAATAAATAAATAAATAATAAATAAATATAATGATTATTATTTGGATGTCATGTATCTGGAACATGAACCATTATACCATTGAGATGGTTTAAGTATGTGGGTAGAAACCCGTTTGATTTTTTGGAAATAAACTCGAAGGGTTTGTCGCCAACTGATTTGTCTCATAAGACCTGTCGATGCATAAAGGGGATATAGCAGGCCCCTCCCATCAGTTACAATCCAAATAATTCTTTATACAAATATTTAATACAAGAAAAATATGCCTTTTCAATATCTATATTGAGTAGAGGATACAAATTCATCAATATTTCTACAGTTAAAGCAACATTCCACATAAACACTGTATGTAAAATGATATAAGGCTAAGACAATAATCATATACATGTAAAAAGTATATGTATATATAATTTAATTACAATTTCAAATGAAAAATGATATCAAAGGGGCAATAGTTACACCACATAAGCATGATTAGGTGCACAATACCAAGTAAATCTCAATGAAATGGAAATTGAAACAAAGTCCCTTACAACATTGTAATCAATCGAGTTAATAATAATCAAGTGAACCACTAAATACCATGAATATAAATATAATAACTATATTATATATCAAATGTAAGTAAACATACACCACATACAAGAAATAAGTGGCAAACAATGGAAATCTCATGGAAATAAAAGTGAGATAAGAAACCCCTTACCTTATGCCCAAATGTGTTCTTCGATTGATCTTAATGACTTGAATAATAAAATTTAGATTCATTAATTAATAATTCCAGAACCTAATCTACATATAATTGATTTAGTACAACCTTATTAGGTTCATTAATGGCCTTTTTATGGGTTTAAGATGTTTAATTTTATTGTTTTGGAAGCATTTTCTTCCTTGGTTTTCATGATCGGTTTACTTGTATTCATGAATGGAAGTTAATTTAAAATGTAGTTAATAATACATAATTATTAATATATATTATTAGTGAAATTGAATATATATAAATTATCTTATAATTATTTTGGTTATATACCATGAGGATGACTCATTAGATAAAATTTAATGATAAACGCTTGTATTAACTTGGCGGTTTTGTGCACAATAAACTTGTTTTGTATTATTATTTTATATTATGAGTGTATAAGAATTACAGAGCATTAAATAAGATAAAATAAATATATTATGATATTGTTCAACCATTAAAAAGGTTTCATTACCAGAATTGAATATATTAATGAAAATTGAAAACCTGTCTTCCTTGAACGTGATAAATAAACACATCTTGGAAAGTGTTTTCATTTATAGTATAAAAAGAGGAAAAAAAGAGATGATAATGGAATATTACATTATCATAAAAAAATTACATTGCATATAAGGTATTTTAGTTTTCATAACATTTTGATGAGAATAGGTGAGAATAGAAAAGATAACAAAGGAACTTGAAAAGAAAACAAAAGAATTGAAAAGAGAAATTTACCTCTTGAATCTATTTTTCTTTGAGAGCCTCTTTAGGGGAGAGGGTTTGGTATTTTGAAGAGACCAAGGGCTTCTAGATGTGGGGGGGGGGGTGGGGGGATCTTAGGGAGATATTTGAGCATAATTTAGGCAAGTCTTGAAGCTTGATATGTGTGAATAAATGAGGGTGTGAGAGGTGGTATTTATAGTGGAGGGGAGGAGGGTTTTCTTAATATTTTAATCATTTTTTATTATTTTTTCCTAAGATAAGAAATAGAGATTATTCCATGATCAAAATAGAAATAATTGAATGTGATTTCAAACCAAGTATTCTTACATCAGCAATGATGTAATGAATAATGTATTTATCTTAAAATGTATATATATGGTAAATTATCATATTTTACTATTCATAAAAAATTCAAGTATTTCAGAAAAATCCAAAAAATTTACTGTAACCATTTTTCGACATGTAGAATCCAAAAATGAACTCCATTTTTTGAAAATAATTTTCTAAATATGATAAATTTAATTTTTAATTAAAATCATCATTTAATAGAAAAATACCAACACTTAAAATATTCACCTTCATTTATAATGTGCCTAACTTTTATTTATACTTTCATGGGTAAGGTTACCATTTATAAGGGTCATATTAATATTCATAAGGGTAGGTTTCTATTCATAAGAGTAAGTTACTATTTATAAGGGTAAGTTACTATTCACCAAAAATTAAGTTGATTCTATCAGACTCAAAATCTCACCCTGATCGCAATCGTGTATGTCCATTTTTCAAAATTCAAAACACAAAAGTGGAAAATTTAAGTTTAATGGTTAGATTATGACTATATCCTATAAATAACCAACTTTTGTTTCATAGAGAGTCAATAATTCATGCAATATAGGCTATCTAATGAATTGAAAGTATTTAAGAGAAACATACCATAAAATGTTTGGGGTGTTATAGAATGTCTGTGATAATTTGTACTAACTCATGTAATTATAAAAACCAATGTTTGAAATGTCTATAATATAGTGTTTTTTCTTGTATTTATGTTGTAAATTTTATTTTAATTGAATTATGTATTTTCTACTATATTTTTTGTTTTTGCTGCTACATTGTGCTATAATTTTAATAGCACACTACAATAGTATTACCCTTTATCATCACTAATAACAACACTGATAAAGGGACCCTTTATCAGCACTAGTAATAAAACTGATTATCAATGCTAAATAAAAGCACTGATAAAGGGGATCCTTTATCAGTACTTAAAGAAGTGTTGATAAAGGTCGCCTTTATCAACACTTTTTGTCGTGCAGATAAAGTGTCCCTTTATCAGCGATTTTCTAGCATTGATAAAACCTCAGAGCTTTTAATTGAGCTTCAATTGTTAGTACTGTTTTTGCACTGACAAAGTCCTATTTTATCACTGTTAAAGGCCTTATTTTTAGTAGTGAAACCTTCTAATAGGGGAACTCTAACTATACCAGATATATATATATATATATATATATATATATTTACCTTTTTCAACCTTTATCAATTCCATTGTAGATTAAACTTGATTTTAGCACAAGTGAACCTTTAGTATCAATGTCTCCAATATTGGGAGTTCTTTATTGATGAAATTATATAACCCCAATATATATCAAATGCATACTATTACACACTCATGTTTCTATATGGTGTTTTCTATCATTTTTTAGCCCCTACCATTATTAATTATTACATTTAATGACTAATTATTACTGATATACTTATATTATGGAAGTATCCTACCATATTACTCTATTATTATCCCTTTGATAAGGGTACTTTCCATTACATTGTGAATACCCCATACTTTATTATTCAGAATAGAGGGTATTCACCTAGATAGTTATAACATTCAAATGAATGATGAAATCGATAGATATGACCATATACCATTTTATTCTACACTATTTGGATACCCCATATTTCATTAATATGATTTAAGGGTATTCACAAAGATAATTCATACCATTCATTTGACTAGGGAAATATTGATAATTTATATACCTAGTATACATACACATATAATTATTGATTATTCATCAATGTTTATGTAATAGGTTTCTTAGGTAACATTATTTATTGTTTATTCATTCTTTTGATATGATGGATGCATTGTATTTGCTATGTGACAAACGAGGTCCATAATTATATAACCCCTTGATGCATTGATAGGTCTCATAAGACAAACTAGCTTAAGTATTTGGTGTATGTCAACCCTTTTATGTATGATATCTCACTATGAAGCCTTGATAGTATGGTTTTGATTCCATCATTATACAACCAATCATTATGAGATCATTTATTTTTATCCATGTGATTGTTTATTTCCATTATCATGTTATCCCTGGATATATTATGCCCATTTTTTCATTTATATAACATCAGTTGACTATTTATCCCTTCCATATTATGTATTTCATGTTTATGACATGTTAGCTTCTATTATACGTTATCCCTTACTAAAAATTTGGTCTCACCTTTTATATCATTTCTCTACTTCCCTAGAAAACCATGTAGAATACTATATATAATCTAAGGATAAGCATAGAGGAATACTAAAGTTTCATGTATTGTTATATGGTACTTTTTGTTTCCAATGTAATGTAATGTTTATGTATATATCTAGTCACATGATACAAATAAATTATTTGATTTTTTTTATTTTGATATTATGTATTCTATTTTCATTTTAAGAAATAACCACCAGATTTGGGCTACTAGAGTCACGACTGTTACAGTTAGAACCAGAATAAGGTTAGTAGAAACCTCTAAAACTATATTTATATGAACATGGTTAAATTGAAAGGAATATTCTATAAATCCATGTGATATTGTATAATATGACATGTTTTGTCGTATGGTATTCCAAACATATAGAAATAAGCTTATATTTAAGCCTTTAGAGTGTATCATAATTTATGATATAAGGATATCATATAGACGGCCTTGGATAATTTTAGTGAACTATAGTGCTATAAATCAAAAAACTTGATTCATTTTAAACTACTATGATTCACCGAAGGAAGTGGGATCTCCTACACATTGTATTTCATTGATTAGTCATTCCATAATGTGGAATAAATAAAGAGTTATTAGTTAAGGGTTGCATGAGATGTAATTGAAGGCATTACTCATATATTTATGAAAATTATGAGTAATTGCATAGAGTTTAGGAGTTTCTACATATCTTTGGTAAAAAAATATCCCCTCTTGAAACTCTCTTATTTTTTCCTTATTTCTGAGATACTAGCATATCATGAAGGTTCAGAAGGTCCTGCCCAAAACATTTGGGTGATTTGGTGTAACCCATTAATACAAATAAAAGGGAAGATATTTTTGGTTATTACTTGGTGATATTCATAAAGAATTAAATTTAGTAAACAACAACATATTTCTATGGTTTAAGGTATACATTATTTATTTACAATTTCATATGATTTTATGTTCAAAGTCACAGTGATCTTGATTTTATGGTTTATAATTTCTTCCACTGATTTTATTAATTTTTAATTACCCCTTATAAAAATTTCAGTGGTATTAAAGTAATCAATTATTTTTAATTTTTGAAATCATATTAAGAAATGGGGGTTTTGAAATCATAATTTTAACGAACTGACCTGAGCTGACCTGGCACATCACTCAGCCTAGCCCGCCACTAGGCCTAAAGGGAATTACCGATCCCCATGGGTAATACACTAGTTCCCTGGTATCAAGAACAAATTCTTGATAATGGTTACACCCTAGTATAATAATGAAAAAACCAAGAAGTGGAATCTTTACTGAGAATGTGACATTGTGCATCCATATATTGGACTTTCATGCAAACACAATAAATAATTTTAAATAATTAACAAAACAAACAATGAATAAATGAAATAAAAATCTAAATGATATATAATCAATATAAGAAACTATTCCCATTCTAAAACATAAATAATTCAAATTACTTGACATAATTTTGAAAATATATAGTAAATCGAGATACATCACATAAACTAAAACACAAAAAGCTATAAATAAATAAAAAATGTCCAAAGTGATCTATACAAGAGCATCCTAAAAATAAAATACAAGATAAAATTATCATGAATGAAACTTAATATAACCCATGGACACCATCACATCCTAACACATCCATAATAGACAAAAACAAACATTAAATGAATGAGATCAAAACTTAGGAACTTGATAGAAACCATAAAAACTACAAACACATCGATATGTATGTAGGGTGTCATCTAAACATGTCTAATAGGATTTCACCAAAGATTTTATGTAATTCATTATATTAAACATTTCATAAATTTTAGTTTGAAATAAAATTTTAAAGCATATTTTCCACATGAAAGAGTGTGAAGAAAACAATCACATACTTTATTATTTTTAAAAACACCCACCCCTTTTTATGTAAACAAAGTGGACCCATCACTATTAAAGAAAAAACTTTCAACCCAAGAAAAGTGGACATTAAAATTTCATGGAAACAAAACTAAACCTTTCTCCTCTTTTTCAAAACCTTTTCTTAATACCATTTATAAAATAACATAACCTTTTCCTTTTAAACCACACTTTTGTAAATTAGTTCAAAAGTAAGCCAAAACCATAACTAAAATAGAACAGAAAAAAAAGCATAGAGATTTTCAATGGAACATAATAAAAATAAATGATCAATTAATTTTTCCATATAATCAAATAAATATCTAGGGGATATAAACAAGGTATCAAATGGGATCCCATAAAAAATCCTCAATGGAATACAAACATCATGGGAAACTCACTAGCACTTAAGTAAAACGATCCTAGACCAAGAATATAGGAAACATAGGTTATATTAAAATAACATATCTATCATCTTGATAGTCTAATTAAACTATCCAAGATAGATAATACATCCTCTTTAGGCCACATAATCTTTTATGGGATCCTGATCGTACCACGATTCACTGTGTCATTTTCACCCTTACACCATTGTATTAAACTGAATTTGTATTGTAAATTCCAAAAATAATAACAAATTTAATTCCATGTTTGAATCATTTATTTTGTGTTTATCACTATTAAAAATACCAATGTTAATTTTCTTGAAAATTTCATTGAAGGTGAAGGTGATTTGGAGGGCCCATGATGATATCCAAGAAAAATGGGCCAAATTGTGCAGGATCCAAGCACACCAGTGGATTAATCTTCATACTACTACTAGACCGTGCATCAAATTGGGCTTAATGTTTTTGTTCTGGTCCAAAACTCATTGGGATAAATTTAATATGAATAAACCCAAGACTCATTCGGTCATCTGATGGCCTTTCCGACCTGATATGTCGAGCACACCAAATCTACACGGATTCAAAAGTGGTGTGCTGTGATCTATCCATATATCGGGATATAGGTGTCAAAATTGTGCCAAAATTTCTGTGGAGACATCCAAGAGGTGGGGCTACAACTTTTTTATTTTCTACAAATCTAGATAAGGCTGTATGGAGGTCTAAACACCTGTGACAAGTGGTTTTAATAATTATGTGTGCTTAAAACCACCTTTCCATTTTCCTATAAAATGCCATGTTGGGCTCCTCATTTTCAAGTTTGACCAGAAGGAAAAGATCTGGTATTTTGGAGACCCAAAGGAGTTCTCTCCTTATACTTGAAGTTCTGGAGGCCCCTATCATCATAGGGGGATCAACAATGAAGAAGGAGTTCCACTTGAGCCTTCTCCTCCTCTCGATGGCGAGCTAAATAGTGGACGATCATTTCGAGGGAGCTACACATACTTGGGAGGGAGTTACGACACTTGATACTCTACTGGTTTTGTGTAATTTTTGTGCGTATTATTTTACTTATGTTTTATCTAAACATTTTTCTCCTCTGAGTTCATTTTTTGGGTTTAATTAAGTGAACCACTTTTCATTTCAACACCGATTGGGTTGAAATTTCAAGTAGGAAACTTGAGTTGTTTTGATTGGGAAACACAAGGATCCTATTTCTCTCACACATAAAAAAGATTTTAGTATGCTTTGGTAGCATTTAATCTATTCTTGAAGTCCAAACCTTGACAACGCGATTGTTGTGTCACAGGTTGGTACTTTGTGCAACATTTAGAGAGGCAAGAGGGGAATCAAGATCTTGACAACCCTCAACCAAAGAATTAAACAAAACCATGTGAAATTTTCAGAACAATTAACTATCCAAGATGTTTAGTGAACTTGAATTGATCTCCTTATCTCATAATTCTTAAACCACCACCTTATTCTATCAACTATTAAACTCTTTAAATTAAGTTATTTTCTTAAAATTGTTTTCAAAATCATCCCCTATTTTATTAATCATTATTAAAAATACATACTCAAAACCTTTCAACGCTCCTCGAGAGATGACCTAGGGTATTCCCTAGACTATAAATTTACCTTAAAAACATTATCAATTTGACGTGTCATGGCAGCATGGTCAAATTTTGGCGCCGTTTCCAGGGAGTTCTTTGAATTTTAGTGCGTGTTTTTGAATTTTTTTTTGTAAATTTTGTAAATATTTATCTGTTTTATACCTCTACCTATCTTTTTTGTATTCTGATATATTTTTTGTGTAGGTTTGGTGTATGGCACATTCTAATCTGGGATATTTACCTCCTTTTGATCCTAAAACGGAGAGGATCTTACATTAGCGACCCCAAGATGCACAAGAGAACCCATCGAAGGAGGACACACAAAACATTGACACTATTCTTGATCCTTCCTCTTCTTCTAGAACCAATATAAAAACTAAAATAAACTTGAATAATATGGCTGAAATTAACTGAAAATTAAAATAAATAACCTCACCTGATGTTGATATCCAACCCACCTATATTCAATTACAAGGAGAGGCACCCAATTTTGAACTAAAATATGGTTTAATTCATTTATTACCAAGATTCCATGGACTTCCTGGAGAGGATCCACACAAGCACTTAAAATAATTTCATACTATTTGTTCAACATTAAAACCTGCTAATGTGGATGAGGAATAAGTAAATCTTAGAGCATTTCCATTTTCTTGGGAAGACACTGTGAAATATTGGTTATATTATGTTAATTCCCTAATAATAGGCTGGGCAGACACGAAACACCTTTTTCTTGAAAAATATTTCCCAGCCTCTCGAACTATAAAAATAAGGAATACAATTTTTGGGATAAGACAATCTCAAGGGAAAAAATTAAATGAATATTGGGAACATTTTAAAAGGTTATGTTCAAGTTTCCCACACCACCAAATAAGTGATCAACTTTTAATTCAATATTTTTATGAAGGTCTAATCCATATTGATAGAAATATGATCGATGCTGCTGTAGGTGGTGTGCTAGTTGATAAGACCCCAATTGCTGCAAGAACCCTGATTGAGAACATGACTTAAAACACACAAAAATTTGGTTCAAGGACCAATGTACCGATTCGAGGTGTCCATGAGGTGGAATGTACTAAATTCAAGAAGAACGTGGACACAAAGTTCAAAGAGGTAAGTTCCCTTCTTCGAAAGCTTGCTCTTTACCAAGGGAAATCCCAATCTCCTCCTCCTATCTATTGTGGTATATGTTCTTCTGACACCCACTACTCTGACTAATGTCCTCAATTGAGGGAAACATCTGAGTGTTGTGAGACAATATCTCCAGGCCACCCCCATAACCAACCCTTTAGGCAAGAACCTTACTATCCATCCAACCCTGTGTGGAAAGAGAACCACGCCTATAGGCAAGGGGGATATTCAAAACAAACTCAAAAAAAAAATGGAACCAACTAGGGCATAGTAGTCATCAACTACCACCACCTAGAAACCCTCAACCACCCCAAAGTCCTTTACAAAAAACCCCTCAAAAACACAATCCTATCCTAGAATATTTGATGAAACAAATGGCTACCAATAATATCCAATTCCAACAAACCACTCAGGCAACCATACAAGACCTCAAAACCCAATTAAGCTGACTAGATAACTCAGTGGGTGAAATTCAAAGTCATGGGTCAGGTAAACTTCCCTCTCAACTAGTAGTTAACCCTAGGGATAAAGTAAATGTTAGTTACATCACTATTAGGAGTGGAAAACAACTAGAAAGTAAAATGAATCCTCTATTAGAGTCATCCCCTCCTAAGGAAACCTCTATCCCAACCATTAAGAATGTTCTAAATGTTGAAGAACCTTGTCTGGAGATAATCCCTTCCAAAGGAAAAAGTGTGAATATTGATGAATCACCTATCCCAACCATTCCTCCTCCATTTCCTCAAAGGTCCACCCAACTAAGAAAAAAAGGAAACTGAACTTGATAAGAAAATATTGGAAATTTTCAAGAAAGTGTGGGTTAACATCCCATTGATTGATGTTGTGAAGAAAATTCCACGGTACGCTAAGTTTATAAAGGAGATGTGTACACACCGAAGGCAAATTCGAGATGATGAGAAAGTGATCTTGGGAAGGAATGTTTCAGCATTGATAGAGCCATCACTCCCCACCAAGTGCAATGATCCTAGAACATTCTCAATTCCATGCACCATAGGGGAGTATTATTTTTCTAATTCTATGCTTGATTTAGGTGCCTCTATAAATGTGATGCCTCACTCAATTTACTCTACATTATAGGTTGGGGAACTGAAGACCACTAGAATTATTATTCAAATAGCTAACCGGAGTACTGCACACCCCTCTGGTGTGTTAGAGGATGTTCTTGTGAGGGTCCAAAATTTAATTTTTCCTGCTGACTTTTATGTGCTTAAAATGGAGGATGATAGGATGAATGGACATGCCCTGATTATATTGGGGAGAAATTTCTTGAAAACCGCCAAAACCATAATTAATGTCCACAATGTTATATTATCTATGGAATTTGGTGGTGAAATTTTCCATTTCAACATCCTTGATGCCATGAATCACCCCTCATAAGAGCATTCCTCTCTCTCTCTGTTAATTCAATTGATGTACTCCCTAACCCTGGAAAAATAACTTTTATTTTCCCCGATCCCCTTTCCGAGTTTTCTTCATTGATATAAATGATAGGAAATGATTCATGCATTTATTATTGTAGTGGTCTATAAAAGTGTCATGAATGTTCATTGGTTGATGATTTCTTGAACACTGATGATCCACCGACCATCGATGATACTGCTAAGCTTGTAAAAGCTCATTCCTCATCCAATGTTGATACCATTGAGCAATTAGATGAGATTAGTAACCTCTCACTTTTACACACACTCCCATCAATACAAAATCCACCTGAATTAGAACTAAAAAAACTACCTCAAGATTTAAAATATTCATATCTTGAGAATGGAAACAAGTTACCTGTCATCATTTCTAGTTCACTCCCTCCTGAGCATGAATTGCGATTGCTTGAACTTTTTAGGGAGTATAAACAAGATTTGGGGTGGACACTTGCTGAAATTCCTGGTATTATCCCATTAATTTGTACACATCATATTTTGTTAAATTATGAGGCTAAACCAATGAGGCAGCCACAACGTCGAATGAACCCAAACCTCCTAGAAGTTGTGAAAAAATGAGGTAACAAAATTATTGGCTTCTGGAATCATTTACCCAATCTATGACAGCCAATGGGCCAGTCCTGTTCAAGTAGTACCTAAAAATACTAGCCTTACAGTAATTAAAAATGAAAACAATTAATTGGTTTCAACTCATGTGCAGAATAGTTGGCGTGTCTGTATAGACTATCACCTACTAAACCAACACACGAGGAAGGACCATTTACCTTTGAAATTAATTGTCCAAATGCTAGAGAGGCTAGAGGGTAAGTCCCACTACTGTTTCCTTGATGGGTATTCTGAATACTTTCAGATCCATATTGCCCCTGAGGATCAGGAAAATACAACCTTTTCTTGCCCCTTTGGAACATTTTTCTATAGAAGGATGCCATTTGGTTTGTGCAATGCTCCAGGTACTTTCCAACAATGCATGGTTATTATTTTTTTGGATTACCTATAGAATTTTATAGAAGTATTCATGGATGATTTCAGTGTTTATGGATCTTCTTTTGATGAATTTTTGAGTAGTCTTGGTTCAGTCCTACGTCGTTGTATTGAAAATAATCTTGTATTAAATTATGAGAAATGCCATTTCATGGTGTGACAAGGTATAGTTTTGGGGCATGTCATTTATGGGGATGGTATCCAAGTAGATAAATAAAAAGTTTATGTCATTTATTCCCTTCCATTCCCCAAAAATATATGGGATGTGCGGTCTTTCCTAGGTCATGCTGGATATTACCATCGTTCATTCGTGACTTTAGTAAAATTGCACTCCCCCTCACCCGATTACTCAAAAAAGAAAAAGAATTTGTTTTTGATAAAGAATGTGATGATGCTTTTAATAATTTAAAATGGAGTCTCACCTCACCCCCAGTAATCTAACCACCTCAGTGGGATTTACCATTTGAGCTCATGTGTGATGCCTCTAACTATGCAGTTGGGGAAGTTTTGTCACAAAGGGTCGACCAAGCTCCAGATGTCATAGCCTATTCCTCACATACTTTGGACCCTGCCCAAGAAAACTACACCACAACTAAAAAATAATTCCTTTCCATTGTGTTTTACTTGGACAAATTCAGGTCATATCTTTTGGGGTATAAAGTAATTGTGTTCTCAGACCATGCAGCCCTCCGTTACCTCCTTAAGAAACCGGAAGCCAAACCACGTCTCATTCGTTGGATGCTCCTCCTTCAAGAATTCAATCTAGAAATTAGAGATAAAAAAGGATCAGAGAATGTGGTGGATGAACATATTACTAGGATTCAACCATCATCAGACATTGAATCATACCTCTGTATTCCCATAAATGAAATGTTTCCTGATGAACAACTGTACCGAGTGCAATATGCTATTCCTTGGTATGATGAAATTATAAATTAGTTGGTAGCATCTTTCATTCATACTGATTTCAAGAGAAACCAAGCCAGTCATCTAAAACATGAGTCCCATTGGTATATTTGGGATGACCCCTACCTTTGGCGCACTTGTAGTGATCAAGTCCTTAGGCGTTGTGTTCCCGATAGTGAGTTTCAGTTTATCCTTAGATTCTGCCACACTCTTTCTTGTGGGGGCCACTTTGGTCCCCAATGGACTGCTCACAAGGTCCTTGATTCTGGTCTCTTTTAGCCAACACTTTTTCAGGATTCCCATGATTTTTTCAAATCTTTTCCTCATTGTCAAAGAATGGGGAATGTATCTAAAAGAAATGAAATTCCATAACAACCATTTCTCTTTCATGACATTTTTGATGTGTGGGGTATTGAATTTATGGGGCAATTTCCCAATTCTTTTGGAAACTTATACATTCTTCTGGAAATTGATTATGTGTCAAAATGGATAGAGGCATGAGCTACAAGGATTTATGATTCTAATGTAGTTGTAGAATTTTTGAGAACCCAAATATTTTGTAGGTTTAACTTAACTAGGTTCATCATCAGTGACCAGGGTTCTCATCTCTGCAACCGAACAATGAAATCACTTTTGCATAGGTATGGGGTTGGTCATCGAGTGTCTACTGTATATCACCCACAGACCAATGGTCAAGACGATGTGTCAAATAGAGAGGTAAAAAAAATTCTTGAAAAAATGGTTCAACCCAATAGAAAAGATTGTAGTCTTCAACTTGATGATTCATTATGGGCCTACCATACTGCTTTCAAAACTCCCATTGGAATGTCACCCTATCATCTTGTGTTTGGAAAGAGTTGTCACCTCCCTATTGAGATTGAGCACAGGGCCTACTGGGCCATCAAACAATGAAATTATAATTATTCTGGTGCAGGTGCTCAAAGGAAGTTACAGATTCAGGAGCTAGAGTAAATGAGAAGAGATGCATATGAAAACTCTAGGATTTATAAGGAGAGAACCAATGCTACCCATGACCGTCTTATCCTTCATCCTTAGTTCCACATTTGGAATAAGGTCCTCCTTTATAATGCAAGGCTGAAGTTGCATCCAGGTAAGCTTCGTTCCTGCTGGTTTGGACCATACACTGTTACTAACGTCTCTCCATTTGGTGTTGTCCAGGTTCAAAATGAAGAAACCAAGAAAACATTCACTGTCAATGGGCAGCGGCTGAAGCACTTCCATGAATCCATTCCAAAGTCCCCGATGGAGGAACTCCATGTTCAAGAAGCAATCTATGAATGAAACTCACCAGGTTTTATCATTCCTTTCCACATCCTCTTTTCTTACAGTGAGGACACTTAAAACTTTAGGTGTGGGGGGGATGGGTACATTCCTTGGATAGTTTTCATGATTTTGTTTCTTTCTTCTCTTTTTCTGCCTTCTTTATGGTATTTTCACTTTTCCCCATCATTTTGGGTTCATTATGATTTCCATTGTCTTTACCATTTCTTCTCTTTTTTTCCTTCTTTATGGTATTTTTATTTTTCCCAATAAAAAATTTCAAAGTTCCATGATGTGGTGACGATAAAGGGGGGAAAGTAAAAATACCATAACGAAGGGAAAAAATAATGTCTGTATGAATTTAACATCAGGGAGTGATTTTTAGTGAATTGGTTTTCTATCAATGATATAAATGGTTGTATCACTGTGAAACATTTGAGATGATTGATGCCCCTTGTGTGAGTAGTTTTGAGAAAACTGTTTCACTAATATCTCCATAAAGTTTTGCACCAAACCACGAAGTATGAATATTTCTTACTTAATATAAGGTAAATATATGTTAGGTTAATATTTTTCAGCTTTAAATTATATTTTCATACGTTCGTTCCTTATCCGATCTGTTTCATTACTGTACTAGATTGACCTATGTGTGTGTACCTAATGTCTGACTGTTGTACGCCCTAAAAAAAAATTGTGTCTTGGGTAGGTCAAAAACCACTCCTACTCAAACTTTGATCTTGTTATAACTATTTCAATTAGTGTCGTGAGGAGATCAAACAAGGTTTGAGAGGTGAGTGTGAGATTTGTTCCAAATGCAACTTCAAAAAAAAAATATAATAAATGAGGGGAGTGATGAAATGTGAAACATATGGGGATATCTAGGTCAGGATATTATGGTTTGAATTTTGGGAATGCTTAAGTGAGTGGGTTTTGAAATATGATTGCAAAGGATGTAGGAAGGGTTTGGTGAAAAATCATTTAAAGCTGAATAATGTTAAAATAACCTATATTTATTTGATAGAAAGTGGAAAGAATAGCATGGAATAGTTTTCACACACACACATGGAGAGTTAGTGTAATGGTTTACTTTTGAATTCCTTTCTCATTTTGGTTTCATAAATCTATTTGAATTTTATTGTGATATGATTTATGGGACATCTTTTTCCATTTTCAGTAGGAATAACTCCTTGGTGTGGTTCGTGAATTGATCACATTACTTAAGTGAATTAAAATTTCCTCAAATGTTAAATATTCATGATGTTGGGAATATATATATGCATAATTTTATTTGGATATGTGACTTTTCCCAGGAGTGAAAATGTTTAGGTATGGGGGTGTGATCGTACCACGATTCACTGTGTCATTTTCACCCTTACACCATTGTATTAAATTTAATTTGCATTGTAAATTCCAAAAATAATAACAAATTTAATTCCATGTTTGAATCATTTATTTTGTATTTATCACTATTAAAAAGGACAATGTTACTTTTCTTGAAAATTTCATTGAAGGTCAAAGTGATTTGGAGGGCCCATGATGATATCCAAGAAAAATGGACCAAACTGTGCAAAATCCAAGCACACTAGTAAATTAATACACATACTTCTACTAGACCGTGCATCCAATTGGGTTGAAATTTTTTGGGCTGGTCCAAAACTCATTGGGATACATTTCATATGAATAAAACCAAGACTCATTCGGCCATCTGATGGCCTTTCCGACCTGATCCATCCAACACACCAAATCTACACAGATTCAAAAGTGGTGTGTTGTGATCTATCCATATCTCGGTCTATAGGTGTCCAAATTGTGCAAAACTTTTAGTTCAGACATACAAGAGGTGGGTATAAAACTTTTTTATTTTCTCCAAATCGAGATAAGTCTATCTGTAGGTCGAAACACCTATGACAAGTGGTTTTAATAATTCTGTGTGCTCAAAACCACCTTCCCATTTTCCTATAAAATGGCACCTTGGGATCCTCATTTTCAAGTTCGACCAGAAGGCAAAGATCTGGTATTTTGGAGACCCAAAGGAGTTATCTCCTCATAATTTAAGTTCTGGAGGCCCCTATAATCATAGGGGGATCAACAATGAAGAAGGAGTTCCACCCGAGACTTCTCCTCCTCTCGATAACGAGCTAAACGGTGGATGATCATTTCGAGGGAGCTACACATACTTGGGAGGGAGTTCTGGCAATTAATAATATATTTTTTTGTGTAATTTGTGTGTTTATTATTTCACTTATGTTTTATCTAAACATTTTTCTCCTCTGAGTTCATTTTTTGGGTATAATTAAGTGTACCACTTTTCATTTCAACACCGATTGGGTTGAAATTTCAAGTGGGAAACTTGAGTTTTTCCGATTGGGCAACACAAGGATCCTCTTTCTCTCACACATAAAAAATATTTTAGTATGATTTGGTAACCTTTAATATATTCTTGAAGTCCAAACCTTTACAACACAATTGTTGTGTCACGGGTTGGTACTTTGTGTAACGTTTAAAGAGGCAAGAGGGGAATCAAGATCTTAAAAACCCTCAACCAAAGAATTAAACAAAACCATGTGAAATTTTTAGAACAATGAACTATCCAAGATGTGTAGTGAACTTGAATTGATCTTCTTATCTCATAATTCTTAAACCACCACCTTATTCTATCAACTATTAAACTCTTTAAGTTAAGTTATTTTCTTAAAACTATTTTCAAAATCACCCCCTCTTTTATTAATCTTTATTAAAAATACATACTCAAAACCTATCAATTCTCCTAGAGAGATGACCTAGGGTCTTCCCTAGACTATAAATTAACCTTAAAAAAATTATCAATTTGACATGTCATGATAGCGCGGTTAGATCCCTTGGACTCCACATGCCAAATCCTCTAGCTGGAGCATAATCTAAACCTATGAACTAACTAGTTCACAAACTAAACTAGTTTAGCATATATCTAGTGTCTACTTAGTTTACTAGGATTTCTATTACATAAATAAAAAGGATATGTGAAAACAATGAATCATGCGATCATTACATAAATCAACCTTTAAAACCTAAAATAATCTCATCTCACCTCCAACACGCTCTCAAGAAACAAAACCTTTCACATCAATCCAAGCATTTCATAATAATACCGCATGAGTAAAAAGTACACACAAGATATAATACAAAACAAGGGACTCAAAATTGAGGTGATCTCAACATCAAGTAAAAAAACTTTTTCATAAAGTGACAAATAGGCATTTAATACTGGCTCAGAATGACAATTCATTTTCCGATATTTGAAAAAAAAATTATAAAAAAATCATTTAAAAACAAAATCATGGTAAAAAACCTTGAAATAAATTTAAAAATCAACACTTACCTTGAAAAAAAATCCTAAAACCTTTCAATACAAATGTGTCTTAAAACATGAAATTCCCAATAGGATCAGTGCAGTCACCTAAGAGGGGTGGGGGTGAATCATGTGTTGCCTATTTTTACCAAATTCCAAAGCCTTTAAGAATATTTTAACCCCCATTGTAATTTAACCTATGTTGATGGTTAGTGAAAATGGATCTTTTTATCTTTTAACATGACAAGTAATTCCTATATGAAATGAAATATGTAATGTAAAATAAGCACACATGATTTACAAGGTCCAACATTAAAGACCTACTTCTTTTCATTCTTGAGATGTCCAAGTCATGGATTCTCAACTATAATTTTTTTATCAATATAAGTGGATTTGGATAGGTATTATCCTAAAACCAATGGTTCACCCCACACCAACATATATTCCCACTGTGTTTATAACTACCAACATCCCACTAGACTTATTTAAGAATTCATCCCACCAGCACTTTTCTAAGACTTTCCTCCTCTTGAAGTCGATCAATAGTTCAACACATGATGTGTCAAAATCCACCATATTTGATCTCATTTCCCTCATAATAGTTCTTTTAAATTCCAAAAACTCTTTAAGAATGATTTGCAATCCGGTCACTGTATATAGCTCAACTTCACAGGCCTTCTTCTAAACTCATTCACTAGATTACTCCCTCAATAAGATCCTATTATATATTTGAATACAATATCTATTCATAATGTGAAAGATATGACATAAATGAATAGTACCATGCACAACACATCAACCTCTAACCAGTTCTTCTTTTCTTATTCTCACAGCTTTGACTCACATGATTTTGTCATTGAATGATGGCCAACTAACTCTTCTTATTATATCCTCTATACCCAAACAGTCTTCTATTCATATAAATATTTAATCCTCCTAGTTCTTTGAGATAGTTACTAGTTTTTCCTTCTTGACTATAACTCTCATATCTCACAGGTTAAAACTCATTCTTCCCTCAGATTCTATTCTCTTTTATACACATGCCACCTAAAAATAGAATATATTTCAATGTATGAAATACAAAATAAACCCATGTAATTAGGAATGATATCATTATTCCTTTTTCCTACTCAACAATCGTCTCCATGGAAATTCTAGGAGTTACCTTGATTTTTCTAATTTGTCTCGACCATATATATTCTAGACTCTTATTCTCCAGTAGGATTTGATATCCTCTTCCTAAAATTATTATCAAAACAACTCAACTGAAATCCATAACAAACTTTCTCCATGACTATATGATAAATCACCCAACATTCTAGCTTGTGACATAACTCATTTCTTTGAGACATGGGGTATCTGATTTTTCATGAGAGATACAACTTGTGATATGAAAAAAAAACTCCATGGCACAAAACTCCAATAATCATATACTATAGTTTGAGAGATTCAATAAAATACTAGTGTAGACATTATGATGATATACACATTCAAATAGCAACTCAACTATAATTTATCTTCATCTCATTCTACTTGAATCACATTTCTCTTAGTGATATTTAGAATAATGAATCATAAATCGAGAACTATCTGATTTTTCTTCATCATTAATCATCAAATAACGATTTTCAAATATTCTATTTTAAAATCAAAATATAAGGAATAATGATCCTCACACAATTCCATATAATTTAATATTTTTAAAATAAGGATTGAACTATGGATCTTAGAAGCTTCATAATGTTTAGATCATTTTAGTTCATCATCAACATCATCAAAATCAATTTCCTCTCAATTATATAATTTCCTTATTAAAAATATATTTGAATATTCTAGAATTTTTCTTGTTTTTTATTTTCATTGAGGAACAGTTACTATAATTTCTTAAGATTGAATCACAAACCCTTATAGGTGTTTATGGTGTTTAAATCCTTGAGTAATAGGCCAATCATCATCCCATTGAATTTTCCTCTTTATATATTAAATCTAGATATCTCTAATTTTTTAGCCTATATCTTTTAAATATTTCTTTAAGTGTTATATGAAAATTATGATAATCTTTGATGATACTTACACTGAGAAATTTTACACTTATGCTTAGGAAACTACACGTACGCTCACTGGGATTCCACTTATTCTGAGGTAGATGCCACTTATGTTGTATTAAAAAACACGTATGCTCAACATAAATCACATATATATTGATTATACCAACACTTATAATAGATGTACTTTGGTAATTTTATAAAATTTAATAAGGTTTTATGACACCTATGTTGGGTTGAAATGTAAGATCTTGTGTTTTGTACCGTTTTAAAAATTTTCAAGGGAATTTGAGTTTTTCATTTGATGGATGAGAAAAATTTTAAATTGATAATCTGATTAGAATTATGATATTTTTATCCCTTAAAGTACTATTTTTAGATGGGGTCTAAGTCCTGATATGTGTCTTGGGAGTGAATATGAGTTTTGGAAGTTTTGGGCTTCAAAAATTCTTTTTAAGGAAGGAGGAGGCTGAGGAACATGGTTGGCACAAAATTAGTAGTAACTGTGAAGATCAATCATGAAACCCCTAAATGAAGGATAAGGGTTTGATAAATCATTTAAGGTGGGGTATATGTTCATGCGAAATGTCTGTAGAAAGTTGCTTAGGAGAACTACACAAGTTGTTTAAATTTTTTCTAATTGTGCATTAGTCGTGCAAGGTGTGGGTGTCCTTGGATAGTATCATCATATGGTTGACGCATAATTTTCCAAACCATGCAACCAAACAGAATAGATAATTAAAGATATAGAAATTACCAATTTCCCTCCTCTTCTTTTAATCCCACACCCCTCTTTTCTCCTCCCATCTATACACAACAACACCTAATGGGAGCTCCTCCCTTGGTCTCCTACTGGGGTTCCATGGATATCCCTCATATGAGCTTTAAATCAAATATTTTTGGCCATGTTAGACATCCCTCGGTTAGTATATGGTACCTCTTCCATCTTTTATCCATTTTCCTTACCGTATTGGATGTTATTTCCACATGAGCTCATATGCCTTATTTTTAGGGTGTTTTTATATTCTTCTGATTTCTCTTATTCTGAATAAAATCAAAGCCCTATAATTGATGAGTTAATTTTCCTAAGAATGAGATAGGTGGTATATATGCCTTTAAATTTTTTGTCATTTATAAATTTTTTTTCATTGTGATGCATGCCAAACTTTCAACATGTGGCTCCTAAAATATGAAATACCTTAAATTGATCACCTAGAAATTATTTAGACATGATTGGAACCCTTATACATGGTTAGAGGTTGATATACTCATCCCAAACCCCCCCATGGGTGGGTTCAATCATATTCATTGACGATCATTTTACCTTATGAAAAAAAACCACTAAGGTATGTTTGCCTTGTCCTTGATTATTGAAATGACCAAATGATCACACTAAGTGGAAATCAAATGTAAAATTGCATGTATGAAATACCTGTCCCTTCTTCATCACTTAACAGGGAATTTTTAAGATGGAATTAATGAATTTACATGTGGTATGAATTTTTTCCTAGGACCAATTGACTTCTTATAAATGATAAGGATTAATGACATTAAATTGAAATAAGTTGTGATAAGGAAAGTGGACTATACTTGGACCTTTTTATTTACTAATGGATTATGACATTAATGAATTAATTGAATTGTGTAAATTGAATTAAACAAAGTGTGAATTGTAAGACCATGTAACTTTCCCATAATTGTCACTTATGAATGAAATGATATAAGTATTTCTTGAATTGTAAAATTCCATGGATTTTTCCCATGGCCTTTATTTAGTTATTAAATGAAAGTTCATAATTCATATATGCACCTTAAGTGGTACTCAGGTTCCTTATATGTAATTCCTTAGATGGGATCATAGGTTGAATGAAATCATATATGATTTAAGTGATACTTGGATTCCTAAAACAAAATTCCTTGGACGAGCTCATATGATGACTGAGATTATATGCGTCTTGATTGATACTTGGATTCATGATATGAAACACCTTGTATGAGATCATAGGTTGAACTAAATTATATTACAACTTGAGTGATACTCGGGTTCCTTACATGGAATGCCTTGGATGGGCACACAATGTGAATCAAATTACATCACACCTTGAATGATATTCAGGTTCCTCATATAGAAAGCCTTGGATAGGCACAAAGGATAAGTGGAATTATATTATGACATGACTTGGGTGATACTTAGGTTTCTGATACATAATGACTTGGATTGGTTCACTTGTCAAATTAATTATATCACACTTGATTAGTAATTGGATTCCCATTCATGTTAATTATTTAATATCATGAAACTTGTAGAACTCTATATGATCATTATTATATATGGATGCCATGGTTTCATGCCTCGGATCCTCGCTAGTGCATGTATATATATATATATATATCTCTATATATATACATGATGGAACATGATTAGAGACATTTTGGATTAGGGCGAAGTATATATGGTTTTCCAGGTGTCCCTTGAGGAACCTGATCTGACTTGATCACATTTATTATTTTTTTCCTTGTTTATTTATACCTTCACACTTCTTTAGTTTATACTCATGAACTAGATTGCATTAGATGTCATTGGAGGTGGCCTATTGAGAATATCTCAACCCTATTCAGGCCACCGTTTGGTACCCAAATAGAAATCCTGATTGCAGGTTAGGAACTAGATTATGATATTTTCTATTATTATTATTTTTGACTAGGGCTTGACATGGGAGCTTGGGAGTAGTGGTTGATCATGTACTTGGGATACCTTACAGAGTTGGAGACTTTCATTTATTTATTCATTTTTAGTCTATTCATGTTATATGTTTTTGTATTGTATGTTTACTACTTTATATCTGTAGATTAGAATGTTCATGCATGGATATTTATTTGGCATTGGATGGGTTATCAGTTTATCATTTATTTCTAGTTATTATCTTCCACTACTCTTCATTTTATTTTGTTATGATTATAATGTATTTATTAATGATCCATAGGGTATAGTCTCCCCATCATACCAACTTTAGACCCTCATTTATAGTTGGTAGCCACTAGAATATGGGGAGGTGCACTTGAGGCCATGTAGCAAACTAGATCAAGTTACCATTTTAGTGGATCTCAGGTCGGGATGTTACAAAATGCCACCTATGAAAAAATCCTTTACCAATTTTTCTGCTCCAAAATCCAAAATATAGATTTTATAAATTAATATTAGGTATCCTTAAAATTAATTCCATCTAATATCAATCACTTAAAAACACCTCAAATAACCTTTTTTAATTTATAAAACTTATTTAAACCCCTAAACTCTATTCCAAAGAACTTATATAGCATACATACTCCCATTTGAGTTCTTCGAAGTGGCACACTACACTTTTCATTATCATCTTCACTTCAACCTTTCTAAAACATCATACAAGTGTTATTAAACACTAATTTCAATATTAAACCATAGCTGCACACTAGGGTGGATTCTCTAACTCAGGAGTATTTAAAACCCTAATCATCTATCCATTTAACATTAATTATAACATCTCTTCATTCTATTTACTACAACCAACACTTCCTATATTCTAAAATATTGTAAAAAATACTGTAACTCCTTATACATCAATTTTTATGTACTTTTATATAGTTCAGTTCATATAATCATATGATTTATAGGTTTCTACTTAAATATTCCCAACTAGATCTTTAAGAAAATATATCTCTTTCCTCATCATTACCCATAATGATGTATGGGAATTAATCTATGTCGAATGGGTAGATACTCTAAGAACACATTGAATTATATACAACACATTGAAAAAAAATATAACAAGATCATCACACAATCCATGGGGTCACTTCAATCTACCCTTTTGGATTTGTTGTTAATGCCACTTAAAATCTTCAAGTCAATTTTTCTCTTCCCCCTATTCATAATGAATACAAAGGAGGTAAAAGGTTTTTCTATACCTTTATCATGCTAGTTAAAATACCATAGGTGTATGGGGAGGTATTCCAAGGGATAATTATTCTCTCTCTTACTCATCTTATTTCAAGAACCATCTTCTTCCCATTATTCTTACATTCCCTTTATAGAAGGAAAGAAACACCTATTACTAAACATTGATCCATAAGTAAATCATCTCCAATTCTATGTGGTCAAACCCATTGTAGAAAATATGAGTTATTTTACCAAGGCATCAAATATGTTCATTCAAATTTCTCAATGTGGTACCAAATTTGAATTCACTTCTTTGATTATTTATAAATATATTTTAAAAAATTTATAAACCTGTACTCAACTTCACATAACATATCAAAACATTCAAGAGAAAGTAATTTGAATTCCTCATTATTTTAGATAATCATGTACAATTTGTGAATAGAAAAATAATAATTCACAATAGAATTAGAATAGTGTAAATAATACTTAAAACATCTACATTTTATAGGTCTATATAGATTCTAGATTCATTTAAATATGATATAAATCCGATAGCATTGACTTCATTAGTTTCTCCCCCTCATGGGATGCATTCCATATTCCATCACCATGATATACTTATTCCAAAAACAAGCACTAAAAAATTATGGAACTAGTTGAAAACTTGATAAAAATTTGAAAATCAAAACCAACTAAAATTTTAGTACACCATGATGGATATCTCTCTTTTAGATTCACCTTTAATTCCCTCTTATAATACCTAAAAATAGATTTGGGAATAAGGTGGTATTATATTAATATTTGGTTATAGGAATGAGGATTAAACTTATTTCTCAACCCAGTAAAACTTTTCTTTGAAACTCTGAAAGGTATAATCTTCTTCATGATTGCTTCCTTTTTCACTTTCCAAAGTTGGACTTCATTAGGCAGTATGGATTTCTCTTCATTCATACTTTTCTTTTTAGTTGTAATTAATTTATTTTATTGATTTGGTATATATTTTGATGTTTTATCTAGGATACTTTATTCTTTTAGATGATATTTCCATATGATCAATATATCATTAGGATCATGTGCCTCCTTCTTCTTTGGTGTGGAATTATTCTTTATAACAACAATTTTGGAACTAAATCCCACTTATGCTTTTCTTTTATTCTTAAAAAACTCTATATGTTATGGTAGAGTAGTCATGAACTTATTTAGAGTGTTTAAAATTATATTTCACCTTCCACACACCATTAATTTCATTTTTTATTCACCAATATTAAGAAAAATTTCAGGTAAATTTTCTTTCTTCTTAGGAGTTTCATTCTCATAAAATTTCTTCATAGGATTATTTCCCAAGGTAGAAACCCTTAATTTCTTAAAATACTTTTAAATATATGGTATTTATATCTTATATTAAGTATATAAATAATATATGGTAGGTCTATACCAAAATTATTCATTACACTGAACGCTAATGTTTTACTTCTTATATAAATTATCAATAGATTCAAATTTGTTCCTTATAGATAAATTTTTTCTTCATTTATGATGTTTGATTCTTTAAAGTAGTTTTTTTCCTTTATTCAGCTCTAATACCCTTTTATTTAAGCCTTATCCAAATTTTATGAGTTTAAATATTATGCCAAAAATCTAAATCCATGTTTATAAACCTCCAAAAACACCAAAATTTTCCTACAAATCTATTTTTATTCACTTTTTTAGTAGTCCATATTGATTGTATAACATGCTGTTTTTGTGAAATTTTACTTATTTTATAGACACTTTTTTTGGTGGAATATATTTTTATATCTTATCAAACCCACCCTTGATGTTGTGGTGGGTTTTTAATCATTTATAATCACCCAATTTTGTAATTTTTTTGGTTTATATCCTATACATGTAGAGAAAATAGATTTAGCACTAGAAAAATAAACCGGGTTTTAAGTTAACTTATTATATGAGAAAATAGTAGAACGATATCTAGAGGATATCAAAATTTATTTTCCTTTGATATGATTCTTATCAGAAATAAGACTTATATTAGAATTTTTTATGAAAACACATTTCTTCTCATCTTTTTTGGATGATTCTTCCTGTGTTGATTCCAAATTTCTTAATCTCACTTCCACTTCAAGGAACTTTAAACTTAGTATTTTTTTCTCACCCACAATTGAGTCAAGTCCATATTCCCAATTTTATTCATATTTTTATTCTCATATTCATGAAACCTGCTACTTTATTTCATGATACTTTCAAGCTATTTTACGCTTTTAGATTTTATATCTAACTAAGTATTCTTGACACTAATAGTATCTTGATGTGATTTTTCCTATACATGCATATTATTTTCACAATATTTAGTAATTTTTTCTTTATTATAAATAAAATATCACATGTTATCTTTATCAATTAGTAATTTTTCTCTATTAATCTATAAGTATTTTTCCTTGGATTTTATTTCTTTAATGATAGAGTTTCATTTTTGCAACTACCCAACCAATACATTTTTCATTTCTTTAACATCTTATATCAATTATGGTTTTTTAGTAAGTAGATCCTAAATAAAATTAAATATAAGTGTAACAAATTCTTTATGAACTTTCATCATGTATTCCCCAAACTAGTAGTAAAGATCATTGTAAATATTAATCCCTTCAATCTCATCATATTTTGAACTACTTGAACCACTTTTATTACCTTCAACTAGTGTTTATTCTTCTTTATTTCTTGAAATTTTTATTTTCTTCATGACATATTTCTTTATATCATTTTATATATTATTAGAAAATACTTCCACATGTGAAAAAATAGGAATAAAATCATATCTTTCTATATAAATCTTTTCAAATACTTTAAATCTGCACTTCATTTATCCAAATGAAATCCAGTGTGTCATAAAAAATAGATCCAATAATTGGGAACCTTTTATCTAATACTAGTTGAAATGATCAATAGGATTAGTGTAGCCACCTAGGTGGGGGGTGAATTAGTTGTTGCCTATTTTTACAAAATTCTAAATTCTTTAGGAATCTTCTAACCCCCTTTGGAATTTAACCTCCATTTTTGGTTAGAGAAAATAGATATTTTTTATCTTTTAACCTAGAAAGTAATTCCCGTATGAAATAAAATATATAAAGTAAATGAATTACACAAGATTTATTTGGTTATTCCTTAATTAACCAATCTTTATTGGGCTTGATATTTCCAAGTCACAATTCTCCATTATAATATTTTCATCAATACAAGTGGATTTGGACAATTATCATCCCAAAACCACTAGTTAATCCCACATAAACAAAAATTCTCATAGTGTTTACAACTATCAACATCTAATTGGACTTCTTCAAGATGCCATCCCACCAGCACTTCAAAAATATTTTCTTCCTCCTCTTAAATTCGATCAATAATTAAGCACATTATGTCTCAATATCCATCATATTTGATCTCTTTCCTCTCCCAATAGTGTCTTCAAATGAAAATAAATCTTTAAGAATAATTTACAACCTAACCACCACATATAGGTCATATTCATAGGCCTTTTTCAAAACTTTTTCACTAAATTAATCACTCAATAAGATAATGTAATCTATTAGAATTCAAAAACTTTTCATGAAATAAAAGACACAATATAATTTAATTATACCATGCACAACACACCCTTCTCTCCTTAGTTCTTCTTCTTTTATTCTTCTCACAACTTCATCTCACATGATTTAATCACTGAATGATGGTCAACTAAAACTTCTTATTTCTTAGATTACTATTGTGCCTAAGGTTGTGTGATTCTCCCATTGGTGTCCATGACCTAACCTTAACTGGCCTGCTGTGTGGCAGGCACTGTTCTCTATCCTAAATAATGCCTTGATGTGGATCCACACATCTAAAGTCACACATGGGGATGAAGGGGGGGGGGTAACATACCTAGTATATAAGTATCATAAGTTTCTCTCCCCAGTTTGATGCCTTTTCTAGATAGAAGGGAAGCCCAGGAAAAACAAAACCATGCAGGTGGAACCCCGAGAGCAGATGATATCATGGTTATTAGGGTTGGGAACATATCCTAATGTGGTATCAAAGTGAGGTTACCCTATAGTTAGATTTATATTTTAAGACCCATTGAATTTCATTTGTATTAATGAAGTGAAAATTTGAGATGTTCAAATAAGTAGTGAATATGTGGAAATCTATTTCCATTATCATCAGTGTAGAATTATAAGTCTCTTCTAAGACACTAAAAAATAAAAATAAAAAGGAAACCAAAAATCTATGAAAATTTTTCAAGGAATAAATAATATCAAACATTATGTGAAGGTACTAAAAATGGTAAAAACATTGGTAAATCAGATGATCATGATCTCTATAAATAAATAAGTTCAAGTTGTGCATAATTTAAAGAGTTTTAAAATGATAAATCACTTGGTTATTTTTATTCTAAAATTAAATAGTATCTTGAAATAGTCCCCCTGAAATTTATTATATACATATTGACACATGTTAAGGTATCACAATATGGGAAGTCAAAACTAGAACTTGAGGCCAATGAAATGGAATATTCATTGGGAAAACTTGTTAGAAAATCTAACACTATCTCAAGAATAGTTAAAGAAAAGAATAAATTAGTTATAGTTTTCAATGAAATATTTTTCCTTCATTGATGAAGATTAAAAAAAATCTTTTTATGGGAAATTTTTTATTGAAGAAGTGATTCATGAATTAAATAGGACGCACATAATTTCTATGAATGTAAAAAAGCTCAGCTAGATGTGAAAGTTAAGAGAGTAAAACAGTTGGAAAGATTCTTAGTGGAATCAAGAATGATACATGATGAAAACATTTATAAGATTCAAAGTGACTAGGAATAGATATTGAAGTCAATTGAGGCTATTAAATATTCCCTCAACATTAAGTGCTTAGAGTTGGAGGTAAATTTGAAAGATCTTAAAGTAGTTCAAGCTGAACCTTCCTAAAGAACTAAGAAAATAAGTACCATAACTCAAGTATCAGAGTTGATTTTTCCCCTAAAAGGGACTAATGAAGGTGGTAAAAAGAGTTTGATAACATTAGGATAATCCTTTACATCATCCATGTGGAATAAGGTATCCCACTTCCCTGATAAAGCTTTAAGTGTTAAATATGTTTCATTTATAAATGTTGGACATAAGTAAAAATATAGGAAAATGTGGAGTAACAAAAATTATTTAAAACCACTAGAGTATTAAGGGTGTAAGTGAGTAAGTCTAAGAGAAGAATATCCAAACTTGGATCCTATAAATTTTAGGTTCTAACCCAAAAACATCAATGTTTTCAAGTAAAAAATTATAGATAAATTCTATCAACAAGTAAATGAAAAAGGGTTGTGGGAAAGAGTTGGTGTTTCTAGAGGTTTTGTAACATGTCCATTGATTGTTGGTATAATATGTAAACTTCTCCAAGTGTTATAATTACAGATTAAATTGGAATAAAATCTAAATAAAGAATAAAACCTATTATAAATAAAAAACATCACATATGAAGAACAATCAGTCCACAAGGAATAGATTCTAATATCTTGAAAATTTATATGAAATGTAGAACAATGGTTGTCACTGTTATAATTAATATAGGTACAATCTAGATAAGTATCATTCATTTACCTAGGATAATAAATAACCACCCTAGTTTGAGAATTAAAAAAATCAATAAAGTGTGATTTCCATGATATCTAAATTAGTGAAGAAGAGTTCACCTTAGATTATAGTGAAGAAGGGAAATCAGGATCTCACACCAACAAGAAGAAGACACTTCTAATATGGTAAGATAAGACACACCATGTAATTTTGTAAATAATCCATGGAAACCAAAGGTATAAGGAGAAATATATAAACAAATAGTAAGTTAATCAAAGATATGAGAAAGAAATTTGGCATGGTGAAAGACAACTTTAATGAGGAAGTTAATAGGTATCCCAAGAGGGGTAACTCAAAATTTGATGAAACTATATGTGGTAGGTGAAATCTAACCAAACACACTCTTGAAAAATTTATGACTAATTTACCTAGACAAATGGATCTATTGAAGAAAAAAGGGAAAACATTATTTATCTTTAGTGTCAAATTTGGTTCTATGAAGAAGAGGTCCAAAAAAGGAGGAAGCATATTTCCTTAATGATATATTGATCATATGGACATATCATATGGAAAAATAAAAGAGGCAGATCAAGTATCAAATAATTAAATTGTTATTCTATCTCAAGAAAAAAAATATTCTATATAATAATCAATTTAAAGAGAAAACCATGATACCCCAAACTGGATAGATTTGGAAAATTAAAGAGACTATAAGTATAAAGAAGAGAAGACATTTCAAATCTTTAAAGGTAAGTTTCACTTGGTTGAGGAAGATATCTCAACTATAGTGCTACAACTAAATAGTAGTGGAAGTCTCACATTATTCTCACATAGGTGATTATGATTTTAAGAGGTAATTAAAGTTGAATATAGAATAAATAAATCCATCATGGTGATTATTTCAAGTGGTATTCATTTATAATTGGTATAAAGTTTTAAATTGGTATCATATCTCACTGAATCCATTTCTAGAAGAATGTAATTATGGTGATTAAGTATTAAATTAATATCTTAATGGGGAGAAAATTTATAATTCATGGATACTATAGATTTTATATTTTATCAAAACCTAAAATCTTGATATCTATTTCTGAAGTATGAGGCATGATATTCACTCTCCTATCCCTATTACGAATTATGCTTATTTTGATCATTGGGGGGGGGGGGTGTTTGTCTAAAAAAATGGGAAAGTAAAATAAATTTCACTTGAATGCACTGATTTTTTTGTTAATATGAGTATATATTTATGAAATTTATTTAAAATTTGTTTTATAAAACCCCTAAAAGTGAAAGTTTGAGTTGGTACCACATTGAGCAATGAATATGGACAACTTTAAATATTTGGTAAAATCACTCTTATTTTTTACAATAGCTTATCCCACATATAATTAGATATGAAATAATTAAGGCTCATTAATAATAAATCTATGGTTCCTTCCTTCTCTAAAGGGAATTCAGTATCAATCAGGAGAAGATGGTTCTTCAAATCAAAAGAGTAAGGGGGAGAAGAATTATCCCTTGGAAGACCTCCCCATGAACTGATGGAGTTTCTACTATTACGAGAAATGGAGAGAGAAAAATTTTCATCCATTGTATTTATTATAATTAAATAGTAGAATATAAACATTGACTTTAGGTGTTAAATAGGTATTGAAAACAATTCCAAAGGGGGAAATTTAAGTGCCCTTGTGAATTGTGTTATGCTAATGTTATATATATTTTTCAAATGTAAATGTATAATATGGAAGTAAATGTATGAGTAAAGATGGGTGGTGGATTGAGTATCCATCCATTATATGGATATTGAAGGTGCTATCATGTATTATGGGTAAAGTAGATTGAATATGTTTCCATTTTAAATAAAAAGTAAATTTAATATATTATTAAAGGAAGTTAGAAGTGATGGATGCCTTAGATCATATGGATGGACATGTTCCAAGGGAAAACCAAAAAATCTGATGATTTTATATTCTATATTTCATAGAAGAACATGAAAAGTGATTAAGGTGGAATTCCAATACTGTCTATAATAGTTTAGAATAGAGGATGTGTTGGAGTTGGTGGACAAAAACCAACTAATTTGTACTTTATCACATCTTGATTATTCTTATGCATGACAATGCATGTGATAATGTCCTAAGGATAGCTATTTCCCTAAAGGGTAATAACGGATCCCTACTCTGATGAGAACCTGGAAGTGCCATAACACTATTCTTGAACATATGTTCTATGACCAGATGATTTTATTTGAAGGAAACAAATAATACAGGCCATTAGGGTCAAGGACTCATAAAACATTGAGGCACCTTCTTATGGTGTGCACCCTTGGTAATATCTATGAGGATATTATGAGAACATGACCTACCGGTAGGAAATCCACATTTCATGGTGTCATTGGATGTTCTCATCTGCGAACGTGTGTATTGTTCCTTAGAATTTAAGATTATTATTAATGGGTATTAAAACTTGCACACTTAGATGTATTGAATAAAACTATGATGACACACTATTCATAGTGTGGTAGGATATGTTGGGTGTGTCACGAGTAATACTTCATTAATAGATAATGTGAGAAAGGATTTATCCCTTCTGTTCCATAATGGAAGTTGACATCTCATTCCCTTTGATGGAATTGATATTGCCTAAATAAATCCATGTCCATGGTGAGTAATGGGAAAGTTAAATTCTAGGAAGTCAAAAAAATAATAATCAAGCACATGGGTTGATGGCACTAGCATGAAACCCACTTGATTCGAGATATCAAGACAAAGAGATTACATTACACGGTAAGCGTTCGTAGGAGGTGACATGTCATTACAGTGTTAACTTCTTTATCTATGAGTGACTTAGAATTTTTCTAGATGCTAACCTTGAATTTTAGGTAGTCTCTACCTAATGCCAATAAGAAAGAGCCCTAAAGGGTCACACACTAAGTGTGTCCAAGTATCTCAGTTAAATATTCATTTAACAAGTTGAATAAAGATTATTCCCGATTGTGGTTAAATAATTATTCAAGGATGTTTGATCATATTTATTTTGACACTAGTTATTCGAGAGAATATATTGTGGGTGAAATAATATATTTATTATTAAGCAATGTAGTGATATTTATTTAAGAAATAAATAGTCATTACTCAAGGTCTAATAAATATGGTGGATGAAATAAAGAAAATGGAAAAACAAAAGTACACGCCGTGTATATTAATACATACATGCCGTGTAGTTTTTCTAGGGATTTTTGAGAAATAATATTATTTATTTAATTAAATAATATTAGGTGTAATTCACTAGGCTCATGTAAAGTGATAATAATAGTCAACTATTATTATTAGACATTGGGTCATACTAAGAATTAAATGAAATGAATAAATTATTTCGGGTAATTAATTCATTTTATTATTCTAAGTAATAAAATCCCAATTATATTATTCTTATTAGACCTAGCCATTTTTGGTAGTTGTGCACAATGGATCTTGAGAAAGATCTCAATCCAAGAGAGAATTCTCTTTTCTTCCAAGAATGCTCTCAAGTTACGAGAGATATCCTTCTCCACCGGATCAAGGAGATCACTTTAGAAGCGGCTCACAAGGTGATCGAAGATGGAAATCGCAAGTAAAGGATCTTTTGTGCTAGCACCCGAGGATACCTTCGACTACATCTAGAGATACGTAGAGTATGTGTGGATCACCAATAGAGGAAACCTACACTTGGATTCTATGATGCAAAGACAGATCACATCAAATTGTGACCGAAAACATCAATGGAGATAGAATTCCATCAAGTTAATTATTGTATTTTAATTAAATTAATTATAACCAACACATGATGATCCTCTCTATGGTTCTAGGACTCTTTTTTTTATTTCATTCTTAATTATATATTATGAATATTTGGCATTTTATTATTGTGATGAATCTCAGATGGATCATTGTTAACAGAAAAATTAAAGTTGGTTACTCCCATCCACGCACTTCCATTGTGTCTGGAACCTAAAAGTGGCATCAGAGTGGTCATATCATTGATTATAATCATTTAGTTTTTTGTTGATTATTTACAAATTTAATAATTTAGTTATTTCAATTCAAGTTAATCATTCTGTAAATCCGAATCTTGAGATTTGTTCCTCCTCTTTCATTTTACATTCACCATCCAAAAATGTTTTTTTCTTTTAATTTTGATTAAAATAAAATAGAGGATCTCATCCAAAGGTGCCAAATATTCCTTGTAGGATCGAAATTATACTGATTATAGTAACATAATAATGATGTATATTCTCAATATACAAGAGGGGGGGGGGGTGAAGTGTATACTTTAAAAAATTATGTTGGAACTTTTAAAGATGGTAATGTTTAACAAAGTTAAATAAGGTAAATTCACAAAACCTCTTAGTTCTACAAACTTTCTTGATTCCAGAAATGTGGTTCTGGAAATGAAACTTAAGAAAAGTTTACAAAGATAAAGATTCTACCTTAAAGCATACATAATCTCACTAATCAGAGTACAAATATAAGAAAGTATAAGATAGTTATACTTTCCTCAACAACCAAAATGCAGTGGAAAATTTGAAACAATAAAAGTAACAAGTAGTAAATCTTTTAACCCAAAGAGAAGGGTATAAAATAACATTGGATAAATGTCCCTTGATTTATACTTTCAAGAAAGTCTGTCTTACTCACACCAAGGTAATCCCTCGGTACGAATATCGGAGTCTGTCTTGCTATCCCCGCAAGCCCTTGAACTTCAAGGTAGTCAGCACCTCTGTCTTATTATCCCTGGAAGACCTTGAATGTACTCAAAAACATTTAGAGTCACACGAAGCAATTCTAAACAAGATGTTCAGTACACACAAATCATGAAATAATATCTCTAGAAATCACTTAAAAACATTTTATCTCTAGAGTTGTAGTTGTGAGATCTTTCAAATGAGCTTCTATTTATAGGCACATCTTCGACAGTCAGATCCCTCCTCCAACGATCATATTTTTCCTTGAATTTCGGAGGGACCTATACCCGTGTCACTCAAACAATATTTGGTTAGAAATAGAAAGCACGACATCGTTTTATAACTCAAACAAGAGTAAGAAAAAAATATGGTTACTTAACCAAATCCGTTTTTCGAAATGTAAGGAAAAATAAAAGTTCAGAGTCTAACCAAAAAACCATTCGGTGTCTATAATACATGAATATTCAGGTTTTTTCTTCAAAATAATTCGAAACCTAAATTCTATAGAATTCCATAGTTTGAATTTCAAGGAAATTCAGAGTCCGAATTCAGAGAATTCGAAACCTGAATTCGGATCCTGAAAACAGAATGTTCTATATCTATTTATTTATAAGATTCTGAGGTTTTAGTTACGAAACTTAATTTTATACTTAAAAGGAAAATGAGTTATATTATAATATGAACAATGAAAACATGGTAAGGATAAATTTCCTTAGAGAAGGAAAATTTTTTTTATGAAAGAAAAACTGGGTAAGGATAAAATTTACTTAAGGAAGGAAAATTTCCTTAAGGAAGGAAAATTTTACTTATCAAAATAAAACATAGGGGAAATGAAATTTTCCTTAAGATAGAATGTTTGTTATTTTTAAAATAAGAAGGAATGGAAAAGTCATAAGGAAACCTTATTATCTCAACAATCTCACCCTTTTTGGAAAGCACAATCATCCTTACAAAAAAGAATATAAGGACTTAGAAAATATTTTTATGGAATTTGAAAATAAAACTTATCTCCCTTAACACATGGGAAAATATGAATATGAATATCTCCCCCTTAGTCTTTGTAAACACTAAGGATCATATTCTTGATTTTTGGATTGAGACTTAGCATTTTATTGCATAAGAAAATATTCTTGGATAAGAACTCTCCCTTAGATGAACTCCCCCTTACTTAGGGAAATTTCTTCTTTTAATTTGTATTATTTTTCATCATTCCTTTATACCCCTTTGTGATTTTCAAAAAGGATTAAAGGGAATGGAAAAGGAAATATGGTACCTGAAATATTAGTACTAGACAACCAAAAATATAAAGAACAACCCAAAATTTCATTAGGATTGGAAAAATTTATACAAGTAATAAATAAAACAAAATATCAGAATTGAACAATATTATACTTACTTATCCTTCGACATCAACTTCTTTACTATGGTTTTGATCTTCTTGAGTTCCTTGTGGTCTTCCTATGCACATTTGAGAAGCTGATCCTGGTCTTATGTTTTCTTCTCTAGGGCTTTGATTTTTTCTTCCTGAGCCTTAAGAGATTCTGCCTTCCCCTTTAGAACTTCTTATTTCTTATCAAATTTTTCCTCAAGTTCAATTCTAAGATCTATTTCCCTCTTCTAACTCTGAGAAACTGAATATAACTTCCCATTCAGATCTTTCACTTCTTGCATCTGAGAATCCTGTTTCAGAGTTAGATTTTCCTCAAATCTATTTGTGAGATCCTTGATCTTCACATCTTTGGTGTCAAATGCATCCTTGAAACTTTCTTGGAACTCATAAATAATTCTCATGTCTTCTATAGTTTTCTTTGACCAGCTGGTCATTTTCTTGCAAGATCTTTTGTGGGATTCATAGTTTATGAAAAAAGTTTTGAAATCATCCTCAAGCTTGATACACTTATCCATCACCATAGATACTGAATATGATTTCTGATTTAAGGAGTGTTGAAGCATTTGGCATCTCGAGTCTATACTGGGGTATATTGGTATAGTCCCAACAAGCTTCTTCAAAGACTAGACTACAAAATCATCTCCAAGAGAGGATGATTCCGAATCAGAGATTTTTCTTGGTGAGGATTATTTTTTCAATATCAGTAGCTTTCCTATTTGAAGAACCACCAACATATTTCTTCTTTACCATAGACTTGGTAGGTGTATCAACTATTGCATGTTTTCCCTTGTCAACCTTCGTAATTACTTCCTCTTGATTAGGAGATTCGTGTTCACTATCAGATAGCTGAACGATTTTGTCTTCATAAAATTATTCCTTTTTGGATCCTACCTTAGCATCCTCTGGGTGAAAGAAATATTTATTGATTCTTTCTTCTTCAGATGGTTTGTCTACTTCATCTTTAGCCTTCTCTTCATCCTTCCCAGGAGTAGCAAGATTTGATGATTCATCTTGAGAGGTTTGAAATGATAAATTTTCAGAAGGGATTTCCTTCTCATGAAAATCCTCTACTTTCTTTATCAAATCTTTAGAATCACCACTTCCATATTATTCTTCTACTTCTACTTCTTTTTCTTGAACTTTTTCCAGAGTTACAAACTTCTTTCCCGAAGTCTCTGGTAATGATTCTATCAAGAAGGATTATGGTACCAGAATATTCTTGAATGCTTTCTCAGCAGCCTTCAGAAGGGATTGCACTATCTCTACCTCAGACAACTTTTTCTTCTGCTTCTTTTCTTTCTCTTGCTTCTCAAGCTCTTTAGCTGCCTTCTCTTTAAAATATTTTGCTTCAGAAGGGTCCAAGCCAAACTTAGGATCCCCTTCTTTCTGATTTATTTTGTCTTCTATCCATTTAGTGACAACCTCATCAGGATAGGCTTTTTGCTTCTTTAGCTTCGGTGGTGTGGATTGGGTTTCCTTAGACATTGGGTTTTTCCTTCTCTTCCACATCCTTTAACTTCCTCTTCCTTCCACCCTTTTTAGAGGTCTCATCCACCTCCCATTTCTTTGAAATAGCTTCAACTTCCTCTTAAGGTAATTCATAGAATTATTCGGATTCTATGGAAAAGCCAAATTTCATTCTTCTCAAAGTATTATCACTTAACAATATAACTTTGCAACTTCTTGACTTAGATTTGGAAGGAATTTTGAAGGATTATAGACACTAAAAAATCATATTTGAAAGAATGGATGGATACATAATAATCTGAGCCTTCAGATTTCCATTATTTATGTTCTCAATTGTAACCAAAATATGATTAACCAATTTTATCTTACTTAGATTTACCAAGAAATCAGAATGTACATATCACTTTTTTTCAAAGTATCTTTGTCTCCTTTTCTCGGTATGATGAATCCTTGAACCCACAATTCAAGAATTCGATAATTTGTAGTCAGGTGAAGAATCTTCAGAGTATTTACTTATGAGAGACCAAGGCAATCCATGGCCTTCACATTCTCAAAACTTCCTTGAACATCAGGTAGCTTATGAGAAAAAACTCAGCTTCCCCTTCATAAGGAATACCAACCAAGCTTGCAGCCTTGGTGTAAGAAAGTGAATATGTCTTTCCATAACACTTGAAAGAAAACTTACTCCTCCCTTATTCCTTGAAGAAAATTACTAACTCATAGAATTCTATTAACAAATCTGGATATACCAAATCCTAAGCTTTTGGTTTTGAAAGGAAAACACTTTTCCACACATTCATCTTTATATTCTTAGAGATAATAGAATCATACTTTGCAAAAAACTTCAGATCAACTAACCTTTCTCTATATATCTGCCATTCAGAGATTGGTTTGACAATTGACATATCTTTCTGAGAGGATACTTTGGCAGACATTTAGAAGTAAGAAAGATCTGAGAAGTTTGTAATGGGCTTATGTAGGAGGGCAGAGGTTCAGCATGCAAAGGCTTGAGTTTCGATGTGGGAAAACCATCAGGGGGTCCTTTATATAGGCAATTGAGGTGACAATTAAACTTCAATACTCAATACAACGGTTAAAAAACCCTCTGATAAGATTTGACGGTTGGGATGATAGCTGGAAGAAAATTTTTATAGAATCAGATCTTTTGAGGTTTTTTTAAGAAAAACATTCAAATTTAAGAAAAAGTGAATATGAAAATTTAAAAACAGATGAAAATACCAACAAGTAAAAAATTATTACTAAAATTTAAGAAAGGAAACATACCTTTCGGATTGCTTGGAAAATTATTCATAATGAGGAAAATTCTTCTTGAATAACTTTAGATTCAAAAAGATTTGATTACGAAAATTTTCAATACGAAAAACTACATTACAAAAATTTTAAGTACAAAAATATTCATTACAAAAATTTTAAGTACAAAAATCTTCATTATGAAAATTTTAAGTACAAAAATCTTCATTACCAAAATTTTAAGTACAAAAATATTCATTACCAAAATTTTAAGTACAAAAATATTCATTACGAAAATTTTAAGTACAAAAATCTTCATTATGAAAATTTTAAGACTACGAAAAAAAAATTAGACTAAGAAAAATTTTTTGAGTACGAAAAAAATTTTAGACTATGAAAAATTTTTAGACTATGAAAAAAAAATTTAGACTACAGAAAATTTTTGGACTACGAAAAAAAATTGATTACATAATAAGAAAATGTACTCCCCCTATGAAAAAGAGGTTTGTTACTATAAGAAGATAGGTTTCAACAGGAAGTTAACATGGAAGATTACCATACAGTTATCATTCCTAACTTCTGTTTAATGTATTCAAATCTATCAGAGGGTAAAAATTTTGTGAAAATATCAGCAAGTTGATCTTGTGTTTTGATAAATTTAAGAATGATATCTCCTTTTTGTGTGTGATCTCTAAGAAAGTGATTCCTAATATCTATTTGTTTTTCATGAGAGTGATGTGCAGGGTTTTTACTTAAGAAAATGACACTAGTATTATCACACAAAATTAGTGTTTTGGTAAAACTCATACCAATACTCTGTGAGTGTGTGTTGCATCCACAACACTTGAGCACAACAACTTCCAGCTGCTACATATTCAGCTTCAGCAGTGGAAAGTGCTACTGAGTATTGCTTTTTACATGACCAATAAACTAATGAATCTCCTAAGAAATTAGAAGTTCTGTATGTACTATTCCTATCTATTCTATATCCACCAAAATCAGAATCCGAATTTTTTTTTAAAATAAAATCATTTCCAGAAGTGTAAAAGAGTCATAGATCCATGGTTTCCTTTAAGTAGCGAAAAATCCTTTTTAATGACTTTAAATGAGATTCCTTAGGATTGGATTGATATCTTGTACATAAGCATACTAAAAACATTAAGTTTGGATGACTAGATTTCAAGTAAAGTAAACTTCCTATCATACCTCTAAAAGATGTTTGATTTACTGGTTTCCTAGCTTCATCAAGATCAAGTGAGTTTGAGTTACCAATGGGTGTACTTATACTCTTAGTGTTGTCATATCCATACTTTTTAAGAAGATATTTAATATACTTATGTTGGGATATATAGATTCCTTCCGGTTTTTGAGAAATTTTAAATCCAAGGAAAAATGTTAACTCACCCATCATACTCATTTCAAACTCAGATTTCATTAGATTCGCAAAGGAATCAGTTAAATATTGCTAAGTTGAACCAAATATAATGTCATCAACAGAAATTTAAACAATCAAAACATGGTAAGGATAAATTTCCTTGGGGAAAGAAAATTTCCTTTGTGAAATAAAAACTGGGTAAGGATAAAATTTACTTGAGGAAGGAAAATTTCCTTAAGGAAGGAAAATTTTCCTTATCAAAATAAAACATAGGGGAAAAGAAATTTGCCTTAAGATAGAGTGTTTGTGATTTTTAAAACAATAAGGAATGGAAAAGTCATAAGGAAACCTTATTGACTCAACATTTATGGCCGTACAACACCAAAACACACGACGTGTATTCAGCAGTAGATGCCGTGTAGTCTAGGTTCCATGCACTGAGACTAGTTATCCAAACCAAGCCATGCGTTGGAGTCTATCTAAGTCTTAAATGACTCTGTGTGTTAACCAGAAATAGGCGGAACATGGTTTCCAGATTACACACCATGTGACCCACTGGACACGACGTGTAGTCCCTTTGGGTTAGGGTTGGACCGTGTACCCCGTATACAGCTTGCCCAGCTAGAGACCATGTAACATGAACTCTACATAGCGTGTGTACCACTGGACATGCTGTGTACTCCAAAGATTTACGAAGTACATCTACATGCCATGTCCCTGGGTGTGTACTTTAGATGTACGGTGAACAATAGTACACACCACGTAGTCGGAACTACATGCTGTGTACTCATCCAAATTACACAGATTTATTAAAATTTATTATTATATTATACAAACCCTTGAGACTTGTACCATGGTATGGGCATAAAGTTTAGGCACAAAACATGATAGGTGTTATATATATATGTGTTTAATTTAACATTTGTGTAATGTTCATTTATACTCATTGGGTAGTTATGAATGTGAATTCACCGGGTTTCCTCTAAGGTACAAGTTATGTATAAAGATAATTTTAAATGAATTTATTTGTTTAAAATTATAATAGATGAGAATCTCATGGAAATTCAGAAAAAGGGTTTAAGATAAAAGGATTGATTAATTAAAGATAATTAATTGATTCAAGCATGATTTATCTTAAACAAGAATGATTAAAGAATTGAATTCTAGTTTTATTTATGCGTAAATATCATTGAATGCATGGATGATTATGAGCTATACCAGGACCTTTATATGTGGATGGTTTCTTTTAATTAATTTATTTAAATTAAATTTGTTGTCCTGCGAGCCTTCTCCCCATTAATATGTAGGGTCTGTGTGCCTAAGGTTTCTTTCATGTAAAACATCATTTTACCCCTCACCTGCGAGTGATATAAAAGCATATGTAATGGATGGAGCTCCCAATCTAGTGGTGGCGGATTAAGTTAGGAGCCAAGGTGAGCCCAAGGAGATACAAAGGTGGACAAGTGGAAATTTGTAAACACAAACCCAATATGTTCAAGGTGTTTATCCACTAGGTCTTGGGTTAGTTTATCAACTACTAGAAAAACTAACCAATAGAACAATCTCACAATCATTCCATTTATTTTATTTATGTTAGTTGCATGGTTTATTTATTTTGGGTGTTTTTTCATGATCACACAATTAATAAATTAAACAATCATGAAAGATAGAACTAAAATAAGACTGACTTATACGTAAATATTATATTAGACATGGTTAACCACTTAAGTATTTCCTAATTAATATTAACAAGAATGTAATCAAATATAATAAAATGGAAATTACATATAAGGTTAAAATACCTTAAAGAAATATTAAGTTGGTATAGCCTTTCATAATCTTGGTTAGAATCGAACCATAGTTCAAAGTGCTTGACCAACCCTAGTTGGGGTGCTTTCAATTACCAGGGAATTATAATTCAATATTTTGGGTTGAATTGACTTGGTTCACATCAAGGGTTGACTTCCACAATAGGACTTGGTGTGACCAAGAGACAAAGGTTAAGGAAATCCAAAATAAAAGGATTTTAGTATTGGAGAGTCTACTCAGTGGATCAAGGAACTGTGAGTTAATACAGTTGGAATTTGGAATGCATACCTAAACCCCTTCAAGTTGCTTGACCAACCCTATTTGGGGTAATGTGAAGGGTAATATGGATCCTTGCCACTAGAATATTTAGGAAAAAGAATATTATGAAGTCAATGGTGAGGGATATTGGATTTCGATAAAATAGTGGGAGACTAATAAGTATTAATTTATTTATTTTTCTCAGTTTTATCATGATAAAGTAATAAAAATTTCCTCATCTTAATTTGTAGAATAGTTATGAAAAATGACTTCAAAAATATCAGTACGGACCATACTCGATAAGGATAACCTTCTCACAGGAACCAATTTCCAGGATTGGTAGAGGTATTTACGCATCATCCTTTTCCATGAGAAGAAATTGTATGTACTGGAGGAGCCTATTCTAGTTGTACCTAGAAAAGAGGCCAGTGATGAGGAACTATCTCTATATATAAAACATTTATATGATGCTATAAATGTCCAATGTTTCATGCTATCGTCCATGTCTAATGAGATCTTGAAGCAACATGAAAACATGAATGTGTATAGAATGATGTGTCAAATTAAGGATCTCTATCAATAGAAGGTGATACATGAGAGATATGAGATCTCCAACGCTTTGTTCACAACTAATCTTGGAGATTCTACACCATTTGGGCCTCATGTAGTCAAGCTTATTGGCTATATTGAACACCTAGACATCTTAGGGATTAAGTTTTTGAATGAGTTGCATACAAATTTCATCTTATCATAACTGAACACCTTCTCTAGATTTATTGTCAACTATAATATGAGAAATAATGAGAAGAGTCTATCAGAACTTTTGAACTTAATTATCCAGGTAGATAAGGACATGAGGCATGAAAAACCCACAGTCCTTATGGTGAATAAGAAAAGGAAGGACAAGGCAAAGGGGCCAAGAAATTATAAATGGTCTGAAGCCCCCAAGAACCATCCCTCAAAGAAGGGGAAGATCTAGAGGTAGGGAAAGGAACCAGAGGCAGTATGTTTTTCATGTGTCAAGCCAGGAGGAAATGCACCCAAAAGCATGGGGACACTAAAGGTGCATTCATTATTGAGTGTAATCTTTCCATTTCTATACATTGGGTTTTAGATACAGCTTGTGGGTATCACACTTATATTCAAATTTAGATTCTAAGTAGAATTAGAAATATTTTCAAAGGAGAGGTTGATCTTCGAGCTGCCAATGGCGCGAGGCTGTCTGTGTTGTCCATTGGCAATTACCATCACTCATTTCCAACTGGGATGATTTTGGTTTTACATAACTTTTATTATGTTCCTAGTGTTACCAAGAACATAATTTATGTATGATGTTTAGATATGGATGGATTTATTTTCAAGTTTAGAAAAAGGGTTCTTTATTTTATAAGAATAACATATGTTATGGTATGACGCATTTAAATAATGGTTTGTATGTATTAAATTATGAAAACTGAGTGTTGGAAATCGATAATGAAACAAACTCGAATGAATCATACAATAACCAATTATGGCATCACCATCTTGGTTATGTAAATGAAAATTGCCTGACAAAGCTCTGCCAAGATGGATATTTAGACTCTATTGAGCTAAAACCACTTGATAGATGTCACACGTGTTTACAAGGTAAAATGAACAAGCCACCTTTCAGTGGACAGGGTGAAAGGGCCAAAAATATTCTAGGATTGGTACACACAGATGTGTGTGGACCATTTCCAGTAGAATCTAGATGTTGATATTCTTACTTCATTACTTTTACTATTGATTTGAGTAGATATGGCTATATCTACTTAATGAGGTATAAGTCAGAGGCCTTAGAGAAATTTAAGGAATTCAAGAATGAAGTAGAGAATAAACTTGGTAAGAAGATAAAGAATCTTAGATCAGATCAAGGTGAAGAATATCTGAACTAAGAGTTCATAGACCTTTTACGAGAGTCTAAGATTCTATCTCAACTCACTCCTCCTTATACACCATAGTGGAATGGTGTTAGTGAAAGGAGTAACCTCACCTTGTTGGAAATGGTGAGGTCGATGGTGAGTCATGTAGATCTTCTATTATCCTTTTGGGGATATTAATTACAAACTGAAACATAGACATTAAATCGAGTACCAACTAAGGCAGAAAATGGAATTCCTTTCGAATTATGGAATGTAAAGAAACTCATTTTTTTGCACACATGTGTATGGGGATTCAAGATATTTGTTAAGGCCTTATCAGGAAACAAACTAGAACCCCAAGGCATGAGGTGTATCTTTATAGGATATCCCAAGGAAATGAAAGGATATTACCTATATAATCCTTCAGACAAGAAATTGACTGTCGCCAGACAAGCTATCTTTCTTGAGAGGGATAACATATTCAAAAAGGATAATGGGAGAGATATTATCTTTGACGAAGTTGATACTCAAGATACACATGAGTTAGTACAGAAAAAAGTTCCATAGGTCGCTGTGGAAGAGGTTCTAGAAACACAAGTACTGTGTAGGAGCTCAAGAGAGGTAGGGGAAATAGAGATATTTGGTTCCCTAGTCACCAAGGATGGTGAATAATTATTGTTGGACAATGATGAACCTCTCTCCTACAAGGAAGTAGTAGAGAGATCAGAAGCTACAAGATGGCTAGAAGCTATGAATTCTGAGATGGATTCCATGTATCAGAACTAAGTCTAGGTTCTGGTCGATGAGTCGATTCGTGTAAAGCCTATTGGATGCAAATGGGTATTCAAGATAAATATAGACATGGAAGGTCAATTTATCACCTATAAAGCAAGGCTAGTGGCTAAAGGATTTAGACAACATCAAGGAATTAACTATGATGAAACCTTCTCACTATTTTCCATGTTTAAATCCATAAGACTCATACTTTCCATAATAGGTTACCATGAATATGCAATTTGGAAACTGGATATCAAAACAACATTCCTTAATGGGAACCTTTAAAAAGATGTCTATATGACACAACCAGAAGGGTTTGTGACACTAGGTTAATCCAAACAGGTTTACAAGTTGCAAAAATCCATTTATGGGTTAAAGCAAGAATATAGACCATGGAACATTTTATTTGATGAATCCATAAAGGAATTTGGTTTCATTAAGAATGAATGTGATCCATGTGTTTATAAGAAGTTTAATGGAAATGCAGTTTTTATCCTAGTAGTATATGTTGATGATATATTACTTATTGGAAATGATGTGCCAGTCTTACAGTCAGTTAAGGACTGGTTGAACAAGTGTTTCTCCATGAAGGACTTAGGAGAAGCAGCCTACATTCTAGGGATCATGATCATTCATGATAGATCCAAGAAGCCTCTTGGACTAAGTCAGGGTATATAAATTGACTAGATACTAAAGATATTTAGTATGAAACAATCCAAGAGAGTATTTGTTTCAGTATCACATGGCCTATATCATTCTAATAGAATGTTTCATCAGACATAATAGGATAAAGATAGGATGAGTAAGATCCCATACGCTTCGACTATAAGATCCATCATGTATGCCATGTTATGTACTAGGCTTGATGTTTCCTATGCACTGAGCATGGTAGGTAGATATCAAGAAGATCCAGGAGAATAACACTATAATTTTGTTAAGACTATCCTTAAGTATCTAAGAATAACTAAGGATATGTTACTAGTGTATGGAGGCGATGAGAACCTTGTCATTAGAGGGTATGCTGATGCTAGTTTTCAGATAGATCAGAATGATATGAAGTCGCAACCAGGATATGTTTTCTGTCTTAATGGAGGAGTTGTGAGCTGGAAGAGTTCAAAGCAACTAATTGTCACTGATTCTATAGTGGAGTCTAAATATATAGTATCTTCTAATGTTTCCAAGGAATCCATCTATATTCAAAACTTTGTCCAGGAACTTGATGTGGTGCCTAACAGTAAATACCCTATCACATTGTATTTTGATAATACTACAATGGTGGCTCTTAAAAAGGAACCAAGTTTACATCAAAGGACAAAGAACATTATTTGGAAGTATCACCTCTTGAGGGATTTATATCAAAGGGGTGAAGTTACAGTGAGCATAGTGTCCACGGCAGAGAACATGTTGGACCCCATGACTAAAGATTTATCTTAGTAGAAGCATGAATATCATGTGAGAGCTAGCATGTTAAAGGTTGTTACCAGTTGGCTCTAGTCCAAGTTGGAGTCTGTTGGAGTTGGTGTCCTAGAACCAACTACTTTGTACTTTATCACATATTGATTGTTCTACTGCATGAAAATGCATGTGATAATATCCTAAGGATAGTTGTTTCACTAAAGGGTCATAATAGATCCATATTATGATGAGAACCCAGAAATGCTATAACATTATTCTTGAACATATGTTCTATATCTGAATGATGCTATTTGAGGTACACAAATAATATAGTCCATTAGGGGTGAGGACTCATAAAAATTTGATTCACCTTCTCATGGTGTGCACCCTTGGTAATATTCAGGAGGATATTATGAGAACAAGACCCGATAGTAGGAAATATACATTTCATAGTGTCATCGGACGTTCCTATCTGCGAAGGTTTGTATTGTTCCTTAGACTTTAAGATTATTATTAATGGATATTACAACTCGCACACTTAGATGTATTGATGAAAACTGTGATGACACACTATTTACAGCGAGGTAAGATATGTTGGGTGCATAACGAGTAATATTGTGTTAATAGATAATGCAAGAAAGGATTTGTTCCTTTTGTTCCATAATGGAAGTTGATATATTAGGAACTTTTATGGTATTGATATAGTCTAAATAAATCCATGGCCATGGTGAGGAATGGGAAAGTTCAATTTCAGGAAGTCAAAGAAAGAATAATCAAGCACATGGGTTGATGGCACTAGCATGAAACCTGCTTGATTCAAGATATTGAGACAATGGGATTACATTACACAGTAAGCATTATTAGGAGCTGAAACATCATTGCAGCATTAAATTATTTCTCTATGGGTGTTTTGGCATGTTTTTAGGCACTGACCTTGGACTTTAGGCAGGCTTCGCCTAATGACACTGAGAAAGAGGCCTAGAGGGTCACACAGTAAGTGTGTCAAAGTATCTCAAGTTAAATATTCATTTAAAAAGTTGAATAAAGATTATTCCCGATTGTTTTTTAATAATTATTCAAGGATGTCTGATTGCATTTATTTCGACACTAGTTATTCTAGAGAATATATTGTGGGTGAAATAAAATATTTATTAGTGATTAATGTAGTGATATTTATTTAAGAAATAAATAATCATTATTCAAGGTCTAATAAATGTAGTGTAGGAAATAAAGGAAATGGAAAAACAAAAGTACATGCCATGTATATTAATATACACACACCATGTAGTTTTCTGGGGATTTGTAAGAAATAATATTATTTCTTTAATTAAATAATATTAGGTGTAATTCACTGGGTGCATGTCAAGTGATAATAATAGTCAACTATTATTATTAGACATGGGGTCTTACTAAGAATGAAATGAAATGAATAAATTCTTTTAGGTAATTAATTAATTTTATTATTCTAATTAATAAAATCACAATTATATTATTCTCATTAGACCTATCCATTTTCATTAGTTGTGAACAACAGATCTAGAGAAAGATCTCAAGCCAAGAGAGAATTCTATTTTCTTCCAAGAATGCTCTCAAGTTACAAGAGAAATATTCCTCCACAAGATCAAGGAGAGCACTTTAGAAGCGACTATCAAGGCAATCGAAGGTGGGAATCATAATTGAAGGCTCTTCCATGATAGAACCCAAAGATCCCTTTGGTAACATCCAGAGATATGTGGAGTATGTGTGGATCACCGCTAGAGGAAGCCTATACCTAGATTCTACGATGCAATGATGGATCACATCAGATCATGACTGAAAACATCAACAAAGATAGAATTATAAAAAATTAATTATTGTATTTTAATTAAATTAATTATAACTAACATATGATGATCCTATCTATGGTTCCGAGACTCCCCTTTTTCTCTCTCTCTTTGTTCTATTCTGAAGATCCAACATTTTATTATCATGACTGATCTCGAATGGATCATTGTTAATGGAAAAATTAAAGTTGAGTACTCCCATCCATGTACTTTGGCTGTGCTTAGAACCTACAAGATGCGTTGTCTATAGTAAATAGCTTGAAGATCTATTATAAACAGTGTTAAATGGCTATCTAATTGGATATTTTGAAGACCCATGAGTTAGGAGAAGTAAATCATAGTGTGTTACTGCATATTATTACTATAATAAGCATTATCTAACACTTGTAAAAGTTTTATAATGATTTTTGATAGTTTTAAGAATACCTAATCTTAATTGAATAAGTTTCATATTTGTAGTTTGAAGTGAATATTTTGGATAAGTCTAGAAGTTCATAGGTGATCCACTTCATATGGATGATCTATTTGTTTTATGGTCACATGGATGATCCTCATAGTCATATGATAAATTTTCATCCTTTTAGTCAACTGACATGGTCATTTGTGTGTATGTGTGGTCGATCCACTACCTCATAGCCAGTAAATGATTTGTACATACGGTCAATCCACTAACTACATGGTTAGTCTTCATGGTTAGTAATTTGAACATGTAGTCCATTATTTTATATCATCTTGTTGGCATCTCTCTTCATGGTCTATCATCATGGTAAGTTGTTTTAATATGAAATTGATCCACTTCACAGTCTCTTGTTTACCTAATCACATGACCAATCCAATACATAATCTACAGACTGAAAATGAAGATTTCCAAATTTAATTATCCAAATATTAAACTTAAATAGAATGATTCAAGAATTTTTCTTCATGGATTCAAACATCAAAAACACTTGTAAAAGTGTGTGATTCAAGCTCTAAATTCAAGAGACCCTAATCCTTAATCTTGGTGAAAAAAATCAAATAAATGACGAAGTTATAGAAGTTTTAAAGACTGTTTACATAGAGAAATTCTAGAATTAATTAAGAACAATTTTTTTTAATACTAGAAATATTCTAACATAATCTAAATATTATGATTCTATTATGATACATGATCTAATATGGTTGAATAGAATCAAATATCCAAATGAATTTATGGGAAATATATTTAACATAAAACCATTATTTCAAGTTTGTTAAAACTAGAAATGTAGAGAAATTTTATGAAGTTGGACCTGAGATGTAATGTTTTAAAAATCACATAAAGAGTTGTGATTCATACTTGAGATTAATATGATAATTAAAGTTAATATTATATATTAATGTGTATACCATTTTAATTTTTTCACTATTATTCACCAAAGCACTCAAGCTATAGGAATATGAACCAAGAATCAAATTAAATATTGTATGATTTATCATACAGTGATAAAGAATGTTTGATGCATATCTGAGTGAAAGAATAATTTGAAAAGATTGAGTTGATACTACTACAAAATTATGTGAAATATCTGATGTGTTGTAAGAGTAGGCGAAGAAAGCAAAGATCAAGCTTTTACAATAAGAAAGAAGATGATGAGTAGATCTTGAGGCTACTTGGAGAGTCTAGAATATTACTTTTAGGAAAGATAAAAATGGAAAATAAATAAGAAAGGAAAAATAAAGGTCACTCATAGAATTTTATAAGGGACAAACATTGAAGGAAAAAATAATATGACATCATAAGGGAATCCCATGTATGAAAAAGTAAGAGGAAAATAAATAAAGGATCATGGGAATTGGATATATTGAGGATATTCTGTATTCTTAAAAGGGAAATATAATCCTTTAGTTACTTAAGTATAAAAAGAAAAATAAAGTGAGAGGTGAATTTTTTAAAGTTCTTGATTTGAAATATAGTATGCCATGTGATATTTTAAAGAACATTCTCAAAGAAGAAGTTAAATTTTAGCTCATGATGAGAATTTTTATAATTAGGGTATCAGAGAAGATGAAGAAGAATATGTTATCCATCATTCCTAGTTTAGTTTAAGAGATCCTAATTCTTGAGAAATAAAATAGAGTGAGAGGCCAAAATTTTGTACATGTGTTTAATTTATTAGTGATAAAATTTTAGAATATGAGGAACTACTAGGTTTGGAGATCATAAGAACTCATTGAGTGAGGAAGCCAGTGAACAAGTTCCAAATAAGACATTGAACTATGTTTTATGAAATGACCAAATTTCAGAGCATTATTAAAGAGTTTTTGGAATTTAAATCATCTACTATCAAGTTGAAGGAGATCTATTATAGTTGATGTAGATGTATCCTTTTCAAAACTAGTGATCAAATTCCAAGGAATAGTTGAAGGTAACACTTTCATATATATGGTGAGATGACATAGAACCCAAAGGATTTAGGGTGTGTAGAGAGATCATAGTGTTAAGCTATGATAAAAGTGTAAATCCACTAAGAGATTCTTTGGGAAGTAAATAGTTATAAACATAGTGGGAATCCATACTAGTGTGGGTTGGACTAGTGTTTTTAGGATGATAAGATTATAGTATATAATTCATACCTTGAACATTCCAGGTATGAAAAGGAGTAAGTATTTATACCAAACCTTGTAAATATTGTGTGGTGATTTTAATTTCCATACTAAATTTCATACATGAATTTATTTCTAGGTTAAAATATAAAAATATCCATTAGCATTAACCAAGAACAAAGGTTAAAATTTAAAAGGGGAAAAAGATTATAATAGAATTTAGAATTTATTCAAAATAGGAAACACCTGATTCACCCTCCCTCTTAGGTGTATGAAAAAATCCTATTAGGAATTTAAATACCAAAGAAATATTCTATATAGATCAATATAATATCCTTCTAGTTCTTCAAGAGAGAACCTGGTTTTTCCTTATCAACTATAGATATTAGGTTTCATAAGTTAGAACTCATTCTTTTCTCACCTTATTTTTCCTTTTATACATTCCTTTTATACATAGGTCACCTAAGATAGAATATATTTCAATATATAAAATATAAAAGATAAAATATCTACATGTGATGTGGTACCTATTATCCTCATTTAATTTTTATACATTTTCATATGTGGAAACCCATCATGAATATATTATTCATTTTGCCTCCTTAACAATTGCCACCTTGAAAATACCAAGAGTACCCTCACCTTTTATCATTTATCTTGGATACATATATTCTTGAATCTTCTTCTTCAATAAGCCTAAATATCCCTTTTATCACTTTCTTCTAAAAAAACTCAACTGGAATCCACAACAAACTTTCTCTATAGATATATGATAAATCACACAATATTCTAGATTGTGGAACAACTCATCTCTTTGTGATGCAGAGTCTCTGATTTTTCATGAGATATCTTGCTTGTGGTATGAAGAAAAAATTCATGACATAGAACATGAATAACTATATCCTTCAACTTGATATATTTAGTAGAATACCTGTGCATACATTAAAATGATATGCATATTTGGATAACAAATTAATTCCAACTTCTCTTCATCTCATTCTACTTAAATCACATTCCTCTTAGTGATATTTATAACAAAAAATCATAGATCAATAACCATCTAATTTTTATTTATATTTAATCACAAAATGATGGTTTTTAAATATTTAATTTGAAAATCATAATATAAAGAATATTAATCCTCATGCACTTCCATCTCATCCAATATTTTTTAGATAAGGCTTGAATCATATCTATTAGAAGAATAATGATATTTGTATCATTTTAGTTTAGCATCAACATCTTTAAAATCAATTTCCTCATAATTGTGGAATTTACTCATTAAAACAACATTTAAATCTTTTAGAATTCATCTTCCTTTGATATTACTTAAAGACCAACTTCTCTGATTTCTTAATCTCTAACCGAAAAACCTTATAGGTTTTTATGATGTTTAAATCCTTGAGGAACATCCCAAGAATCACCCCATTGAATTTACCTCTTCATATATTAAATCTGTATTTCTATAATTTTTTAGTCTTTAGATTTTCAATATTTCTCTATGTGTCAAAAAAAAATTACGCACAACTCTATTGACACCTATGCTGATCACTTTTACACTTACTCTCAGAATATCACATGCACATTCACTAGGATGACACTTATTCTAATGTAGATGTCACTGAAACTGGATTAAAACACACCTTCACTCAACATGGATCACACATACAATGAGAATATTGACATTTACATTGGATGTCCTTTTCTAGTTTTCTAGATTTGGACGAGGTCTGATTACAACTACGTTGGGTCGAAACGAAACCTACATAAAATGCCTTTGCCAAATTTTCTACCCCAAAATACAAAATATGGATTTAACAAATTAAGCTCCAAGATCATTTAAATGAACTCCAACCAATATTAATCACTTTAAAACACCACAAACAACATTTAGGAATTTATCCAACTTCTTTAAAAACCCAATCTCCATTTATAATCACTTCTAAAACATATTTACTTATATTTGAGTTATTAAAAGTGGATCATAACACTTTTCACACTCATATCCACTTCATAATTTCTAAAATAGAATACAAGTGTTGTTCAACACTTATTATAGTAGTAAATCACAACAACACACTAGGATTTATTCTCTAATTCATGGGTCTTCAAAACCCAAACTAGCTAGCTATTTAACACTTGTTATAATAACTATTAAATATTTTTACTACAACCATCACTTCCTCTATTCCAAACTATTATAGATAGTACTTAAATTCCTCATTCAGTGCTTTTCATGTATTTCCATGGAGTTTAGTTCATATAATCATCTGATTTATAGTATGCTACTCAAATTTGTCTAGTCGGATCCTTAAGTAGAAACAAATATTTCTTCATCATTACCCATAATTATGTATAAAAAATCTTTCATGTCTAGTGTATGGACACTCCAAACAGACATTGACTTATACATAAAACATTGACAAAAAATAAAATAATATTATCACACAATCTATAAGGTCACTTTAAAATAATTCCTTTAAAATTAAATTTCCACCTTTTTAAAAGTCAAAATAATGTCAAACACTTATTTTAAATATAAAAATATTTTATAAAGAGAAAATTATAAATTTATGCAAATACTTATCATGTAAAAATGTTAAAATTAGAAACTACAACTAGAAAACCATAAAAATCTCTTTATTTTTAGCATAAAATCATGGAAACCATTACATAAATCAATAATTGGTATCACATATAGGATTAACTTGAGAATAAAATCATTTATAAATTTCAATAATTTCAAGACATGTAAAATAGAGGAATTAAAAAAAAAACCTACCTCAAATTATATAGAACTCTTCACTTTTGAGATATAATGAAAAAACTTGAAGGAAAATGACCCCAACAAGCCTTAGACACCCAAAGACTCAACATAGAACTAACCCAAACCATAAATTCATCGAACATGACCACTAGGGTTTGTGGGAGAAAAGAGAATCTTGGTAAATGGAAGAAGTAAAATGAAAAGTGGGATAAATGGGGTATTTTGTTCCAAATTTTCTTAGAATTGATGAAGAACATAGCTTGGATTATAAAAGAAGGAGAAAGAGAGATGATTTGTGATTCCTCACAAGTGAGAGATGTGAATGAGGGAAATAATAGGGACAAACACCCAAAAATTGAAGAGGGGAAAAGATGGAAAATCATAAAATGAAAACCTAGGCAGACTATGTTAGGATGTAGCCTCCCTTGCCACAATGTGATAAAACTCCCTCAAACCATTAACCCACTACCTGAGTCACATCATGGTGTGACCCTACCATCATCACAACATGATGCACCACCCCATAAAAAATCCCCTCAACTTGGGTTGTGTTGTGTCACGACAATTCCCCTTCACAGTGTGACACACCTACCCTGAACTATAGCCCCAATATTTGGGATATGGTGTGGTGTGACTCCCTTGGTCATGATGTGACCTACATTTACCCTGAAATTCATAAAGGATAAAGGGATAGTCATAACATGAACTCCCTTGTTCATTATTCAACCTGCTATAGTCCAAGACTCTAGTTCACCCAAACTTACCAAACTAATCAGAAAACAAATAAGAACCACAAAATTTACAAAATAACCCAAAATTATTTAATATAATATTCAATAGTGACTTAGGGGTGTCATAATTCTCCCCACAATGCCACTTTCTTCCCCATAAAGTATTTGATAAATTTAGAAACAAAGATAGGTAAAAACATCCAAACCTAAAAATTATAGGTGGTAGGATGAGGGAAAAACTCAAGAAGGATCCTAGGGAAAGGAAACACTACTCATAATACCATTCCTCAAAATCAATGGAATAATTTATCAAACATAATCAAGAAACCTCAAGCACAACCCAATTCACAACCATCCAACATGAATCCCTAGGGAAATTGAGACCTAATATAGGTATCCCCACCATTTATAATTCATATAAAATGGAGAGATAAAGGATAAAAATCCCCAATAGAAAACACATCACCAAAAAAACCACATCTCCATAAAAATATCCAAGGAAAAGATAATTATATGCCAACCACAAATAGTCACCCCAAACAACTGGCTCAAAATCCCCAAAATGAGAGATAACCTAAGTAACATCTAATATAAAACATGACTCAACATGGAATAATAATACTCTAACCTCAGGTAAAAAAATTAAACACAAATAAACCCAAAACCTCACTCATGGAACATTGACTTGTAGAGAATGCACAAAAAATCTATTAAAGCACTAGTAGGTGCACAAACTAAATTGGTGTAAAAATTAACCTAGTTTCCTACACACCTACCCAAGGCTTCCCCTATGTTCAATCCATAAAGACCAAACCTCATAAAAAATCTAGGATCACATATAAATATCAAGGTATATAACAAGTCAACAAGACATGAGCATAACCAATCGTAACCAATATCTCATAAAAAGAGCAATCAAAGGGGTACCCCAAAGAATACACCAACCAAAAATCACTTTAAAAGATTTAATTAGATCAATATTCAATGATAATGAATTTTGAAATAAAAATTCACCCAAATATAGACCACATCCAAAATTGTCTTCTTCTCAAGAGGGAAAATGAGAATATGAGAAGACTGACCCTCAAAAAATAATCCAGGTTCTGAATGAAAACTTCTCTTAACGAGATAAACTTTTACAAATTCATTTGAAACTAGATTGAGAGAAAATAACACTAACTTTAAGAAGAAAACCCACATGACTTTCACCACTAAAGTTTTATGAGTTTTCATATAATTTTGGTTTCCCTCGATACCTTATTTTCACTCCATCATTTTAGACAGAACTTGGTCAACACATAATGAAGATGAATTTGATTCCAAAAGTCTAAGAGTATTGAAATTTCTGGTTCTACCACTATATTTTGAGTTTGGGAAGGTAAAATAACCATAATAATCACACCTAAATAAAGAGGAATGACCATTATGATTATCCCTATAGATAATAATTCCACTTATCATTAAGAACTTTCTAGGAAGAATACTCTAAATAACATGAAATATAAACCCAATCAATTCATGCTTCACAAATAAAATTAAATGGCCCCAATAATAAGTAAGTTAAAAATCTAAAATCACAAATCTCAAAAGTAAAGACTTTAAAAAAATCCCTCTTTAAACTACAAGCCTCTTGACAATGAACTCAAAAATCATTTAAAAGCAAGCACATTTTAAAAAAAACTAACCCTTTTAAAAATTCCTGATCATTTAGAAAACCAAACAAAATCAATTTGAAAATATTAGATAAGTCGAATCCCCAAATTTTCTTTCAAAACATTTCCATAAAAACTCACCTCTAGATATAAAAACAATTTTTGAATTTATTTATAAAATCACCTACTTTTGTTAAAAACACCTAAAAAAGTCAATATATTTTTACAAAAAACCATAAAGATTAGTTTTAAATTCAAAAAATTTCATAAAAACCATATTCATTTTATAAAAAACCAAAAATTATGGTTTTTAAACAAAAATATTTCATAACCCCCCCCCAAAAAAAACAATTTTATAATAACCACATAAATAAAGACACACCAAAAATTCCATACATAATCCAACCCAAAAACATCAATGCATCACAAAAAATCTCTTTAATATGCCTAAAATTAATGATAAACATTATTAGGTTCATTTTGAGAGTGAAAAGATGTTAAACCACATATCTATAAAGGATGAAGAACTATGCACAGATTGATTGCATGGTTTGATAGACCATGAAAAAAATTGTGCAATAGCCTCTAAAATGACCCCATAACAAAATAATCAGTATCTATATGGTTTATCATATTGTGTGAACTAACTTTACACCTATTATTATTCATCCATTTTCTTCCCAAAATTAAATAACCCCCTCCCCAAGTATTTGATATTACTCAATGGGGATTAAACACCATTAATAATAACCAAAATCAAAACTCAAATTCAAGCTTCAAAATACTGACCACCCATGGTAACTCATGGATCGGGATGAGAAATAGATAATTAGACTCTTTCTTAACTTATCCATTTATTTTTGAAATTAATATCTCTATACTACAAGAATTATGAAATAAAAAGAGGGATCTCTAAGAACCTAGGACTTTTGAAAACCTAGTCTTTACTACCATTTATAATAAACCAGCCTTAGCTGACCTGACACATCATTTGGTCTAGCCAACCACCATTCCTGAAAGGGAATTCTCAATGGGTGCCCCGAACCCAGTTCTCCACATGACCTCAAGCGCATTTCCCAAAACGCCAGAGGCTACTGACTAGCAGCGAGGGCCCAGGTCTGATAGTGGGGAAACTATGCCCTCATTTGTCAAAGTGTAGCGTAGCAGAATACAAAATAAAACATACATAAAAAAATGGAAGCAGTAAAACATACACAACTGAAATAAAAAACTACAGTGGATACAACCAACAGTATATAAATAATGATTCTACATGTCTCAAGTTCTAAGAAAACATCTAGAACATGTTATACATCAATACAGTACAACAAAAAGCAGAGTACAGTGAAACAAAGCAAAACAGCTGGCAGCGGCATCGCGAGCCTAGGCTCGGTCCCATGACCTCCTACTCCTCAGCAGCAATCATGTACATGTTTAGAGACTCTTGCCCCTATCTACACCTGCAACAACATAATCTGTTTGGGCTTAAAAGCATGACCCAAACAGGGTGTGAGAAATATATCTCAGTAGGCACCCACCAAAGGCCCGTGCCCAACTACGTGTAAGAATGCAAAAACAGTGTGCAATAATAAAATGAAATAAAGTAAGTAGTACTGAAAAGTAACTAACTTAACAATTAAATTGCCATTTTATTATTCATTTAATCCATTAAATATTAGAAATCACCACAGTGCATTTCTAAGTAAACAGTTTACGTCTTCAGACAAGAAAAACCTTACCCTCAGGTAAGCAGAATCCAACCCGCAGGTATAGCCCTCAGGCGTAATAGAATTTTCCCTCAGGCGTAGGAAGTGTCGCCCTCAGGCACAGAAGTCAAGCCCTCAGGCACGAAAGGTTTCCCTCAGGAGAAATAACTACAGCCCTCAGGCTAAATAGTGTAATTCCCACAGGCTAATCACAACAACGCCCTCAGGAAAAATAGGTAACCAGGCCATGCCCAACAGGTAAACAAGCAGTAACAAGAAATTCCTCTCAAGTAAATTCTACAATTACTACTTTAAAGGCATACCCTCGGGTATCCTGGCCAAATGGCTAAACAGTGGAACACACCCCCGGGGTGGTTCTGGATCCAAGCAATGATCCCAACCAGCATTTTAATATCATAATTAAATACCTAATCAATTCTAGGTGTTTAATATAGAAACTACCTCTTCCACACGACACCCCAACATGGGTTCGTCGCACAAAAATGCACAAACACACAACAGTTGGAAAACTAAACACCAAGAAACCTACCTTATACGCCAACGAGCGATATACCCAAACATCGACTCTAGAAATGCCCAAGAACGACGTAGATCTGACAAAGAATAAAAACTGATTAACCTCAAATAACTCCCGCTAGGGAAAGAATTGGTAAGGAACACTCCAAGAGAAGTCAGGGCTTACCCATGCGGTTCCAACGAGATTGTCTGAAGCGGAATCAGATTCCAGACGAACACCCAACGGATCTTCAAAGGTTTGGCCATCTCTCCCGAGCTCCATCTTCCGTTCTAAGCCTTCCCTATGAATAGGGAAGGCTAATGCCTGATTTAAGCAAAAAAAAAAACAAAGTACATGACGTGTACGTCCAAGTACACGGTGTGTACTCCCTTCATTTAACTATTACTCTGGTGGCACCACCATATTGTTCACCTGTCGATATGGGCACACGACATGTACTCCTAAGTACATGGCGTGTACTATCGCCCAGCTGGCAGATACTCCACCTCCTTACTGTTTTGGCCTACCGACTGACTACACGACATGTACAGGACCACTACACGGCGTGTAGTTGGTTCCTACACCCTTTGTCGCCGGCATGGCAACACGCCCCGTGTACTCATCCCTACACTTCCAAAAGTACACGACGTGTGGAAAAATTACACAGCGTGTACTTCCAAAATTTAGGATTTTTTCCCATTTTCCATATTTATTAAAAACACTTAAGGAAAAGAGAAAAGAAGAAGCCCGTACCTCAAAGATAAGAACCGGGTTCTTACACAAATCATACAAAAATTCCTTGAAAACCCAATTCCACCCCTTTAAATCTCAAAATAGTGTTGAAAACATATTCTAAATCCCAAAATACTTTAGAAATATTATATCAGGCATTTAAGAAAACACTTATCATTCATAAATGTTAACCTTAGAAACTAATTATAGAAAACCATAAAAACCTATTTATGCCAAGCATGAAATATTTAAAACTATTTCATAAACCAATCACAAGAATCACATATAGGTTTAACTTGAAAATAAAATCATTTAGAAATATAATTGATTTCATGACTTTTAAAACAAAGGAATTATATGAAAACACTTACATAAAATTCATTAGAGGTCTTCACCTTTGATGGAGAATGAAAAAACTTGATGTAAATGACCCCAACAATCCCTAGATATCCAAAGTTTCAAGTTAGAACAAACTCAAACCCTAAATTCATATAACATGACCCTTAGGGTTTGTAGGAGAAAATAAAATCAAGTTAAATGGAATAAAGGGAAGGAAAAAGAGGGAGAAAAGAGGAACTACCATCTAAATACACTTGTAATTGATAAAGAATGGATCTTGGATACTAGGAGAAGGAGAAAGAGATCTCCCTTGAGCTTCCTCTGAGCGTATACCACGAATGAGGGAAAGAGGATGACCAAACACCCAAAAAATTAAAGAGGTATAAATGATGGAAAATCATAAAGTTAAAACTTGGGAAGACTAGGTTGCGACGCAACCTCCCCTATCACAACAAAACACATCTCCCCCAAACTGCTACCCCAATACCTGGTTCACATTGTGGTGTGACCCTACCCTCACCACAACATGAAACGCCACCCTAGAAAACCCCCCTTAACTTGGGTTGTGTCGCAGAATGATACTCTCCCTTCATGAAATGACACACTTCCCTCAGACTATAGTTACACTTCATAGGCTGCATCACAACACGACTCCCCTGGTCACATAGCGACTTACATTAACCTTGAAATTCACAATAGAAAAAGGTATGGTCACAACATGACCTCCCTTAGCCACGATGTGGCCTACTATACTCTAAGACTGAAATTCACTAGGAATTTTAAAAATACCCAAAAAACCAATAAGAACTTTTAAAATTTCAAAATGACCCAGAATTATATAATATAATATTCGATAGTGACACGGGGGTGTCACAAAAATGCCTATCATATTCCCTATTTGAAAATATGATAGAGAATATGATTTTTCCAAATTGAGTCACAACATATGATATGGGATATCATAGCTAATGACTTAATACAAACCCCTTAGTTTTGTATGGTTTGCAGTGCATGACATCAGGTTATCGTAATTGACAATAACACTATGTCATGGGTAAAAAAAAGAATCACACCACCTTTATGATATTGATGTGAATTGTAAAATAAAATATGACATGTAAGGTCCATTTTAATTTGATATATAAAAGTAATATTGTTGGTACGTAAGGGTACACCGATATGTAATGATCATTACCTTTGCTGTGAGAGTATAGTAACCTTACATATATTTCTTATCATAAGCATGGATAGGTCTATCAATTGTAAAATATGACTGACAATGCTTAAATGATTTAAGCACTACAACCCATCTACCATATTCTATTATTCCCAGCATATTTTTGAAAATTATTTGTGAATAAATATTGTTTTTATATTAATTCAATTATGAATTTAATTATATAATTTATAAACTATTTATAAATTATAATAAAAGGTATTTTGGGATATTTATTTATTTTTTAAAGTGTTTATAAATTAATTAATTTTAAAGTGTTTATAATTAATTTATTAAATGTTTATAAAATATTTATGAATAAATATTCCACAATATTAAGTGTTAATATTAAAATAACTTTTTCAAAATTATATGGCATGGATTATAATTTAGATATAAAGTTTTTATATAGAAATTATAAGAGTAATTTATAAAGGGTTTATAAATTACAAAAATAAGGCAAAATATAAAGTGTTTATATTTAAAATAATGAAATTTTAAAATTAAAATGACCCTATTCGAAGAAGTTATTTAAACCACATCAAAAGAGTTTTGATAGATGATTTGATAAAATGTTTAAATAATATTAATATGTGATATTTAGATTATGTAAAATGTTTACATGATATAAATTGAAATGTAAAATGTATATTTCATGAAATATCATATATTTAAAATAAAATTCCATGTAATGAATAATATTAAGAAATTAATATTAGGAATAAATATAAAGTTTTTATATTTATTTAATTATGGAATGTTGATAATGAATTATAAAGTGTTTATAATTGTTAATTTATGATTTTTTCAAAAATGTTAATCTCATGTTTAAATTAATGATTTATTTATTTATTTTTTATTCCCTATTTAATTCATAGATAAAAGTGTTATATTATGAATTGTTATGTATGATTTAGTTTAAATGTTAAACTGCTTCTATGAATTTTCCATGCCATGCATTACATGCTAAGTATGAAAACATAAATTTTAGTCTTGACCTTGACTTGAAATTGAAGTTATTAACTTAAATTTAGTTATTGAATATAACTTATAAATATTTGGTGTTATAGTTATGATGAATTGGATTCTCTCTTGAGTAAATTATCCCCAGGTGGGGGGACTTTGGGTCAGAATTCTCACTAGTATGGAGGATTATGTCCTGTTCTAGAAAAGTGGAGGTTGACTGTGTGTCACTTCTAACTTACTCATGATGATATTATTAATTACATAAAATTATAACCCTTTACATGAAAAGTTAATATACCTTATGTATATAATGTATTTGGATATGTGGAAATATATTTTAATTCTATTTTTGGGTGAGAAACACAAACTGTGGGTTGTGTAAAGAGTTACATATTAATATGGTTTTAATATATTAATTTGGTGGATTGAATAGGGATTCTAGAACTAAATCATTATAAACATGAGTAAATAAAGGGAATAACATGAGATAATACAGTGAGATTAAAACCCCCTTCAAAATATTAATTGTAAGATTCCTTCATAAGAAAACACATGTCGAGACCTTAATCATTCAATCAGGTAGGTTCTACCAAACAAGGGTTCCCATGTATTATCTTATGTAAGGCATGATGGTGATAACTAACCCTAAGATATAGGTTTCCAAATATCATGGTAAGATTTGGGTTACACTTATCCGGGAAACCCTAATAGTTAGGATACCAGAGGAGTATAGTTAAGTTTATATCCATATGATAGATTTTAGCAAAGAGTTGTCCACTAAACTATACAAGAGTCATTTATTATATGATTAGTATAATTCACTACCTAAATAACTAAGTGGTAATAGGAACACCAAAGAAGACTCATTGGTCAGTGAAACATAGATCAATCTTGTCTCACTAAATGGATATTATGTATTGTATCATCATTTTTAGTGGGATTAATTTTAATAAAAGCCCTTATTAAATGGATATAAAACATAATACTCATATGATAAAAGATTATGCTGTATATAATGGAGTAATCATCTTCTATCTTGAACTTAAGATCAATAGTGGACATGGAAAAACTAAATGGTGGTATTTTCCTTTATTTATACTAGAAATTAAGAATGGTTATTAATCAAGAATGGAAATTTGATTTGTTGGATGAATCCATTCCTAAGAAATTGAATAGTTATTTAATTTAATAAAAGGATCTAGATGCCTATGATAAACATCTGAAGGATTCACTAAAAGTATATACTCACATGCTTGTGACTATACAAGCCAAGTTGTAAAATAAACATGTGACCATGGATTCTTATAATATTATAGACAACCTAAAAAGGATCTACCAAGAACAATCTAGGCGTGATAGGTATGTGGTGTCAAAGGCTCTCTTTCGGTGTAAAATGGATGAGGAACATTAGTATCAAATCATGCGATCAATATGATTGGGTACACCAATTTCTTAAAGAGGACTAGTTCACCTCTTAGGCTTGATATGGCTAGAGATTTCATTATACAATCATTTATAGAAAGTAATTGATAGTTTCTTGTGAACTATAACATGATTGAGTTCAACAAAAATTTTCCTGATCACCTCAATATGTTGAGGATAACTGAGTAGGACATGGATATCCAAGGTGAAGTTCCATCATGATTGTATAGAATGGTAAATATAAAAATTTAAGATAGATAGAAAATAAATGATGTCATATAGATTCTATAGTGATGATTAAACTAAATAAAAGGAAATAGGGATAGTAATTTTATTCTGTAAAAACTATCCACTATAAAAGAAACTTCTTATAATAATTTAAGGGTTATAAGAAACCATGTGGAGATTCCACCTTAGGTATTAATGTTATAGAGTTTTATTATATTATTTTTAAAGGTATATAATACCAACCATATGTTTTAAAAATGTTGTAAATATACAAGATTTCATAAGTAAAAAAAATTGAATATGAGAGATTGAAGTTTACTTTCAAGTAACGGAGTAAGGAGTTTCCACATTAAGGAATTTTTTATAAGAAGTAATTCAAGATTGGTTAAATTTGAATAAAATATGTGTATTCTTGGTCTCATTTTGATCTCTCTTAAAAGGATCTTATAAATAATAATTGTTTAATAAATGATAAAAATAGTTTATGATTCATCCAACTCTATAATATAATTGAAAATGATACAAGGATAAAATAAATTTTATCTAGCGTAAAGTGTTTATCCAAGATTATGAGGAAATATGATTCCACCCCCAATAATGGTATAATTGATAAATTATTCGTTTTAATAAATTCCCAAACACATAGAATTCCATATATGATATGGAAATAATATTTTATTTGTTAAGTATTACCATTAAAAGAAAATAAGTGTTATTTCCAATCACAAATAAGTTTGTTATATTTTTCTTATAATTATATTTTAAAAATTATATAGTTTCTAAGAGACTAGTGGAAGTATGTTTGGACTTAGAGAAGCTCAAATTTAACCAATACAAGATTATACTAGTTAATTTTCTAAGTGAATTTCACATGATATCCTAAAAGGTTTAGGATATTATGGTAAATAAATAATGTAAATAGTTACATTTAGTTTCCATTATAAAGTGAATTTTACTTAATATCCTAAAAAAGTTTAGGATATGTTGGTAAAGATACAATGAAAAAGTTTTATTAGTTTCCAAAAGATTTCATGGGGAAAGTTTGATGGAAAGGGTTCCAAGGATGATGATGATGCACTTAAAAAGAGTTATAAGTAAGCAAAAAAGTTATTAATATCATAAAATTGGATTTTTTGGAGTTTATGAGATTGAATATTTTTAAGGACTTGAACATTAGGAATATGATTACTAAGTCTCACCATTATCCAATCTGATTTACTTCAAGATGTTACTAATTAAATAGTTTGGTAGGATGGTTTTATTATATTGTTACATAGGGATGTGTCAATAATTTCATAGAGATATAATGAGTTTAAACCACTTAAAGTGTAGTAAACATAAGATTGATCAAGCAGTGTATCATATATGATATGTTAGACAAATGTTTATGTATGATTTTGTGACTTAAAGAGTTTAAGAATATAAAACATATCATGTAAAATTAAAGGAAATCTCCATATTATCATTTGTTTATGTTGGCTATATATATGTTTATAAAGATTTATATTTCATGAAGTGTTTTTATAATTCAGCCCTCAAAGTATGAATTTGAGTTATCCCTAACCAATCTTTATCATAGATTATTATACATTTTGAAAAAATGTTATGGTTAATGGGAGTAATATTCTTGTATTAGGATAAAAAATATGTTCATGAGGTAAAAAAGTTTTTTGTACACTAGATAAACCATTAAGTATAACACATAGAGTATCATAAAATATTTCTTTGGTATACTAGGGATGAATTTTTTATATTTATAGTCCCCAATACCCGATATTGGTGAGATACCTTGCATGATAACCTTCATACTTTAATACATTTTTCTTATGCAAGCCTTATGTCTAGATAATCAGGGAGTGGTTGGGTGTGTTGATAATCATGTCATCAGTTAGAGCCTAACCAAGATGGTATTTAACCTATTGTATGATGATTACGACATATTATCCCTCAATTGAGATTGACTGAGGGAATTTTGGCTATACTTAGTGTTGAAATAGTGGGTGTCCTAGACCCAAGTTGAAGAAATTTTGATTATCATATCATATATATATAGTTAGATATACATGATGTATTTCTTACCATTATAGTATAGATATTTATGTGTCCACTATTTAATGGTAATGTACATAGATTAAGTGTTGTATAAAAAGATTATAGAAGATCCCAAGCGATAATGAGAACCTCAAGATACCATGACATTAATCATAAAAAAAATCCCTATTGTCTAGATATAACTTACTGACTGAACACAATAGATTTTTGACTATCAGTTGCTGGGGGATCATAATAATTGAGACTTCTTCTCATGACGTTTTCACTTTGTGATATCTAGTAGTGATATCATGAGGAAAACCTAACAATAGGAATACCACATGTTTTGGGTGTCATTGGTTTTTCCTATCTACGGACATGTGTATTGGTCTCCTAACTTGAGATCATTACCAGTGTGTGCCATTTGATCACGTACTTTGATACAAGGAAAAAACCATGACAATGAAATCACTGTGAGGTAGCTTGTGTTGGGTACACCATTGTTGGAATGACATTGGTTGAATAGTTAAGAAAAGATTTGTCACTTACAAGTTAAGGAAGTTATATATCTCAGGTATGGTTGTTCAGTATGGTGCTACATTAATAAGTCTTTAGAAAAAGTAGTTTAAAGGTAAATCCATCTAGAGAGTTCAATAAATAATAAAGCAAGAAAAGGGCGATGACACAAGTGTGCATCCTGCTTTATGAGATATTTAAAGACAAAGAGATTATAGTACATAATATGTGTTTGTAAGTTGGTTGTCATTGGCATGAAAATCCTTATCTCTTTAGGGGCCTTGATGGGTTACTAGACCCCACTCTTGGTATGTGAATATTATTCACTACTATCAAGATAAGGTCCTAGAGGGTCACACACAATAGCGTATTCAAGAATCCACCCTATTCAGTTGAATAGGTATTTTGGACATGGTGGGCCCCACCATGGGGTATGAGTGTTGTCCAAGTTATCGATCACAAAAGAATTAAATAAATTCATTTTATTCAAGTTATGAATAATTGAGATTTAATTTAGTTAATATATTTACAAGTTAAGTAAATATGAGAAAATATTATTCAAATGAATATTATTTTAATATTCCAGGTTTGTTTAATATTAAGAAGGATTATGAGTCAAGTAAAATGACTCGGGTTTATCACATAATATATTTTAAATATATTATTGGTATGCAATAAAATAATAAATAATATTGATGTAGTTTAGTTTGTCAAAATTATTTATTTAGTGGAGTTAAATAAACAGGGGTTGAGGAACCTAATCAAGTATTTTTAACATCCACTATATATAGGAGGATAAAGGCTCTTTCCATGTACTATTCATAATAAGAAATCTAGAGCCTCTCTCTCTTCTAATTTCTAGAGAGTGAGACTCTCGATCTAGGCGTTTGAATCATGATCTCTCTCAGGCATCGAAAGCATATTGATGCGGTGATCATCTGGGTGTAGAAGTAGTTATAAGATCTCTATTCTAGCACCCAAAATTCGACATATGATTCTCTAATAGATTTTTGAAGTGATTGTGGATGATCTAGAGGGATACTGATATGGTTTCTTTAAGAAACAATCACTAGAGATGAGTTCCTATCAAGTGCGGCTTCAGATCCAAATAGGTATGTTTTCTATTTATGTTTATGTGCTCTTTTAATTTACAATAGATCCTCAGACCATACCGGGGCTTGGATTGTCGATGATGAAAAGTTCCATCATACCAATGATGAAAGTTTTAAAATATCCAACCCGTATGATTTCATTGTGTGCCCTAGTACCTTCAATTGGTATCAAAGGGATTGTATAAATTTCCTAAGTCAAGAAAAAATTAAATTTCTTTAAATTTCAGTAGAGGGTTTAAAAATAGTCTCAAAAGATCCTACCATGATTCAATCTGAGGTCAGATGGAGATGTTACATCCATCCAAAAAAAAATTACGGATTGAAATCTATCGCTATGGGTATTAAAATTATGAACAATCTATATTTTTTCACGTTTTCAACTGGAGTTATTTCCACTAATAATAATAATTTTTATTATAATGATAATTGTAATAATTAGAATTATTTTATAATAATAATAATAATAATAATAATAATAATCATAAGAATAAGAATAATAATTATTATTATAAACAAAGTATGACTCTATAACCTTTGGAAAATTTTAAAGAGATGGGGGAAATATGTGAGTAATTCCACATATAAAACTAAAAAAATTAAAAAAGGGGTAAAGTTGGGGGGAGGAAGTAGATTAATAAAAAATAAAAAAAATTCTAAAAGAAAAAGGGGGTACAATCAGCCCCCTATATTCTTCCCGATCCGGTGAACCGGCCCGCTGCCTCCTGTTCGGACTGGCTCCCACCACCTCTACAACGCCACCGATTGTTGTCCGCACGACCATCTGCCTCCTCCCAGCTCACCTCACTGACACATTAGCCACCTCCCTATTATATAGGCACCAAAAAACAAGCCCTCCTCCTCTGAAGGGTCCTCTTGTAGCTCCCCCTTCCACACTAGATCGTCAGACGACCGCTTTAGCCCCAAATAGGCGATCCCACTTACCACTGGCCCAACGACCGCCTATGGCTCCTGTTTCCGCCTGGAGTGTTAGCCTCCTACCACCGGACACTATTCCTTCACCACTGAACACTGCCCAAATGTCTCCTTACAACCTTTCCTGGCCCGACCAGTGGCCATCATCCAACCATAGATGAAACGAGGGCATAAGGTACCCCTGATTTCCTTCTACAGGACCAGTTTCGCCCCAAAAATGCCCCGGGTGGGTCTGAACAACTCGAAACCCATCTGGACAGACCTTACTGACCCAGAATAGCCTATCAAAAGATTTTCCCAACCCATTACGGATCTACATAGGTTCGACATGACCTATAAAGGGTCAGAGCGACATTTTGTGGCCTGGTTTATTCAAAGTTAATGTATTTATTTAATTTAATTTTAGAATTAAATTAAATTATTTAAAATATTAATTTTGGATTTAGAAATAATATTTTTAATAACCAAGTAAAATTAATTTAATTTTGCTTTTAAATTAAATTAATTAATTAATTTAATTTTTGGTATTAGAATTAAATTAATTAACGGACTGAATATAATTAAATTATTTGAATTATTAAATTCATTTAATTTAATTAAATCCCTCATACATTATTTAATTTAATTTAATTTTATTGTGCTTTAATTACCCTGATTAGTCTTGAGAAACTGACCCGACCTTTGTATGTCTGGATGTTTTATTTTAATTAATTATTTTAACTGCGTGCAATGTATGTAATTAATTAAATAACAGTCTACACATCATCTTTTTTTAGGTAAATCTCTATAAGGGAATACATTTACAAAATCATCTGATGTAAATTGCACCCCTATGCCCCCTCATCCTTGAGTGAGTATATTTGTACATTGGACAAAGAAAGTGTTTGGTGTGGACCCCACTAATGAGAGATGGTATGCCTTGACAAAGATGATTCACTTTGTGGGACCCACCCAATGAGGAAATACACATTTATGAAGATGGTATAAGATGAAGACAACACCAAGTCAAGGTGAATTCCAGACAAGCTACATACATACTTGATGAGAGAGCTGCATCCTGAGTTAAGCGATGACTTAGGTATGACGTCCCTAGGTTGTGGTTGGTCCATTGAATTAAAATTGATCAACCAATATTATATGATCAAGACCAGTTAGGTAGTTATTTAATTTATGAATTTATTTATTATTTTATGCATTTTCAAACAATGAAAAATAACATAAAATAATAAATAATAAAATGCATAAAGAAGTGACATATTTCTAGGTTACTGTAGTAGGCACTGTAGTAGTCATAACTATTCATCTGTTTAGGCTTTTAGGCCACTAGTTTAGTCCTTGAGTCCTTCAAGGACTTTAGGCCACCCAAGGACTTCGGGCAAGTAAGGAATTCAGTCCACCTCAAGGCCTTTGGTCCACCTAAAGGCCTTCGGGCCACATGAAATTGTTCTTAAATAGATCAGACAGACTCTACAAAGAGCATGCTCCAGATGAGGTTTTAAATCAGGCATATTCACCAGAGTAGAGAAATCAAATTGGAAGAATGAGAGGGTATAGAAATTTCCATTGGGACCAGCCCGTGCATGCATGGGAAGCCTATCCGAACAATCCATATGAAGGTGGAGATCTAACATCATGATATAAATGCCAGGGAGGAACAATTCCAAGTAGTTATTTTCTAGATGAATTCCTCTAAGACCTACAGGTCATGTAATGTCATAAATAAGCAATGTATGTTTTCTTCTATCAATGTTTAGTTTTGAGAACTACAACATAGATGAACATGATTAACATAAATGGATAACATTTTTGAGAGAAAATCACAAAAAACCCTTAAAAAAATATTAAGTCATTACCACCTCCCATCATTCAAATTTGAACAAAATCAGATGTTTGGGGGTGCTCATCTTGCCAAAGCTAAGGGTACCTCTTACTACCAGAGAGTTCTCATGATATTGGCGAGTTGAATTAACTAAATTGGTAGTAAGAATTATCCAAAACTAAATTTCTATCATTTATAGGCAAGCATTGAGTAAATAAAGTTATGATTTTAGAAGTTGAGACTTCACTCAACTGATCAAGGAACTGTGAGTTAATGTGGTTGGCTAGCCAAATGACTACCTTGAACCCTATAAGTAATGGAATATCCAAATATTGTAGACTATGAGTGGAGGTTTATTGATCCTTTACACTAGAATACTCACGTGAAATAGTATTCTGATTCTAGCACAGAGGGTTCCTAGAATTCAATAAATTAGTTGGAGACATTTAATGATATGATTAATCAATAATGAATAAATAGGTAATCAAGATAAAAAGTACAATATGCTAAATTTTATTTTTATAGAAAATGGAAAGTAACACCACAAGAAACACTATGATAATATTGGACAAAATAAATGTACAAACTAGAACAAATTTCCAAGTAGTACATGTGCTTATACATACTATAATGATATAGTAAATTCAAGGGGCTGATGTCCTAATACCTATTAAACCACCTCAAGAAGTGTGGGTGTAAAATTACTTATAGGAGACTCATGCATATAAGATATGATGGTTATGTTATTATGATATCATCAATGTCTAATGTTTTTTACGGTTATAATATCAGGACATGGATGATATAACATATAGTCTCATCTCTGAGAAGTTTATGAGGAGAAAGTGAAGTGAGATATGAATGTGATAATTACACTGGCTTATGTGTAAAGTGAAAGAAGGGTCACAATATTTCAAGACATCTCATTCCTACACCCAATTATTATAGTTTTGTTTCACGTTATCAAATGAAAACGATGGAGTAAATTCTTCATTACTCTTTTGGGTATGGCTCACCAAGTAAATAAGAACATTAAAGATAGCACAATCTTTAATTATTATGGTGAATAAGTTGAAAGACATGGCGATAAGTCCAATGGAAATATCAACACCAAAGGAAATTTCATAATGTATTTCAATTAAATGAGGTTATATATCAAACATGAGGTTATTTTCATCACATATTATGAAATAAAACTATGGAAGTTTAATCACAATAAACTAAATTAAAGTAGCAAGTTACCACTTCTTTAGGAATATTCATCATATAAAAGTAATTTTTCAATCTTACTTCTTGGTTATTAAATATAGTATTCCTTTCACATATGTGTATTTAAATATAGTAACCAAGTAAGAAATAGAAACATTACAAGAAGTTAGGTGTATTCTTCAAGTGGTTGAGAAAGGGTGATTCCTAAGTCCACGGTGAGAAAAACATAACTTCTAATTGCCATGTGATTGATTCAAGTATAACTTTTATTGATTATAACCATAAAATTTCTCTCCAGTGTCCATTGTACACTATGATACATCATTCTATGTTCATGAATGAATTTTGTTCATGGTGTTTCATACTCAATCAATACCTCAGTGATACTTGAATCATAGGCAATAGGTGATGAATATAATGTAAGACTTATGTAACCAATTGTGAAAATTGATTATTTGTCAAGAAAAACTAAAAGTATGCATCAAGGATATACTTGGTTTGGTATTTATAATTGATATAGCTAAACAAATTTTTCATTATCAATGTATTTAGTTTAGAAAAAGAAACCTTTAAAAATAAAGGTATTCCACAAAGCTTTTAGAATTAGTTCAGCTAGTGAGTGTGAACTATTACAAGGGTAAACTATAGGTAAATATACTTCATTTTATTCCTTTAAGTTATTTAAGTAATGTTAAAGTGAAGTTTGTAGGGTTAGAAGATAAGAGTTTCTTCGGATCAGTATGCCAAAGAATATCTTGACCAAGCATTCATCAATAATGATAATGTGGCATGGAGTAATTCTTAAATTCAAATTACTTTATTTATATCACAAAATTGATTCTAATAAGGAGGATCGATGATAAGTATTACATGTTAAAATTTATCAATAAAATATAGCATGGAGAAATTCATAAATTCACATTTTATACATCAGAGTCATGATGTAAGTTGTATCAATGTTGCAACTTGCAAAAACTTCCATTATATTTCAAGATGTGCCTTGAAAATAATGATGATATCCCATAACCATATGCCAAATATAATGAAAAATGGATATCATAAAAATCATAGTATGATGGAAATACATTATTTCATATGACATGTGTTTATATGAAAAGAGTTTGTTAGGATATAAACACACTTGCATCAAGCTAAACACATTGCGCATATAAGTAATTATCCTATTTGTTGCTTAGGATATTACATAAATCCTTAAGATAGAAAAGTGATAGTCAAGTGATAGACTAAATTTATATAAAAGGGTGAACATCTCTACTTTAGATAGTGGTATAAAGATTTACTTGGGATTAGTTAATGCTAGATATGCACATGTAGTTGGTATAGGAACAAGTTCTACAAGTACATGTGGAAGAGGAATGTTCTAGTGACACATACTGCGTAAGAAGGTTAAATCCATAATGATGGTTATATTTCCATTGCGACCGGTGATAAATTATTCATTATGAATAATAATTCCTACAAGTGAGAAGTATATGGAAATTATCAAAGATTGACAAGATCAATTAAAATTAAATAATGGATTCCATATATAAAATTGAAAAGGAACTTATAAATTGAATACTGTGGTGGGTATTCAAGTGAGATAATACATGGATGGTACAAGTGTAGTACCAATAAGGATAGATTGGTAATACCAAGTTAGTATGCCTAAATCCATTAGAATTTTTCTCATCAAAGCTAATACCTATGATCATTTTATTGAGTATTAGATGTCATGACCACCATTCATGGAAGGTATCTATGTGAAACAACCCGAAAGTATGGTCATATCATAGAATGCTAATAAATTTTGTAAGTTACTGAAATCTAGTTTAGGATTTAAGTAATAAACAGGATCATAGAATATTCATTTGGAATGAATATTTTCCTTGTTCCTACAAGAAGTTAGTGGGAGAGCCATTGTTTTCCATGTGAAATATGTTCAACAACATATGGAAAACAAATATTGGTCTTACAGTTAGTTAAGATCAGGATGCAAATAATTCTCAAATGATTGAATTAAAGAAGAAACCTAAGTTATAGGAAAAAATATCTACCAAGGTTGATATAATGGTTGCTTGGACCTAGTCAATCATACATATAGTGACATGGTAGTGAAAAATACAAGTTGGAACAATTCAAGGGAAGAATTGTTACCAATGTCACATGTAATAAGATCTCTAGGTTGACATGTTTGGGACATGGGAGGAGATTCACATGGTGAGTTCAAATTCATATGCTTAAGCGATGGATCAATCACATATTACATGATATGTACAAAAAATTATATTGACGAGTGAGACAAGCTCGTAAAAGATAGTGGTAACCATACCTACAAATACCAAGTATGTTTCCGCTTCTGAGGCAGCTAAGAAGTATTTAAACACAATGATTTTTTCCAGTTCTTAGAATCATACCTAGTAAGTAAAGTATTATCATAATGTAAATTATAATATTCTTACAAGCCAAGATGTCAAGTTATGACAAATAATAAAAGGGATATACTTGAGGATATCATATCTAGAGAAGTTTTACTCAAGGAGATGAGGTCTCATATAGCAGAATCATGCGGTGAAAACATGGAAGAACCAGTAGATAAATCCAATACTCAGTAGAAACACGATCTTTATCATGTGTGTAGATAACAAGTATGGTAATCAAGTTGGCTCTAGTGCAAGTGGGAGTGATGAAATAGTGGGTTCCCTAGACCCAACTATTCAAAACTTTTGATTACCATATAGTGTATACAATTAGATATACATGATGTATTTATTACCATTATAGTGTATATATTTTTTGAATCCAATATTTAATGATAATGTCTATAGATTAAGTGTCATATAAAAATGTTATAGTACATCCCAACACTACTAAAAATATGGAATTTAGTAGTACTAGTAAAAGGGATTTATTAGCATTGATAATGAGAGCGATGTTAAAGGGTTATACAACACTCAAAAAAATCACTGTTAATGTCCCCCTTTAATAGCATTGATAAAGGGGGACTTTATCAGTGTTTTTTAGTGCCAATAAAGGTGGACTTTAATAGAACTAAAAAATCACTGATAAAGGCCCTGATGATAAAGGGGATAATTTTTTTTACTCAAACCTCTTCCTACCCCACCTTTTATTAGTGCTTAAGATAATTCCATTATCCCACATGTGCCCCTACCTCCAGCCAGTTTCAAACCCAAGACCTCCTGCTCATATCCCAGTTCCTTTTCCACCGCTCTATGCAGTTTGTCTTCCATTTTATGATATATCTATATATTTATATACATTTCATTAAAATTTTTAATCCATATATTTATATATATGTTTAGATATATCTTTATATATATATATTTAAATACATATATAATTTGTTTTGTGTGTGTACGTGTGAATATATAAAAAATATGTCTATATTGTTATATATTTGATTATAAATAATAGTACATTGTGAAAGATGATAAAAATTAAAAACCATAATATCAGTGTGAATGTAATCCCTAGAAATAAATTTAGTCTCCACTGAAAAAAGACAATAAGACCCCCTTAAAAGAGGCTGAAATTCCATTGAATGTTAAAAAATTAGAGTACCCTAAATAAAAACTTAGTTTTGGAGGCCTTCTAGGCCTCTTTTGACCTCAAAAAAACTATGACTACCCCCCTAGATTACACGATGTATAGCTTATCTTAGGATTTATTTAATATATTTTAGACCCCAAACAGACACCCGAATCAAAAGTTATGACCGTTTGAAGTTCGAGTTATGTTTTCAACTTATTTTAGATATTTTATTAATTTTTTTATTTTTATATTCAAATTGATATGAAATGACTATTACATGATAATAATTATAAAATTATTAATTAAAAATATTTTTTTAATTATTTTATAATCCATTTTCACTAAATATCATATATATTAAGTGTAAATTCCTATTTATCCTTATCTAAAACATATTTAATAAAATATATAATATATTTATATCAATATAAATATATTTATATATTAACATATTGTTTTGAATGTTTTTTTAAAATATACCCTTTATTCAGTGCTAGTAAAAAAGCACTGATAAGGAGGGGGATGTCTTTATCAGCACTTCTAAATAGCACTGATAAGGGGGGGGGGGGGCTTTATCAGAATTTTTTTACAAGTGCTGATAAAGGCCTCCCTTCAATAGTGATTTTTTAGCACTATTAAAGCCTTAGAACTAGAAAAACCCAGTTTTGTAGTAGTGCAGGTGTCACGACCCCCTCTGTCCAAAGATGTCCCTCCTAGGATGAAAATGAAGAAGGGGAGATAATGACCATTGAGCCCCTCCTCCAGTAGGCCCTGGGGTAGTGACCAACACCAAGGGTATATAAGTCTCACAAAACGGGAGGCATTTCCCTTTTTAAAGAAACAAGATCGAGAGATAAGATGTTTCATCCCAAAACAACTCCAAGATATATATATATATATATATATATATATATATATATAAGAAATCCAAATCCGTTCCAAATTCATGTTTAAAATAGAACTAATACAAAACAAAAGTCTCCAAAGTAAGTACCAAAAGTATAGCTAGGTAGTGACAAAACAACTATCAAGATCTGAGATAATAAAGTCATGTACGGTCCACAAAGCCCTCCTAGAAACCTGAAAATAGTTTTATATACGTAGGTTGAGAATACTAGTATACTTAGTAGGAATACCAAAGTCTCTCATGCACATGTGAAAGAAGCATACTAGCGCCCCTGTGTGAAAACAACAGAACTAAACAACACCTAAGTAGGTATACTAACCACCCAAATCTCACTAAGGCACGCTCAAAAAATAAGGAAAGTCAAGTAAAGTAATATAATTAACTTCGATAATAGGGTACCCCACATAACTTTACCACTGATTATCCACTCTCACACCCTAATGGAAAATGTCCTGGTGGTCCCACATCTTTTGAACACACCAAATCAAAATCCTCCCACACACACCTAGGCCTCACAACCATATCCCACCCACAAACACCTGGTCCACACACCACATCACATCCTGCCTGCACAGACTTGGGCCTCACAACCACATCTTGCTCGTAGACACCTGTTCCACATACCACATCACATCCCACCCGTAGACACGTAGGCCACATACCACATCACATCCCAAAAACACCTAGGAAAGCACAAAATATCTCACCCCAAAGACACCTAGGAAAACACAACTCACCCACACACACCTAAGCCCCACAAACCACAACCTTCCCAAAGAATCTTAGGTTACTGCAACCTAGAAGAAGGAGTAGGGAAGAGAAGGTGGCCATCCATCCATCCTCCCATCAGGATGTTTGGGAAAGACATCCTCCCCCATAAAGATGGGGGTGTTTGGTACATATTAATCAAATAGGGTGGGGTGCATATAGAAATCACAAGGAAAATACAAGTATATATAGATATAATACTAAACACTCCTGCCTAACCTATGGGTTCTCAAATAAAAAACCAGCTCACAAAATTTCCAACTTCACTGATACCTTTAAATACGCAACACCACACATAAAACCACAACCCAGATCATATTTCCAACTAATTTAATTTAACCATTACTATTCTGCATTCAAAATTAATTTATTCATTATATTAACCAAACCAACCCAATCCAATCCCAAACTTCATTAATAAATTATTTATTCATTTATTCCATTACTATCCAGAAAACTACCAAGCACAACACACAACAAGAAACATAGAAAAAGTCACATATGGAGAAAATATGGGTGAATTACCTACACCAACCAAAAAAAGTGCCCAACTCTTAACCACATCTAGCAACACAACCAAATCACAACCAGATTGTAGACCTACTACACAACACTAATCATCCATTCTACAATCAATCAATCTCTCAACCTGAGATTCCATCACACCTTCTGAACCTCACCATAACACACAACCATGCTCACAACCGTATCACCACACAAACCAACCAAAGCATAAACTCCAGATTTAATAAGGCATCCCTTATTTATTTACACTTGTAAATTTAGGGGTTATCATAGAAACAATATGATCCTGGGGCATCCATTAATTAGCTAAGTGCACATGATTAACCAATTTCCATTTAGGGTGATACCGCAACATCCATAACCAAAGAAGCACACACAAAATATATAACTAGTGCAAACAAATCCACCAAAGACCACCATTTTCAACAGGGTGCTTAGATCGTATAATCACAATATCATAAATAATAAGTAAAGTTGTGAAATGAATTCAATAAACCCCTCTTCCCTTTTAATTGAATTATCCAGTTCTTTATATTTGATTAATCCAGCACAACCATAATACAAGGGTAACAAAAGAAAAACCCCTCCTACATGTTTCACAAATAAAGAGAGACAAGGGAATCCCTACCTTAAAGGGGTGTCAACATTCTTCACATGAGAACGGGTCATGTAACGGTTCTACAATAAACTATACCACAAGATATGTATCCATATAAGGATTTCGCAACATCATCGCACCTTCAACAACCAAGAGAGACCCCATTAGGAATCATGGATAAGAACACGCCATGGCACGATGAAGAGATATGGAAGAGAACAAGAACCAAATGAGGTAAACTGCTAGAAAATGAAGGGAAAAAGTACCTTGGATCACCAGGGGATCCAAAAGATGATTCTTGAGATCAACAGATTGAAGATGGAGGAAGAGGGTTCTAAGAACTCCTTGGGGCACCTAGGGTTTGTCTAGAATGAGATAGAATGATTTAGATATAGGATTTGTAAAAACCTGAGGGGCTATAATGTTTTAAAACATTACAGAATCGGGGGATTACATGACATGAAATCCCCTTTCATGCTGTGAAATCCCCTTTCATACCGTGAAATCTATCGAAGTCCACTTCCACTGAAAAATGCATCACCTATCATTTTATTTTTATACTTAAAAACCTGAAACATTTCACACCGTGAATCCATATTTCACACCACATAAAATTTTTAATGTTGTGAATCTTTCTAGTAAAATCTATCAAACCAAACTTCATGTTGTGAAATCAATCTACATGACGTGTAACCTACCTACTTCCAATTTTTAACAACTGAACTTCTCCAAACTCCCTCCGAGCCTCCTCCAAGTACTTCTAATGAACAAACTCTCAATGTAATGGACTAGGAAGGTATAGAACATTACAACATGCTATAATGAGAACCTCAAGATACCATGACATTAATATTAAACAAAGTTCCTATGGTCTATATACATCTTACTGACTGGACATAATAAATGTTTGACTATTAAGTGCTGGGAGATTATAAATATTGAGACTTCTTCTCATGAAGTTATCACTTAGTGATCTCTAGTAGTGAGATCCCGAGGATAGACCCTCCAATGGGAACACCACATGTTTTGGGTGTCATTGGTTATTCCTATCTATAGACATGTGTATTGGTATCCTGAATTGAGATCATTACTAATGTGTGTCATTTGATCACATACTTTGATGCAAGGTGAAACCATGATAATGAAATCATGGCAAGGTCGCTTGTGTTGGCTATGTCATTGGTGGTATAGAATTGGTTGAATAGTCAAGAAAGGATTTGTCACTTACAAGTTAATGAAGTTATATATCTTAGGTCTAGTTGATCATGATGGTGCTACCTTCATAAGTATTTTGACAAAGCATTTGAAAGGTAAATCCATCTGGATAGATCAATAAATAATAAATCAAGAAAAGGTCCATGACACAAGTGTGTGTCCTTCTTTATGATATATTTAAATACAAAGAGATTATAGTACACATTACATGTTCATAGGTTGGTTTTCATTGCTATACAAATACTTATCTCTTTAGGGGACTTGATGGGTTTTTAGACCCTTATCTTGGTCTATAAATACTATTCAATACTATTGAGATAAGGGTCTTGAGGGTCACACACAATAACGTATTGAAGAATTTGCCCTATTCAGTTTAATAGGTATTATGGACATGGTGAGCCCCACCAAAGGGTACACATGTTTTCCAAGTTATCAATCCCCAATGAATTAAATAAATTTATTTTATTCAAGTTTTGAATAATTGGGATTGAATTTATTCAATGTATTTACAAGTTAAGTACATACGAGAAAATATTACTCAAATAAATATTATTTTAATATTCCAGGTTCATTTAATATTAAGAAGGATTATAAGTTGAGTAAAATGACTCAAATTTATCATGTAATATATTTTAAATATATTAAAAACATGTGATAAAATAATAAATAATATTAATGAATTTTAGTTCATCATAATTATTTATTTAGTGGACATTAAATAAACAGGGGTCGAGGAACCCAACCGGGTATTTTGAACATCCACTATATATATGAGGAGAGAGGATCTTGCCATGTACTATTCATAGTAAAAAATCCAGAGCCTCTCTCTCCTCTCCTGCATTCTAGGGAGAGAACCTTGATCCAGGTATTTGGATCATGATCTCCCTCAGGCATCAAAATCATATCAATGTGGTGATTTTTGGGACATTGAAGTAGTTGTTGGATCTCCACACTAGCACTTGGAATTTGACATACAACACACCAAAGTATTTTTGAACCATGTGTGGATGATCTAGAGGGATCCTACTATAAATACATATATCAATAATCACTGGTGATGAGTTCTTGTCAAGAACGGTTTCAGATATGAAAAGGTATGTTTTCTATTTATTTTTATGTGCTCTTTTAATTTATGTGAGATCCTCAGACTGTACCGAGGCTCAGATTTTCGGTGATGAAAAGTTATATCTTCCCGATGATGAAAATTTTAAAATCTCTAGCCCATAAACTTATGTTGCATGACCTGATACCTTCACTTATAAGGTATATATTATGTGCTTATCTACTTGGATGGAGTACATGTGATGTGATCATCTTCTAGATGAATGAAATGTGATGTATTCATCAACCTAGTCAATCTATACTTATAGAGTTGAAAATGTTTGACATATACTATGTTCCATGGTCACTAAATGCCATAAATAAAGAAAACATATGAAATTGCACATCATCATGTGATGTGGCTAGTGGAAAAAAGTATAAATATAAATGTGTTTGATGAAGATCATGAAAAACCCCTTTGTAGATTGAGTAGCATTGAATCTTTGATAGAGGATACTATTTTCTTACATTTATGGATCTGATGATTCATATTTGTTTCCAATTGTACAAAGGATCATGGACTCACACTTTGTGGTTAATCAAATGTGGACTAAGTTTGACTGAGAGAGATACTCTAAAAGTGTTTCTAAAGTTTTATCCAAAATATTTTTTGGATGAGGTTTTCACAAGGTATTTCATGCGATGTAATAAAAGTTAAAATTAATGATAACTTTCCAAAAAAAATGATAATATTTTCAAAATAAATTTTGTATATGATTTCAAAAGTCATTGCATATGATATGGTGTAAGTTGAAATGACATAAAAGTCTATTAAGATTTAGTTTAAGTGGGATATTGAAAGGAATGTGTTCTAAATACATGTGATATCATGTAGTATGATATTTTTTTTAGTAGGGTATGATAGGAATATGGAAAAATGATTTTATTTAAATACCCATGGTATATCATAATTTATGATATATGGGTATCACATAGACTGCCTTAGATAGTCATATTATATGATTCAGTGAGTTATAGTTCCATAAATCATAAAGTAAGATAAATCTAACACTATTATGATTCATAGAAGTTAGTGAGATCTCATACATATTTTATTTTTTTATTAGCTATTCCATAATATAGAAAAATGGAAAGTTACTATTCAAGGGTTACATAAGATGTAAACAAAGGCATTAATCAAATTTTTAAGAAATTTGTGAGTAATTTCATTGGATCATGGAGAATAATTGCAAAATACATAAAGGAGGCTAGGATATGAGTATATATATATGATTATATAATATCCATTAAAAATAAATATCCCCTCTCAAATATCTCTTCTTCCTTCCTTCTTTTCTTCTGATATACTTGTATATCATGAAGGTTCAAAAGGTTTTTCCTAAAGAATTTGGGTGATTAAGTGTAACCCATGAATACACCTCAGTGGGAAGATCCTTTTGGTTGTTCCTTGATATTCTTCATTAATAATTGATTGGAGGAAATGACAACATAATTCTATGGTGTAAGGTACATGTTCTTTATTTCTAATTTTGTATGATTTTAGTTTCAAAAAAATAATGATCTTGTTTTAATGGGTTTTAATCACTTTCAATACTTTGATTAATAATTAACCATCCCTTAGTTTCCTTTCATAAATTACAAAAAATTGTAATATAACCATTGGAAATTTTAGGAAATATTATAGAATGGGTAGAATACATAATATTAATTTATCATAAATTATTAAGAATGAATGTAGAATATGTTATAATTATTAGTTTTATTTAATGTTTGATTAAGTTATGGAATTTCTTAGATAATAACACCCATTTGAAGAAATGATAATAAGATGAACTATTGAGGTTATTATAAGGTTTTTTCTAAGGATAGAATATTTGATATAAATGGATGAGTTGAATAATTTTAGGATCTAGGATATATAATCCATAGGATGTAAAACCCTAATAAACATCTGTTAAGTTATAGATTAATAGTATATGTATAAAAATGTGAACACATAAGGTTAATATATAAAATTTAATTTAATTGATGATGTTTTTTTATAAAGGTAATGATCTTAGATTAGTAACATGTGTTAAAATTTAAAAGGGATAGAGTATTGATAATTATTATTATTTTATTTTAGGTTGAATCAAACATTTAATAAACTTTAGATTATATTATTAAATTTAATTTTATAATTTTTATATGTTATAACTATATTAGAAAAAATATTTCAAAACATTGATTAATATAGGGCCTATTCAATAATAAATATAAATATTAATTTATTTTTCTTAAAGATCAATTAAAATATTGAAGTGACCAAGAATATGATGTAACACTGATAAGAGGGGTTGAATCAATATTAATATTTAACAATTTCTTATAGAAATTAACCAATATTACTTTTAGAATATGGATCCACTAAAGCTTTAAATCACACCCTCACCCATATGTAACAAATGTAAAAGATAACTGAAGGTGCATAGGATTTTTACATGGTTCAATCCCAATGTGGGAATCTACTAATTAGTATGTTTGGTTTCATCTCAATACACAAGTTATTCACTAATAATATAAAATTAATATATGTAGGCTATATATAAAAATTAATTTCACTATATACCTATAGTTTCCAGTCTCCCAACTGGTTATTTATACTGACTCTCAACAGTTTTCAATGAAAACATTAATATAATTAGAAATATCCCTTTATCTATAGATTTCTTCAATAATAAAAGTGGTCTTACTTTGAGTCGTATGAAATATATAGAATTAACACTTGCACCCTTCTTCAAGAACCTAGTTTTTAGACCTTATACAAGATTGTTAAATTTATATTTCTCACTTTTTTAATCACCTAATAATTTTTAACCTACACAGGATCAAGACATTAGATTTTCCCACCATTTATAGGCTTTTATATTTTGAATATCAACATCTGAAACTTATACATGTAGATTATCAATTATATGATATTCTATAATTTCTTTTCTTCCTACTTGACTCTAAAATTATTTGGAATCACAACCCTTCTTCTTCAACTCAACTGATCTTCTAGAATATGCAGGTCGACTGCTCTTAATATCTTCTCTTAAATTATCTAAAAAATACCAAAATGAATCACCACTTCATATACCCATTAATAATCTAATTAATATAAGAAACAAGAGTTCTAAAATTTTAATCTCCCATATTTCTCAATTCTTATCCGACCACCATCAATTCTTATAAAAATATTGGATTCTGACTTCATTAAAGCTTCTATAAAACTTGATGTCAACTATCATCAAGGCTTACACAAATCTCATCTAGAATCATGACTTCAATCTCATGATTTTTTATCTTTAAGTACATATCAACATAACCACATTGAATTTTAATTCATAGAAATGTTATGTGAAATCACATGAAGATTTAGAATCTTATATTTATTTAACTCCTATTGACTCAAAAAAATTATAATATGAAGTTTACTTTTATTTTTCTTTAGGTTCTACATCTTCCTTTGTATTTATAAAATATAAAAATCTTGCAACTCCCTCTTCTAGTTCTATTCTAGAAATCCATACTTCTTAACCATTCTTATTAGTATTCTTTGAATCAACCATCATCTTTTGGATCTTCAAACTTAATCTGACATACCTCATAAGATTTTACTTTTCTACTTTCATTACCCCAACACATCATTGAAACTATAGCTTACAACATCCCAAATTATTATACACAACTCATATTCATAAATTTCAATCTTCTCAACTTCCAAATTGATGAGCCTCCTCAAATTACACTTTTCTCAAGTTTCAATATTTTGGCCTTTGGTAATTTACCATCTTGAATCACTTTCCAGGATTAAATCACACCCTTACATATCAGCTTGAAATATATACTTTAAATCTCTTATATATTAATTTAATTTTTTTCATTTATCTCACTTCTATTATGATTTGTAAAATATCTTCCATCTGTACTAGTGAACTACTATGTATTACCTTAAGGTTTTCCATTTCTTGATATTCAACTTTACTGGGAAATATTATGTAACACAATATAAACTCCCATGGACTTTTCTAATTATTCAAATATTCTAAATTTCAGATACTTTACATTCTTTAATCATTTTATTTAGACTGATAATCCATCATGAATTGTTCTAAAATGATCATATTTTTTGTTACTTTGAATGATCAACATAGAATTTTATGACTTGAATTTTAAGGCTTTTAGTTAGTTTAGATATTGTATCTCTCTAGTTGCCTCATCTTTTAGATGCACTTATTGGAAATTCAGATTTGATCATATGTATAGATTCCTTTTTAAACAATCAAATTTTCTTTAATTTCTTAATTCTTCACAACATAACCTTTTTATTATCATTAATAAATTTTGGATTCATGAAAAATCAAGGAACTTTATATCTTTATTAGAAAATAAAAAACCAAAGTCACATCGAACTTCATGGATGTAATTTTTAGTTCAGTAATATAGATAAATTATGGATACATAATAAATTATTCTAACTTTATGATTTGAACTTCCAAAATTAAGAGCTTTATCTTTAATTATTTATTAAAAACATTCTCACACACAAGGTTGAAAAAAATTCAACACCTTTAACAATTCAATGGGTTATTCAATCTCTCCCTTTGGATTTGTTTTCAACACCAACAAGTCTCATCATTTTATCAAGTCATAAAATTTCTCAAAGAGAATTGTCCTAACACCACACTGCTTGGTAAAGTAATTTTTTTGAGATAATTAAATCCCTTATTGATAATAAATTTGTGGCCATTATTTTTATATCCCCCCTCAATCATCCAAATTAAATTTTCTCTATATTTTTTTAATAAAAATAGCTTCATATTAATAAAATATAAAGTATCTTTATCACAAATTCTTTTTTATACTTTTCTCACCATTTTAAAACAAAATCCAAAGGATAGTGGGGTATTACATAATATAATTAAGTAAGAGTGAAAGACTAAACATGAAGTTTCATACTTAATTCTTCAAATCTCTAATTGGGAATAACTTTAGTGAACATATTAATAATATGATATTTTATGAAAATATACTCCAACTTCATATCTCCATTAACAAAACTATACTTGATGAAATGATATTTGATATCAATATGTTTAGATCTAGAGTGTTTCATCATATTCTTAGAAATATTAATTATATTTAAATTATAATAAGTAATTTCAATGGTTTCTCAATGTTCACCTTCAAATCTTCCAACTATAATTTTATCCATAAAATCTATGTACATGAATGTGTAGAATAAATATATTCAAATTTATCTATAATTAAATCTACATAACTTTATTTATTACTATAATAATTCACATAACTTTCTACTAAAAATAAATTTCCTCCCAATGTTTGTTTTCTATAATTATACTCTCCAAACTAACCGACATTAGTGAAACCCAACAAGTTTAGTTCTTTAATTATTTTATACACTAAGCTGTAGCTCAATGCTCCTTTTATATACCTAAGAATTTTATTAGTATAAAAAATGTGTGATTACTTTGTATACCTTTGATATATATATCACAAAAATTAAATTCATAAACAAAATTTAGTCTTGATTTGGTAAGATAAAGATAACTTATAATAAGCTTCCTGAAGTCCTTCTGATTCACACTTTTTTTTTATTCATCTTTTCTCAGCTTCACACTAAATATCATGGGTGTGTATAATTACTTTGAATATTCCATTCCAATCTTCTTCAAAAATTCCTTGTAATATTTCTCCCAATATAATAAGATGTATTTTTATTTCTATACAACTTGTAGTCCTAGAAATAAATTTATCTCTTCGATCATTGATATCTCGAATAAATCTTTATTTGTTTTAAAAATTCCTTACATGAATACTCCTTTTCGATTTTAAAAATTATTCCATCAACATAAAAAATGAAAATTATATTAAATTTTCTCATCTCATTCATATATAACTTGTATTTAAAATCTTCTTTAGAAAATTTCAATTTTTTTAGGCAACTATTGAGTTTGGAGTATCAGGATCTAGGGGCTTGTTTTAACCCATACAAGTCTTTGTTTAATCTTCACACCATGGTTCCATTACTATCAAATAAAAATACTTTATATTGTTTAATAGAAAATTATTTTTTAATTTCTCTAAAAAATAAGGGATACTTTACATCCATATGATAAATTCTATAATTTTTTTGTGTTGCAACAATAAAAAAAATTTATGATAAATTCAGGTCTTGCAATTGGTGAAAAGGTTTATTCAATGTTGGAACCTTACACTTGATAATGACCTTTAAAAACCATTATGTACTTATTTATTAAAACCTAAACCTTTTAATTGAGTTTATTTTTGAACACCCACTTGGTTTCTATATCATTCTTTCCTTTTTTTCTAGGAATAAAATCCAAAGTTTCATTTTTCACAATTTGATCTAGCCCTTTATTCATAACATTTATCTACTCCTTGTGATCCAAAACCTATATGACTGATTATGAAACCTTCTTTTCACTGTTATTTATTATTTTATATGAATTTTGGGTAATTTAAAATTTTGGAAGTTTTGGGTGGGAAATTTTTGTTTTCTGGATTTGTTTTTTCATTAAATAGTTACTACACATGATTTAGAGAAAAAGATGCAACTTCCCTCACAAATGGAATTTTATAATTCAATTTTTTAATGATTTTTATATATAGATAGAATATATCTAGGGTTCAAACCATGAAAAAATCATACAAACCATGAAATTATCTTTTTTCATGGAGTGTTGGCACACAAATTGAGCATGGTTAGGAGAAACTGTGTGGTGACCAAGTGGGGGAACCTAAAACTCTTAACAGATCCATTTTCTGGACTAGAATAGAATTTTCCTAATAGTGTAGAAAAACTATACAGTATACCTAGGTGTGGATATTTCCATCAACATGGTTGGTTCAAAATTTTCCAAATTGTATAACCAAACCATACGGTCTTCCGAGATTCATTAAAAAGTAGAAATTGTATTTATTCCCCCTAGAGGTTTTAACTTTGACCACTCCTCTTCCTCCCCATTCAACCCGTATGGTTATGGATCCTTCCCCCTATCTGGTTTCCCTCTACAAGTGTAACACACCAATTTTTTATTAAATATATATTTTTCAAATAAATTTAATTTATTTTATAGCTTTCATTACACACAACATTGAGTTTTAATAAACTGTGATATATTATTAATATTATTTTGTAAACATGACATTTATAAACTAGATGCTAAACTTGACAGTATGAATATGAATATTTTTTTAAAATACTAAGTATAAAATTTTTATATAAATAAATCATACTGATTAAAAAATTACTTAATTTTTAGTAAATTCCTTATATGTTTCAAAAATATTATTTTCTCAAATTTTTTTTTTATTTTTGTGAAAAAATAATAAAATTATTTTTTTCCACTTTTAGAAAATTTATCTTTTTAAGAAAAACTTCATTTTTGAAATATAAATTTCAAAATTAAATTTGAGTGATTTTTTTATAATTTTTTGATTAGAATAATTTTTCAATGAATAATAAAAAATAATGATTTTTATTAAAAACTACTTTTTCATTTAAATCATTTAAAAGCTCCATTTTATTTTAATATTATTTTAAAATTAAAATTATTTCAATTATATATTTATTAATCCAATTTATATCATTGTATTTAATTTCATATTGAATTTTTATATTAAAACTTTCTATAGTTTTGAAAATTTTCTCTTTGGGAAACCGTTTTTTCATCCTATTTGCGAGATTAATCTTAAATTAAATTCTAAAAACTATATGATTTTAATTTGATAAAATGGTTCCACTATTTTGAATAATCCTAATTTATATTATATAATAAGGTCAAATTAATTTTTAGTCATAAATATTAATAAATATAATAAAAATTAATTATCGCGATTAAGGTAAAATGAGGTTTTATGCGTTACATGCGCTTGTGTTACAATTAATTTTCCACACACATAGGATTTTTATTTAATAAATTTGATTTAATATTTATTATCACTGGTTTTGAATTATCTAATAAGTATTATTTTCATTTTATTCTTAAATGATAAATTACCTAGGTAAATAAAAACATATAAGCTACCGTGGTGAACACTAACATGGAAAAATTAAGTAAACTTAAAGGATAAGGAATAATATGTTAAAAAAATGTTTTTTGTGTGTGGAGTTATTAATAAATTATATAATAACTAAAATAAATTATTTATTAATTTTTGAGTCACTTGGTGTGAGAGTGAGTTCTCATTATTCAATAGTTTTGGGTATTTACAAAAATACCACTCCTCCTTAATTATAAAAGGGAGCTTATTTACCTCACTTATTTGCACCTATTAAGCCCTTTTTACTGACCAAAACCAAAAAAAATATGTCCCCAACATACTTATATGTTCTCTAGATCTTTTGTCTTCCCAAAAGACCAATTGTAGAATCCTTAATAAGAGATCCAAAGGAGGTTATTCTAAGTGAAGGTAATTATCTTTAATAAGCTCTTTATTTTTACTTATTCTCTCACCACATTCATTCATGTCCTAATAATTCTAATATAATAAAAAATTATCCAAAATATATTTATATGTTATTATATTGATTGCATAACCTATATCCATCTTCTCTTCTATCAAATTGGAAACAAAACCTTCAATCATGTGTACGACATACTATCACTTTACGAACCGATGTAATTCGTTTTCCATAAAAACCTATTATGGATGGATATAATGATGGATTTAATGTTTATATATGATATTTATGATATTATTATACTTCTTGAATTATAATATCAAATATACTTTCTTAATTTACATTCCTTGGGAATACGAAAACATTGCTTGTATGTACGGCAGACTACCGTCTCACGAAGCGATGTGATTATTTTTTCACTTAATATTTACATGGAAGGTAATAAAGATAAATTTAATGAATATATGTGATATATATGATATAATAATGACTATATAAAGTTTATATATTATTTAACTTTCTTTCTTTCCATTCATCGAGAAAATGGAAACACCGTTCATGCATACATATAACCTACCATCTCTATGAACGATGTATTTCATTTTCTATCACTAAATTTTAAGGATCAATATAAATAAATATATACTGAATATATATGATATTTATATCAAATTTAACATTTCATATATTATTTAACCATGATCAAAGTTAAATGAATGAAAATACCAAATCAAAAAATACATGAAAAACAAAGCAGTTATTACCCAAAATGCAATTTTAACAAGGAAATGTTAATAAAAAAGTAATAAAAGTTCATAAGTAAATAATATATGGTATGATATTTATAATTATGGTTTTTAATATATGAATAATAAACCTAAATTTATTATATAGGAGTTTTTAATGTGTAATAAGGAAGTCAATACTTAAAGAAATAGATCTCTAGTCTCTCTTTTATTTATGGGAGACATATGCCATATTCACCACTTGTTTATTTTGTGTGGTGTATATACTACATATGAATATATTATATTAATATTATTATGAAAATTATGATATATACATATCCATATAAGTTTCTCTCTTTCATGGGGCTTATGACTCAAAAGTTACCAAATTGGCAAGGGTTTGATGTTATAATCTCATTGTTTATGATGATTTTTTATGATTATGATTTCTATGATGGGATATTATGATATATTTATCAATAAATTCATCAATTTTATTATAATATGGTTATTTATTGAGAATACATTTTTTCTATTCATTTTCATCTCAATATGTACTCAAGATTCTAAAATATATTTTTTAAATAAAAATGACTTTTTCTCCCTTTGGTCAAAAACCATTTTTCTTCCATATACATGTTTTATAAAATTGTTTTCATGAATATTTAAATATTAATATATGATTATTTAAAGTAATTTTTATCCATGTTTGATTTTTTTTAAAATGTTTTAAAAAGTAATATTCATTTTTTCCCAAACAATGCTCATTTGGATTTTACTAAAAATGTGAAAGAAATATTTGTTTTAACATGTACAACATGAATAGAATAGACCAAGGTAATGACTGATTAATTTTTTAAAGATTAATTTATAATTTTCAAAGGATATTTTCATAGAAAAGTATTTTCACAATTTTTTGTTAACTTTTAGTTTTAAAATGGTGATTTTCAAAGTGAAAAGGTTATTTTCCCCAAGAAATGTTATAAGTGATGTTTCAAAATAAATTTCCATATAATATCACATCCTTTGATTTTACATAATATTTACTAGATATATGATACATTAATACCATCCTTATTCTTTATATGGGTGGTTTATGATTATGATGATAATATCTCCATGAAACCCACTCCATTTTTATGGGTTTTTCTATGATGAAATGATGAAATGTTTATGAAACCTATTTATTTTCCATAGGATATTCTATAATGAAATGTTTATGAAACCCATTTATTTTCATGGGTTATAATATGATGAATGTTTTATGAACTTTTGGAATATATATGTATGGTTTTCATTATGTGATTGTGGTTACATTATAACCAAGGATGGTGGTCATGTTATAAAAAAGGACAGTGGTCACATTATAACTAAGGATGGGTGAGACCCATATCTCCCTCCAATGCATTGGGTAAAGATTGATATCTCACTATATAAGTAGGATTGTAATGAGAAGTAAAACCAATTTAATAAGGGAATTTTTCCACTATGATAGTTGTGGGAGTGAACCATGACTACTATAATGGTTTGATTAGTAAACCCAATCCACTACAATAGTCTATAGAGTGAACCTTGACTACTATGATGGTTTGGGGAGTGAACCCAATCCACTCTGATAGTCTTGAAAATGAGTCTTGACTACTAAGTAAATGGTTTTATTTGATTATGTGTGTAGAAAAAATCTATGTCTTATTCCAATGTTATGATCTAATGGCTTATTTTCTTTGATTCATTTATGATTCATGTCTTATGAACTACCAAGATTTATTCCATGAATCACATTTATGATCTATTATATATAGATTATAGTTTTTAAATGTTATTCTCATATTCTCACACCCTTATTCTCATGATATTTTGATATGTCCCTTGTTTACCCTTACTGAGCATCTGAGATCATCCTTTATTATGTTTCCTTTCCTCAAGTTATAAATAAAGGTGTTATGTATGACATGTCTAAGAAGAGTTATATTTATGAAGAACTTAGTGGGAGATGATATTGTTCACTTATGAACCATTTTTTATGTATCCGAGTTTCTAAAGGCACTAGACCTAAACTATTATAGCATGGATTCTTATGTTATGTAATGAATATTCATCTATTAGAATGTAATATTTATCTATGTAAAGTATGTATTTCTATACCAAGTGTCTTATCCATGGGATTTCTAAACGTTTTAGTGGTGATTCATCAAGGAAATATCCTCTAAACCTTCTCCTCTCTTCTCCACCACCCTTTTTATCCTTTCTTCTCCAATCCCAACATGGTATGATGACCTAGGGTTTTTATTGAATTATTTTTAATTATGTGGTTTTCTTACTTAGGTATTATTTAGGTATTATAATTATTGATTAAACTTGTTGAAGTGTAGAAATATTGTGGTTTAGAAAAGAAATTTGTGTCCAGTAGGTTACTCCATGCTCGAGTCTTTGAATTTAAATCCATTAATTGATTACTTTTTTCTAACCCTAATTTTGGGTTCCTTTAAATTTATAAAAAATGTTATAATGATTTTTTTTTGTGAAAAATTCAGGTTTTCTTGTATTTAAATATTGATATAAGGGGTATTCCCCATGTTTTGATGCCCAAACCCATTTTCTCATAAATTAAGCACCATAAGTGATTTTTTAAATGCCTAAGAGGATTGTTTTAAAATGAATTTTATGAATAAATGTGTTTGAACCCATTTGGGTCATGAAATGGGTGAGATTTTTGTTTTCATGGATTTTTTTAAAGTAAGAACATGATTTGGTTTTGTAAATGGTTTTAATTTAAAGTGGTTAATGTTTAAACGATTTAAATGCATTTTTCAATGTTTATTTGAAATAATGATTTGAAATTGAATTTAAAATTTTGTAAAAAGGTACTCAATATTCCAACTTAGTTTTATCTTAGTTTCGGTTGGAACTTTTAATGGGTTAGATAACTGGGGTGTGTGATTAACCTCTATCATGACCCTTATTTATGTATTGGTTGGATTATTTCCCATTACATGATGTTTTTCTTTAATTTATGGTTGTATTATATGAAAGGGGTTATTTTTTGAAAGGGTATTAGAGGTTTAGTGAGAGTTATTATTGTTATTTTTTGATGCCTGTGATTCTTATTTCTTATTCATACTCATATCCATCGAGATTTTCATGGGAATATAAGAACTATATATAAGATCTGGATGAGTGTTCCACTAGCATTGACTGTGAACTTGTTAGTTCTCTAAGTATGATTGTTTTCTACTAGGGGTTACTTACCGATGATACCACAGTGGTACGACGATGTTTAGTGTAGTTAAGTTAACCTATAGTTGGTCGATTCCATTTTAGGTATCCCATTAATTTAGGTCCAGCATCATTTCATGTTTGGACCAATGTGTTACCCATGATACCTTTTTATTGAAGATGAATTTGTTTGTGGACTCCCATTCAATACTTTTTTGGTATCATCTTACCATTGTTTGGATTAGTGTCACTTTTTAAATTATTGTATTTACATTATACCTCTTGATATGTGGGTTCTCACTGTGTATGTTTTATTTCCTTATGGTTTGTCTTACCTTTATTAATTAGTTTTAAAAGGGGTTTTTGTAAAAAGTTTCAAAACAAGAAAAATGTTTTGGTTTTTCTGTATAAACTTGGATGTTATGTTTTCAAGTTATTTATTATCTTTAAATGGTCAATTCCACCCCTTGTTATAATGATAATTTTAAAATAGAAATTCACTTTGTTTTAAAGGGAAGATTTTTTAAAGGACATGTTATTGGTTTTTTATAAAATAGAAACCTTATATTCATACTTGTATTTTAAACTATCATAAAATGGATTTATATTTAAAGGTTAAGCATAAGGTGTGGGAAGGATATCTACTAGGCATTTTTACTCATGCCTATCATTATATGTTTAGTGCAAGTTCTGTTTAGACACTGCATTTTCTTTATTGGATTTTGGTTTAAGTATGTTGATAACAAAAAGTGAGAGTGATTAACTTGCCACCAGATAGGTTGTTATAGATTATTTTATTTTAGTTTTCTTCTACTTATTGGATGTATCATTCCATATCAAAATTCTCAATCTAGCCTCCATTTTGGATCATTTTGTAGTTGTATTTTTTACTCATTTTAAATTTTATCATGGGATGTTTCGGATGAACACTCTGGTTTGTTTATTTTTTATGAGTTATGATTGTGTGAATAGGCCCTGTTTGGTTATGCTTATTATGTTTCTACTTATTTATTATGAATGTGATCATCTTACCTATAAATTGGTCATTCCAAATTTCTAGGATAGGATCTTTGAATTTTTTATTTATTTAGTGGGTTAAATCATTCCCAAGTGTGATTCCTTTATGTCCAAACACTAGTTTTCAGCTCATGGGAATTAGGGATGCTCTTCAGGACCAGTAGAGAATCAGGTGAGGTGACATGTTAGGTCAGCCTGTGTCAGTTCATTACAAATGGTATCAGAGCCTATGTTATCTATTAATAAGGCCTAGGTTCATGAAGAGATTGATTTTTTGGGAGTCATATAGCATGAAGATAATATTGTTGGGACTTTGGGGGTTGGGAATTAATAGGTGATTGATCACCACCTTTCATGACGATGCTTGAGCTATCATGGGTAATTGGGATTTGGATTTCATTTTTACTATCCATATTGGATTATGGTTTTAGATGGTTGTATTTTTATCCTCACTAAAATAGAATGAGTTTATTTGGGGGTTGTTCTTGTAATATTAGGATGAAAATAAATATGGAATTAGAGGTGTGAGGTTATCTTGCATGGTTTGACAAGCCATGTAGTGACCAAGCACTTGATTTTGGACTTATTATAGGAACTATTTCATGATTGATACATTTTTCGTCAAACCATGTAGTCAAGTAAAGCATGTTTTTGAATCTCATTTAGTTTTTCTATTCATACCTCTTGATTCTTTGATTGACTAGAGTGATTTAGAAGTGAATAAAGGATCAAGGTTGGTTTTGTGATATCTTGATAATGGTGAACTAGATTTTTATTGGTATTTTTGGTGCATATTTTCTTGTGTGTTTGTTTTAAAATTGATTTTGTGTGTGTGAAAGGAGATATTTTATGAAGAATATCTTTAGTTTTAATGGGGACTTAGGGATTATTTGATAAATGTATTTGGTTTTAGATAATGTTCTTGGAAAATGGTTATTCTAGTCATGGAATTTGAAAATGGGTTTTGATTTTAAAATAATTTTTATTAAGGTTCATATTTTTATAAAAATGTGATATGAAAAATGTTTTAAATATTTTAGTTTTTTTTATAAAAGGGATTTTTTATTTTGGATGCATTTTCAATACAGTTCATTTCTTAATGTGATTGGAAAATGTTTTTAATTAGGATTATATTTTGATGTATTTTTTATAGTGTATTTTTTCATTTGGTTTTTTTACCATGGTTTATTTTGGGATTGTTTTATTTGAAGTAGGAGACATGAGTGGATGGATTCATGTTTCATGTGTTTTTTAGTATTCCCTAGAAAATTATTTTTGAAAGGTGTAGTGTTTGTTTCTAGTGGTGATCTTTAGGGTGTTCTACTATTGTCTAGGTGTAGTGAAATTTTACGATTGGTGATAATAATCAATTTTGGGAATGAAGATGACAATTTTTTTTGTGATAGTGGCGAGTGTTAGTTTTTCATTAGTGCTTGTTGAGTTTAGAGTAGTTGAAGTTTATAGGAAAATCTAGATTATGGGTTCTTTTGGAATCTATTTGATTATCCTTTATGGGATGTCTATTGTTTTAATGATGCACACGCCTTGGTGTTGGTTACATGTTTTAGTTTTTATGTGATTTCAACCATGTGACAGAGCTCTAATTTTGAGAGATCAAACATGGGAAGACTTGGGTGGATGTTTGGAGAAATTAGTATGAGTGATGTTTCATTGGTTTGGTTGGATTCACCAAGAGATGGTGTTCTAATAGAAAAGTCCTAGGCTACTCTCTTTCTTAGACCAAGGCTAGAGCCCATGTTTTTCTTATTGATGCATGTTGTAGTTTGAAGCATTTTAGTTGTATCTTACCTTATCTTTTTAGGTCTACCCTGATTGTTCTTTCTTGTGGCAGTATCCCATCTATGTTTTTGGATTTTTATGGAATGATGTAGATTGACTAGAATTATTTCCTTTGTGGTATTTATTATAGTCCTTAATTGATCATGAATATGGTTTGCATGAGTATTGATGGCCTGTTTCCTGAGTGTTATAAGGATCAAGTTAGTGGGGCCCCTGATGAGTTTTTCATTTATTAATCGATCCGTCTTTTGTGTGGAGTTTAGTCTTGTAAATTTTTTGAAAATGGTTGGTTTCTTTGAATTATTTAATAATTTATATAACTATTAAATGTTGGGGAGGCCACCATGGATGAATTCTTCTATCAGGTTCTTATCTATTGACTCCATGTCTTTTGGTGATGTGATTTAGAGTCTTTATGGGTGATCATATGTAGAGAGGTTAAGTTCTATAGGATGATCAGTTTTTATTTTGTGGATGGAATTATAGTATATTGTTTATTTTCTTTGAGTTTCTTCAGGATATGTATCGATGCCATGGTGTCTTTGGGTTCCTAAAATAGAATTATAAGAGAGAGTTGAACCTTTATCCTTTACTTGGTTGATCTTTTCTACTATATTTATTCTAGGGTAAGAAGTGCTATATTGGGAAGAATTATGACACCTAATTGTCACATTTATTTATTATTTTATATGAATCTGGTGTAATTTAAAAATTTGGAAGTTTTAGGTATAAATTTTAAGTTTTTTTGTAAATTTTCCTCTAATACATGGTTAGTGAGCATGGTTTAGAGGAAAGTGTAAAACTACCCTTATGTAGGGAATTTTTTAGTTGAATTTGTTCTTGCATAGTTTGTTTGCATGGGTAGAACATGGTTGGGGTTCAAAACAGGAAAAATTTAGTGTAGATAGTCTGATCCTCTTTTAGTTTGGAGTGTTGGCATATGACTTGCACATGGTAAGAAGAAACTACATGGTGATCATGTGGGGTTACCAAAAACTTTCAATAGATTCATTTGTATAGTTGGTTCATAGGTAACTTAACTATGAGACCAAACCATGTAATACACCTAGGTGTAGACAGTGTCATTAGCATAGTTGGCGCGTGGTTTATAAAACCATGAAAATAAACCATATAGTCATACCAAATTATTTAAAAAGTTGAAATTACATCTATATCATTTTGGGATTTTAGCCTTGGCTATACCTCTTCCTCTCCATTCGACCCCCTATTCCCTTGGATCCTTCCCCCTATCTATTTTCCCTCTCCAAGGTCTTCTACAAAGGACTTTTCATGCTTTGGTGGTGGTTCTTCAAGTTAATCTCCTCAAAACCTTATCTTATATTTTCTACCTCCCTTTTTATCCTTTATTCTACAACCCTATTATGGTCCAACAAATTAGGGTTTTTCTTGGATTGATTTTAATTAGTATTTATACTTTTATCAGGATTATTTTGGTCTTTTAAGGATTTATTGTCCTTATTGAAGTGGAGAAACACCATAGTTTAGAAAAGTGATGTGTTTTTGGTATGTTTCTCCATGATTGATCTAATTTATTTTTTAGAACCCTCGTTTTGGGTTCTTTTAAATTTATAGGCAGTATTCTAATGATTCTTGTTTGAGAAATTTTATTTTTCTTAGATTTAAAGATTGTAATGAGGGTTATTCCCCATGTTTCGATGCCTAAAATCATTTTCACATAATGTAATGTCTTCAAGTGATTATTTAAATGCACAATAGGATTATTTAAAAATGAATTTTATGAATAAAGGTGTTAAAATCAATTTGGTCCATAAAATAGATGAGAACATGGTTTTCATGTAATTATTTTAAAGTAGGGATATGATTTGATTTATTAACTGATTTTAATTGAAAGAGGTTAATATTTAATAGTTTTAAACATGGTTTTAAATAGTTAATTTGAAAGAATGATTCAAAATGGAATTTCAAGTGTTGTAAAAAATTATTTGGCATTCCATGTTAGTTTTACCTTAGGCTCAGTTGGAACTTTAAAGGTGTGAGATACTTGTAACATATGATTACCCACTTTTGTGCCCCTTATTTATGTATTGGTTGAATTATTTACCATTATGGGATATTGTTTTTTACTTGATGGTTTATGCTATGAAAGGGGCTATTTCATACAAGGTTATTAGAGGTGAGGTGATAATTATTATTATTCTCTATTGATTCTTATGATATTTATTTATTATTCTTGCTCACCTTCATTGAGATTTTTCATGGGAACCTAGTCACTACGTAGAAGATACATATGAGTGCTCTACTAGCATAGATTACACACTAGATAGTGCCCTAGGTATGTTTGTGTTCTACTATGGGTTACCTCCCGGTGAGACCACTAGGGTAAGACGAGGTTGAGTGTAGTTAACAAAACCTAGGGTCATTCAATTCTGTATTTATTAATATAAGTCCTATATCTATTCACATTAGATACGAGTGTGTTACCCAAGATGCCTTTTTGTTGAAAATGACTTTGTTAGATGATTCCCACTCCATACTTCGTTTTTATCCTTTTATCCTTTTTTGGATTATTGGAACCATTTATATTATTGTATTTACATCATGCCTCTTGACATGTGGGTGCTCACTATGTATATTTTATTTTCTTATGGTTTAGTTCAGCTTTTTAATTTTTTTAAAGGTATTTTTTATTTTTTTTGAAATAATGAAAATGCATTGGTTTTGTTCTATAAATGATGGATTCCACCCCTGTTATAAAGGGGATCTTGAAAAGGTAATTCAATTTGTTTTGAAGGGAATATTTTTCAAAGTACATGTTATTGGTTTCTAATAAAATAAAAACATTATATTCATACTTTTATTTCAAACTAGTAGAAAATAGATTTATCTTTTAAGGTTAAAAATGGGTGTGGGGAGGATATATATTTAGAATTTGTTCTTATTCCTATCATTATAGGTTCATTGAAGGTTCTAATTGGATGATGCATTTTCCTTGTTGGATTTTGGTTTGAGCATACTGGTGGCGACAAGTGAGAGTGATTTACTTTCCTTATAGAGTTGGGTTGTTGTAGTTTGTTTTATTTTAGTTTTATTATGATTACTATATGTATCATTATATATAGATATTATTGATATATACTCCCTTATAGATTATGTTGTAGTTGTATTTTTAACTCAGTTTAAATTTTATTATGGGTAATTTTGTAAGCGCACTATGGTTTATTTATTATTTATGTGCTATGAATGAATTCTTTGGCTCTGTTTGATTATAATTATTATATTTCTTCTTATTTCTTATGTGTATGTTCATTTGACCTATGGATTTGTCATTCCATATTTTTGGGAGGATCTCCATAGATATTTATTTCCTTTTCAGGAAAAATCATTCCCAAGTGTGATTCCATGATTCCCAGACCCTATTTGTGATCCTATGGGGATCAAGGATGCCCTTTGGGCCTAATGGAAAATAGAGTTGAGTGATGTGTCAGGTTAGATTGGTATGATTCATTACACTAATTGTGGTTCAACTTACAGAACCATAGATATTTTATTTTCAAGAATTGATTTTATTTTGTTCTTAACTAGATCGTTTTGGGCTTCCAATGATGTTTTTAGGTTTAACATGATTTTATACCTTCTAAAATTTTAGTCTTCTACTTTCAATAATATTTCCATTATCACTGTACTAATCAATATACGTATTACCTTGGTTGGGTTCATGATCATATTCTTTTTCACTGAATTTTTTAAAACTCTATTTGTTATATTCCTTTAATATTTCAAACTCTCATTCACCCATATATATCAATATGAGTTTATTTTAAATAAATTTTACATAATATGTCATGAACCAACCCGAGTCAACCCTGAACCGATCACTCGAGACGATCTGTGACAGGGCCTGAGAGGTATTCCCAATCCTCTTGGGGTGTCGACAAGTGCCAGGACATCAACACAGAGCATGTGGGAATGATTTATCCTAATGAGAATAAATAAATCAGTAGAAAAGTAGAACCTCAAAAAGTGAATAAATGACACAAGAAAGGAAGAACAACCAACAACACACTAACCTAACCACGACCAAAACTCCTCGTAACCCCGAGAGTCACTCACCAGTCCACAAACAACTCTCTCCCATAGTGAGTAAGCTCGAGTCGAACCTGCAACAAAAACTAAAAATAGGAAAACACTATAGGCATGAGTATTAAAACTCAGTAGGCGTTCCTAACAAACTATCCCCAAATAACTACCTTTAAATAAAGAATTTTACTAATTTCAAGTTTAAAATACATAATATAAAGTATGGTTTTTCACACACACTTTTCATTTCTAAAAAAATCAACAACCCATTTCCCTTTTTAATTTAAGAACAAGTTTAAGGTTGAAAAGAAAGGATGCATTACAATTAAAAAACATTTCCATGAAAAATTTAAAATCCAATTTTTAGTTTTTAAACTAGAGGAGAATCAAATGAACACACAACACACAATAAGGGAAATGGAAAAAAGTGGAACATGGGGGCCAACAACCAAACTAAACACCTCAACCATCTGCCAAATACAAATAAGCACTAAAGAAAACACGATTCGAACCTAGGAGCTCATGAACAATACAAAACATACTATACGTGTGACTCATCCTGAAGGCATGCCTACTGTCGATGACTTCATAACGCCCAAATTCTTGGTGTTACTCTACCTGGCCTAACTGAGGGGACCAATCCCCTAGCAGAGAAAATTCCGTACTAAGGGCCACTAGCCAGTGCATATTCTAAACTAGTGCAACAATCATTGTCAGAAGATTCACTTACTATGTCAGGTTCCCATGTCAACATGTGTACTAAAAAGGGGGTGAGTCAACAATGTCAAATAAGAAACCAATTCCAATGCACAAACATGACATAAAATAACCCACAAAATTGATGTGCACAACAAGGTCACCCCCAAGTCACTTTAAAGAGAATTTTAAAAATAATTTATTATTATTAAAGTACCAAACGGGCCTTAACCAACTTTAAGTAAAACATCATTTCTCAAGAGAAACCAAAACCTTTGATCACGTGTCAGAAGAAAACATTTACCATCAAACCAGAACCACACTTGAAAATCCGTGAATTATGTTCAAAGGCCAAATGAGAATTCTTTCACTATTGTGTGTCAATTCATCAAGAAAATAATCCAAGTGATGTGTATAAAATAAAAAGCTTCATTTACATAAAATAATTATTCCAAAAATAATTATCTAATACTATTCCTCATTTATTGAAAATCAATGAAATATCAAGAAATTAATAAATTCTAAATTTAAAGGTGAGTGCAGTGGGGAACCTACCTTGACTTGCAGCTTGATTACAATGATGTGACAAGTCTCACAATTGTGCACAATTATGCGCAACCTTCTGACCACAGTATCGCGGAATTTCTCTGCCAACACACCACAAAATTCACAAAAACAACTAAAAACACAAAATACTAGAATTAACATAATCCAAGTGAACAAAATCCCAAAACTCACCTAAACCCTAGTGCAGGAGAAACGATGTGAGCAAAGGAGGTAGGGGTCAGTGCGGGGGTGCACTCAATCAATGGGATAGCGTGAAAGGCAAAACAAATGGCGAGGATGCCGAGGAAGAGCGCAAACCAACTAGGAGGGTGCGTGAAAACTGGACAGGAGATATGTCAGCTGGAAATGAGCATGTTGTACTGATAGGGGATGGACGGACAGCAGGTGGTGAGTCAGAAGGTGCGTGACTGGAGGGTTTCTGGTTAGAGGGCACTGGTGGGAGGGCACACAATGACCAGAGTCACACCGACCTATCGAAGTACACCGGTAGGGAGTAGTGCAGCCAAAAGGAGGTCCGACATGTGAACGACAGTCAGAAAGAGGCCCATCCAGAGGCGCACGCAGCTGAGATGGCTGGTGGGTGCCGACGGAAGGAGCCCACATCCAGCGCAATGAAGGGGGACATCGTCGGGGCACTGCGCCGCTGTTGGTCGATGAGAGTAGTGAAGGGGACCACATCCGAGGCCTGCTCATAGGTAAAGGGAGGTGTGCTAGTAGGGTGAGGTTGTGTCTGAGGCGTTGCGCCGCTACTGGCTGGATGGAGTAGGGAAGGTGTCTGTGGTAGAGTTACTAAGCCGCTGTTGGCTGGATGAAATAGGGAGGGGGGGCATGGGTGCGTGGCCAGGGCGATGTAGCGCAGGTGTGCAGGAGGCGCGGTTGGTGCAAGGTGGCTAGACGACCCAAGGCCAGAGGGTGTGGGGTGGATGGAAGTGAAACAAGTGGTAGGCACGTAGCTGGAGGTGTCCGGAGGTGCGCTGCAGGCTAAGGGGAGGCATGCGACAACCAGAGTAGCTATGCCAGAAGGGGAGTTGTATACTGGACGACGCACAAGAGGCAGAGTAGGGAAGGGGAAAGTAGGGGCACTGCATTATTGGTGGGTGTGCAGCTAGATCAGGAGGAGTGCGGGCTGGCTGCTGCATAGAAGGAGATGTTGTGTGAGGAGAAGAAGAGAAGGGAGGGGGTGGTGACGCGCAGGGAGAGGGGGATCCAAGGGAGCGATGCCTATATTAGGGTTAGAGTAAAAGAAAAGAAATAAAAATAAAACAAAATAAATAAATATAACAAAATAAAACATTAATCTATAATAAAAATTATAAACATAAAAATAATAAGAATAAAAGAATAATAATAATAATTATTATAATAACATTAATAACAACAATATTAATAATACACCTAATAATAATAAAAACATCATTAATAATAATAATAATAAATACCCTTCTTAATGATAATAATAATAATACCCATATGAATAATAAAAACAACTTTAATAATAATATAAAAAATGATAAAAATAATAATTTTAATAATAAAAATTCTTTAATAATAATATAATATCATTATCCATGAAAAATTAATACTAACATCACTACGGTAAGTTATTTATTTAACTAAATTTTAATTTTTCAATTCATTCAATTTATTTTTATTTGGCTAAATCAAATGTCACAACCACACAAGTGCTTAGGCTAACCGCACGACTTCCGCTAGTCGTGTGGTGCCCACACACCGACCCAAATATTAATAGTAGAAGTAGTAATAATAATAATAATAATAATAATTATAATAATAATAATCAAAATGATAAGAATAAAAATAATAAAAGTATTCACATCATTTTAATAATAATAGAATTCTTAACAACAATAAAAATTATTAATGGCACGACAGATTACAAAATCTACTCATTTTAATTTTATGGAGACAGGCGGGTCATGCCGATGCTTGGGTGAAGCTGTGCATGACTCCCAAAATGCACTCCACCCATGCACCCAATGATGTTAACTGAAAAACAAACACTTTTTTTTTAACAAAACTCAAAAAAAAAATCATTCAGGATTCAACCCGGACCTCGATTTTTTTTTGAAATCAAAATAAAATAATTAAAAAGACCAAACACATGGGTCAGGGTGTGAAAATTCTACCCACCATAATGATTTCCACCCCGAGAAATCCACAACAAGATTTAGACCTGAAGATGAAACTCCTTAAGTGTCACCCACCTCCAAAAGTTTAGGTGCTTCAAGTTGATCAATCCAAATAGACACCGAAATCCCATAACCTACAACTCATCCTTAAAACACGATCAACTTAACCGTCACAAAGAAAAACCCAAACCATCCATTTCAACCAAGGAATGAATGAAATTAAACCACCTCTGAAACTTATTCCCATAATCTTAATCCAATAGAACTTTTGGGTATACTCTAATCCTAACATCTACCCAAGAAGAAGAACTTAAAATTAAGTGGTTCTACACGAGACCACCTGCCACCAAAATGATAAACGAGATAAAACTTTGGTACTGACACGGGGAGGCCCGAACAGACTCCCCACCATAGGAAACAAACCAAACTGAATTTACCAAGACCTGCGATTGGTCTCCCCACCATAAGGACTGATGAAATTAACCATGCTTGAAAACTTCCCATACGGACCAAAAACCCCCAAGAGGAGGGGGGAGAAGGGATGATACCAACTGATAGAGAATCAAAACTACCAACACTACCATATCAATAATGTAACCCTCCCCATAATATCAAAAACCATGAAACACTAAGGATAAAAATTAAACCAAATCCCTTTTTCACCGTTGGGGTTCTCCTGACTACACACCAGCTTCACTCCGGGGCCTATGGCTGAAGCACTGATGATTGAAGCATCTCCTGCATTTCAATTAGGCTTCAGAAATTCCAAAACATAACACATGAACCAGAATTTTACCAAACACACTTCCAATAAAATAAAGGTTTCATAGAGGTTCGACAATAACCATTCTTACAATTTAAGAGAAAAAAAGAAACACCACAAAATGCTATAAGAGATGACCACTACATCCAGGGAACACTACAAAGAGAAAACCCCAAATTGATCCCAAAAATTTTCCTACTGCTGCTGACGGCCTGAGGTGACCTTCGATGAGCTAGGTCCGGGTTTAGTGAACTTCTTGGAAACACCTCAAAAAAAATCGCTGCAAGTGACCTAGATGTCCACAGGTGTGGTAGGGTCTCAGAGCACTCGGGCACGTCGACCTCTTGTGACCCTACCTACCACACTAGTGACAGATCACGACATTATGCTGTAAAGAAGATGAATGAAGGTATGAAGGCCTCTTGATTCCTCTATTAGGGCCACCAGCATCAAGTCTCTTCCCATTCTTCTTATCGCCATCCTCTGCACTACATCCCAAGATCGGGGGAGGTTTCTCCACCTCATGTCCTCCTGCTAACTCAGCTTCAGCAAGAAATACTTTCCCCACAATATCTGAGAAGGTGGTCAGGTTGAGCTCTACCACTTTCGACCACAGTTCAGGTCAGAGCCCAAACTCAAATTGATGAGCCTTTTTGGGATCATTTGCAACAAACCATTTTTCATATGGAACTAGGTCTAAGAAACATCAATAAAATTATAGTACCGATTCAATGCCCTGGTGAACACAATACAACTCCATCCTCTTCCTCAGCTTCATCACCTCAGAGAAATACTGTTGGATGAATGAAGACATGAAGAACTACCAATTGAGATCTTTTTGAGGCTTGATTCGAGACACAGACTTCCACCATTTCTAGGTTGGACCTTCAAGCATAAAGGTACCAAACTTCACCTTTAATGACTCAGGCGATATGAGAAAATAGAAGTTCCTATCAATCTTCCAAAACCACTCCTCTAACTCAAGAGGATCTTCTTGACCATAAAATAGGGGAGGGTTCAAATTCCATAATTCTAGATTATTTTCTACATGTTGATCAACTAGAGTATTTTCTAAGGGCTTACCCCCGAAGCTACACCTTGGGAATTTATCAAACTGTCATGGAGGAAAACACTAAGGAACAAGGAAACAAATAACTTAATCAAAACATGGTCATTTCCATTTCAAATTCAAATTTTCACAATTTACAAAATTAAACTTTACAAACAGTTTTTAGAATTAAAGAAGACACAAACAATTCACCAGGGGAAACTAGTATTGATGGGTGACTTAGACATATGGTTGGTGGCCATACCCCAGTCACACCACTGTCACAAGGAGAACTCTAGGGTAATGTCCTCAACTCTACATGTCTTTCCAGACCATAATAGCTTATAAATGTCACTTTCCTAGATTTTATTTTATTTCCCAATACTAAAAAAACCATAAGAATCAATGGACATCGACAAACCCAAACATCCCATGGTAACCCAAGGTTTGGAACGAGCAAGGATTCATGATTTCCTTCCCATTCCTACACCTCAAGTCCTGAAAATTCTACTCCTTCTACCATGATAACCCCAAATAACGATGGGAACTCTGAAAAATAAGGTCCTCTCAAGAGAAAACCTCCTCTGATACCATTTTGTCACGAACCAACCCGAGTCGACCCTAAACCAGTCACCCGGGCCAATCCACAACAAGGCTTGAGAGCCATTCCTGATCCTCCCGGACTGGCGACAAGTGACATGGAATCAATAGAGAGAAAGTGGGAATGATTTCTACCAATGAAAATAAATAAAGCAGCAAAAAAGTAGAACCGCTCAAATGAATAAATGACATGAAAAAGGAATAAAAACCAACAACAACACACTAACCTGACTACGATCAAAACTCCTCGCAACCCCGAGATTTACACACTAATCCACAACCAACTCACACCCACGATGATTAAGCTCGAGTCAAACCTACTACAAAAACTAAAAACAGGAAAACACTATAGACATGAGTATTAAAACTTAGTAGGTGTGCCTGAAAAACTATCCCCAAAGCACTACCTTTAAATAAATAATTTTAATAATTTCATGTTTGAACTAAATTATATAAATTATGGTTTTTTCACACACACTTTTCATTTCTAAAACAAGTAACATCCCATTTATCTTTTTAATTTAATAATAAGTTTAAGGTTTAAAGGAAAGGATGCATTACACTTTAATAAAACATTTCCATAGACAATTTAAAATCCAATTTTTAGTTGTTAAACCATAGGAGAACCAAACACATATACAACACACAATAAGGGAAATGAAAAAAAAGTGTCACATGGGGGCCAAAAACCAAACTAAACACCCCAACTATCCACCACATACAAATAAACACTAAAGAAAACATGGTTCGAACCTAGGAGCTCGTGAAAAATCCTGAACGTACTATACGTGTGACTCATCTTGAAGGCATGACTACTCTCGATGATGTAATAACGCCCAAATTCTTGGTGTTTCCTTACCTGGCCTAACCGAGGGGCCCGATCTCCTAGCAGAGCAAAGTCCATACTAAGGGACACTAGCCAGTGTATATTCTAAACTAGTGCATCAATCATTCTCAAAAGATTCACTTACTATGCTAGGTTCCCTTGTTAACACATGCAATAAAAAGGGGGTGAGTCAACAATTTCAAATAAGAAACCAATTCCAATGCACAAAAATCACGCACAACAACCCACAAAATCAATTTGCACAGGAAGGTCACCCCCGAGTCACTCCAAAGAGGATTTTCAAAATAATTTATTTTTATTAAAGTTCCAAATGGGCCTTAACCAACTTTAAGTAAAAACATCATTTCTCAGGAGAAATAAAAATATTTTCTCTTGCATTAGAAGAAAAAATTTACCATTAAACTAGAACCATACTTGAAAATCTACAAATTATGTTCAAAGGCTAAACATACATTCTTTAACTATTGTGAATCAATTCATTAAGAAAATAATCCAAATGACCTGTATAAAATAAATAGTTTCATTTACTTCAAGTAATTATTATAAAAATAATTATCTAATAATATTTCTCATTTATTGAAAATCAATGAAATATCCAGCAATTAATAAATTATAAATTTAAAGGTGAGTGTAGTGGGGAACTTACCTCGACTTACAGCTCGATTATGATGAAAAAACACATCTCACACTTGTGCATAAGTACGTGCAACCTACTGACCACGATATCACAGACTTTCTCTTCCAACATTCCATAGGAGTCACAAAAACAACTAAAAACACAGAAGCATAAACTTAATATAATCCAAGTGAACAAAAGCCTAAAACTCACCTAAAACCCAGTGCAGGAGAAACGAAATGAGAGAAGAAGGCATGGGTTAGTGTGTGGGTGCACTCGATCAATGGGATAGCGCAAAATATAAAAAGACTAGTGAGGATGCCGATGAAGAGTGCATCCCGATTAGGAGGGAATTTGATAGAAAGGAATAAGGTATGTCGGCTAGAAATGCACACGTTGTACCGACAGGGGCGGGATGAATAGTGCACAGTGAGTCAGAAGGTGAGAGACTAGAGGGTGCGTGGCTAGAGGGCTTAGGTGGGAGGGCGCACAATGACCAGAGTCATGTTGACCTGTTGAAGTATGCTGATAGGGAGGCGTTCAACTAAAAGGAGGTCCGTTGGGTGCGCGGCGGTAGGAAGGAGGCCCGACCAGAGGCGTGCGTGGTCGAGATAGCTGGTGGGTGCCGGTGGGAGGAGCCTGCGGCTGGCGCATCGAAGGGGGATGTCATCAGGGCATTTCACAGTTGATGGTTGGACAGAGTTGGGAAGGGGATGACGTACGAGGCATGCTCATAGGTAAATGGAGGTGCTCCTATGGGGTGAGGTAGCGTCTGGGGCGTTGCGCCACTGCTGGCCAGCTGGAGCAGGGAAGGGGGCTTTGGCGGGGTTGCTGCGCCGCTATTGGCTGGACGAAACAGGGAAGGGGGGGGGGTGCATGGCTGGGGTGATGCAGTGCAGGTGTTCGGGAGGTGTGGCTGGTGCGAGGCGGCTAGATGGACCATGGCCAGGGGATGTGGGGCAGCTGGAAGCATCACAGGTGGCAGGCACACGACTGGAGGCATTTGGAGGTGCGCTGTAGGCTAAGGGGAGACATGCGACGACCGAAGTAGCTATGCTGGAAGGGGAATTGTACACTGGACGACACGCAAGAGGTGGAGCAGGGAAGAAGAACACAGGGGCTTCGCGCTGCTGGTGGGTGCGCGAATGAAGCAAGAGGAGTGTGGGATGGCTACTGCGTAGGAGGAGATGTTGCGCGAGGAGAATAAGAGAAGGGAGGGGGTGGCAGCATACGGGGAGAGGGGGAGCCGAGAGAGAGCCACCTATATTAGGGTTAGAGTAAAAAAAAGAAATAAAAATAAAACAAAACAAATAAATAACACAAAATAAAACATTAATCTATAATAAAACTAATACACATAAATAATAATAATAATAATAATCATAATAATAACATTAATAACAATAATATTAATAATACACCTAATAATAATAAAAAAATATTTAATAATAATAATAATAATAATAATCATCATCATCATAATAATAAGTACCCTTCTTAATGATAATAATAATAATACCCATAATAATAATAAAAACAACTTTAATAATAATATAAAAAATGATAAAAATAATAATTTTAATAATAAAAATTATTTAATAATAATATAATATCATTATCCATGACAAATTAATACTAAAATCACTACAATAAGTTATTTATTTAACTAAATTTTATTTTTTCAATTCATTAAATTTATTTTTATTTGGCCAAATCAAATGCCACAACCATCCAGGTGCCCGGGCTAACCGCACGGATTTCGCTAGCCATGCGGTGCCCGTGCACTGACCCAAATATTAATATTAATAGTAATAATAATAATAATAATTAATAATAATAATAATAATAATAAAAGTGATAAAAATAAAAATAATAAAAGTTTTCACATAATTTTAATAAAAATGTAATACCTAACAACAATAAAAATTATTAATGGCATGAAAAATTAAAAAATCTACTCATTTTAATTTTCTGAAGACATGCGGGTCATGCTGATGCCTAGGCAAAGCTACAAGGGGCTCCCAAAATGCGCTCCGCCCATGCACCCAATGACATCAACTGAAAATTGTGCACTTTTTTTTAACAAAACTCAAAAAAAAAAAAAAATCATTCGGGATTCAACCCACACCTTGAAAAAAAATTAAAATCCAAAGAAAATAATTAAAAAGACCAAACACACAGGTAGAGGTGTGACATAATAGGAATCCAAAAAACTTATGTTGTCTTTTATTCCACCATCTAAGCCTCTATCACTAGGTGAATAAACCATGAAAACTCCTTCCTCATGATTTTCATTAAACTTTCCCAAATTTAGTTTTTTATCTTAATTAAACATGGACTCCTGGAAACCTTGAAGTAATTCACTATATGATTCTTCTTTCCCCACATTTCATAAGGAGTCACTTTTTTTTGACCTTAACAAGCATCTGTTATGAATATTCATAGTTGCACTTATAATTTCTCTTTAGAAGAACACAGAGAGTTTCAATTCAACAAGGACAATTATTCCCATCTAAACTAAACTTATGTTCTTTATTCTTATGACTCCATTTTATTAAGGTGTATAGGGAATACTATATTGATGTTTAGTACTATGTTAAACTAGATAAGATTCAAAATAATTTCTAGTGAACTCATTTCCATTATCTGTTCTCACCTTCATAATATATAATCCTAACTCTTTCTCAATTTTACTTCTAAATATTTTTAATATCTATATAGATTCATATTTTTTATTTATGAATATCACATTAGTCATCATTGTAAAATCATCAATTAAGGAAATGAATTAAAGATCACCTTTAGTGTATTAAATTCTTGTATCACACCAAGAATTTACCAAATTTTCCTTTTAATAAATTTATTTTTTGAATAGATTGCGTAACATGCAATACTGAGTCTGTTTACAATCAAAGCAACACTTGATTTAAACAAAACACTATTTAGTGACATTTTTCACAATTAATTAAATACTAAAAATTTTAGAGAATTTATATAGTAAATTTATATGTTATATATCCAATAAAATATTTTAACATTCATCTAATATATTTTATATGCATATGATAAGAACAAACCTAATTTTATATATAAAAATTTATATTTTTATAAAAGAAGTTTTACCACCTTTTAATAGTGATCCTACATTAAATATGAATTTTGAAACTTTTATAAATTTAAAATGACAGAATGAACTTTATTTTTAAAATTGAAACATCAAAATTAGGTTAGGGTGAATTTTTGGTATTTTTCTATGTAGTTTCATTTTTTGACCAATAGTGAAAAATGTTGAATTTTAATTCAAAAATTCATTTTCATCTAATTTATTTATAAGGTAAAATTACATTTTTGATTGGTTTTAAATATTAATTAGATAAATTTTAAATTTATTAATCCAATATAGTTCATTGGAATCTATTTCACTTTCAAATTGGATATAATAACTTAGAAAACTTTTGAACATTTTACTTTAAAAACCCACATTGTCGTCCCATCTTCAGGGTTATATTTAAACTAATTTACACAACATATATGATTAAAATTTGGAAAAATGTATTAAATATTTTTAATAATAATAATTTATAATTTATAAAATGGAAAAATTATTTTTTGACAAAAAATATTAGTGAAATTGATTGAAATTAATTACAACGATTAAGAGAAAAATTCTCTTAACAAATGAATAAACCTTATAATTAAGAGTCAAAAGACCTATAAAATTGTCTAAAATACAATGTATGTTAATATTTATAATCTATAATCCCTTGTATATATTTTTCCATTGTTGGATCCACTTAACATGGGAAAAACATGGGTGAAATTCCCTTTTCCAAAATTTACAATAATGTCCCTCCTCCTCCACTATAAAAAGGCACTCATCCCTCCCGCTTATTCAAAATATAAATGCATTTTTTTCTCACAAAAAAATCTACTCAAATAATTTTAAAAATCCCCTTACCTATTCCTAAAAGCCTCACCTTAGGCATAAATCCAATCAAGGAATCCCTTTGGTGAAAACGAAGAAGAGTTACCCAAAGAATAGGTATCATCCTTCCACAAGCTCATTTGTTTTATTTTTCTTCTCCACACCCTAAAATTTTATTATTAAATGATTATATAATAACCTTATTATCCTAAATATATTTATATTTTTTTTATTCTATGGGTTATACCTACACTTATACACAGTTCCATCTAATGGATAATAGACTTACCATTGGTGTGTACGGTGGACTACCACCTCACGAAAAGATGATTGTTCATTTTTTCCTTTACCACCTCTCATGGTAGGAATTATGATAAAAGCAATATTTTATATGATATATATGAGACTTATGTTGTCTTAATACTTCTGGAATTGTTATTTAACACATACATTATTGCTTTTCATTTTTTGTAAATATGATAACATCGTTTGTCGAAGTGTGGACTACCGCCTCCTCAAAGCGATGTGATTCATTCACACTATACATGTAATGTATTAAGGATGATTTTAATAAAAATATGTGAAATATGTGAAATATAAATGATAATAGAATTATAATATATATATATATATATATATATATATCATTTAATTTTCATTATTTTAATATGGAAAAAAATGAAAGTAGCATTCATGCATACGTACGACCTACCGTCTCCATAAACATTGCATTTCATTTCCAATATCCAAATTTTATGGATTATTATAAATATATATATAATGAATATATATGATATTTAAATCATGTTCTACATTATTTATATAATGAAATCACGATCTATGTAATATTAACAACAAATAACAAGTCAAAACATACTCAAGAAACTAGGCAATTAACACCTCAAATAGTGAAAATAATGAAATATTACTAAAAAATGGGTAATAATATATTACAATAAGATCATATATGATATCATAAATATTATTATGATTCTATTATAAGTTATTAACATGTTTAAACCACTATATATTAGGTTAAATGCCACAAAAAAAAGAAAGAAAGGATAGGGTAATAGATTTTTATCTCACTTTTTTACATCTGTGAGATAAATGTCATATTCACCAATTACTTATTTTATGTGGTGTATATACTACCAATTTTGATATATTATATCATGAATAATTTTATCTTTTTTTATTTAAATTTTTACTTTGAATTATCCCATCCAAGGTGTTTTGACTTAAAAATTTCCAAGTGGTAAAATTTATCTTTACAATATCACTTTCTTTTGTGATTTTTAACTTTATCTTGAAACAATAACTTAATTATGATATTTCTATATTAAATAGAAATATTTTCATAAAATATATATTATTATTGACTAAATATTACACCATTTTTACATATGGTATTCACTTTGGGAGTTATTCGATTAACTGGGGAATTATTGATAAATTTGTATCTTTTATTAAATACAGATATTTGATAAGGCACATTGTTCATAAATTAAAATTATTATGAGATATATGAGTAATTACTTTTATAAGAATGAAATTTGTGGGGCCCTATTATAGATATCCCCTCGATGCATCAGTAGTCTCATGAAATGAATCAGTTGGCCAAATCAGATGTGTTTTTACCCGATACGTTATAAACCATCATGTGAAAGGTCTTGATGGTAAAGGTACCATGTACCTAGGAAACATAACATCCAATAATTAATCATCTACCTCATTCAAACTCAGTTATTATTTATCCATGATATTATTTCTTTAATATTTTCTATGGATGCAGTTCATTATCAGTTTATTGATTAAATGGTATGTGTTTTAGTTGATTATCTTTCCATATTGATTATGCATTATCCAATTATTTTAACGACATGTGTTATTAGTTATTCACCTTTCCATGTGGATTTATTTCCATTTATTCATTATTTCTTCCATTGTACTTACCCTTACTGATCATTTGAGCTCACCCTTATTTTGTTTTCTTTCTTGAGGTTATGAAGAAGAAATATTTGAATAAGCTTTCAAGGATGCTATTAATTTCATTTTATTATGTATTATATTTTTCAAATATAATATGGGTATCATGTATATAATATGGTTTTCCAAAACTACTAAAATAACTATTCATTTGGGATTTGATTCCTTATAATCATTCCAATATAATAAAATAATGCACCAGATCTAGGTTTCTAGGGTTAGGGTGTTATAGTTAGTATCAAAGAGAGGGTTTGAAGCAACCTTAGAAACTAGATTTAGAAAAATTAGATTAGGGAACATAACCCTAAGATATAATTTGAGGATAATTATAGAATAACATCCTAGAATTTTGGTAATTTAGAGATTATGTGGGTATTCCTAGTAATACATTCCTGTCTGGATACTATAAGTGGATGTGGTTTTGGCACAGATGTACCTAGGGGTAACAACTATGACAAGGTGTGTTGAGATTTATTTGAGTGTAACATAGTACATGACAATGGTACTTTCTACACACCTGGTTTAACACTCCTGGGGGATACACTTAGTTTAATTCACATTCTCTTTACCTACCATTATGAAGGATTCAAAAGTAATGATATCCCCAAAGAAACCAATGTTTATGATTCTAAGATTTATGATGCATAAATTTATGTTATGTTATATATAGTATTTGGAATTATACATTATGATTTTATGAGCCAACCCAGTATATTCCATTATTTGGAAATGGCGCCCAGAAGGACGAATGATATCAATACTCATGGAAAATGTAGAGATTGTTCTACTAAGGAAACCAATATAGTTGGTATTGGAACAAATAAAATTATAGATATACTAGTGTAACTTAATCAGGTTATGAAAAATAATATTTCCTAAATGGAGAAACCTATTCCACAAAGATAATCTCCTATGTTGGATCACTTTATGTTACAAAATCCCCCATAGTTTAGTGGGAATACTAATCCAATTGTAGCTGAGCAATGGATTAAGTCTCTAGAGAAGATATTTTTAGCCTTGAGATATAGTGAAATGGAAAATTCTACAATTGTGGTGTATTTTATCAAAGGTGATGCTAATAAATAGTGGTCCTTGATCCAAAATACTAGAGTGGAAGAAGAAATAAAACTCAATGAATGAATAATTTTCAAGGAGACATTATTTGAAAAATAATTTCCTCATGATTAAAAAATTTAAATGAAGATAAATTTCCTTATCTTAAAGAAAAAGGAAGAATAAAGTGTTACAGATTATGAATCTACCTTTACAAGGTTATCCAGGTATGCTATAGATTATATACACAATATAGAGTAAAAGATTGATCACTTTTTTGAAGGTCTTAAGAAAAATACTTAAAGGGCACTGGTTTCTTAGACTTTTTCATCACACGAATAGGTAGTTTTATCTTCCATAAAAATTAAGAAGGAAATATATATGCCATACATGTATAAAATAAACCTAGGTAATAAAAGGTATAATGATGACCAAGATAAAGGGAATGCATTAAAAAAAGATGAAGATGAAAAAATTCCAATCATGTGAGAACTGTGGAAAGAATCACCCTGAGAAATTCCTAAAGGGAATGAGAGTTTTTTATAAATGTGTAGAAAGCGGTCATCATGTTAAAGAATGAAAGGGGAAGAAGGATAAAATTTATATTTAGTGTTACAACTGTATGGATATGGGTCACTACACAAAATAATTCCCTAATTGTTAAGGGAATATGTGATAGAAGATGCCAAGGGGAGATGAAAAAGATTATGCAATCACTAAAGTAGAGGTAAAAGTACCAAATGATGTGGTGGAAGGTATATTAATCCTATCTTAAAATTTAGACAATGCCTTATTTGATTTTGTATCATCACACTCTTTTATATCGACCTAGCTTTCTAAGAAATTTAGACATTTACCTTTTGATTTAATAAGATATTTTTCAGTCAAAAATACAAAGGGAAGTCTCATTGCAATAAAGATGTGTCATGAAATCCCAATTATGAAATATGAATGTGATTTAATTTATAACCTTATTATCATACCTATGTTTGACTTTGATATAATCCTTGGTATGGATTGACTCTCAAAATATGATGGAAAAATTTATTGCAAGAGGAAGGAAATTATGATTTGTGAGGAAGATATTGAAATCCTTATCTTTACAGAAAAATATTCCTCACCTAATTATTATCTAGATTCAACCTCAGTAGCTCTACTAAATGAAATTACTAGGGAAGAATAGAAAAAAAACATCAAGTGATGAAGAGTGTAGTCTTCAAATTAAGGATGTACCTATTATACAGAAATACATTGATGTATTTCATAAGAAATTACCTAGACATACCCTAGAGAATGAAGTTTAATTTTAAATTGATTTAATACCTAATGAAATACCAATATCAAGGACCCCCTATATACTTGCCAATGTATAATTAGTGGAGTTGAAGAAGAAACTAGAGGATTTAGAAAATATAAGATTTATTCTCCCCAGTGTTTCACCATGGAGAACCCCTGTTCTCTTCATTAGGAAGAAATATGGTTCCATGTGGTTGTTCATTGATTAAAATGAAATCAATGCTATTACAATAAAGAACAAGTATCCTCTACATCACATTTATGAATTGTTTTATCAACTTTATGGAGCCCAATATTTTTCAAAGATTGATCTTTATTCTGTGTATCACTAATTGAGAGCGAAGAAGGAATACATTCCAAATACATCTTTTAGATAAGGTATGTAAATTATGAGTTTATTATAATTTCATTTGGATTGAATAATTCACCCTCAGTTTTTATAGACCTAATGAATAGAATATTCAAGGAATATCTTGATTATTTTATCGTGGTATTCATTAATGATATTCTGGTGTATTCTAAAAGATATGAGGACTATGAGAATCAATTTTTGAATCATTATTAAGACTCTTAAAAGAGAAGAGTTATATGAGAAATTTAGTAAGTGTGATTTATGGCTTCAATAAGTTTCTTTTCTTGGCCATATTTTCTCTAAGTATGGAATATTAGTTGATCCTGAAAAGACAAAGGTAGTCAGGGAATGAACTAAACCAACAAACATAACCAAGGTATGTAGTTTCATTGGTTTGGTAGGTTACTATTGGTGATTTGTTCATAATTTTTCATGATTGGATAACCCATTAACCCATTTTACATGTAAAAGGGTTATGTTTTTTTGGAAAAATTAATATGAAGAGTGTTTTGATGAACTAAAGATAAGATTTGTCAATGCTTTGATTTTGACTCTACCATCTGGAAGTGATTTGTTTTTCATATATAGTGATGCATAGAAGAAGGGAATTGATTCTGTTATAATTAAAAATGATAAAGTTATTACATATTAATCAATGAAATTTAAGACTCATGAATAAAACTATCCAACCCATGATCTTGATTTAGCGACTGCAATCTTCAATTTGAAAATATGAAGACATTATCTCTATGGTGAAAGATGTGAGATATAAATGTATCATAAAATCCAAAAATACATATTATCATATAAATATATCAACATGAAACAAATGAGATTTATCAAAATACTCAAGGATTATGATTTCTCAATATTCTACCACCCAAGGAAAGAAAATAAGGTAGCAGATGCATTGAGTAGAAAGGATCACAGAGTTCTAACCCAAATGAGGATTAAGAAGGATTATATATTCATGGATCTAGTAAATATGGATATGATAATTTATAAGGAAGGGGTTACATCAATAACTTTTCAAATGATTTAAAACTATCTTTATTAGAGAATATAAAGTATTCTCAATATGATGATGAGAACTTTCAGAAGAAAATTAAAGGTGAGAACAAAGAAAAATTAGTAGACTTTATCTGTGAAGATGGTGTTATAAAGTTTGGAAAGTGGCTATGTGTTATATCCATACATGATCTAAAAATAGAATTATTGGATGATTCTCATAGCTTAAATTTATCTATAAAAATTGGTATCATAAAGATGTATAGGTACTAGAAGGAACATTTTTGGTGGGATAACATGGAGTAGGAAATTACTGATTATGTGTTCAGATGTTTGATTTTTCAACAAGTGAAAGCTATGAGGATACATACTAAAGTATTCCTACAACCTCTTCCTATTACCATGTGTAAATGGGATGAAATTACTATATACTTTGTCATGGGACTACCAAAGACTACTAGAAAGAATGATTCAATATAGGTTATCATTTATCACTTAAAAAAATATACACATTTACTTTCTATAAGAGAATATCTGCCTCTTGATCACCTCATAGGGATATATATTAATAAAGTTTTAAGAATTCATGGATCACCTATATCAATTGTTTATGATAGATATCCCCAATTTACATCGAAATTCTAGAAGACTCTTCAGAAGGCTCTTGATATCAAGCTTCATTTGAGCACTACCTACCATCCTCAAACTGATGGGCAGTCTGAAAGAAAAATTTAAACAATGGAAGGCATGTTTAGATCATGCTCACTTTATTTTCAAGGTATGTGGGATAAATACCTACCTTTAGTATATTTTTCTTATAATTATAGTTTTCATTAAAATATTCAAATGGAACCATATGAAGCATTATATAGAAATAGGTTTTGTACTCCAACTTGTTGGGATGGAGTTGGTGAAAGGAAACTCATAGGCCTAGAACTTGTTGAAGATATGAAGACAAAGATAAAGTATATTCAGACTAATATTAAAGCATGTCAAAGTAGGAAAAAGAGTTATATCGATAATCAGAGGAAAGATTTAGAGTTCCAAGTGAGAGATCATGTTTTCTTGAAAGTATCTACATGGAAAGGTGTTATCAGGTTTGGTATGAAAGGGAAACTGAGTCCTAGGTATATAAGACCCTTTAAAATTATTGAAAGAGTTTGAGTTATTGCTTATCATTTGGCAATGTCAGCAAATATATTAAAGGTACATGATGTGTTCCATATATCTATGCTACAAAAGTACATGCCAGACCCAATGCCTGTGCTCATATCTAATGAAATAGAGTTAGAATATGACATTTCATACTATAAAAAACCCATCCAGATTCTTGATACTAGAGAGAAAGTGTTGAGGAATCAGATGAATCTTTTGGTAAAGGTAATCTAGAGAAATTACAAAATGGAAGAAGCAACATGGGAATCAGAGAATTCTATAGAAAAATATCCACATCTTTGTAGAAGGTAATACCCATAAAATTTTGAGGTTGAAATTTTTGTAGGAGGTAAGAATGTATGAAACCATGATTTTATCATATTTTCCTTTTAATAATTTTTTAATATCTTTCAAAAAATGAAATAATGAGTTAGTTTTCAATGCACACAACACCTGATTTCAATAAAACACTATTTAGTCACATTTTGCATAGTTAATTAAATAATAAAAATTTTAAATAATTTATATAGTAAATTTATATTTTATATATCCAATAAAATATTTTTACATTCTTCCAATAACTTTTATAGGCATACGATAAGAACAAACCCAATTTTACATATAAAAACCTATATTTTTATAAAAACTATTTTACCACCTTTTAATGGAGAACCCACTTTAAATATTAAATTTTAAACTTTTATAAATTTAATACGACATAATAAAGTTAATTTTCCAAACCAAAACATCAAAATTAGGTTAGGGTGAATATTTAGTGTTTTTCTGTGAAGTTTTATTTTTTTGATGAATAGTGAAAAATAATGAATTTTAATTCAAAAATGATTTTCATCTAATTTATTTATAAGGTTAAATTACATTTTTATTGGTTTTAAATATTAATTAGACAAATTTTAAACCAATTAATCCAATATATTCCATTGGAATATATTTAAATTTGAAATTGTATATAATAACTTAACAAACTTTTGAATATTTTTACTTTAAAAACCCGCATTGTCGTCCTGTTTGTAGGGTTATATTTAAATTAATTTCTACCAATTAAGTGATTGGAATTTGTAAATATGGATTAAATATTTTTAATAATAATAATTTATAATTTATAATAAGGTAAACTTAGTTTTTTTCCAAAAATATTTGTGAAATTGATTAAAATTAATTACAATTATTAAGACAAAAATTAGCTTAACAAAGGAATAAACCTTAAACTTAAGAGCCAAAAAGATCTATAGAATTGTCCAAAAGTCATTTTCTATCCATATTTCTACCATATACTTCCTTGTATATAATGTTTTTCATTATTAGAGCTACTTGACTTCGGAAAAACATGGGTGAAATCCCTCTTTCCAAAATTTACAAGAATGCCACTCCTCCTCCACTATAAAAAGGCACTCACCCATCCTACTTTTTTTCACCAATAAATATCTTTAAATAACACAAAATATGATCAAATAAGATCCCAAATATCTCTCATAATCCTATAATCCTTACTTTTTCTAGAAATACAATCAAGGAATCCCTTTGGTGCAAACCAAGAGGAGTTACCCAAAGAAGAGGAAACATCCATCCACAAGCTCCTTTGTTTTATTTTCCTTCTTCACCCCCTAAAATACTATTATTTAATGTTTATATAATAAAATAATTATCCTAAATGTACTTATATTTTTTTATTATAAGGGTTATTTTTAATCTTACAAACACTTCTATCTAATGGGTAATGAACTTACCATTCGTGTGTACGACGAACTACCGCCTCATGAAATGATGATTGTTCATTTTTTACCTTACCACCTCTCATGAAGAAAATTATGATGGGAAAACTATTTTTATATGATATATATGAAATTTATGTTGTATTTATGCTTATTTAATTTTTATGTAATACATAACTTCATGATTTCGATTTTTTGTAAATACGATAACATCGTTTGTGGAAGTGTGGACTACCACATCCTTAAAGAAATGTGATTCGTTCACACTATAGATAGAACATATAAAGGATTTTTTAATAAAATATGTGACATATATGACATATAAATGATAATGGAATTATAATATACATATATATCTTTTAATTTTCTTTCTTTTAATACATAAAAGAAATGAAAGTAGCGTTCATGCGTACGTACGACCTATCATCTCCATGAATGGTGCATTTTATTTACTATTTCCAAATTTTATGGATTATTATAAATATATATAAATATAATTAATATAAATGATATTTAAATCATGTTTTACATTTTAGATATGATGAAATTATGATCTATATAATTGGAATAACAAATAACAAGTCAAAACATACTCGGGAAACTAGGTAATTAACATCCAAAATAGTGAAAATAATGAAATATTACTAAAAAAAGGTTAATAATATATTATAATAAGATCATATATTATGTAATAAATATTAGTATGGTTATATTATAAGTTATTAAAATGTTTAAACCACTATACATGAGGTTAAAGAGCACAAAAAAGGAAGGATAAGGTAATGGATTTTCATCTCACTTTTTACACCTCTGAGATAAATGTAATATTAACCAATTTATTACTTTGTGTGGTGTATATAATAATAACTTTGATATATTATGTCACTAATCCTTTTATCTTCATGTTATTTAAAGTTTTACTTTGAATTATCTCATCCAAGGGGTTTTTACTTGAAAATTACCAAGTGGTAAAAGTTATCATTGCAATATCACTTTCTTTTGTGATTATTAACATTCTCTTGAAACAATAACTTAGTTTTGATAATTTTATCTTAAATGTACATATTATCATGAAGTGGATATTATTATTTCCTAAACCATATACAATTTTTACATATGGTGTTCACTTTGATAGTTATTCGATTAACTGGAGAATTATTGATAAATTCGTATCTTTTATTCAATATGGATATTTGATAAGGAACATTGTTCATAAATTAAATAAATTATTATATATATTAGAAATGATTTAGATATGTAAGAAATAGGTGGATCCCATTTATATATATACCCTCAATGCATCAGTAGTCTCATGAGATGAATCAGTTGGTCAAATTAGATGGGTTTTTACTCGATATGTTATAAACCATCTTGTAAAAGGTCTTGATGGTAAAGGTACCATGTATATAGAAAACTTGGAGTAAAATAATTCAGAATTTTCCTTATTTAGACTCATTTATTATTTATACATGATATTATTTCTTTGTAATTTTTTATAGATTTATTTCATTCTCAGTTTATTGATTAAATGGTATGTGTTTCAGTTACTTACCTTGACATATTGATTATGCCTTATCCAATTATTTTAATGACATGTGTTATCAGTTATTTACATTTCCATGTTGATTAATTCCCATTGATTAATTATTTATTTTTTTACTTACCCTTACTGAGCATTTTATCTTAACCTTATTTTTTTCCTTTCCCTAGGTTATGAAGAATAAATCTTTGGATAATATTTGAAGGATATTGTTCATTTAATTTTATTTTGTATCATGTTTTATTTTCTATTTTCCCAATGTAATATGGGTATCATGCATGTAATATGGTTTTTCAAAACTTCTATACTAATTAGTCCTTAAAGATTTTATTCCTTGTAATAATGCCAAAGTAATAAAATAATACACTAGATTTGGGATTTTGGGTTCAGGGCATTACACATCTCATCATTACACATAGATTAGAGTGAATAAGTTCAATTGGAATGGTGGACTATATCTCCACCCTTTTGTGACTTCCATTTACCATACTTTCCCTTTGACATGTTTCAAAAATATTTTTTTGTTCTCTTCAGTTATGGAAAGTATCCCACCAAATATTTATTTGAGATTATTCTAATGCTACTTTTGTCAAGATGGATTATTTTTCTATGCCAAAACTTATTTTCATCTTTATCACTCAGATAAGAAGAGTTACATGGATCACAATTTTTGGGATAATTACTAAATTTTATTTCTCTCTTAGTGATATTTTTTATATATTTTTATAACATGATGATACAATATTTCTCTTGAAAATAATTTCATTCCCTTCATTAAAAATTTAGCTGACACTCAATAAGTTATAATTAATCCTATCAATAAATAGAACATATTTAGATTTCAGTTTTTGAGCTTCAATCTCAGTTTCACAAATTACTTTGAAGATATAATTCCTAAATAAAACTACACATTTATCATTATCTTCAATTTTATTAAATATTTTTGTATGTCCTTTCACATCATAAGAATAACCACTATCATGTATCCATAATTTTTTTTACTAACTTTCATATCCATTTCAATAATTAGATATTGTTCTCACTTTTTTTCCTCTGTACATTATTACCTCTTTAGCATGAATAACCTATATTGGAAGAGTATTCAAACACTCTTCAACATAATGATCTTTTTAGTTACATATTTAATATTTTTCTTAGAGATAATCAAACTTTTTTTGAATAGTTAGACTTGTTGAACTTTTAGCCACAAAATTTTTATTCCTAAGATCATTTCTCCTCTTCTTGGATCTATTTTTTTCTTTCAAGTGTTTCCCCATCTCTATTCATTCATGCTACAAGAAAGTGTACTGTTGTACAAAAAAATATAGTTTTTCCCAAAGTTTTCACAATATAAACAATGACCTTTGAAATTTAGTCTTCTATAGTAATATCGACCTATCACCTGAAAGTTATATTGTTGTCATGGAACACTATGAGTTTCTATTTTCATATTATTAAGAGAATAACTCATCCTCATTTTACCTCTAACTCCTATTGAGGTAGTAGTGTATTTATCATAACTTTTCTCATCCCATACACACCTAATTTTAGTTTTGGGACTTGCATGATTAGTTAAGAATGATTAAGTAACATTTGAAAAAATAGTTTAAACTCTTATCTTTTTCTATAAGATAACATTCTCAATAGTTTTGAGATGATTTTTATTTAACCTCTACAACTTTGTGGAAATATTCAAATGGATTATTTATAGTATTTTCAAATTTATGAAACCATTTTTGTGTCTCAAATCTTATTCATTTACAAAATGTTTTTCATCATGATCTTTCAATATCTTATCATGTTATGTAATTATCAACTTTATATTCTTAATTTATTTATTATAATCATATTAGTTTTCATAAAATTTTCCTTTTACTTCCTTTATCTTTTAAACTTAATTATTTAGTATCCCAATTTATCTATTTTATTTGGTGTTTTAATCAATACATGCTTTGATATTAGCTTTCAATATGTGAAAAATATAAGCTACTTCAACCTCTTCATCATCTTCACCACTACTTTAATTTTATTCACGTTTTTCTAGATGATACATAAAGTTCAAAAATATTTAAAAAATATTTTCTTCATATTGAATACTTGAAGTGGATTTGTCTTACACTTATTTGATCAACATACTCATTATATTAATTCCAATTAACTTCTTCTTTACTCTAACAAGACACTTATCTTTCTTGGAGTCTTTACTCCATCTATTTATCCAAAAAATTTCTTCCCTTTTAGCTTCATCCTAATCAACACTTTTCTTATTTAAAAAATCAATATAAAATTAACTAATTACACAATATTTAAAACATTTTAGTGATATTTTACCTCTTTACTCAACTTTTCATTTTCATAATTTATTTTAGATAATATCCATAATTAGATTATACTATTCACTTATTTCTTCCTCATCTTTAGATTCATTAGAGTAGTCATCTTAATATTTATTTTAATCTTTCTCATAACTTGTAATGTCATTACCTCCTTTATATTTTTCTTAAATACCATATATTTCCTCATTTAATAGTTAAAAAGAGTACTATGTAACTCATTAAGAGATAAATCATCTCTTTATTCTAAAGAATTTTTTTAGGATTGAACTGATTAAGGAATCTTCTCATCTATTTATTGATAATATTGTACTATTACAATGTATCTCTAAAACCATTTATGTTTCTAAAAATTTCATTTAATCTTTTGAAGTAGTTATCAATAGAATATTCATTAATAATATTCACATATTCAAACTTTCTTATCTATATTTGCAACTTATATTTCTTAACTTTGATATTACCTTTATAAATATTATCATGTTTATATCATATATATTTGGTTGTATATAGTCCCATTACCTTTTTAAAACCTTTTTTGATAAGGAAATGAGAATAAAATTACTTACTTTATCATTAGATTCTAAGTATCTCTTATCAGAAAAAGATATGGGAGCATATCTCTCAACCGATGAAAATTCTATAATAGTAGTATCAATAAATTATAAGGAAAGTGAAAGAATATAAGGCATAAAATTATTATTCTATCCATGATAGTTATTTCTATAAAAAGTGGTAATACCTATAATATTGATATAATTCAGATTCTATATATTCAACTTCTCCAAAGGATTATTTAGAGGGAACCTAGGCTTGATTTGATACCAATTGAAGTGACTAAAAATATGATGTAACATCGAGGAGGGGGGTTGAATTAGTGTTACTTTTTACAATTTCTTAGAAAAATTAACCTATATGATTTGTTAAAATTTGGATCCACTCAAAATTTAAATATCACCCTCACCCATATATAGAAAAAAATAGACAACATAAGGAACACCCAATTTTTTTACAAGATTTAATCATAATGTGGGTATTTACTCATTTTTGTGTTCGGTTTCAACTAGAGACATATGTGATTCACTAATAATGTAAAGTGAATACACATAGTATATCTCTTGAAAATAATTTTACCATCTACTAATAATTTACAGTCTCCCAAATGGTTCTTTATACCATCTCCCACTAGAATATAATTGAAACAAAAATGGAATGAGCAAGATCATTTTATCTATAGAATACTTCTATAACAAAATTAATCTTCCACCAATAATTATAAATTCTTTGAGATCAAAAAATACCCCATTATTCATGAAACAAGTTTTTTTTAACTTATAACAGATCATAAAACTGCTATTTTTCACTTCTTTAGGGACCTCAACATTCAGACCTTACATATGATCATGACATTAGCCTTTATCACTATTTATAGAACTTATCTATCTAGAATATCAATGCTTGAAACTCATATATCTGACTTATTAATTCTATGATCTTATGGAATTTATGTTCTTCCTCTAAAAATATGAAATTATTTTAAATCAAAACCCATTTTCTTTGAAATAATAGATATTCTATAACATACAAGTCAGATATTGTTAAGATTTACTCTCAAATTATCTACATCAAGACATGAATGAAGCACCCCTTTATATACCCATACATACTCAGATAAATACATGGAATTTAGGTTTAAAATTACTATTATTTTGAATTTATCAATTCCATGTCTACCCCCTTTGATGAATCCAAAAATATTATAGTTTGATTTCATCATAGTTCCCACAAAAATGGGTTCCAACTATCTTCAAATCTTCCATAAATCTCTATTAGAATCATGAATTTAAATTTTTGTTTTTTATATTGAATTAAAAATAAACATAACCACATTGAAGTTCAATTCATATAAATTTTATGTAAAATAACTTAAATATTTTGAATCTTTTAGTTCTTTAAATTTTATAGAATTAAGATAATTCTGATATAAACTTTAGTATTCTTTTGATTTCAGCTCTGCCTTTGTCTTTATATTACTCAAACATCCAGATCATATAGTACCTATTTGAATAGTGTAGCCTAATCCATTGGAATAATTTAGGCCAACTACTAGTGATTATTTTGTAAACCAATCCATAACTCTTTTAGTTTGATGCCTGTAGTGACATAATTGGGGGTTATAAGGGGTAGTTCACCTATGGTTAGGGGATAAAGGGTCCTAATCCAAATTTTAGAGGGACTCTAGTAGAGCTGACCGAAGAGATAAAAAATGATAGTATAATAGTTTGGACTTATATATGGTACTAAAGAAACACATTACATAGGTACTATATCTCTATGGACTTGTTCCACCTATACTTATAATATACTTAATATACAGATTTGACATTGTAACAACGTGAGTTAGTGTACCATCACATTGATTTATGAGAGCATTTTTTAGATAGAATTTTTGTAACTCTTAGGATTATACCATATATATTACTATTTAAATTATTTAATTTTAATTTATATCTAAATATGTAAGGTTTATTCCCAAACCACATAAATATTGTTTCTTTTGATCTTCTCCTTATTCTTTTATTTTTATCAATTTTACTCTTCTTTTGGATTTGATTTTCATTGTTCCTCCCACCATTTTTAAAACAACTCTATCCTCTTCTTATATTTATAGATATATATACCTCCCCACTATTCTTCTCCTAACTCTTTGATTCATCCATTAGCCTTTGGTTCTTCAAACTTAATCTGACATACCTCACGCGCATTTAGTTTTCTATTTTTATTTTCCAAAACATAGTTCAAAATCTGGATTATAACATCCAAACTTCTTCCACACAACTCATCTTCATAAATTTAAATCTTCTCAACCTCTATAATACTGATCTTTCATAACTTATTCTTTTCTAAAATATCAATATTATGAACTTAAGTAGTTTATCATATGGAAAAACCTTCCAGGATTTACTCAAACCCTTATATATCAACTTCAAAATATCACACATATTCCAAATATATTATGTATCAATATATATTTTTTTCATTTGTCTCACTTAGAATATTATTTGGAAAATACATATTTTTATACACCAGTGAACTCTTATATATTTCTGTAAGGTTTATCCCCTTTTCCAATATTCACTTCCACTAGGAAATATTATGTATCACAATGTGAACACCTGAGGAATTTTTCTAATCCTTCAAATCTTCTTACATATTGATACTTAACCTTATTAAACCTTTATAACTTGTATAATTAGCACTAATCATGAAATATTATCAAACATTCATGATTTTTTTTACTTTTACTGATAAACATAACATCATCTGACTTGAATTTTGAACCTTTTAGTCAGTCTGGACTTTGTAGCTTTCTCAACCACCTCACCTTTCAAATACACTCAATAAAAATTTAGAGTTACTATTATGTAAAGATTCCTTTGTCAAATTTGGGATTATTTATAACATTTTAATGCTTTACATCATATGCTACTTATTATTCTTAAATATTTTTAGATTCATGTAACATCTAGAAACTTTATATCTTCATCAAAAATTCAACTACCTAAGTTGCATCAAACTTTATGGATGTAAAATCTGGTTCTGAAACATGGGTAATTTTTAGATATAGAATCAGGTCTTCTAACTTATAGATTCAGACTTCTTAAATTAATAGGTTCATCATTAACTATTTCTAAAAAACATTCTCATAAAAAAGGTTGAAAATAAATACAACACCTTAAAAAATTCCATGGGTTATTCAATTTTATTATTATATAATTATTTTTATATCTTATATAATATTAAAATAAAATGAAAATTAATTTTTTCATATATCTAATGTTTCATCATTTCTTAGATATTTTCAAGGGATATTGAGCACTTTATACCGAATGTTTCACCTAATTATGAAGATAACATAAAAGGATATATTATTTTTTCATAATCTCACATTCATGTGATGGTATTTAGATCATTATATAGTTATAGAGTAGGTTTAACATCAATAAAATGATATATATATATATATATAATTTTTTTAATTAAGTATTCATAGAAGTATTATACATTTATTAAGACAATATTATTTTAAATTATTTAATTTTCATTTTACTCAAATTATTTATGAAATTATTTTTGTGATATTTAAAAATGCACAAAAAATCATTAGAAATATACTTTTAAAAATTTATTCTACTTAGACTATATTTTAAAAAATAATTAAAGTAATTTAAAAATATTTTGAAGCATTAAGTTACTTGATGGATATAATTATATTCACTATTATGTAATAACTATAAGTGATAGTATTCTAAAAATTATTCATTTCTATATTTAAATGTATGAATCATCATGTTTTTACCTATTTACCAATGATTTACAAATTATGAGGGCAAAATTTATTTAAGACGGAAGAATGTAACATCCCAAAATTTTATATACACATTTTTATTTCATTTTTTGAAAACCTATACCTATGCAATAATTTATTTGATTATATGAATATTTTTAAAATTAAATAATAAGTGTATGTAAGTATTTAATAAAAAATAAATAAAAAATCACAATAGTCATCATAAAATACAATTCCTTTTATTTTATCAAATTATTATAATATAAACTAGAGATTTACATTCACTACAATGACTATAACAAGTGCTAAAAACGAATAATAATATATATCAACACTATAATATTGAACTTTGGGGGATTATATTCTGTGAAGAATAACAAAAATAAAAGATACATAACTATTATAAAAAAATTATAAGTAATTTAGTGAACATGATAGATAATATAAATGAATTAAATAAATGATTTTAGAAGTTATATTGAAGTGTATTTACAAAGGATAATATGAAATTTGAAGGGGAAAAGTAAGAATTAAAATAATTACATAGTAATATTACCATTATAATAATAATGAGATATCTATATAAACAAGTGTTCAGTAAAATACATAAAATCATATGGTAATAATATAATTAATAAATATAAATAACATATTTTAATAAATTAATGGGAATGTAATTATATATATATGTGTGTGTGTGTGTGTCTTAGAATAATAAATATTTATTATAATGGAGTTTTTAAATTTTTGGTGCTCAATGAATGATTTTAAAATACACAAAGAGATTGTATTTAATGAATAAATTTATCATATATATAAAATTATTTTCAAAAAATGGACTTCTAATTTAGAATCAACACATTTAAATTAGGAAATGGTGATTTTTTTAGAATTTTCTAAGAGGATTGATTTTTTGGGAAGATAGTAAAATACAATATACATATATGATATACACTATGACTTAATTTAGATGTAAAAATTATATAATATCTAATATAAATTATTTCATGGCCTAAAATGTATTTATTTGTTATAATATTTAAAATATTAAAATTAATGTTCAAAACATATAAATAAATTTCCAAATTCTAAAATATGTTTGAAAGTTTTTAAAATAATTATTTATAAATAAAATTATTTTATTTGGACAATATAATATAAATAAAGTGTGTCTAATTATTTAACTAATATATTCCAAAACCATGGTTTAAATTTCAAATATTATGATCTAAAACCATGTTTAATCCAGTGGTATTCAATTTTCCACAACCTAGATTTCTGAAACCTAAGTGAAGAGACGACTTTGTGTGTGAGTTGTGTTTTCTATCAACGGTTGTCATTGGTTTTCAATAGTTATCAATGAAATATTTCATTGATGTTAATATATTGAAGATATTATTAAGAATCAGTTTCATGTAAGGTTGGTTGGAGTATCCATGTTTGTTGAAGAAGAAACCAAAGTTACAAAGTTTTTTTTATCATGGAAGAAGATAAGTTGTGTTCTTGCCTTTGGAAGATTTGAAATATATTTATTACATGAAATATTCAATACTTGAAGGTGAAAGTTTTTTTAAAATTTTATAAACTTATGATGATTGAGGATCTGTTCTCAATGTCTATAACATGTTCTATAATGGTTAAAGAAGCACATTTGTTATCAAAATTATGAAGTTTCCTTAAGAAGTTTTCAAAAGGAATACAATGGAAAAAGAGGAATGGGTCTAACAGATAGAGAAAAATGAACCAAGAATAGTATACTGAGTCTATTAGACTAATGTTAATGAAAAAATAATACTAATATGATTGGATAAAGTTTATATGACATTTTTTTTTCTGATAGTGTCTACAAGGACATCAGACTGATGTGAATGGACCAAATAAATCGAATGAAAGGTGGAACAAAATTTTTGGATGATTAAATTTATAGTTTCATCATATAAATAATAATAAAAAAACCATTTTTTAAAATTTATTAGTGAATTATTCTTTATTTATTAAACATCACAAGTCTTTCTATCTATGATTCAAGCTGAAAGATTAGAAGAAGAAAATCCTCTGTGAAAGTAAGCTAAATCAGGACATGATTTTATGATATTAAAAGTACCAAATATCATGATAATTATAAGTAATTAATTATCCTAGATTAATATGGTATAATGAATAATTTTGTGTAACTAAGGTTCCAAAATAAGAGAAGTGTTGTGGAAGTTGTGATTGTGATTGTGACAGATAAAAAAAGTCTTAAGTTTTTTGAATGAATGTTGAAAGTCTATCAGACAAAGTTTTATGAAGTATATTGAATGATATGATAGATGTTTATTAACGAAGTTATTATATAGAGTAATGTGAAGATAATCATATATAGGTTTATAAGTTATATAATCAGATAGAGGTTCCTAAGAAAAGGCATCAGATAACTATTTCCAAGCAGTGGTGTTAGAAAAAAGTCTCTGTATGAAGTCATCAGATAGAGGTCTCTGAGTGATGTTTATTAGAAATTAGTTCTCAAAAATTGGAATTTTATATAAGTATTAGTATGAAGTCATTTTATAATATTCTCCAAGTGATGTTCATTGGAAAAAAAATTTCAATCAAATTCATAAGACACAAGTCGTCGAGCGATATCATTAGACAGAGTGTTACAAAGACATCAAATAGAGTAGTGAAAATTCATCAAATGGAGTTCTATGAATTCATCAAATAGAAGGAGTAGAGTAGTCGTAAAAGAGTACACTATATAGAGAGAATATATAAATCTTGCCAAATGGAAAATTATAAAGATTACTGGATGGATGGAAACTGAACAAAGAAGAGCCTTTTGAGGTTACCGAATAGGTAAGTTCCTGTGAAGAAGTACCAAATAAAGGTTATAAGATCTTTAAAAATCCTTATTAAAGATATTAATTGAGATGATGAGTTTATCATTAAATTTTATAATAGTCATGAAGTAATATTGATGATTCTATCCAATATTTCAAGAAGGTTTGAATAAGTCATTGACACCAAGATCTAAGGGTAGTTTATATGAATATCATTGACCCATATCTTTTAGGAAGTTTGAAGGTAGTTAAATGAAGAATTATTTGAGTAAGATATTCAAATTTTTAAGTAGTAAATTAAAATTTTATTTCACATTTCTCCCTGAGTTTTCAGAGAATCTATACTTATATAAAGAGGAGTAGGAGCGTTGATAAGAGGTTTTTGTTGTGAGAGTTGTTGTAGATGTGATTATTGTTGAAAAGTAAAGTTCCATAGTGAATTACCAAACATTACATGTGAGAGTAATTATCATTTTGGTTGAAGTATTAGATGAAGAGGTGCCATATGAAGTAGGGGATATCATATGGAGCATAAGTACTGGACAAAGTCATAAAACTCTGGACAAAGAACTGAAGGTCTTGGAAGAAGAAGGGATCAGTTGAACTGTATCAGATGGAAAAATTCTGAAGGTATAAGTATTTAATATATTAGTGAAGTATTGGAAGAATAGTTACCACACATAAAAGTAGCAGAAATAGGATATCAGATGAAGTGATACTAGACATAGTTTTCCTATTAATTGGTATCAGATAAAAAATGTATAGAAGAGGGGATTATATAAACTAGTTATAAATGAAAAATATTGAATGAATAATATCATATGAAGAAGAATTGGATGGACAGGTTCTGGATGGAGGAAGAAGATAAGTAAAGAAAATATTTCTATTTACTTTTGTAATGAAGAAGAGTTATACAAAACTATTCAATTAATACAAGAAGAAGAATAAGAACAAAAAAGAATCAATGTAACATTAAACATAAGTCACATTGGTGGAATAATTTCTTAATGTTGCAAAGTATCTAAAGAATAAGCTGAAGACTATCCACATAGGTAGTATAAAGATCCAACAAGGAGATATAGTTAGACTAGGAATTCACCTATCTAGGGAAGAATGATCTTTTCCTATCCCTCTCTTAAAGTGTAAGAAACCACACTTGAGTGTAGGATTGTTTTCTGGACAAGACACTATAATCGAGTATCTCATTATAATAGAGAATCTATGTACTGATCATCACTATGCACAAAAAGGACTAGATACTCTTATTGAGTAGTGAACCGTGTAAAATTATCACGTGAGATTCTTTACATGACTTCATATACATACACATGATAATGAATAGGTAACAAGATAATTGATATCCTAATAGGTCTAATAGGTAAAGGGATAAAAAGTTATAATTGGTTTAAAAATTATCCAACAATAATTCACCCCCTCTTAGTGTTGATCATATCTAGAAGTGGTCATATCAAGTGGTATTAAAGGGTGGTTCACCTCTATTGAATTTTATACTTTGAAGTTATTCTCATTTAAATATTTGAGATTTTTTTTTATTATCAACGAAGTGTAGTTTTGGTGAAGATTCAGTTATCTGTGAGAATAATTATATTTATACCAAGATTATGATGAACATGAGAAAATAGAGAAAAAAAGCTAAAGAATTTGTACCTCTTTAGCCAAGTGGAAGAAGGGAAATATAGTTCTCCATGCCATGTTAAAAATGAAGATAGATATGGCTTGTAAAGTAAAGAATAGGTGGTTCAAGTTACCACTAAAGATAAGGACAACATTTATACCTTAATTGTTGATCCCAAGTGTTTCATTTGTTATCAATACATAAATGTGTGTTAGAGAGTGAAGATGAAGCGATGATGATTAGAGAATTTTTATGGATTCATTTAATGGAATTGGATTTCATGCTTGATAAATCCTCCCTGTATATCAGAAGGAGGATGAGCAAGGAGCATTTCACCATAGCAGAAGCTAAACGGATTGAAAGAATGAGAGGGATTGACACCTGACATCAGGACAATCCTGTGCATTCACAGGAAAGCCTATCCAAACAACCATGAGAAGGTAGAGAGTTGATTTGATGATGAAGATGCTGGGGAGGAGTAGTTCCAAGTAGTTAGTCTGGGTTGTATGTAAATTTTTAAGCCTATGGGCAATGAATTCCTCTAAGGCCTATGGGCCATGTAATAATTATGCCTATGGTTCTTTTAAGGGTTTCACCTCACCCCTTGAAATGTGGATTATCAAAAATCAATAAAAAATGAAGGCCTTTGGGCAATTCGAGGAGGTGTGGAATTCATATGTTTTAATATCAAATATAATTTGCGATCATTGTTTTAATTAGTCCATATTCAAGTTATTTTAGTATTTTAATCATAAATACTACCCTACTTATCTAAATTGTGTGATTATTATTTTTAGGGTTCCTTAATACAATGCCTACAAATAATCTTATTGAAGATTTGGATAATTCGGATATTTAAAGGGATATATGGACCACATAAGAAGGCACACTGAATCTGTGGAGAAAAATGAACCAACTATGATGATTGAATTTATGGGCTCAATCCAAAAGCTCAAATTTTATGAAACTCCAAAATATTTTCAAGGATATCCAAACACATATTGTATAAAAATTTTAAGTCCCAAATCAGATAATAAGTGTCCTAATTGATGCAAATAATTTCATAACACAATTCTATATAGTATTTGAAAACTTCCCACAATTGTTGAGTTTTATCCCAATAAAATAACCTAATTAACCTGAAATTTTATTAGTGGAAAGTAAAAAGTTAGTATTCAAACTTTTTATAAGAAATGGTTTATATCTAAATTCATATTAATAGTTTAAAATCCATTCAAATTTAGGCCATGTAAAAACACTGGATAAAAATGGACAACAACATATGGTTTAGAAAAATAGCCATAAATTTGGACCTATAAATATAATGGCCTTAAATTTTTAGGGTTAAGTGTACACATCCATATATAAAAATTTGAATAATAATATTTCTTGATATTTTTCTATCTAAATGGTCAAATGGTCAAGAAAAATTATGGTCCAATTTTGGAAGGAAAACACTCCACTACCTTAGACTATAAATACACTCTCCTCTTTTACTTGAAAGAGGTTGGCACTTCAGTTCTGAAGAAGGATAATTGGTATGAAAATAGCCTTTCAAAATTCCTAGGTTGACTTTACTTACTTTTTTTTTCAACAAGATAAACCTCTAATCCACTTTCCATTTCATGTTTATTTTCATTTGTTTTCAATTTAAATCATGCAAGTTTCAATGTAGTTTAATTTTAATTCTAATGAATATTTAATATTAATAACCTCTTATCCTAATAAAAAATTTATTGTGTAATATTAATGTTCTTAAATTTTTTTAAATCAATTTACAAACCATTCCCTTTTTACAATTTCTCATTCAATGAAAAGTGTATGTTTAACTCTCTTCACCATTCGTGTGTGTGTTTGACACACCACTATTTTCTAGTCTAATTATTTTTCTTTTATTTTTAACTCATAAAAATATACATCATAAAAAATATTATTAACCATATCAATGGATGAGAAAATAATCCATTAGGGTGAGTCATAATTTGGGGATGTCAAGTGATTTAGAGCCTTTGGTTGTTAAATATTCATTAGGTTAACATTGTGTATGTTAAAACTTAAAATTTCATGGATTAATGACATGATTGGTTTAACATAAATATTATATGGATTATTGGAACCATAAATACACTACTATAAACAAGTATTAATTGATATTAATACCCTATTTGATTCATGAATTAAAGCCTCAATTTTTTTTGATCAAAATCATCTTGTGAAGTGGGTGTTAATTTAATACAATATATCAGAAAGTTCAAGAATATCATAACCTTAAATACATAATAAATAAATAAACCTAATATTTATTAAAATTTTAAATTAAATTCATCAATAAATCATTTCACCTAAGCTCTAAAAACAAACCCCATTTAAAAAAGACAAGACAAAAACTATTTACTCCAAAATATAGTACCATCACCAAATATTTGACCCAAGTGACACTATACACATTAAAGTAGAGCACCATAAAATTGAATGAATGATAATAAAAAATAAACCATTCTTCAAGTTACACCATTTCTGGGGATGGTGTGATGATTAATGAGTCATTTTTTTTTGTAAAAAAAATAAATCAAAAAAACAAAAAACAAAAAAATATCAAAAAAAAACATAGATAAAATCCCTCTTTCCTCATACTTTAATAATTTCTTTGAATACCACATAGAATCTCAAATAATCCCTATGATTTATTTAACCTTGAAATCAAGAAAATCTTAATCTAATTAGGAGAAACATTAGGGATAATAAAATCACTCAAGACCCATTTATTTCCCATCCAATGGATCTAGATTTAGAAAATATTAAGAAACAAACCATTAAAGAAATCAATACCACTAATATAAATTACCAACCCCTTGGTATTAAATATACAAACATTGAGGTATATTTCAAACTCAAATTGGGTCAGATTCACCTTATTCCTCATTTTCTTGGGATTGCTAGTGAGGATCCACATGTTCACCTCAAAGAGTTACAAGTGGTGTGATCTACTATGAAGTCTCAAGGAGTTTATGAAGAACAAATCAAACTTCAAGAATTCCCTTTCTCCCTATATTACTACACTAATTCACTACTATACTACCTCCCTCCTAGTTCCATAAATTCATGGATTGATATGAAGCTTCTCCTTTTAGAAAAATTATTTCCTGATTATCAAATTACTTTTATCCAAAGAAAAATTAGTGGTATCCATCAATTTACTAATGAATCAATCCAAGATTAATGGGAGAGGTTTACAAATCTTGTGTAAACTTTACCACATCACCAAATCCCTAACCAACTCTTGATCTAATACTTATATGAGGGGTTATTACCTATGGATATAAATCTCATCGACACCTAAGTGGGGGTTCTCTTGTTGAAAAAAATCTTACAACTGCATGAGATATCATACGGAACATGACCATAAACACACAACAATTACATACTCAAGAATATGATCAAGTTAAACAAGTTTAAAAGAACCAATCCATAGATCCCAACAAGATGACCAAGTGGATGAGTGAACTTACTGGTCTTGTGCAACAACTAGCTATGGCTTCCAAAGCACCAACCTCATCTTCTCCACAATATCAGTTTCTTAGACCAATCAAAACCTATAGAATATTCATCTCACTTGATCATACAAATAAAACATGTCCACAATTATAGTATGACCAATTATATTCATCTATACCAATAGTGATTAGTGTGATATTTTCTTTGTGGAATACCAACCCTAAACAACCTGGCCAGTTCATTAGAAACTCCAACCAATTTCACTATAATCCCTTGTCTCCCACCTATAAACCAGGTTAGAAAGACTATTCAGGCTTGAGTTATGATAATTCCATATCCCAACCCCCTCAATTACCTCAGAATCTAAACCAATTCCAACATGATCATGGTGGTAGTAACTTCAAACAACCTCATCCTTTTGTTCCTCAACCTTAAATAAGTAACCATCCTTATAAGCCTCCTAGCTTCCACCATCCTAGTGAGCCTTCCTAATTCACAACCCAATCCAATTGATTTCCCAAGAACCCAAATCAAGGAAATCCCAATGTGGGAAATGAATCTTTATCTAAACAACCATTGGAAAGTGATGTGGAAGATTTTCCCCCCCTCACCTATTTTAGTCTCAAATATATTGAAAATGGATTTGGTCAAATTGAATCCCACCCAATTTAGTAACACCAATAAAATTCTTCCCAAATCCTAGTTCAACCATTTCCCAAACCCAAGAGTAATGTAAGTGAAATTGTAATTCAATATGAAAAGAAATTTTTTATTATTCATGATTAATACTAAAAATACCCTTTAAATTCTGGCCTAGAAAAGGAAAAGAATAAAAATCCAGAAAAATAACCCTAATCCAATCCCTCACCTCCTTTAATTAATCTAAGAAACCCAATTATTTTTCCTTAATACATCTCTAAGAATAAAAATCCCTTTGAACCTGATTCTGAAATGATCAACATGTTTAGATGTGTTGAAGTCAACATTCCCCTTTTAGATGACATCAAAAAATTTCATAAGTATAAAAAGTTTCTTAAATAATTTTTCACCCATAAGAGACAACTTAGGACCATTGAAAATGTTTCGACCTAATAGTCCATTCCCATGAAGTGAAAAGATCTAGGGACCTTTACGGTTCTATGATAAATAGGTAGTTCCAACTTTGATGATGAACTCATAGACCTAGTAGCCTTGATAAATTTCATGTAAATATCCATATTCTCCAAACTTGGTCTAGGTACCTTACACCCAACAAGTGTTTTCATCCAGTTATCCAATCATATAATTGCTATTCCCAAGGGAATAATCAATGATTATCTTGTCCGGGTCAATGATCTTATCTTCCCAGCTAATTTTTATATCCTTGACGTGGAAGGTGAGGTGAATTCTTATCGATATCCCATGATTCTAGGAATACCATTACTCATGAAAATTAAAACTAAAATTGATTCCCATGTAAAAAATATTATCTATTGAATTTGGTGATCAACTATTCAAGTTCAATATTTTTCAAGCCATGCGATACCCATCAGTGGATCACTCTACATTTTATATCCATACTTCTAAGGAAACTTATAAGATTCGATTGAATCCTGTTCCTTTATGTTATTCCTATTATAATGATAGAGGAGTTTGTGAAATTTTCACCATGATTAACCGAGTCATAAATGGAGTAGTTGATGCTGACCTTTCATTTATAGACTCCATAAATCTAAATTATCTTGAAAAATATTAGGAATCCCATATAACCTCTGTAATATATTATTTCACCTTGGATAGTAATAAGGAAACTGAATCAAAACCAACTAGATGACCTTAATCTATTCCTAAGTTGTCTATCCCAAAAATTAAGGATGAAACAGATCTAAAACCCATTCATTCACACCTGAAGTATGCATTCCTTTTTCATTATCACTCTTATATTTTCATTGTATCTACTGTACTTACTGAAATTGAGGAGTCCAAACTTGTTCAAGTGTTAGAGGGAAACAAAAAGGACTTAGGTTAGACCTTATATGACATACCAAAAATTAACCCTACCCTTTTCATGCATCACATCCATCTTTAAGAATTATCCAACCCAATTAGACAACCTCAAAGAAGACTTTATCCACTCATACTTGAGGTAGTTAGGGAAGAGATCACCAAGATTCTTCAAGATGGTATTATATACCCAATTTTTGATAGTGAATGGGTTAGTTAGATTCAAGTGGTACCTAATAAGGGTGGGATAAATGTTTTCAAAAATGAACATGGATAGGTGGTCACAAATTGAGTGAAAAACAAATTATGTGTATGAATTGATTATAAAAAATTGAATGATGAAACATAAAAATATCACTACCCACTTCCTTTCCTTGATCAAATACTAGAAATATTAGTCCTAAAGTCACATTATTTCTTTCTTGATGGATACACTAGCTACTTTGAAATCCCAATTGTACCTCAAGACCAAGAAAATACTACATTCACTTTCCCCTTTAGAACATACACATATATAAGAATGAATTTTGGACTTTTCAATGATCCTACAAAATTCCAAAGTTGTATGAAAATTTTCTTTTCTGAATTCATTTATAATTACATGTAGGCCTTCATGGAAAAATTTACCATTTATGGAGAGTTATTTCAATCATGCTTTTATTCACTCTCTCTATTCCTATAAAAGTGTGTCAAATGTAACCTTGTGCTAAATCTTAAAAAATGCCACTTCAAGGTTACTAATGGGATTGTTCTAGGATAAATAATTTCTCAAGAGGGAATTCAAGTCAATATGGAAAAGATAGAGGTGATCCAATCACTTCCTAAACCCAGATCATTTTGAGACATTCAAATATTCCTTGGTCATACGAGTTTCTATCTATGATTCATCTAGAACTTTTATAGGATTTCCCACCCACCCACTCAGTTACTTCAAAATGATGTTACATTCTATTTAGACAAGTCTTGCAAGAGATCCTTCAATGGAATTAAATATGTGCTCACATATTCCATGATAATCCAATGCCCAAATTGGTATTAACCTTTGAATTGATGTGTGATGATTCTGATAGGTCCATTTGGATTGTTCTTTGTCAAATAAAAGAAAAAATTCCTCATGTTATCTATTATGCCTTAGAAACACTATATGAAACTCAATCTCACTAAAATATCACTAAAAAGGAACTTTTAGCTGCATTTTTTTCCTCATATACATTCAAGTCCTATTTATTAGGTTTCAAAATCATCATTTTATAGACCATTAAAAATTCAAAGTTCTTACTCAAGAAAAGTGATTCCAAACAGAGGATAATAAGATAGATAACAATTCTCCTAGTGTTTGACCTTGAGATCAAAGATAGAAATAAAACCCTATGGATGATCACCATAGTATAATTTATTATTCTTCTCATTCTAAAATCATTTATCCGGAATTTTCCACCAAACACCTCTTATCTCTCACTCCAAAGTCACTGTAGTATGACCCAATTATAAATTACTTGGTTGTAGGTGTTTTTCCTAATTTTTTTTTTCAAAATAAAAAAAGAGAAGATTAAAAGTGATTTCAAATACTATTTTTGGGAAGATAATAAACATTGGAAAACTAGGCCCGACATGGTGATTAGAAGATGTGTTGATGATGATGAACATTCCTCTATCTTGTAATTTTACCACTCAATGATCAGAGGTGGACACTTTGGACCACAAAGGACCTCTTAAATGGTCCTTGACTCTATATTCTTCTAGACACCACTCTTTAAGGACTCACATGAGTTCTTTAAATCATATAAAACTTTCCAAAGTTTTGGTACAATTTCAAAAAGAAATTAGATGACCCAAATACTATAATATTTTGTGAGATCTTCAATATATGGGGAATTGATTTCGTGGGACCATTCCACCCTTTCAGTGGATTCTCCTATATTATTAATGTGGATGACTATGCTTCTAGGTGGGTTGAGGATAAACCTAATAGAAATGATGATGCATATAATGTTAGTGAGTTCCTCAAAACCCACATCTTCCATCGATTTGGAACCCCACATGCCATGTTAAGTTACTTAGAAACCCATTTCTATAATCTAACCATGGAATATATTTTGAAAAATAATGGGTTTTTACATAAAACATCAACTGAATATCACCCCCAAACAAATGGCATGGCTGAAAATTCTAATAGAGAAGTAAAAAGAGTGCTTGAGAGAATTGTTAAGACCAAAATAAAAGACTAGTCTGAAAGACTTAGTGAAGCACTTTTGTCTTATCAAATTTCCTATAAAACACCCATTAGGATGTATCCTTCTAGGGTAGTTTTTAGTAAATAATTTCATTTACCAGTTTAAATACAACATAATCCATTTTGGGATATAAAAAGTTGTAATTTTAATTGTAAAAAATATGGTGAAGAGAGATTATTGTAGTTGACTGAATTGGAGGATATTAATCTTGATTCTTATGATAATTCCAATATATAAAAATAAAAATATGAGGCACTCCATTAAAAACACATCCCATGAAATGTATCTCATAATGGTGAAAATGTATTTCTATTAAATTATCAATTTTGGATTCACATAGGAAAGCTTAATTCTCATTGGTAAGGTCCTTTTATTGTTACTAATGTATACCCATTTAGTGTAGTGCAAATTCAATACCCCTATTCCAAAAAGACATTCATAGTTAATGGAAATCAATTGAAGAATCACCATGATAGGACATAAACCCCCCAAAATGACATCGACTTCCATTGAACCACCATTAGATGGAGATATAGACCCATTAATTAAAAACCAAGGGGAACTACTTTCTTTTAACTCCCTCTCCCTCTCTTTCTCCTCCTCATTCTCTTACTACTCCTTCTCTATTTCTCTCTTTATCTCTCTTTCTTATTCTTTATCTCTCATTATTACATAATCTCTCAATTTTTTCACCACTTTCTTCATCCACCATAATTTTTTTGTGGGCGTGTTAAATAAAAACAAATAAACTCAATAATAATAGTAATAAAAAGAGTCATAATTACTCACCATTCAATTTTGAAAATTTTATCCAACCATTTTGAGGAGTCCAAAAACTTATTTTTATCTAAAAAATTTGGTATTTTCATCATAAACTTGGATAATTAGTTTTGTGTGAAACTAATAAGTTTTGAATGATCAATTTTTTATTTGGAAAACTTTTCTTCCACTAATGTGAGGAACAAAATCAAATTTCATTCCAAGGTCACCTATTACCATATTTTCATTTTGTGTGTTTTTCATCCCTGATTATGAGTTTGAGTTTGCAGACCTTCGAGTTGAATTTCATACCTTGGTGTTCATTAATATGATAAATGGATTTTTTGAACCACATGAGTATCAAAATAGCCAAATATACTCCCATTACCATTATATTAAACCTTCTTTTGAAATCCCTTTCTAGACTATAAATACATTTTTCTTGATAACCACATTATAAAACAAAAACCTTGTCCCACCCAATATCTACACAGATTTTAATTTCAGGATTTATTGAAATATAATTATGGGGGGAAAATATTTCATTTTGGATATACTTTCCTTTATTTTCAACGTGTCATCATATGCTTTAGGGAAAGCATCCATTTTAGTGCAGGGGATAAGTTTTTATTCAGTGGGTTTTGGGAATAGATTTATGTTTATGTCATTTTGTACAAATGTTATTAAAAAGTTTAAAAAAATGAAAAGAACAAAAAAATGAAAAAATAATGGGTTGTGTCTTGGGCAGGTCAAAAATCACTCTTTGTAAACTTTGATCTTATAATAACTTTTACAATTAGTATCACGAGGACACCAAAAAAGGGTTGAGAGATGAGTGTGATATTTTTTCTGAGTGGAAATTTTGAAAAAAAGGAAAAAAGAAAAATAACGACACTTGCATCATCTTTTGTTATGCCGTTGGGATAAGTTTTATGTTTTGTAAATATTTTATATTTTCATCCTCTTCCAATTTTCTATATATATATTTTCTTTCTTGACATAGTATTAACCTTATAAATATGTGTTTCAATTTCCTTCCATGTCTCATTTAAAAAATTGTGCATTTATTTTTTCTATGTTGGTTTCCCCCCTATTTTCATCTCTTTTGTACATTATATTCTTACCATCCCATATCCACTGAACAACCACTGATAAAGACCTCTTAATTCTTTTGAACTTTATAATAGGCAATGAAAGTTGAGATATCTTACAAAATTTATTATTTTCACTTATGGGTAGTTAATGAGTGAACATCCTTGAATAAATTTACACCATCTTGTGAGGAGTGAGTTTTGAGTGCCCACATTTTCCAATTCAAATTTTGAACATAAAAAATGAATTGTATTGACACATGATTACAATAAATTTTTTGGTAGACTTATTTATGGATGAGTGAACTAGTCTAGACCTCTCCTAATTGGTGAAAATAAAATTTTAATATTTATTGGTGAGTAAAAATGATTTTGTTATAATTTTTTGTTTATTATACATGAGAAAATTCCCAAGATTAAGTGTGGGTGAGTTGATGTTATTAGTTTATTAATATTTTTTATCTACCCCCTTACTGATTTTTAAGGAAAAGTTCATAATTGGTGTGAAATTTCCATGTTTTAATATTAAATATAATTTGTGATCATTGTTTGAATTAGTCCATATTCAAGTTGGTTTTATATTTTTATCATAAAACCCACCCTAATTATACAAATTGTGTGATTAAAATTTTTTAGGGTTAATTATTTCGATTAATACAAATAATTGAACTAGATCTTTGGCTAATTATGCTATCTAAAGGGCCATATAGACCACACGATATGGCACATTGAATATTTAGAGAAAATTGGACCATTCGCGATGACTTAATTTCTAGGATCAATGTAGAGTATTTTTTTATGAAACTAAATAATATGTATAAGTATTTAAAAACAAATATTGGATAAAAATTTAAGACCCAACTCAACCAATAATTGTCTCAATTCATGCATGAATGTTGATCCCACTATTTGGTTTAGGATTTGAAAACAACCCATAACTCTTGAATTTTCTCCCATTCCAACAACCCAATTGAGCTGAAATTTTGTGGGTGGAAATTAAATTTTTAGGAGATCAATTTTTTTTAAGAAATTGTTTTTATCTGAAGTTATATATCTTGTTGAAAACCTATTCACATTCAATCCATATAAAAATCCTGGATAAAACTGGACAACACATGGTTTAGAAAAATAGCCACAAATTTGGATCTAGAAGTCCAATGGACTCCAAATTTAGAGGGTGAAATTTAAACATCCATATATAAAAATTTTAAGAATAATATTTCTCAATATTATACTATATAAATGGTTAAATGGTCGATTCAAATTGAGGGGCAGTTTTAGAAGGCAAACAGTCTACCACCTTGGGCTATAAATACACTCCCCTACTCTCCTTGCAAGAGGTTGGAACTTCAACACTGAAGGATGAGCATTTTCATGACCATAGTATTTTAAAAGTCTTGGGAGGACTTGAAATAATATTTTATAAACAAGATAAACCTCTCATCCACTTTCCATTTCATGTTTTTTTTCTTGTTTTCAATTGTAATCGTGTAAGTTTCACTATAATTACATTTTAATTTTTAAGCATGTTTTATATTCATAATATCTTATCATTATCCACCCTATGTTGTGTAATATTATTATTATTAATTTTTAAGTAAATTTAAAATCCATTCCATTTTTACACTTTCTCATTCAATCCTAAGTGTGTGTTTAACTCTCTTCACCATTCGTGTATGTGTTCAATGCACAACTCTTTTCTAGACCCATTGTTTTTTATTTTATTTTTAACTCATCACCATATACATCATAAATTGAATTATTAATCATCTAAATTTATGAGTAAATCATCCATTGGGGTGAGTCATAATTTGGGGATTTCAAGTGATTGGGAGCTTTTGGTTAGTAAATATTTTTTAGGTTAACATTATATATGTTAAAACTTAAAATGTAATGGATTAATGAAATTATTGGTTTAACATTTAGATTACATGGATTATTATAAACATAAATAAACTTACATAAAAAAGTATTGATTAATATTATTAACCTAGTTAATGCTTAGATTAAAGCCTCAATATTTGGGAATTCTGATCAAAATATTCTTGTGAGGTGGGTGTCAATTTAATAAAATATATCAAAAAGTTCAAGGATATCATAAGATTACATAACTAATAATAAAATCAACCCAATATTCATGAAATTGTTAAATTTAATTAATCATTCAATAATTTCATCTATGATCTACAAAAAACCCCTATTTCAAAAAGTTAAAACAAAAAAAATTGATTCCAAAACATAGTACCATCATTGAAGATTCGACCTGAGTGCCACTATACAAATTATATTAGAGAACCAAACCTTTGAATGGTCAATAAATGACAATAATATGTGATTCATCTCTATATGATTTTGATATAAATTTTATAGCTGAGTAAAGGTAAGTCTCACTTTCTACAGGCTACATAAAAGTAGTTCATTACATACATGAGGGTAAACCAAGTTGATATTGCACTATGTAAGGGTACATTGAGGCTACATAAAGGAAGTGTGAAAATAATGAGTCTATTTAATGTTATATTTCCCAATTAATAAAGGAAACTTAAGTTAAATATGAGATTTATGTAAAGGTGATGGGATACCGTATGTATGAAACTACTGCATGATAACCACATAATATGTTCGATCAACCACATGACTATTTTGGATCGACTATGACTAGAATGGTCACCTATAAGAAAAAAACCTAAGAATATACACAATGGTTATTAATTTAACACATATTATTTATATTAACCATTCTTAGTTTGATCTACTGTGTGATCTTTAGATAATGCTACTATATATGTTTCATTCTTCCATTCGAATGAGTTATCTAAAGATCAACCATGAAGAGGAGGTTCTGTAAAAATAAACAACTTTATGAAAAACAAATCATCCAAAAAAATGTGATATACAAGAAATTTGAATTGAATGTATATACATAAAATGATCATGTAGTTGAATCACATAGGATAATATGCTATATAGGCATTTTGGGTAGAACCACATAGATGTTTCAGTGATTTATCTAAAGTAAAATGTAAGCCAAATAGCCTCTTGTGAAACATATCCAAATTTATTTACAGCCTAAGTTAACCTTGTAATTTATTTAAATGTAACTGATTATTGTGGAATAGATGATTTCATGAGGATATGGAAATCTATAATGACTTTTAAGAAGTGAGATTTGAGAAAATTATTAAGATCATATGTATTTATATATCATGTGGAAGAATGAAGCCTTATTATTTAGGGGATTTAAATAAATATTTAAAATGGAATTAAGATGAGTTTAAATGTGAGATAAATTAGTAATTAGTTTATTGATTTGAATGATATGATCATACTTCCAAATATTTTGAGATTTCCATAATTAAAATATGGAAAAATTAACTATGATATTTTGACAATAATTTTTATAATGATTCTGTAAATATAAATATGTGGTGAATATATCTAAGATAGAATGTCGAGAGAATTAAAAACTCTTATGATCATAAAAATATCACCTGATAGGTTGATACATTCATTATTAATAAGTAGAAGAAGATTAGTCTAATCGAGGAGTTCCTACAAGAGACACACCTGCGTATTCAAAGATTTAGAGAATAAAATCATTCAAGATCTAAGAATATTTTTAAGGAAAATAGGCATGATGCATATAGCTATTAAATACCTTAAAGAATTTTATATGATAAAACCTAATCCTATAAGCTCATGGAGGAAGACTATCATCCATAAGGTTGAAGATATTTCTAGTTGTGGATCAATATTGAATAAGTGATGAAGTATTTTAGTAGGTGATGGAAGTGGAGGAACACAATGGGACTCTTTGTTAACTAGACTGGTATTTTATATGGATGTAATCACTTTTTTAATAGTCAAGAATCTATTTTGGGGGTCTAACCAATGTATTAATGAGTATACTTTTATACCAAAACTTGTAAATACTATGGTATACTATCTCTATTATTACAATTGTACATGAGGTGATATTGAGAGATAATATTAAGTGGATCAAGAACCTTAAAAATTCTGAGAGGTTGAATTTTAAAGAAAGTTAATTAATTAAAAGATACCAATAATTCATCCCCACCTCTCTATGGTTCATCTGGCTTGGGGAACTTCAATTTGTATCTAATCGAGGTTTCCTCTAAATATCAAAGAAGAATTATGGGAAAAGGAGAATTTAACTCACTCAATATCCAAAGTGTTCCCATATTCGATGGGACTAATTATCATATTTGGAGGAATAAGATGTTACCTTACCTATTATCACTTATCCTAGAAGTGAGTGATGCTAAAAAAGTGGATTTTCCACCCATTGGTGATGTTTCTTTTATAACATTATTTTATAATATAAATATTGAGTTATATGGAAAGGCTCAAAATTCTATATTGATTCCTCTATCAGAGAAGGTACAAAAAAATTTCATGGGTCTCCAGTCTACTAAAGAGATTAGGGACAAACTGATAAGAAGTTATGAAGGTTTTTTCAAAGTCAATCAAGCTCAACTACAAGTTTGGAGGAGTTAGTTTGTGGACATAAAAATGACTAATGAATAAAATTATTGATAACAATTCCTCTACAATAAATGAGATAGTCAGAAACATTTAAGGATTTGGTGAGAAGCTATATGACTTTAACATTATCAAAAAGTTGATGAGGTGTTTTTAAGATAATTTTTAGTAAAAAATTTCTGACCTAGAAGAAATGGAAAATTTGTATCTTGATGAACTACACAAAATTCTCATATCTTATATGATGAGGAAAATTCCAAATTTCAAGAAGAAATTAAAATTAAAATGGTCTTTTAAGTAATAATAAAAAAGGAAAGATAAAGAATAATAGATTACTAAATTATGTGATTCAGATAGTGATGAAGATAATAATTAATTCAATCAAATTGTTTCTATTATATCAAAAGGAAAAGGTTCAAGTGGAAGGTAAATAGAAAGAAACCAGTAAAGTGTTACGATTATGTTGAATCTAGTCATTTTTCCAAAAATTATCCAAGTAATAAGGTTTAAGAATTAGAATTAGAATCAAATGATGAGATACCACATAAATATAAATAGGTTTGGAAGAAGAAGAAACACATCAACAATAAGAAGATGAATTTAATGAGAAAGAAAATGTAATATTTATCATCAAGTTTTTCTCCAGATGATGGAGTTGGTTTCTTTGATCATGTAAAGAATAAATCTAATTAATCAAGTATTAGTGATGATGGAGAAGGAAAAAACTTGAGTGAGATATTAAATAAAATTATAATTCTTCATGGTAAATATACAATACCTCAATAAATAAAAGAATAAGATTGAGAAAGAAAATAAAATATTGGCTGCTGAGAATGAAGATATAACTAAGAAGGAAGAAACCTATGTTGATGTGGCCAAAAAACATAAATTAAAGTTTTTTTAGATTGAAAATTGTTAAGTGATATTGAAAAGAAGATGACCGAAAAATAAGAAGAGTTGTTTGAAACAAAATATATACATGCCATAGATAAACACGATTTTAAAAAATATAGAGAAGACTTAAATAAATCAGTGAAAGTAAATGAAGAATATTCTCAAGTTGATGAGATGAAGGATAATAACAATCAAGTAAAATCTAGCACTTTTAAATTTCAAGATATATCTATTATAAATAAAAATGTAGGTCATAAACACAACCCTATACATGGTTGGCCTAAGAAAACTATGAGGTAATATTCTACATCAAATGAATGGAGTAATATGCTAAGGTGGCTACAAACCTCCAAGAAAAGCGAGATTGGGTTTTCAATAGGATAAAAATAAAAAAATATGGATTTTTCTAGAACCAATATAGAAGAATAAAGTTTCAATTATTTTTCAACATTTTTTAAGAATGGACACAAAAACTATTCTTTATATGTATTTACCAGGAAATAGGAAAGAACCTAGGGGGAGTTTCAATGAGATTATGAAGGAAAAATCTCAAAGAAAATTACTTGTGACTAGATCTAAACCAAAAAATATCTACACAATTTTTCTTTCTTATTCTAGAAGAATTTTCTGTAAGATTAAATTTATAATGTCACAAGGCTGAGGTATGTATGACAAGGTTGGAAGGACAAGTTCCCTATGCTATGAAAGGGAGTGGGTTTCAAAAGAAAACCAGTGGAAAGCCATATAAAGATTTTGAGTAGTCTAATAATGTCAGAAAATAGTGCCTAGTGTTTTGGATAAAATAATTGAAATTGGATAAACAATTAGAGGAATATGAAAATATATTGAGGCTAAAGTAAAGAAAGTGGTTTCAGAAGGTGAGGTGAAATTTGATGAGAAGTTATCCACAATTTTAAACTTAAAGATCTTGAAGACTGATATGGATAAAGGTATTCCACACAAAGAATAATTTCAAGGGAAGAAAGAAGAAAATCAAATAGTTGAGACTCAAAACATAAATAAGAGTCCAAATAAATATTTCTATGCTAATATTCTAAGAAAATAATGGATCAGATTGAGATAAATCTATCAGTCTGAATGTTTTTTATAAGAAACCTCAAGGTCCCTCCTTATTAACTATTATTTTATATGTTACAAGCTAACATGTAGGGAATTTAATGAGAAGTTTTAGGATATCGCTACTAGAAAACATGAAGAGATTATTCCTCATGGATTATATTAACTACCATGAAAATATAATAAGAGGATTATATTCCTTTAGAGGGAGAAAACTTTGAGAATAATCCATCATTAGATAATTCCAATGAATCTAGAAATTCTGGATAGATTTTAGAACTAGTGTTTTGAGGTATTCTAATCACACTCAGAATCATCTCTCTTGATTATTTCAAACATATTTTTTTGGGAGAGTGTTAATTGATGGAAATCATGAGAAAAATGGTTAGTTACATGACTTGTTAATAAAATGTTTTTATGGTTTGTTGAGATGTGTATAGGTTACATGTTAATTTTAAAAGAATATATTTTTATATAACCTTTATTTGAGAATTACAAAATTCTGAGCATGATTTGACATTCATGGTAGTTTATGGAAAACATATACAATTTTTTTGAATCTATCTTGTTTTATAATCTGGGTTAGCCTGTATAGTCTTATAGTAGACCAACTAAAGTATATTTTCTAAGAGAACCATGTGGTATCATATTTATTATTAAAAATTGGGAAGGGAATCCTAAATTTCATGAAATTCATAACAATATAATAGAAAACCCATGAATTACCCTTTGTATTTGATTTATAAAAAGGGTGAGAAAGTTTTATCACATAGATTAACTTTAAAAATTTGAATAGATTTTTAAAAAAAATAAAAAGGGGAGATTGTTGAGCCCAAGTGTTTCATTTTTTTCATTGAGTAACTATGTGTTGGTGAGTAAAAGATGAAGTGGTGATTCTTATAGAATTGTTATAGATTCATTTAATGGAATTAGATATCATGATTGAGTAATTAACCTTGTATATCTGATGATTGTTGTGATGATATTTAAAGGAATACATGAAAAGTGTTAATGGGTGAATGAACCTTGTCTTCTTTATGTGATTGAATTTACAAGGACTTGGAATTGAGCTCAAGGTGTTTTAGAAGGCCCTATATGATTTTTAGATAAATTGGAGAGCTATGTAAAGGTAATTATCACTTTCTATAGGCTGTGTAAAGGTGGGTCATTACATATGTGAGGGTAAACCAAGTTGATATTGTGATTAATAAGGGTATATTGAAGCTATATAAAGGTAGTGATAAAATCACGAGTCTTCATAAGGTAAGCATGCTCAATGCATAAAGGTAATTGAAGTTAAATTTAAGTTTTACATAAGGGTAATCAGCTACCATATGTGTTAATATACCGTATGATTACTACACAATCTATTCAATTGACCACATGACTGCTTTGGATTGATTTCTCCTAGAATGATCACCTTCACACAAACACCTAAAGAAACTACATAGAGTTTAAGGATCAACCAAACCTTATTTGGATCTAATGTTTTTTGTTCGATCAACCACATGAGATTGAGATGATGTTAATATAAATTTTTTGATCTTTTATTCAAATGAGTTATTTTAATATTGACCACAAATATAAGGTTCTATAAAAAAGAATAACTTTATGAAAAATTGAGCATCTAAAATAATGTGATATACATGCAATTTCACTTTCATGTATATATATCAAATAAGAACATAGCCGAATCACATAAGTGAATATGATATGTAGGGATTTTGGATAGAAATACGTAACTATTTCAGTGATGTAGAAAAAGTGAAATGTAATCCATGCAGTCTCTTGTGTAAAGTAGCCAAACTTCTACGTAGATAAAGTGAACCATAGTGCTGACTGTGATGTAGATGATTACTGAAATGTAGTTGATTTTATAGAGACATGAAAATATTAGATGAATTTGAAGAAGTAATATTTGAGGAAATTATTGAGGTCATGAGTATTGATATATCATTTGGAAGAATGAATCCCAAGTCTTTAATGGATTTAAATAATGATTTGAATGAGACTCTAGATGAGTTTAAAAATGAGATAAATCAAGAATTAGTTGACCAATTTGAATGAGATGATCATGCTGCCAAAGATCATAGGATTTTAATAATTTAAATATAGAAACATTACCTGAAATATTTTTTGAGAATAATATTAATGATGATTTTTTTAATATTCATACGTGGTGGAGGTATCAAATATAGAATATAGAGAGAATTTAAAACTTTTTTTCTCATTGAAATCTCATCAAAGAGACTAATAGATTCATTGTCGAGGAGAAGAAGAAGGTTAACTAAAGATAAGAGTTCCTTAAGGAGACACACAAGAGTATTAAAATATTAATATAATTAGATCCTTCAATATCTAATAATATTTTTAAGGATAACAGACCCAATGCATGTAGTTGTTCAAGACTGTAAATAATTGTATATGAGAAAACCTGATCCTGTAGGCTTGTGGAGGAAGACTATCATCCTGAATTTCTAGTTGCAGATCAACCCTAAAAAGGTGAATAAGTATTTCAGTTGGTGATGGAAATGAAGAAACATAGTGGGACTCTATATTAATCAGACTAGTATTGTATATGGATATAATAACTTGTTTTATAGTGAATAATCTGTGTTGGGGTTCTATCCAATGAAGCAAGAGTAGACTTTAATATCGAACCTTTCAAATACCATGTGATTATACTTCAATTATTAAAACTGAACATGAGGTGATATTGAGAGATACTATTAAGTGGATTGATAACCTTAACAAATTCAAGAGTTTGAATTTTAAAGAATAGGAATTCATAAAAATAAACCATTGATTCACCCCCACTCTTAGTGGTTCATCTATCTTGGGGAAATTAATTAAGTGGTTTAAGATAAAGTGACCATGAGGTATGTAAAACTATTGAATAGATTTTCCTCAAGAAAAAGAACTTAGAATAAGTGGTTATGATGATTTATCTATAACTTCTCAAGATATATTAGTTATTAGATTGAAAGATATTCTATATTGTATTCCTGTAGTAATAAACTATCTTATTTGTGGAGTCTTTCAAAGCTTGCAGTAATAGATCACCCAACTTGATGAAGAAGAAGATAATATAGTGAAGTATTTTTAGAAAAGAGATCTAGAATGTATAAATCACTCTAAGAAGGTTGGATACCTTGAGATAAGAAATATGGAGCTTGAAATAAGTTTCTCAAAATTTTAAAACAAATGGATCAAAGAAGTTGAAGGGAAATATGGATTCAAGAATATTATTGAGGAAAAGATCCATGAACTTGAATAATAGTTGAAAAATATCATTGATATCAAGGATTTTCAATTAGAAGTGAAATCCAAGAAGTTCAAGGAACTTGACTCATTGTTATAAGATAAGGTTAAGATGAAATTTAAGGAAGTTTACATAATGAATAAGGTTTGTTAAGAGAAGGTGATTATGATTTAAGGTCATAAAAATACCCTCATTATAAAATGTCTAAAATTATAAATTAATATGATTGATATAGAGAAGACATATGCTGAGTCTTTATAAAAGAAATAGAAAATCACTACTACTATACAATTCTCAATAGAGGATTATAATGATAAAATACATCTAACATGTGATAAGAATATCATAACATAATTTTATGGTCTATCTTAAGTAGTAGTAAATAAAGAGGTACCATACATAATAATCCTACCACCATGTACATGGTGGATAGAATAAATAGGTACCATACATAAAAGAACTCTAACAGTGAAGGTTGAAAAAAATGTAAGTATGGATACTGAAAAGCAATAAGAATCATACCACCATGTCCATGGTGGATAAAAGAAATATTGAGGAAGTTGGTTCCCCATAAAGAGCCTAATAAGTTGTGAAGAAAATTAAAAAACATCAAATAATAGATATAAAAATATCATGTTTTGTGTGTTAATGTTATCATTACAACATATTAAATAATTTTGTGTTATATTATTGGTAAAATACTCTAAATTTAAATGCACAAAGGAAGCCCAAGTCAAGGGGGAAGAAATCCATAGATAAAGAAGCAAAATCCATATACTAAAAAAATATTTATACTTTAAAAATATTTGGAAAGCTTGAAAATATTTGTGATGTATATAATAATGATGTACCTAATATTGTTACATGCTCATATTGACATGCATCAATATCAGATAAGAACTAAAGACCAAAAAAATTGGCTAATAAAGAAGAATAAACCTTAGAATGTAAGAAGAATATTATTGTAAACAAAAATTATCCCAAGAATAATCAATAAGGAAAGGTGATAAGTTCTTGGATTCCAAATCCAAGGTGATGAAGAAGAGTGCATCATCTAAAATATCTGATGTGAATGAAGGTACCTAGAATAATACATGTGGAAAATCCAAACTTACTACAAATTTACCTAATGATGTTTTAGTAATATGGATAGAATATTTGGATATAGAAAGGAAAATGGAATAAGCACAAGAAAAGGATAGTGAAAAAGGGAAATAAAATATTCCACATAAATAAGTAGAAGTTCTGTGTGTGAGGTTCACTATGTATGGACACAATCCTAGAGATTTTTCTATAATAATTCTATCACAAGAAGAGTTATTAAAGAAAATGAAAGTTTCACCAAGTGATACAATCTCCTTAAAGGATCTTGAGAAGATAAAATTCACACATAAATAAATTGAATAAGTGATAAGATCTAAGATGCCCCAATCAAAATTGAATTTTAGATATGAAAGAATGAATACTAGATGAGATGAATAAACTTGATTGAGAAAACCATCTAGACCTTTTTTTCCACATTGATAAGAAATAAAGATCCACCTTATAACCTTATTATTTATGTATTATATTTATGACCACAATTCAAGTAATTTAAGGTGAGACATAAACTAAGTGGAAGAACCTAAGTAGGAGAAATGGTTGTAAACTTTAGAAAGCTTAGTTAAAGAAGTTTTCATCCTAGAATGATCCCAAAATTTGGATATTATGAAAAATTCAATAAAGGATCATCTTTGTTGATGATTGAAGAAATTGGTAACTATCAACTATTTATATAAAAGTAAAAAAGATACCATCTTGGTCTGATCTTACTTTTTGATAATTCTAAAAAAAATAAGATTATCCTTAGTGGAGATGTGAAAATTTTCAAGATTGGACAACTACATGAAGAAGATGTATTTTGGTTTCCTCTATAAAAGAATAATACTATGATACATATTTCAAAGAGATAAACCATTATTAATAACATAATGAATGTTTTCTTAAGGGGTAGATAAGTGGATAATGTTGAAGGTTTTTCAATAATTATTATCTTATATAATTTTGATTATTCTGGAATGTTCTTGAAGGAGTATCATTGAAAATCTATGTCTTTATTAATCGCTCATCCTTAGTTACTAAATATAAAAATCTTAGCAAAAAGGGGGAGAAATTGAATTAATTAGTGACATTAGAAAAGTAGAAGTATGAAAGTGTTACAAGGCTGATTTTCCTATGGTTTTTACATAAAATTTTATAATCTGTTTTTTAAGTGATTGGAATAATTTCAGTTTTATTTATATTATAAATGATTTATATCTCAATTGATATCTTCAAGCTAGAATAAAAGTGGAAAACCCTTTAATATAAGAACATAACTTATTATTTAATATGGTATCAATATCAATTGGCATAGGAAAACTTTTTTGTCTAAATAAAACCCTCTTTCTCTCTACAACGGGCATGGATCACACAGTATTAAGTTTAAATGATTGATGACACATTTCTTAAAAATAAATTGATAACATTTTCCTAAGTAATTCGTATTTATTATCAATAAGGGGGAGATAAATTGAGTTTAAATATTAAAAATAATGAGGAGATAAATAATTTAAACTTTCACATATTCACATATTCATTTTAAATATATTTTGAAGGTATACATTTCCAACAAATACAAAGGGAGATATTAAAGAGAACACTTTGTGTGTGAGTTTTATTTTTATTTTAAATGGTGGTCATTGGTTGTAAATTTTTGTTAATAAAATAGTTCATTGATTCCAATATTTCGAAGATATTTAAAAAAAGTTTCATGGAATATTGGTTGAAGTATCCATGCTTGTTGAAGAAGAAACAAAAGTTCCCAAGTATTGTTATATTATAAGAATATAATTTTTTCTATTGCCTTTGAAATATTTGAAATATATTAATTAATATATGTATTCAATACTTGAAGGTGATAGTTTTTTTAAGATTTGATAAAATTATGATGATTGATGAGTTGTTATTCATGTATATAACATGTGCTATATTGGTTTCAGAAGAACAATTGTTATCACTGATATGAAGTTTCCTTAAGGATTATCCTTAAGAAGTTATAAAATGAAATACAATGAAAAGTGATGAATGGGTATAATGGATAGATATGGATATATTTAGGATAATAGACTGAGGGTAGTGAATGAATGAAGAAGGATAATATTATTAGAAGAAGTTTATAGGAAAAAATGTTTGTCTGACAATGTCCATAGGTACATTAGACAGATGTGAATTAATTGAGTTGATCAGATAAAAGGTTGAACCAAATGTTTTTTTATTGAATTCATAGTTTAATCATATAAATAATAACCAAAAAAACAATTTCATACATTTCTTAGTGAAGTTTTACTCATCTATTAAACATCACAATGCCTTCTGGATAAAATTCAAACTGAAATATTAGAAGAAGAAAATAGTATATAAAAGAGAGTTAAATTAATAAATAATTTACTGGTCTTTAGAGTACCTAATATCATAATAATTAAAATAAATTAATTATAATATATTAATATGGTTAAAGTAATTAGTTGGTGGAACTATGGTTCCTAAAAAATAGAAATATTTTGGAAGTTGTGTTTAAGGTTATAAGAGAAAAACATAAGTTTTATGTTTTTTGAACAAAAATTACAAGTCCATCAGACATAGTTTTACAAATTCCATAGAATAATAAAATATAGGAATCCTAAAAAATTAATTAGATATAGAAAACATGTAAATATTATCATACAATGTTTTTTGAGAAAAGGAATCAGACATAGGTTTCCAAGTGATGACATCAAACAAAAGTTTCTAAGTAGCAACATCAAACAAATGCCTCTATATGAATTCATCAAACATAGGTCTCTAAGTGAATTTCATCATACATACGTTTTTGAGTAGTGGAATCAGAAATAATTCTCTTTATGAATTCATCAGATAGAGGTCTCCAAGTAACATTCTTTGAATAAAAGTTTCTGAGAAAAGGTGCAAGACAGAAGTCTCTGAGTAATGTCACCAGATAGAGTCTTACAAAGACATCATACATAGTAGTATAAAGTCATAAAATATATTTCTAAAAAGTCATTAGATATAAGGAGTATATAATTACTTTGAAATCACACCTAATAGATAGAATATAAAAATCTTCCTTGATGAAAAATTCTAAATATTATCAGATAGAGGGTGACTGGTTAAAGAAGAAACTTGTGAGGTTACTGATCATATAAGTTACTAATAAGTAGTATAATATGAATTTTCAAATATATTTACAAATACTTGGAAAATATATTCATTTATATTATTCCAATATGTTTTTTCAAATCTCTAATAGTCACAATGGAATAATCGTGATTCTAGCTAAGTTTTTTGGAAGTTTTGAAGAACTCATTAACATTGATATCTAAGGAGAGTTATTATGAATACCATTGAATCTAATATTTTAGGAAGTTTTAATGTGGTCAAATTAAGAATGATTTGAGAAAAATATATTCAAATTTAGAAATTGGAAATTCAAATTTGAGTTCGTGATTCTCCCTAAGTTTTCAAAGAAACTATGCCTATATAAAGGGGAGTAGGTGCACTGAGATAAGGTTGTTATTATGATAGTTTTTTTACTATACTTATTATTAAATAAATAAAGTATCATATAAAGTACCAACCCAAAATAATGAGAGTAATTATAATTTGGGTTAAAGTATTGAAATAAGAGTTATCAGATGAAATAGGGGGTGTCAGACTGAGAAGAAGCACCAAACAAAGTAGAAAAGTTCCGAATGAAGAAGAAAAGGTACTAGAAGAAGAATAAGAAATAAAACAAACTATATTAGATGGGAATATTCTAGATAAATAGGTAGCAGATGTATCAGTGAAGTACAAGGAAAACAGGTACCAAACTCAGAAGTATAAGATTAAAGATACTAGATAAAGTGATTTTTCTTATAAATTGGTATTATAAGAACATGATATAGAATATGGGATAAGAATAAATGGCTCCAAATGATTATTAATGGATAGATAGTATCAAAAAAATAATAATTTTAAAGAAAAGTTATATACTGAGGAAGAGGTGAAGGAAAGAGAAGATTTATGTTTTTTTCTATGAAGAAGGATAGTTTCTTATATGCTATTGTGAAAGTAAGAGAATAAGAACAAGAACAACGAAGTACTACACCATTTAATAGAAGTCACATTAGTTGAAGAGTTTCTTGAATTTGATAAGTATCTAAATAATTTTTTTAATTATATCTATATAAACAATATAAATATTCAGTAAGGAGATTTAGTTGGACTAGGAATTGACCAGTATAGGGAAGTATGATCTCGTCCTATCCCTTCTCTTAAAGTATAGGAAAACATAGTTGGAAATGATGTTTTTTTCCAAACCGCTATAATTGGGCATCTCATTATAGTGGATAATTCATGTACTAGTCATCAATATACACAAAAAAGAATAACTACTCTCATTTTTCATTGAACCTTGTAAAAATATCATGTGCTATTTTTTAAATGATTTCATATACTTACTTATAATAATGAAGAGAGAATAATAGAATTAAGATCCTAACAGGTCTAAGAGGCATATGGGTAAAAAGTTATTATTGGTTTACAAATTCCAAAATACTGATTCACCCCCCATATCAGTGTTGAGAATATCCCAAAGTGGTCCTCTTGCTAAGTACGAAAATTATTAAATAATTATACATAATTTTTTATAAATACACACCCATACTCCCATTAATCTTTAATCAAAATCATTGATCACAATTATCCTCTCTATTTACCTTTCAATAGTCTTTCCAAGAAGTTCTTAAGGTTTCAAGGCATTCTTTATCAATACTTAAGAAGGTATTTTACAAGGTAAGAGTTTTTAATTATCTTTTTTAATTTATTATTCATGATTCATTTGTTATAATATCTTTTAAAATCATAATTAAAATGTTACCATGATTATAATTTTGATTCATAGTGGATCATACAATCACCTAAGTAGGGGGATCATGTGACCCTTTTTACTGGATTATTTTCTCTTTTAAAACCCCCTATCAATATTAAAACCTTCATCTCAATTAAGATGAATGAATCTAATTATTCAATATCAACACCCAACACCACATGTAATGCTAGAAATTGATAATATACAAAAATACATATCATTTTTTAAAGGTTGGATCTTAATTCTAGAATATACTTCTTACCATGTTTAGGATAAGTCTGAGACACATATTATCTCTATTAACTTATTGTGATTATAAAAGCATGAGAAAATGTATCATATTTAAACTCAATGCTCACAAGGGACGAGTAGAATCATAATTAACCCTTGGATAGGTATCAAACTTGACCAATTTTACCCCACAATAGTATTTATCTTCTAAAATCAATCAAGTCACCCAACTAGTATGGATATTATTATACTAGATCACTCAAGGCCCTCCTTTTGAACTTTTGAAAAAGATATTTTTATCAGAACTAGAAGACACTACATAAAAAACATAAGATATTCTTCCTCAAGAACATGTTTTAGACTTTTATAATATAATCAGAAACACTATATGCACATAATCCTTATCTTCCACTCAATATCAGAGTGTTTAGTTCATGTAAATGGCCAAATACTTTTACACAAACCATCACAGGTCAATCCAACACATCACCCAAGTTATACCATGATTAATCCCAAATAACATTCTCAATTTCATTGACCTAGAAACTAGTTATAGGGAATCAAAAATAACCAACTGGGAATGATTTTACCCTAGAATAAAGGAAACAAAGTTGGGTAATCTACCAAGAATTTGATATGATGTGTTTATACATTGTAATTCTATGAATGAAAAATAAAAAAATAAAAAATAAATAAATAATAAAAACATGGAATAATATATTAGAACATCCAATGAGACATGATTAATATAATAGATCAACTGATACAACATCAAAGTAATACATAGGAAGGTCCTAACATAAAAGAAACCAAAATACAAATGAAACAATTGGATGACATGGATGATACAATAATGTCCCAAAAATAAAACAACCCACCAAACCACCACTCAAACATATCCATGCGACCTATGGTTACTCACCACATCCATAATTTTTATCCATAAACTAAATCGAACACATAAACTAAGATTACAACTTGGTCATTTATATAAGAACATGGGAGCTGTATAGACACATGCATGTGTGTATGCAGGGTGTGAGATAACAGACCTATAAGTATTTCACTAAAGAGTTTATAAAATTCATTTATAAAACATTTCTTAAATTCTAGTTTGAGAATATCTAGAAAATAGGGTTTTTATATGAATTCATAATAAAAAATAAAACATCATTCTTTTGAATCATAAGCAAAACATCAATTATTTTTATATAAAATTAGTGAAATCTCCAATAGGTAAATGAAAACACTTTGAAACCCCAAAATAAGGGATTTTGATTTTACGAAAAAAAACTAACACTTTTCCCTCATTTAAAAAACTTTTTCAAAATACCACAAATAAAAAAAACATTTCCCTTTTACCTTTAAAATAAAAGTTTCAAATCCATATTTTAAAACCATTTGGAAAATAAACCCAACCATGAATGAGTGAAAATATAAACTCATGTAGGCACCATATCATCAATGAATCATAAAAAAGAAAACAAACCACATTCAGACAATAATACCACATAAATAAATCTAACTAGGGGATGAAATAAAGTATGAGGTGGGAATATCCTACATAGAATAATCAATAAAGAAATAAGAATAATGATAAATTATCTAGGTATAAATGTGAGATGATCTAGAAAAAAATATCGTGAAACCAACTGCCAACCAATGTTTCATTCCTAAACACAAAACCACCCAACTTACTCTCACTAGCCTCATTGGGGGAACTCCTCTAACCAGGGCCTAAACTACCCTAGGGAACACTAGATAGTGAAAAATCTAACTAGTGTAGTACAAATCAAGATCTATCACTTAGCTACCCAAGTTCCCATGACATGTTAAAGTAGAGGCAAGACCAAAAACAAGCACATTATTATCACATAAATCATCAAAGAAGAATACAAAATAAATCTCATCTCACCAGCAACACACTTACATGAAACAAATCCTTTCACATCTATACAAGAATCATGTAATAATTAAATTCTTCCCACAAGAGGGAAAAATTATATACAAAACAACCAATGGGCTCAACCAATGTAATCACATTCATTAAGTAAAATTGTTCTATAAGGTGGAAAAATGGAATTTAAAACTAACTTGTAATGCCAAGCTATTTTCCCAACCTTTGAAAAAAAAAACCACGAAAACACCCCTTTTAAATCATTTGTAAATCCATACCATTTTATTTATAATAATCCTTTAAAACAAGGTTTTCCTTTTTAGAAATAAAATGGGGTCAAACACCACCTTTTTATAACAAATACCTTCAAAAAAATAAACCATAGTATTTAAAAAGAAAATGGTATTACACACCTATCTTATATTTAACATTAATTTGAAAATCCTATCTATCATATAAAAAAACACTTGATAGGAATAGAAAAATGACTTTTAGAAAATAAGAACTATATTTTCATAGAAAACCTTTGATTTCATCTATTAAATTGATTAAAAACACTTTATAACCCCATCATAGGAATCACATATACATACATTTGATATAAAATGAATTTAAATAACATAATAATTTTGTGACATGTAGAATAAGGAAACATATATAGAAACACCTACCTCAACCAAGTAGATAAAAGTCACCTTTGGTGGAGAGATCAAAACCATGTAAGTAAATGATATATACAATACCTAGATAGTAAAATACCCAAGTTAATACCAATCCCAAACCTTAAATTCATAACCATTTGTAATTAAGGTTTTTGAAAGAAAATAAAACCAATGGGAAAGGGATATTTGATGATAGGAGAAGAATAAATGAGGGATTTTCTTTAGAATATCATCTGAAATTGAAGGAGGAGGATCTTGAAAGTAAGGATGAGGAGGGAGATCCTAAGTATCTCCTCTTATTTAGCCAAACTATATGGGAAATAAAAGAGGACCCAGCCACTAAAAACCAAATAGGTGTACTAATAGAAAATATAAAAATTAAAATTAGGCACAAGAACGTCGTGACATAACCTCCTCTGTCATGGCTTGACATGCCTCTCCGAAGATGAGAATAATTGCAAGATCTCTTCCCAGGACACATCATGAAATATATTCTTTGGTTATGAAATGAATTACCCCTAACTAAAAAATGACAAAAACCTAAAAAAACTTTATGACATGACCCACCTCGGTCATGATATGACCCATAATAGACATAACTACAGAATACCCAAAACACCCATCGCAGTATGAACCACCTCGGTCATTATATGACACACCTCTATTATGGTCCAGAACTTCTAAATCATATAAAAACTAAAAAAATACTCAAAATCTATAAAACTACAAAAAGTTTCAAAATAAAAAATTATATAATATTAAATACCATAGTGACATGAGAGTATTAAAATTTCCCCCACCAATGCACTTTCTATCTCTAGAGAGTCACATTAAAATTATTTTATAAGGTTCCAAAATGGTATTTAAAAATAACTTGTATTGCCAAGATATTTTTTCCAACCTTTGAAAATTAAACCATTAAAACAACCTTTTTAAATAATTTTTAAATCCACACCTCTTTATTTATAATAATCCATTGAAATAGTGTTTTCCTTTTTAGAAATAAAATGGGGTCATACACCACCTTTTTATAAAAAAATACCTTTTAAAACATAAACCATCATATTTAAAAAGAAAATGGTTTTACAAACCTATCTTATATTTCAAATTCATTTGAAAATCCTCTCTATCTTACAAAAAAACACTTGATAGGTGTAGAAAAATGGATTTTAGAAAATAAGAACTATATTTTCATAGAAAACCTTTAATTCCTTCTGTTAAATTGATTAAAACCATTTTATAACCCCATCATGTGAATCACATATACATACATTTGATATAAAATGAATTTAAATAATATAATAATTTTGTGACATGTAGAATAAGGAAACCTATATAGAAACACCTACCTCAACCAAGTATATAAAAGTCACTTTCAGTGGAGAGATCCAAACCATGTAAGGGAATGACATATACAATCCTTAGACAATAAAAGACCCAAGTTAAAAACAAATTCCAAAACTTAAATTAATACCCATTTGGAATTAAGGTTTTTGAAAGAAAATTAAACCAAGGTGAATAGAGGAGGGGATGAGAGGATAAGAAGAAATGATGGATTTTCTTTAGAAACCCATCTGAAATTGAATTAGGAGGAGCTTAAAAGCAAGGAGGAGAAGGGAGATCCTAGAGATATCCTCATATTTAGCCAAACTATATAGGAAATAAAATAGGATCCAACCACTAAAAACCACATAGGTGTACTAATAGAAAATACAAAAATTAAAATTAGGCATAGGAACATCATGACATGACCTCCCCTATCATGGATTTACATGCATCCTCGAACACAAGAATAATTGCGGGATCTCTTCCTAGGAAACATCAAGAAATATATTCTTTGGTCATGAAATGAATTACCCCTCACTCAAAAATGAAAAACACCTAAACAAACTTCATGACACGACCCACCTCGGTCATTATGTGACCCATAATAGAAATAACTATAGAATACCCAAAACACCCATCACAGTATGACCCACCTCAGTCATGGCGTGACCCACCTCTATTGTGGTGTGACCTACAGTAGTCCAGAACTTCTGAATCATATAAAAAATAAAAAAATCCTCAAACTCTATAAAACTCCCAAAAGTTTCAAAATAAAAAAATATATGATATTAAATATCATAGTGACATGAGAGTGTTAAAATTCTCCTCACCATGACACAATCTATCCCTAGAGAGTCATAGTAAAAAGTAGAAGAAACTATAATTAAAAACTTCCACCCCTTGATATAATAGGTGGGAGGGTTTGGGTAAAATCAATAATTTTAATTGAAAAAAGGAATTGTAAAACACATAATTCCACAAAACAAAGGAACCAAATACTCAATATCATCTAACAACTCTAAGAAAAACCCAACTTATTACTAAGAGATACAAATACAAAAGAACATTGAGACCTAAAATAGGTCTCCCCATAATTTATAATTCATATAAAGTTTTGATATAAAAGATATAAACACCCAATAGAAATTCACCACCAAATATAAACACATCTGTACAATACACCAAAATAAATTACAATCCTACTTCAAACACAACCAACAACCAAACAACAATTTTTGAATTATATAAGAAATAACTACAAAAAATAATACCCAACAACCACAACCAAGGTCAAACCATCCACCAAAATCCCATACAACTAGGATAAAGAAAACACACCCACTACAAACAAAAATCAACAAGAACAACATGCATTATAACCTTGGTTAATGAAGCTAATGGAAAATAACTTGGGACCCTACTCACGAAACACTAAACTAGGGTGAACCTAATAGAAACCAAACTAGACACTATACATATCACAATTTAAAATATCATGACATTCATCCTAGTTACCCAAGAATGTACCCAATAATTATTATATTAACCTCACCAAAATCCATATCTTATCCCATATCTAATATCACACACCCATATCAATGATCAAGATCAACTAAAGAGGTATGATCATAATAAAAAAGAATTGATATCACATAAATAACACACTTGGACATACCTATAGAATACACCAACTAAGAATAAACTTAAGAGATCAAATTATCTATAAAATCATAGAACATGGATAAAAAAAAACCACAAACATCCAAATCTGAACCCAAATTACACCTAAGACTCTACTACTGATAATCTAACTCATAGAATTTATAAATATGGAATTCATAAACTTACTAAAATACAATATTATAGATCTTCCAAACAAATGGTATTATAATTCATAGAAGTCCCACATTGAAAACATAAAAGAGATATATCATACTAAGGAGGAAAAAAAGACCCCAAGTAGACTGGCCCTCAATGGATGACTCTAGGTTTAGATGAAGAGATCTCTTAACAACATGATATTTAGAAATTCTTCAGTGGATAACTTGGGAGAAATAATTTTAAGTCTAAGAAACAAGCCCATAACAACTTTAATATCTAATGTTTTAGAAGTTTCTAGATAATTTAAGTTTCCCTAAGTCCCCACTAAGCACTCCATAACCTCAATAAGACCATGATTATAAAATAAAGTAAATGGGTGATGTCTCAATTAATATAAGAGAATAAAAGGTTATGACTTCACTACTCTATTAAGAGTCTGGGTAAAGTCAACAACTGTAGGAGTAACACCTAAATGATAATTGGAATCACCTAAGGATTATCCCTAGAGATAAGTTTTCTATATACCATAGAGGCCATTCTAGGAGGTATACTATCAAAAGGCATAAAACCAATAATTACATGCCTCAAAAATCAAATCAAACATCCCCAATAAAAACCAGTTGAAAAATCCAAAACAAATCATTTTTTAAAAATTCATTTTTAAACCAAAAGAACATGATAAAGAGTTTAAAAAATTATTTAAAAAGGAAACCGCAATTTTAAAAAAATAATACATCATTTAAAAAACTTCAATTCATTTATAAAACCAAAGAAAATACATTTCACAAATCTACCTAGAGTTAAAATTAAAACTTCCCTACTAGGGAATTCAAAACATTTATTTAAAACTAACTTCCATTTCAAAATAATAGAAAAATTCCTTTAAAAAATAGCTATTTTTAAAACACTTAATTATAATTAAAATTATTTTTCAAACAAACCATAAAACCAAGTTTTAAATAGAAAAAATCTCATGAAGTTCCCATTTTTCACAAAACAAAATTTCTAAAACACCAAGAACAACAAAATATAACATGACATATTAAAAAAAAACCCACTCCAATAACATCAAAACTCCATAAAACCTCTTTTAATCCATCTCCAATAATTTTAAACCATTTTTTGAGAAATGTTAAATTAAAATATATCCAAAAAACAATTTTATATGGGATGTAGAACTACAAATGATTTAGCTACATAGTGTGTCAAATCTTGCACTAATAATGTGGTTTCCTATGAGAATATCTCATAACTATATACATGAGATTCACATAGTTTGACTAAACATGTGATATTACTATTTATATATGGTTATTCTTTTATTTTTACCCCAAAACTCAAAGGGACCCCCAAATTATTGATATAACTCTATGGGAATCAAATAACCATCAAAATAATAAAAATAGAATTCAAATTCAAGTCATAAATAACAAAAACCCATAAAAATCAAGTTTTTTCATGAAAGGTGGTGGTCTAGAACTTACTCATAAACTATATCCCGAGTTTCAATATCTCTATTGTCCATACTACCATAAAACACCCAAATAATAAGAGGGACATACGACACCATTTTTTCACGAACTGACCCAGGTCAACCTGAAATATCACCTAGGTCAACCCATGACAAGGATTGAAGCATGTTTCCAATCACCATGGGCTAACAACTAGTCTCAGTACATAAAACATAACAAAGTGGGAATGATTTCAACCTTAAATAAATATAACAAATAAGTAGTGGAATCTACTGAGAATTCAGCATGTTGCATCCATACGTTGGACTTCCTTGCATGATAAATAAAAAAATACAAGCACATAAACAAGGAAAACATGGAATAATATAGTAAAACATCTAAATTATTCTTAATAAATATAATAGATCAACTAATAAAACATTAAAGTAAAACACATAATGACCTCTACATAAAATAAACCAAAATACAAATGAAATATATAATGTCCCTACACTTTATTTCATATTTAAACATGATTTATTACATAAACTTGCACTTAATACAACTTAGAATATTGAGAGGTATAGTGTATTTTAGGATTATGAACATTACATAACAACATAAAACATGAAATAAAACATCTTTATTAAAAACTTATTTTACATGACTATAACATTCCTTCATACTTAACGCTGTATGGGATATCCTGAGGAAAGACACAAGAAAGGGGTGCGCTATAAAGCCCAGTAAGGGAATAAACATGGAATAACATGAGGAATACAATACATGTTATTAAATATGCATATCAATAGAGCACAAAATAAACATGAACATAAAGGCATGATATATCATGATATTTATAACATGAAAATGTGGCAACAACATACAACATGGTATTATAATGAGCCAAGACTCATTGCACATGGATTAGCATGAGTAAACCATCATTGCACTTGAATTAGCTTGAGTAAACCCTCATTTAACATGAATTATCATGATTAAACCCTCATTTCACATAGAATATCAATATACTAAACATTACCTAATTCATTGAAGCACTATCAGGGCACACCCTTCATAATCATTTTATTTTCATGTATAAGTGTGCCACAGAGATCATACAACATGGATTCATTAAACATCATAATTTATTCCACGAACAAGGAATTTAGAATAAATGCATGTATGTACCCAATAAATAAGTACATGATCATAATTTTTAATACCTTTGGTATATAAACGGTTATACTATTCACTATATGATGACTTTGGCATGGAAAATCGTGGTGCAATTTTGGTAGCATAACGACGTCAAATAGAAATTAGTAAAATGGGTTGATGAGAGAGAAATGAACCTCTAATCATTTATACATGAAATGGAAAGTAAGGGGATCATTTAAAATAATATCCCAACATATGAAATGGAATTTAGATGCATAATATAAAAGAAATTTTTGAATGGAAATGAGAAGAGAGAAACCTCTTAAAGAATTTCGTCATGGTAACAGGTGTACACGAGAGGGATTAATGAGAGAGAAAGGGGTCTATAATAATTTAAAAATAATTAGGGTAGTATGGGAAAGGTGTGAAAATATACAACATAATTTTTAATTAAAAATAAAAGGATGTAACAATATAAGGAAACCTGGACAAAAATTGAGAAAGGAAGGAACCTTTACAAAATTTCAGCATAGTAATGGCTTAGGTAAGGGTAAAAGTGGGGGAGGATAAATGATACATAATTGAAATAATATAAAATTTATAGTAGCTAATTTATTATAAAAGGATTAAAATATAACCAATTAAAATTAAAAATACAAATTTCAAACAAGGCTCTTGAATTGAAAGGAGGAGAGGAAGGTGAGAATCCTTTACTTGGATGTGTGATCCCAAAGGCTTGGGAGAGTATTATTGGGAGCTTGGGGTGGATTGAGAGGACTCTAGGAAGTATATAGAAGATTTTGGATAATCATAAAGGAGTTTTAGTGAATAGGAATGGGTTCTTGAGTGGGTTTATATAGGAAAGGTGGGGGAATTATTTAATATTTTGGTTTTAGACACTACACACTAAAATATTCAAAACCACAAAAAATCCCATGGTTTTTCCATGGTTTCTAGAAAAGGGGAGTGATATACATTAATTTATAAGGCTAAGGTCCGAAGATATTAAAATATTTCCCTTTCTTTTGGGAAGGTGAGTCAAACTTTCAAGGAAATGATTTTAAAATCTTAAAATATTTTATATGTCTTAGAGGAATCACTAAGGATTTATAAAATAAATAAAATAATTTTAAATTTGAAAAATATATTTAGCCTAATATACCATTTATATTATTTTATTTAATCACTATTTAGTCATTATGATGTCATAAAATACATTATATATTTATACAATATTTATTTTTTACCCACAAATTCAACTCTCTCGGAAAATTATAAAAAATTCACCATTGGATAATTTTGACATCATGATTAAAAAAATAATATTAATTTTACCTAAATAATTTTCTAAATATTTGAATTTTAACTTTTAAAATAAAAACCAACCTTTATTGAAAATTGACAGGTTTTGACAAAAAACATTTTTCAAACCTTAATAAAAGTTACTTTTAACTTCATAAAAATTATATGATAATTTATATTTAAAAATTATTTAATAATAATATTTTATTAAAATATTATTTATTCCAAGAATTAATTAATTCAGAAAAATAAATTATTTAATTGAAATCAAAAATATAATTTCTATTTTATCCTATAAAAGTATAATTCTTATCAAACTAATTACTTAGTCATTTATAGAGAGAAAAACAATAAGGAATATAAATAATCATAATTATAATTAATAATTACTATTTAATTATGATAAAAATATTAATAAAACCTTTTTTTAATATAATAATTTATATATTTCTAAAAAATACAATTTTTACTTGAAAAATCAATTTATCAAATTCATTATATTTTTAAGAAATACTATTCTTAGAACAGAATTAATGGAATAAGACTTTTATTTATAAAAAGTGATTACAAAATAAGTAACTAATGACTTGTTATATAACCCCTTATAACACCTTCATATGACATAATGGTAAGGTGTGCGATGATGATAGACTCTTAGGCAACTCTGATAACATCCCCAAAGTGGTGATTTTCATGAACTTGAAATTCTCTCATAGGTGATTTTGTTCAAGCTTAACATGTTGAAGATCGACTTGGGCTTGGTTCAGAGTGAATCCAAGTGATTCTACCTCCTTCACGAGATCCAAAAAATGGGCTTCATAGGGTACAATACTACTGGTTGAGGCCATCAACTCTTCTTTCTGAATTAATTTTCCATTGTCATTTATATTTATAAAAAATAATTATAACATTAAATTTATTATTGTTTCCAATTGTCATATTGATCATCAATAATAATTAACCAATGGTCACATAATGGTCTAAAATTGATAGTTACATTTCAATATATACTTTTATAGTTTAATGAATGTGACACAATAAAACAAAAAATTTTATGAAACAAAATATTATTCAAAAGTTTGGGTCATTACATTCTTCCCCCATTATTAAATTTTATCTCTAAAATTTTGTTTTACATATTAAGGTGAAAAAGGTGAGAGTACTTCTCCTTCATCTCTTTAATGAGGTCTTCATTTTTTCCTATTATCATTTCCTATAAGTATAAAGGGTTTATGAATCACAGTGGTACCTCAGGATTTTTTCAAAATAATCTACCTCCTTTACCCAAAAACACCTCAAGTGTCTTTGATTATATCAATGGAAGAATCGATAGGTCATTAAAAGGTATTTATTATATATAATTTTGAAATATATTATTGAACTTATTTTTTATAAGAAAGTATTATTGATTCATCTTCAAATATTTTAAAATATGGTTTTGGTATATCTGTTTTGGTATTTCAACAAAGAAATAAATCTATAATTTGATACATATAGGCTGCTCATAGGTATCCCTCTTTTGAAGCATCTAGGAAATAATTTAGTGCTTCATCATTTTTAAATAAATATAATAATTTGAAAAGACCTTGATGGTACTTCCCATGATTATAATGGTAAGAAAATTGAGAGTTCAAGATTATCCAATAGACGGTACTTGATCCTTGAAAGAATCATGCAATTATAGAGGTATTGGATGCCTTATAAAGTTTTTTTCATGTAACTTGGATATTTAAAAAAGTTTCAACATCATCTAATCATGAATTCAGGATAATATCTCCAATTAGTTCTTCAGGAAGAGAGAGAAGAGTTGTTCATGATTTTACTCCTTCCATATTTTATCTAAGAAAAAAAAATACAATTAGGGGGTTTAAATACATATCTAATAAGAGTGTAAAAAGAGAACATTGAACATTGAAGGATAAACTTGTATATGAATAGTATATCCTAACTTGTGATACACTAAGTTTCAATCTAGGTTATCCATGATCTATTTTATAACATATATTGATATGGTATTTTTTTATTTGTTCCCTTAATAATGGTTCATACTAATATTATGAATTTACCAAGGCATATTCCTTGGGAGTGTTGAACCAAGAGTGAAGTAAGGCCCCTTGTCATGCACGAGTTCCCATTCGAGTCTATATTAAAGTGGTGTTTTCGGGTTTTACCCTTAGATACATCTGTTCCAGATCCACCTCTACTTGTTTATATCCAGACAAGGATATATTTTACTAATAAAACACTTACTCTATACTCACAAAAATTTAGTTATTATTTTATTATACTTAGTATTATACCTAAGGATTTAACTAGAGTTTTCTAATCTTAATCCCAAAAATAAATAAACCTATCCTCTAATACCAACTATAACAACCATACTCTTTATTTCATATTTAAACATGATTTATTACATAAAATTGCACTTAAGACAACTCATAATATCGATAGGTATAGTGTCTTTCACGATTAGGAACATTACATAACAACATAAAACACAAAATAAAACATATTTATTGAAAAATTATTTTACATGACCACAAAATTCCTTCATACTTAACACTATAAGGGATATCCTAAGGAAATATATAAGAAAGGGGTGAGCTATAAAGCCCAGTAAAAGAATAAACATGGAATAAACTGAGAAAGATAATACATGTTAGTCAATAGGCATATCAATAGATTAAAAAAAAAACATGAACATTAAGGCATGATATATCATGGTATTCATAACATGGAAATTTGGAAACAACATACAACATGATATTAGCATGAGCCAAGGCCCATTACACATGGATTATCATGAGTAAACTCTCATTGAAAGTGAATTAGCATGATTAAACCCTCATTGTAATGAATTAGAATGAGTAAAACCTCAATTCACATGGAATATCATGATACTAAACATTACCCAATTCATTGGGGTGCTATCAGGGTGCACCCTTCATAATAATTTCATTTTCATGTATAAGTGTGCCACATAGATCATACAACATGGATTCATTAAACATCATAATTTATTCCAAGATCATGGAATGTGGAATACACAGATGTAAGTAACCAATAAATAAGTACATGGTCATAAAGCTGAATACCCTTGGTAGATAAATGAGTATGGTATTCACTATATGATGATTTTGGTATGGAAAATCATGGTGCAATTTCAGCAGCATAACGACGTCAAATAAAAATTTGTAAAATGGGTTGATGAGAGAGAAAGAGGTATCTCATAATTCATAAATGAAATTGATAGTAAGGGTATCATGTAACATAATATCCCATCATATGAAATGGAATTTATATTCATAATATAAAATAAATTCTTGAATGGAAATGAGAAGAGAGAAATACCTTACAGAATTTCAGCATGGTAACAAGTGTACACGAGAGAGATTAATGAGATAGAAATAGGTATAACATAATTTAAACCTAATAAGGAAAGTATGGGGAAGGTTATAAAACATACCCCATAATTTTTAATTGAAAATAAAAGGATGTAACAATATAAGGAAACTTGGACAAAAATTGAGAATGGAAGGAACCCTTACAGAATTTCGGCATAGTAATGCCTTAGGTAAGGGTAAAAATGGGGGAGGATAAATAATACCTCATTGAAATAAAATAAAATTGAAAGTAGGTAATTAATTATAAATTTTTTACAATATAACCAATTTAAATTAAAAAGACAAATTTTAAACAAGGTTCTTGAATTGAAAGGAGTGGAGGAAGGTGAGAATCCCTTATTTGGATGTGTGATCCCAAAGGCTTGATAGAGACTTATTGGGAGATTAGGGAATAATGGGAGAAATATAGGGAGTATAGTGTAAAGTTTGGATGATATTTAAGTAGTTTTAGTGAATATTAATGGGTGATTGGGTGTGTTTATATAAGAAAGGTGGGGAAATTCTTTATTATTTTGGTTTTGGACACTACACACTAAAATATTCAAAACCACAAACCATATAATGGTTTTTACCCATGGTTTCTAGAAAATGGGAGTATTATAAATTATTTTATATGTATAAGGGCTTAATATATTAAAATATTTCTTTTGATTATGAGGAGGTGAATCACACTTTCAAGGAAATGAATTTAAAATCTTAAAATATTTTATATGTCTTGGAGGATTCATTAAGGATTTATAAAATAAATCAAATAAATATAAAATAAAATTATTTTAAAGTTAAAATATATATTTGTCCTAATATGCATTTTATATTATTTTATTACATTACTATTGGGTCATTATGATGTCATAAAACAAATTATATATTTATACGATATTTAATTTTTATACAAAAATTCCACTGTCTCAGAAAATTATGAAAAATTCACCATTGGATAATTTTTACATCATGATTAAAAAAATAAAATTAATTTTATCTAAATAATTTTCTAAATATGTGAATTTTAACTTTTAAGATAAAAACCAATATTTATTGAAAATTGACGGGTTTTGAAAAAAACAGTATTCAAACCTTAATAAAAGTTACTTTTGACTTCATAAAAAATTATATGATAATTTATATTTAAAAATTATTTAATAATAATATTTTATTAAAATATTAATTATTATAAAAATAAATTAATTCAAATAAATTATTTAATTGAAATTAAAAATAAAATTTTCATTTTATCGTATAAAATTATAATTCTTATGAAACTGATTACTTAGTCATTTATAGAGAAAAAAAAACAATAAGGAATAGATATAATAATTATTATAATTAAAGATAACTATTTAATTATAATAAAATTACTAATAAAACATTAGTTTAATATAAAAATTTATATATTTTTGAAAAGTACAATTTTAACTAAAAAATAAATTTATCAAATTCATCATATATTTAAGAAAGACTATTATTAAAACAAATTTGATGGAATAAGAATTTTATTTATAAAAATGGATTACACAAAAAGTAACTAATACCTTGTTATATAACCCCTTATAACACCTAAATATGACATAAGGGTAAGGTGTGTGATGGTGATAAACTCTTGGGGTGACTCTGATAACATCTCCAGAGTGGTGATTTCAAATAACTTGAATTTATCCCGTAGGCGATTTCATTCAAGATTAGCATGTTGAAGCTTGTCTTGAGATTGATCCCAATCGAAGCCCAATGAGGCTACCTCCTTTCTAAGATATGATAAATGGCCTTTTTAGGGTACTCTTCTACTAGTTGAGGCCATCAACTCTTCTTTCTAAATAAATTTTCTATTGTGATTTATATTTATAAATAGTAATTATAATGTTAAATTTATTATGGTTTCCAATGGTCATATTGATCATCAGTCATAATTGACCAACAATCACAAAACTATCAAAAACTTATAGTTAAATTTCAATTTATACTTGTATAGTTTTAATGAATGTGAAATAGTAAAACATATATTTTTAGGAAACAAAATATTATTTAAAAGTTTGGGTTGTTACAAAATAGATGGACGTCATCATTGATAAAAAAAATCCAAAAAATATAATAGAAAAATGATCCACTATTTGAACATCTCTATGTTATCTATGGTCACTCAACATATTCAAAATATCCATACCCAGACTAAACTGAACACCCAAACCAATATTACAAATTGGAAACCTATATAAAACATTATAGCTTCATACACAAATACAAGTGTGTATGCATGGAGTGAGTTAATGGTCCCAATAAGATTTCACCCAAGAGTATATACAATTACTTTTATAAAAAATTTCATAAATTCTATTTTGAACATATTTAGAAAATAGAGGTTTCTATATGAATGTGTAAAGAAAAATAAAACATCATTATTTTAAATCATAAATAAAACATCAATTTTTATGTACAAAATGAGTGGAATCACTAATAGGTAAAAGAAAATAGTTTTAAACCCTATAATGATGTATTTTTATTTTATAAAAACAAAACTAAACCGTTTTCATCATTTCAAAACCTTTTTTCAAAATCCTATATGTAAAACAAACATTTACATTCTTTCCTTTAAAATATTACTTTCAAATCCATACTTAAAAACCATTTGTAAAATAAACCCATCTATGAAATAACGAATATCTAAACTCATGTAGGAACCATGTCATCAATGAATCATAAAAAAAAAAACAACCACATCCACATAATGGTTCAAAAAAAAAAACAATCAAACTAGTGGATATAATAAAGTGTGAGGTGGGAATCTCCTACATGGAATCATAAATAAAGTAATAGGTCTTATGGGAAAATACCAAGGTATTAAAATGAGATGATCCTAATAATACTTAACAGAGAACCAATATCCATCAAATATTACATTCATAAACACAAAACAACTAATGTACTCCCACTATCTTAATCGGGGGAACTCCATTAGTCAGGGCCTAAACCACCCTATGGGACAATAGCTAGTGTGTAATATAATTAGTGTAGCACAAATAAAGATACCTCACTTAGCTAACCGAGTTCCCATAAAATTTAAAAGTGGAGGTGAGGAAAAAATAAATCACATTATCATCATATAAATCATAAATGAATCATAAAAAATAAATCTCAACTTACCTACAACAACCTCACATGAAACATCCCATTTCACATTCATATAATCATCATATAAAAATTCAATTCTTCTCAAAAGCGATCATATTTATATATAAAAAAACCATGGGGATCAATTGAGAGTATCTCATTCATCAAGTAAAAGTCTTTTATAAGGTTCCAAATGGGCCTTTAAAACCAACTTGATATTCCAAGTTATTTATCCTAACCTTTGAAAATTAAACCATAGAAACACCCCTTTTAAATAATTTGTAAATCAAAACCAATTTATTTTAAAAAATCATTTGAAATAAGGTTTTCCTCATTTAGAGATCAAAAGGGGACAAATAATGTCTTTTTATAAAATAACCCCTTTGAAAATATAAACCATCCTCTTTAAAATAAAATCATGTCACACACCTCTCTTTTATTTCAAATTCATTTGAAAATACCCTCAAGAATAAAAAACACTTGGTAGGAGTAACAATATGTCTTTTATAAACAAATAACTAGGAATTCATAAAACAACTTTTATTCCAAGTGTTAAATTAGTTAGAACCATTTTAAAATCCCAACATGGTAATTACATATAGATACATTTAATAGAAAATTAATCTAAATAACTCAATAATTTTATGAAATGTAGAATAATGGGACTTACATCGAAAAACATGCCTAAAATAAGTGGAAACAATCCACCTTTGATGGTGAGAGATAAAACAGATAATGAAAAAACTTATATTGTCCATAAACCAACAAATACCAAAGTTAAAATCAATCCAAAACCATAAATTTTTTCTCCATGGGTGTTAGGGTACATAGAAAAAAGGAAAACTTAGGGGAAATGAGGATAGGAGGGTAAGAGATGAATAAATGAGGGATTTAACTTAGAAAACCACATAAAATTGAAGGAGGGGGTATTTAAAGAAAGAAAGAAGAACGAGGGAGCTCTTAGGGATCTCATTTGGTTTGTTTTCACATGAGGTGAAAGAAATGCGGGCCTAACCCCCTAAAAACTAAAGTGGGGGTATGAATGGAAAACCAAAAAATTAGAACTAGGTACAAGAATATCATGGTGTGACCTAACTTGTCAGGGAATGGTATGCCTCCCCAAAATACAAGTATAACCATAGGCTATTTTCCCAGGTCATATCGTGAAGTGATCTTCCCCATACACAAAAATTACAAACACCTGAACACTCATCATGATGTGACACACCTTGGTTGTGGTATGACCCACTATAGATAGAACTACGAAATACCTAAAATAATCATTGTGACATGACTCAAATTAGTTATGACATGAACTACTGCAGTTCAGAACCACAGAATTAATAAAACATGAAAAATCATCTAACTCCTAATAAATCCAAAATATTTCAAAATAACCCAAAATTATATAATATTAAATATCACACGAACATGGGGGTGTCATATACTCCATGGTGTCTTAGTCATCAGTCTTCTTTATGTTATTATACACATAGATCTTGAACAATAACAATAGAATCAGCCTTTCCCATTAGTCATGTATGATATAATAATATCATAGAACGTGTCTCAACACATGCTTATCCTCCTCCCTATTCTTTCTTCATATATTTACTTGATGAAAAATATATTACTTCAAAAATATCATCTAGATATATATATTTGTTACTATGAATTTTATTTTTGAATTTCATATCAGTTAATTTACCTTTTCCACAATTAAATATCCATATTATGCTATATATATTTTATACTTTAAAAAATCACATCGATATATTCTTCCATATTTGAATATGGAAACCTCCTTCATTTGTAATAGCATAGTAATGAGAAACGGGCGGGTTGGGGCGGGGCAGGCCAAGCTTGTGCGGGTTTGAGCTCGTGCGGGTTTGTTCGCAAAAGCCCGCATATAATACGAACAAAAAAATTAAAGCCCACCCCACCCTGCATAAACCCGCGGGCTTATCCACATTTACGAAAAAACTATTTATAATCATTTAAATACTGTATTTTTTATCATTCTTAAAGGTATTTTTGGGGAAAAGTATAAATTAACAATAACTAGAGTTTTAAAGGATGTGATAGAACATTTTTTGTGGGTTAATGGTGGCATTTGGTAATGTCGATGTGGTGGAGAACTATTGCGATGGAAAGTAGGTGAGTTATCGGTGATGGGCGATGAATGATAATGTTGGTTGTGTGGTGATGTGAATAACTAAACATGTGAATGCATGAAGTCTCTCCAGGTAATGATTAGTTTTAAAGGAAGATATTAGTGTTTTCATGAGATTTTATTTGGTTCTATTAATAACAAAAAATAAATAAATAAATAATAACAAAATTAAATCGACCTAAAAAATATTATGATTATAATAACTCTTATAGAATTGAATCTATGCGCAGGGGAGATGAGTTCCATTTTTTGAGAGATGGGTTGACACACCATGTGAATATAATTAATAATTACTATATAAATAATATAATATCATATTAAAACAATAAATATAGGCCTATTTAAAATTCACATGTGAATAAATGGTGAATTAATATGATCATTACGATGAGAAATCACATGTCACTATTTAACCAGGATTTTTTTATTAAAAAAACTCAAATGTAAAAGAAACATATATTGTAAAAATAATATATATATTTTTTAAATCAGGCCCGCGGGCAAGCCCGCACCCACGCGGGCTCAACTCGTATTGGCCCGCATCCGCGTGGGCTCAACCTGCATTGGCCCACACCCTAAATGGTCAAAATTTTTAGGCTCACCCCGCCCCACATCTTCCCCATACCCGCAAATCCTGAGGGCCGCGAGCCCGCTTTGCATCGTTGCAATAGCATGATCCTCTCCTTTATAATTCTCATTTAAACCAATCCATATGACCCATTATTTTAAATTACACACGAGAACTAGAATTATCATGATTATTATTCTCTATAAAATCTATAGTCATTTATTCTCACTACATTGGAATGTATAAAAATAATTTTGGCGTGGAATATCATACCAAATTATGGATTTATTTAGATAAATTTACACCCAATCCACCATGATTTGAATCACATTATGACCAAGTCTCCTATTTTTAATAGGGAAATGTCTCATAGTAAATGACTACTTCAATGACATGAACTTCATGATCTTCCCATTTTACAGTCACCACAAAATGGACTTATTCTCTATGGCATGGTCGTATCTCAAATTCTAGAACTAGTTTTGATTGGTTTCTTATACTCACCCTAATCCATGGATCGATTTTCTTATAAATACACAGATTGAATAACAATACATTTAAATTATTATGATGTTTTATTCATTTAATAACAACCTAAATACTATCTAGTTTCATTATTATTCATAACTTACACTTCTATAACTCCTTGTTAACTTTTATAAGATCTTTATGATTCTTTCATTTTTCCCAACTAATAAATAATATTTTAGAAATATAATTTCTTACATATCACAGTGAAAGATCTTCAATTTTTATTAATTCAATATTTTTTTATAAAGATTAAAAAAAACCCTATGTAATATAAAAAATCCTATTCATCACTAGATAAACTTATGCAAGATTCAAATATATTACACGCTACATGCCTTTTACGATTTCAACTTCTTTAGAAAAAGATATCTCACTTAACATATTAAATATTTTTTTCCTCATGGTGGGATCTAAGGACTTTTCTAAATTATTCATCCTAAGAATATATTACTTATCTAGGATAGTTATGTCCTTTGGTGATTTTCATGAACTCTAGAATATTATGAAATAGGCAATCCCATCCATACATTTTCCAATATTTATGTTTTTCTCACAAAGTTACTTTTATGCATGACATTCATTTTCTAATTATTCATATCTATTACTGATGACTCTTATATAATAAGTATTCACTTATAAATATATCATGGATTTTCCATTTTACATAATTTTATGAGTTTAATGGATCTTACATATTGAGGCAGCTTTCAATACTTTTCTAGTTTTCACTCTTTAACCCAAAATTACTTTTACATATAAAGAATTTTAATGGATCCTTTCACCAGTCTGTTATAGATTTAATTTTGTGAATTGGTTATGATACTTTTACATATCAATTCTTTTTTCATTTTTCCTATCATTAGTTTCACATAAAGACTCTTTCACATCAATGAGTTTATCTATTTTTCAAATTTAACTCAAAATTATAGAATTATTCAAGTGGGTTTTGAACTTATTCAAATTCTATAATTCACATCACAATACCTTTAAATCAAATTAAATTAAAAATATAAATAATTATAAAGGTAATGAAATATATAAATACTCCTTAGATAATTTAAATGATATTATACCACCTTAACCCAACATTAGATCCTCCTCAAACATCATCCAAGTGTACTCTTCATGAAAAATATGAATTCACAAAATGATAACACTTTGTATGGAACTACTCAACTTCTTTATAGAATGAAATCATTCAACAATCACCATACTCCATGGTATTAAACTTATCTTCAACTTATTCAGAAAATCGACTTAAAATGATTCTTCTTATGAACCTTAAAGTAGTAGCTTCACATATCAATACTATTTTACATTATAAATAGTGGAAGAGACTCACTTTTGATCTCCAATTTTTTATTTCATTCTCATGTAATGTTCAAAAATAAATTTTTAATCAAACATTAGTAACTTCACTGCATATTATAATATTTATTGGTTGATTCATATTCCTTCTAAGAAACTCTTATCACTAAATATTGACATCATGATTATTTCCTTTATTATCATCGATAAAAAAGCAACAAACTCCAAGTGTGTTCAAGAATATGCCCCTTTAAATTTTATTCCAATACCAATATTGAAAATGCACGTAAAAATATTTTTCATATATTTTTCTCTCTCCCTATTATTGATAATAAATATAAAGAATCTTGAGATATGATACTGTAAATTCTCATAAAGTAACATGCCTCCAATTATTACACTTTAAGTCTACTTGATCAATGATCACTGTATAAAACAAGAGGGTTTAATTTAAACAAAAAATATTTCCATGATCAAATAATAATTTTAATACCAACTCAAAATTCTTTTCTTAGGAGACATTCAAACTTTTTTAGGATAAAATCAATTTTTTAACAAAATCACATGAAGTTTTACCAACTTTAATTCCTAAAATCATCTTAAAACACAAGTTAACAACATTAAAAACAACATAGAAGGCCATTTTTTAGAACTATCTCTTACTCTTCTCATATTCATGCCATTAATAAATATAAATTCCCCCTTAATACTAGATTTTATTCTTGTAAAACAAGGATGAGAGAATATACCAACATACCCCTTCAATGACATTTTATTCAAGAACTTTCCAAAATTCTATATTTTCATAAAATTGTAACTATAGTAGATTCTAAAATTTATCCCTAAAAAGGGATAAAATAAACCATATATTTATCATGGTTGATATTTATGAAAGCGAACTACAAGAATATCCTCCTGATATTACTTGAAATTCTATAAGGAGTTATCAAGTATTTCATGATGGGTGAATCACTATACTGTATAGTTATAACAAAATTCATCTCTCCCTCTATATGCATCACCTTAAATTACTTACACATAAACACATAAAAACAAATATATGACAATAAGGTGGGTATTCCTTTTCTTATTAGTGATATAAATAGGGATGATACTTATTTCTCAACCCATATTTTCTTTTATTTTTAGATAAAGGTTTAAGATAACTCTTCATTCTTACTCCTCCTTTTGTTTTCTAGAATTTAACTTCCTTAGGTAGCATATACTTGTTTTTTTCTTAATATTTCAACTTTTGAGGAATAATAATTTTCAATTTAGTGAGAAAGGAACTTTAAATTTTATATTCTCAATCCATCTCCCTTTATTTATCTAGTTTGGTTGAAAAAACCATCAATCTTTCTTTTGTATCATACCCAACTTTCTTGGATTTTCCATAATACTTCAATGGTGCTTTTACTTTTTCTTTAATAAAATAATTATATTGTAGTATAATTGTTATACACTTGTTAAGAGTGTTTATAGATTTTTTTTTAAAATTCCACATATCTTATCAAGAATCCTTAGATCACCCTTCTTTGGTATCCCCTTGCAAAATTTTAATTCTTATTCATAGATATCTTCTACCAAACTATTCCTATTATTCCTTGATTGGATAAACTCTCCTTTTTGTTAAGATTTATTCTTTTTTCATTAATATTCATATCCCACTTACAAAGGTCCATGATGTGGGTTTTCTTCTATAGTAAAATCACCTTCTCCTTCTTAGTATGAAATCCCACAAAATATCCTTCTCGGGAGTGTTTTTTTTCTTTTTATTACTTCCCTAGGTATACTCACCTTCTATTATCTATTATTTATTTATCTTTTATAGTATTATTCCCTTGATCATTTTAAAAAAATTCTTGGTTGATGTAAACCAGTACTCTTCATCATATCTACCACTTATGTTTCAGTACCCACATAATCTCTTAAGATAATAAAAATATGTTTAGTGAATGGATTTATGTTTTTCTGTGTATTTTTATTCTCTTTGACTAATATCCCCATTAATTAAAGCATTATATGTTATACATGAATTAAAATATTATGAAAATATTAAATGGTATTTTTTCCAAACCTCAAATAGAACAAAAAACTACCAATAAACCCTGTTCTCTTCCTTTGTGTTATAGTTTAGATTACTTTTACACCTTATTATTATTTTTTGGAAAAAAACCATCCTATTTTGATCTTATTAGAGAGGTTCTTTTATTCAACATTCTTAAATCCACCCTTTTTGTAGAGATATATTTCTTAGAATTTTTTTCACCCATATTTTTCTATAATTAATTTTAAAACCATCACTAACCATTGAAAAATATTTGTACAATTAGATTTTTTTAGGGACATGTGTTAAATTTTTTCCATGAGTTTTCTATAGATATATTCTTTGAGGATACAATCTATTATTTCCACTAACATGACTCTTTTTGGAATAAATAATCTCAAAATAAAATTTCACGGAAACAAATATTTTCTCAAAATCATGTGAAGATTAATCTTGGGTGGTTTCCATATTTCTAAAATTGACCTCTAGACCAAGAAATTTAAGATTTGTAAAGTCTTTTGATCATTAAGGGATTTCACCCTATATTTATATTCCTTTTTAATAATATCTTTCTAATATTCATGAATCTTATTTACTTCTTTTTGATATTAATATATCTATTTTATTCTCTTATATTTGAATTCTAACTGAAAATATTTAATATTCATAAAATATTTTTTGTATTTATTTTAATACATAACATTATTTATCATCTATATTTTTCAACCCTTGTTTATCACTAACCATAAATTTTAATTTTTCTTCAATAAGGGAATAATTTTCTTCACAAATTAATAAAGATTGTTCTTTGGCTTCAACAATAAGAGTGATATATTTTAAAATTTGAAACTTTTTAGTCAATGATTTATCCATATCATTGAATTACATAAATAGTTATATTTTTTCATCATATAACCCATTGATAATACCAAACATGTATTGAAAACTTAAATAGGGGATTTATTTAAATAATACGTGACTTTAGAGTAAAGATATTCAACTGATTCAATAGGATCATACTCTTCAAAAATAGAATAAGATTCTACTAGAGGATCATTCCTAATAGACTTATTAAGAAAATTACCACTTTGAATATCTTTAAGTAGTGGTAAATACTATTTATCCTTTGAAATATTTATCAACTTATTAGACTCTATTTTATTCATGTACATTAGGTTTTTGGCCAAAAACTCTATGTTGGTGTTAATAAAAACAACTTCTATGTTTTTTGAATGAGGCATCTCTCCAACTTCCTAAAATATACACTTCATTTATATATGATAAAAAAATTTGGAAATAAAAACAGATCCATTCAGAGGGAAATTGGATTAGCTCTGATACCACTTGCGAGTCCTAGTGAATCATTTAGTCACCTAATAGGGTAGATGGGTGAATTAGGTGACCATTTTTACTAAATAATTATATATTTATAATTACCCTCACAATATTTAGACCTTTATATTGGTTGAGATTTATAGATATAATTATGTCCTCTCAATACCCAACACCAAATGCAATACAATAAATGGACAAGTGAAAAAAATAGATTATGTTTTACAAGGTTAGTCCCTAATGTGGAAATCTACTACTTACAATGTTTGGGTTGAGTATGTGATAAAAATTATCATTATTTACTTATAGTGATTAAAAAATCATGAGAAAAGAAACCATCTTTAAACTTAATGTTCACAAAGGTTGATTGGAATGATCCTTAACCCTTGCATAGGTATCACCCTTTCCCAATTCTACCTCATGGTTGTAGCTATATCCTAAAAATACATTAATCTACTAATTGGTATGAATATTATTATAATGGATCACTATAGTCTTCCAAATCCATCCTTCTAAACTTATGAACAAAATATTCTTCTCTACAGTGAAATACACCACATCAAAAACACAATATCTTCTTCCTCGTGAACATATCTTTTGCCACGACCCGACCCATACCAAGGCTCAAGCAGCAACTACCCCAAGCCCGCCTCCGTAGGCCAGGGGCTGATGACTAGCACCGAAGGCACATAAAACTCGGGGAGGCCTTTTCCTAAGAACCTGTACACACACACAACCAACTCAATGCAAAAGTGAAAAGGAAAAATAAAGCAAGGTACCACACTGCTATAAAAAAGGAACCAAACAAAAATGCATCGACCTCTAACAGTACAAGTACAAGAAAAGTAAAGCTGAAAGGGAAAGGGTCAAAAATACACAACCAACTAGAAAAGTGCCACAAACCGGAAATAGGTGATAATGTAAAATAGCTGTAAGAGTACCACTCCTGAATACCAATCTACGACCACCACACGCGGTCCAAGCACCCCGTATCCCAAAGCTCCTCTGATGTCATGATCAACTTGTTCGTCTTCTGCAGGGGCACGTCAAATGTGGTTAAAGCCCAAGTAGGGGTGAGTATAAAAATACTCAGTAGGATGCCTTGAAGGCTCAAGGGAGTATCAATAGAGGTACTGAAGAGGAGAGAAGTAAGAGAGAACAAGTTATAACAAGAGTGAACAAAAAGAGTACAACCCCACCCAATAATAGATATGATCGCTCAAAGAAACCCAAATGATAGAGTAAGGGGATCTTCATCTCACAACTCACACCAGGTATATGCCCATACATATATCATGGGAAACTAGATATACTTTTAACTCAGACCTGTAGTCTAGAGACAAGTTAAACAACCACATACCCACGCTAGGGATCCAGTTCAAAGATTTCCATGAAACACTTGTCCAGGAGAACTCACTCCACGAGTCTGCTATCTCTGATGACGTCTGTCTGAGAAGCGCTGTTCATCGGGAAACGTCATGAGACGTATTTACACACATTACAGGAGACACACTCCTGATTGGGAAGATCACGATTGATAGAATAACTCATTATGGGAGACACACTCCTGAGTGAGAAATATCCCGATACACAGATGAGGATCACTACCAGGGCCATGGTGGTTACCGCGACTCATCCGGATTCACTAGCTAGGTGATTCACTAGATAGGTAGAGGATCAATGCCTGGTAGAGTTGCTCACGTCAATGCTTGACTCTACCTAGGGCCAAGAATGGATAGAGGATCTCACTTAGGGCCTCTCGGAGGGATGCCGACTCTATCACAGAAAGTCCTGCTGAAGGGATCATACTCCTGTAGAAGGAAAAAATGCCTGACCTTCAGGGGAAGAAGAAGAAGGGTCACTAACCCAAATGAAAGATGTCTAAGATACGGTGGGCAAGAAGATCAAGCTATATACTGAAAAGTACACGGCGTGTAGAAAGGTTACACGTCATGTCCTCTGACCCCGGGTAATACCTGCGTACACTGACCCTTGTTGCAAGGATGGTCATGTAAGATGCAACAACACAACATGTAGAAAGGATCACCAGTCATGTCAACGTATTTGGGGTATGCCCCGTGTATACTGGACATGTGCCCGTACACGGTCTCAACCCATATACTCCAACCCGTGTAATCGGTACATAGGGTGACCCATGCAACCGGCCTGGTGTGGCTGTGTTGTGGAGTATCGACTCCAAAGATAGGAAAACCATCTCAGAGGAAAACTAACCTGCACTCATGAGGTGGGGATACCCATCTTTACCGGAAAAGATGAGTAAGAAATACTTGCGCCTTGAATCATCAAGGGAGTATTCATCCTAACTCTGACTAAAAGAAACGTCCGGTTTCTTCTCCTCAGGTTATCAGTCATACCTCAACCACCATGAATTTCTACAAGGGAGTAACCCAAATGACTGCCATGTCATAAGGGTCCCAACATGATAGACGGTGCATCAATATGATGCCTGTAAGTTATATCCATTTTAGTACTGAGGGCCCGGTTGGATTCGTGTTCGATCTAACCTGGCCGTACTTCAAACGACACTGGTTAACCAAACCGGTCACACCATTGTGATCCATACGGAAAAACACATGAGATAGACTACCCATTTGTACACAACGTATAGCCGGTGAAAAAGTTTCATTTCACCACAACACGCGCGAATCGGGCCTCGTGGGGCCTGCGCCTCGACCTCAACTTAAATATCTAAAACTGGTCTTGAAACATTCGTCTTAATTTCTGGGTCACAACGTCACAGTCGGAACGTTATTCTGACACCGTATGAGAGAGATATGTAAGATACAAGATCCCATAATAATAATAATAATAATAATATTTGGTGTTTCGTGGACCCGAGTCATGAACAAGAATTTAGTTTCCAACATTAGACTTGAACCGACCATATTAAAGACAGGGTCATGTCCCTGCTAACGGTGAGTCAATCGGATGTCGCACCCATGAGTTATAGTAGGTTGAAGATTTAATAATAATATTAAATCTATTATTTTTCAAGCGCTTCGGGTACCCGATCCAAAAAACTGAAAAAGGCATCCAATATTAGACTTAGAATGTCCGTCTCGGAATCTGGGTCGCACTGCTGTAGACAGTTCGTGAAACCGAGGTCACACGAATAAGTTACAGTCGAAAAAGTGTTTTATCAAAAAAATTAATAATATGATTATTATATGATTATTTTTAATTGATTTATTTCAAATACCCAATATCACGCACCCCCATCTCTCCAATTTAGTGCACCTCTCTCCCTTTCATGACCTCCCTTCTTCATGCATGGCCAACACGCCCCCCTGGATTCCTTCTCTCATTTTTTTCTTCAATTAATATTATCTTTTATTTTATATCATTATTAATATATTTTTCACCTTCTCTCTCCAAAATTCATTTTCCTTCCTCAATTTCAAGTTTCCTTCTCCTCCAAATAACTAATTCCCCAAATCACGCCCCCTCAACCCAAAAATTTCAGCCACCGATGAAACCCAACCCGCCAAGGGTCTTGCACACCTGCCACCTTGAACCGCCAAAACCCTCATCAGACTTGTGCCATGGGATCTTTCCACACATCATACCGGATTTTATTTAAATAAAAAAAAGACGAATCTGGTTCCATGATCCTTAGGTCGAGATCTCTACGCCTGTATGCCACGCTCAACAAAGCATTGAGTTTCCAGCGGGCTTAATTATTTAGCATGCCAAAGAACGCGTGTAGAATGAAATAGAAAAGGCATGGTATTTGAGTGGATCGATGGCCGTGTTGGTTTGGACATCATATTTGAAAATCAAGAACATGGGGAATTAGAAATTAAATATTTATCATGCTTAAATAATTTCAAATTCAAGATAAACAAGAAGAAAATTAATTCAATCAATTGTTTATCGATCCAAAAATTATTTAATTTAATTCACGTTCATCATGAGAAATTTAAACCGGGGTAAGGAATCCACAAAGATAAATCCTACCTCAAGTTTGGATTGATCGTTTGTGAAGATCGCATTCATCAATATCAACTCGGTATTGACGAGGATCACACTTGCACAAAGATGAGAAGAATATGTTTCGTTTGTCGCTCTTCGATTCGCCTGGATCCGAGGCTTCATCGTCGTTCGTTAACGGAGAGGATAGGAGAAGAGATGAGTATAAGCTTTTTCATTGTTGGAAAAACTAAATTATGTGGACAAACCCTTAAAGACTCATATTTATAACCTCTTATTAGGTTTAAAGGGATTTTAATCAAATAATTAAATAAATAATTATTTACTTATTTAATTTTTTCCCACGATGGCACAAAAGCCGAACACCCGACGCCAACAAAAGTTATACCCTGCCTAGTGTAAAACCTACGTTTTGAACTCATCGTTGGTCTTATATTTTTCATGTGATTCCCTGTTCGAGAGATATTCAGGATTGAGCTATTAAATGAATAAATTACTTATTTAATTTATCCATTTAATACATCTCCAATGAGCGAAAGGTCCGAACATCCCATGCAAACTTATTTTATGTCGTGTCTAGGGGAAAAACCGCATTTCAGACCCAACTATGGTCTCAGATTTTTGATCTGATCAACCATTTAAGATATATCATGTTTTCTTTAGTTAACCGCGCATGCGTAATATAAAAACACTTAAAATTTTTATAAAATTAATTTCGGGCACACTGAGCCTCGGAATTGCACGTCGTCTCAGCGCCCAGCTTTGGAAATATTCTTATAAATATTTAAAAGTCTTATTAGGCCAAAATATGGTCTCTAAATTATTCCCTCCTTCAATCTTTTAGTCCTCGAAAAGAAAAACCAGGGAAACCACTCTGGATTCCGAGCCCACACTTAGCTCTCCCGATCATAGGGAAACCTGTACATTTCTATGCTGCCAAGGATTGTGGACCAAAGGGGGTTGTCTACCCCTATAAGGCTTTCATCAATTGTGACACGTATACAAAATTTTGTAACCAATCCAACTATTTGGGGTAAGGCAAGGTGGTATGCAACCTCTCCATCTCCTTACACAGTCTCGAACGACTTGATAGAACTTGAGGGATAATTTACCTCCCCGACCGAACCTCTACATCACATGTCAAACTGGAATCAATGCTTGTCACTGGGATAGAGTATCGTGATTCCCTCCTTTAGAATATCCATATGGTGAAACACCTAAGGATATTTGGTCACACAAGATTTCACAGTCGATGAATCGCAACCAAGACTCTCTTACATGCTCAATAAGCGGAGGAGTCAAAACCGTCGACTGAAGAAAAGGTTGTACCCTCCTGTTCCACCAGGATCAGGTACAAGGAAGTTATCTTCTTTGAAACTTCCTCCACCAAGTGAGTATGGGACTTCTCGAACTTCTCGCTAAGGGAATCTGCTACACAACCACAGCTTGAGTGCACAAGTCTGAGAGATTATTCCACCTTGATTTCACTATGCTGCCTGGGTCCCATATGACCATGTGCCTGTGACTGATCATGATAAGATCTCCTACATTGATATCTCGTTTTTTGTCCTCTTCTAGATATAGTAGACGTCTCAACTCTCTTGCGCTCACTATCACAAGTAGTTGTATGGTGTGGTAGGAAGATTTCTACCACCAGTGCCTACAATCGCACCACAACATAGGTGGGGATTCACAAGGGCACTGTGATAGCATAGATATATCTACAGAGTCCTCACTCGAACGTCTGTTCTTGGAAACTACCATTATATAATAGTGTACCACTGAATCTAAAGAAAAATCTACTGTCTGAGGGTCTGGCTTACTGCGGAACCTCAGTGGTCTCTGGTGCTGGAACTCACGAAGTGTTCTCAAACTGCACCCATCCTTAGTCTACTCAGTTGGGGTTGTCTTCTTCTCAACAGGTAGGGGTGATCTTACCTAACCACCTAGAGAAAGGGGCTCACATGATGGGTCCTGAAATGAGCTCTCATCGCTCAAAGAATCATCACCATGAACCGTAGCTAGTATCCTAGATGACAGTATTCGTGGAGACATCTTGAATGTTATCAAGGATTACCATGGTCAGATGAGCATATCTATATATATCAACAACGATGGAGAGCTGACTCAATAAAGATAGTCAAAGACTCAATCCTATATGATGCATGTACCATTGTTACCTGCAATAGGTGTCTCAGGGTGTCGAGTCGACAAGTGGGTAATCAGGGTCCTGGTGAATGGATATGTTAGCCGCCCACACCATCACTGGACTCCCTGGCCTGAGAGATGCTCTCAAGACACATCGAAACTATTGCCCTAAACCCAACTAAGAACATTTTAGGGAAACGTCCGAACAACGTCCCAAGGGTCGAACCACCTCTGATACCACTCTGTCATGACCCGACCCGTACCAGGGCTCAAGCAGCAACTACCCCAAGCCCACCTTCGTAGGCCAGGGGTTGGCGACTAGCACTGAAGGAACAACAAACTTGGTGAGGACTTTGCCTAAGAACCTGTACACACACATAACCAACTCAATGCAAAAGTGCAGAGGAAAAAGAAATAAAGGTACCACACTGCTATAAAAAAAGAACCAAACAAAAATGCATCGAACTCTAACAGTACAAGTACAAGAAAAGTAAAGCTGAAGGGAAAGGGGAAAAAATACACACCCAACTCGAAAAGTGCCACAAACCGACAACAGGTGAAAAAATAAAACAGCTAGAAGAGTCCCACTCCTGAATCCCAAGATACAACCACCACACGTGGTCCAATCACCCCATATCCCGAATCTCCTCTGATGTCACGATCAACCTGTTCGTCATCTGCAAGGGCACACCAAATGCGGTCAAAGCCCAAGAAGGGGTGAGTATAAAAATACTCAGTAGGAAGCCCTGAAGTCTCAAGGGAGAAGCAATATAGGTACTAAAGAGGAGAGCAGTAAGAGAGAACAAGGTACAACAAGAGTGAACAAAAATAGTACAGCTCTACCCAATAATAGATATGATCGCTCAATGAAACCCAAACGATAGAGTAAGGGGATCTTCATCTCACAGCTCACACCAGGTATATGCCCATACATATACCTAAGGAAACTAGATATACTCGTAACTCAGACCTGTAGTCTAGAGAAAAGTTACACAACCACATACCCATGCTAGGGATCCAGTTCGAAGATTTCCATGAAGCACTCATCTAGGAGAACTCACTCCACGGGTCTGCTATCTCTGATGACGTCTGTCCAAGAAGCATTGTTCATTGGGAAATGTCACAAGAGGTATTTACACTCATTACAGGAGACACACTCTTGAGTAGGAAGATCACGATAGATAGAAACACTCATTATGAGAGACACACTTCTGAGTGAGAAAGATCACGATACACAGATAAGGATCACTACGAGGGCCATGGTGGATACCACGACTCATCCGGATTCACCAGCTAGGTGATTTACCATCTAGGTAAAGGATCAACGACTGATAGAGTTGGTCACGTCGATGCCTGACTCTACCTAGGGTCAGGAATGGATATAGGATCTCGCTCCGGGCCTCTTGGAGGGATGCCGACTCTATCAGAGAAAGTCCTGCTAAAGGGATCATACTCCTGTATAAGGAAATGATGTATGAAGTTCAGGGGAATAAGAAAAATGGGCACTAACCCAAATGAAATATGTCCAAGATACGGTGGGCAAGAAGATTAATCCATGTACTGAAAAGTACACGGTGTGTAAAAAGGTTACACATCGTGTCCTCTGACCCCAGGTACTACCTACGTACAACGGCCCGTGTCGCAAGGCTGGTCATGTAAGACACAACTACACACCATGTAGAAAGGATCACCAGTCATGTCAATGTATCTGGGTTCCACCCCGTGTATGTTGTCCATGTGCCCATAAACGGTCTCAACCCATGTACTCCAACCCGTGTAATCAGTACATAGGGTGACCCATGAAACCGGCCTAGTCTGGCCGTGTGGTGGAGTATCGACTCCAAATATATGAAAACCATCTCAGAGGAAAAAGAACCCGCACTCATGAGGTGGGGATTCCCGTCTCTACCAGAGCAGATGAGTAAAAAATACCCACGCCTTGAGTCATTAAGGGAGTAGTCATCCTAACTCTCACTAAAAGAAACGTCCTATTTCTGATCCTCAGGTTATCGGTCATACCTCAACCTCCATGAATTTCTACATGGGAGTAACCCAAAGGACCTCCATGTCATAAGGGTTCCAACACGACATACGATGTATCAATCTGATTCCCAGTCTGTAAGTTATAGGCATTTTAGTACTGAGGTCCCGATTAGATTTGTGTTCAATCTAACCTGGTCATACTTCAAATGACATCGGTTAACCAAACCAGTCACACTGTTGTGATCCATAAGAAAAAACACACAAGATGTACTACCCATTTTTCCACAATGGATAACCGGTGAAAAAGATGCATTTCACCACAACACGCACGAATCGGGCCTAGTCGGACTCATGACTCGACCTCAACTTAAATATCCAAAACTGGTCTTAAAACATTCGTCTTAATTTCAAGGTTTCAACGTCATAGATGGAACGTTATTCCGACACCGTATGAGATAGATATGTAAGATACAATATCCCGTAATAATAATAATAATAATAATATTGGGTGTTTCGTGGACCCGAGTCATGAACAAGAATTTAGTTTCCAACATTAGACTTGAACCGACCATATTATAGATAGGGTCATGTCCCTGCTAACGGTGAGTCAATCGGATGTCGCACGCATGAGTTATAGCAGGTCAAAGATTTAATAATAATATTAATTCTATTATTTTCTGATCGCTTCAGGTACCTGATCCAAAAACCTGAAAAATACATCCAATATTGGACTCATAATGTCCGTCTCAGAATCTGGGTCGCACTGCCACAGACGGTTTGTGAAACTGAGGTCACACGAATAATTTACGGTCGAAAAACTGATTTATCAACAAAAATAATAATATGATTATTATATTATTATTTTAATCGATTTATTTCAAATACCCAATGTCACGCACAACCATCTCTCCAATTTGGTGTGCCTCACTCCCTTTCACGACCTCCCTTCTTCACACATGGCCAACACGCCCCCTGGATTCCTTATCTTGTTTTTTTTCTTCATTTAATCTTATCTTTTATTTTATATCATTATTAATATATTTTTCATCTTCTCTCTCCAATCTTCATTATCCTTCCCAAATTTCAAGTTTCCTTCTCCTCCAAATAACTAATTCCCCAAATCATGCCCCCTTAACCCAAAAATTTCAGCTGCCGATGAAACCCAACACACCAAGGGTCTTGCGCACCTTCCGCCTTGAACCGCCGAAACCATCGTTGGACCCGCGCCATGGGATATATCCGTGCATCATACCGGCTTCGATTTAAATCGAAAAAAAGACGAATGTGGTTCCGTGATCCTCGAGTCTAGATCTCCATGCCTGTATTCCGCACTCAATGAAGCATTGAGTTTCCAGCACGCTTAATTATTTGGCCTGCCAAAGAACGTGTGTAGAATGAAATAGAGAAGGCATGGTATATGAGAGGATAAAAGGATGTGTTGGTTTGGACATTGTTTTTGACAATCAAGAACATGGGGAATTGGAAATTAAATATTTATCATGCTTCAATAATTTTAAATTCAAGATAAACAAGAAGAAAATTAATTCAATCAATTGTTTATCGATCCACGAATTAATTTATTTAATTCACTTTCATCATGAGAAATTTAAACCGGGGTAAGGAATCCAAAAAGATAAATCCTACCTCAAGTTTGGATCGATCATTGGTGAAGATCGCATTCATCAAGATCCGCTCGATATTGATGAGGATCGCACTTGCACAAAGATGAGAAGAAGATGTTTTGTTTGTCACTTTTAGATTCACCTGGATCCGAGGCTTCATCATCGTTCATCAACGAAGAGGATATGAGAGGAGAGGAGTAGAGGCTTTGTCGTTGTTGGAAAAACTAAATTATGTGGAAAAACCCTTAAAGCCTCATATTTATAACCTCTTATTAGGTTAAAATGGATTTTAATCAAATAATTAAATAAATAATTATTTACTTATTTAATTATTTTCCCACGATGGTGAAAAATCCGAACACTCGACGCCAACAAAAGTTATACCCTGCCTAGGGTAAAACCTACTTTCTGAACTCATCGGTGGTCTCAGATTTTTCATGTGAGTCCCTATTCGAGAGATATTCTGGTTTGAGATTTTAAATGAATAAATTAATTATTTAATTTATCCATTTAATACACTGCTAATGAGCGAGGGGTCCGAACATCCCATGCCAACTTATTTTATGTCATGTCTAGGGGAAACACCGCATTTCGGACCCAACCGTGGTCTCAGATTTCCAATCTGATCAAACATTTAAGAGATATCATGTTTTCTTTAGTTAACCGCACATGCATAATATAAAAACACTTAACATTTCTATAAAATTAATTTCGGGCACACTGAGCCTCGGAATTGCACTCCGTCTCAGCGCCCAGCTTTGGAAATATTCTTAGAAATATTTCAAAGTCTTATTAGGCCAAAACATGGTCTCTACATATTTTATTAATAAAATATAATTAGAAATACTGCATGGACATCAAACTTATTCTTCAACTTAATATCAAAATTATTAGTGCAAGTAAATAACCAGATATTTCATGTTGTCTTCTTTATCAATCATCATCAATTTATTCAACACATAGATCTTGAATAATAGTAACAATACTGGAATTTTTCATTAGTATTCTATGATATAATAATATTATAGGATGAGTCTCAACACTTGTTTCTTCTTCTCCTTATTCCTTATTCTTCTACTACCTCGATGCATAAAATATTATTTCAAGAATATCAACCATATATCACTCTTTGATACTATGAATGTTCTTTTGGAATTTAGTATCAAATTTTATACCTTCAAATGATATCAATAAACTTCTTATGTTTTATATATTTTATACCTATAAAAATTTTGTTGGTCGGAGTGGATACTCAAGAGTTGGGGTGAATTGAGTTCCAATTAAAATTTATGTTAAAAAGTATTTCTCTTAAAATCCCCCAAATTAAAAACAAAGTTAAACTGTAGTGAATCTATACAGAGTGTAAAGGTTCAATCAGTTTCTCAAAGATTGATTAGGTCTCAGTTAACTTAATCTGAATATTAAATTAACTTTTGAAACTAACTTACTGATTTAAAATAAGTATAAACACTTGATAATTTAACTATCAAAGTAGCTTTAAAATAGTTTTGTATTTCAAAGTAATAGCAGCGGAATATAAAAGATATATGTAGTATAATTTAAACTTAAACTAAAGATGTAAAATAGATATAACAAGAGGTTCAGTCTCAAGCCGAGACTTGGTCCTCTCAAATTTATATAAATTTGATCCACACCCTGGATCGGGGTTAACAACAGTTTAAAAAACTGTCCAGGCCACGCAGGGACCTCTACCACTGTTCTTCGTGGGAAACAGAATAAAGACCAGGCCACACAAGGACCTCTTCCACAGTTGATGTGGGTAAACAAGAGTTAAGAGTTTTGAAGTGAGGATTTTGATATCCTCCAGTTCAGTGCAGGAGACAGTGTGTATGTGTAAGATATACAGAGTACACCAAACTGCTCGAAAGTAAATTAACAAATCACTTAGAGAGAACAGATAATAGTTTAGAAAGCTCTAGTAATTAGCAATGTAGCTCTGGAATCGTTGGATTCAGAAGAACTACTTCTGAGTCCTCTAGTTTTTCTGTTGAAAAACAGAGTGTCATAGTTCATCTTGTGTTCTTGTGTTCTTCAGAGGTGTTGGATTGTTCCCATGAGATTTCTTTGTAAGTTTTTCAATCTCTCCTTCATGCTCAGGATTGTTCTTCTATTTCAGCACAGTGCCCTTTGGGTTTTCAAGTTATCGTGTGTATGTAAGTTCTTCTCATTGTATATTCACACCCGTGTATGTGTACTGGAGCTCAATCTTATTTATATTCCACCGGTTCTGTAAGTAGGAAAGATTACCTTTTCATAGGTATGAGATATGGTTTACTGACATGCCAACAACTATCATTAAATAACATTAATTGCATTAAAAATATAAAATATGACTGTTATCATTATTTAAATAATATTGACAAAAAGTTAAGAAACAGTGTCACAATGATTTATATAGATGGTGTCTTCTTCACGGTATATGCTCCACGGTATGTGATTCACTATGTCTCCATGTTATGGTGTATAGATCATGGTGTCTCAGTCACGGTGTGTCCTTCATGGTGTTTGGGTCACAGTGTGTCCTTCACGATGTCTGGGTCACAGTTTTTCCTTCACGGTGTCTGGGTCATAGTTTTTCCTTCACGGTGTCTGGGTCATGGTTTGTCCTTCACGGTTTCTATCTGACTGTGATTGTGTCTTGCACACAGTCTGTCTTACTGTGTCGAACATCACGTTGTCTCTATACTTGGACAAATATCTATATTTATACTTAGATAGGAATATGCCGAATATGAATTAAGCGTAACCATTAGAGAGTAAGAGAAATTGAATCATAAATATAAAGACTTGATAATATAAGTGAGATTGGTGATCATTCATAAGACTTGTGAATAAAAGAGAGTAATTAACATCAATAATATTTGTTATCATTAAAACATGATGTGCAATTAAGATTGAGATTAATTAATAGTAATAGGATTTGTGATCATTAAAACATTATTAATACACGAGGAGTCCAATAATCTCCCCCTTTTTGATGATCACAAATCATGTATAGTCAAAATATAAATGAAATGTAATATTAAAGAAACTAGCATATTAAAATAACAAAAATTAGAGAATAATAGATTCAATAATTACATATCTCATTATAATAGTGATACTTGTAGTTTTTCTCCCCCTTTTGGGATTATCAAAAAGTATAGAAAATGAAATGACACACTGCATTTGTCATTAAAAAGGGTTTAGAATATAACATACAAGAGAAATAAAAACAGTAAACAACAAATGACATCCCATCAAAAAAAAGAAAATAGTCCATGGAGTCTTCAGGGATCCACCTTTTCCTTGCCTTTATCAGCAGCGGGAGCTGATGCTGAAGTAGAAGAAGGCATAGAGGTGGTAGATAAAGAGGGTAAGGGTAGACCTTCAAAAATGGATAGAGCCAAAGTAGGATCAATAAAAGATCTAGGCTGCAGTTAGTCAAGAATGAATGGATGTATCTGAGAAAGATCTTGGCTGACTGTCATGGAAGTGGAGGCATGGGTAAGCAGACTAGGTCTAAGGGGTGCAACATCTGGAGAAACAATAACAGTACTCTGCACATGAAGATATGGCTTTAAAAGATTGATGAAAATAGTAATGATTTCTCCACCATATTTCATAGCCTTTTAAAAATCTTCCTTATTCTCCATGAATTTTTCCAACAGTCTGGTGAAATCTGTAAGCTTCTAAACTTGAGATATAAAAGCTTGAGTTACATGAGGGATTTTCAGGTTTTCCACAAGAAACTTAAAGTGATTTTTCATGTCACTTTTGGAGAAAATCCGGGTGAGATAAAAATCTATTTTCTTAGTGATCTCCTGTTGAGCATCATTGGCTATCTTAGAATGAATCCTAACCAAGTCCAATGCTCGATCACTATTCTTAACCACTTCTAACAAAGAAGACAGATCCAATCCACTGAAGGCATTTTGAAGTTCTTCCTTGATTATGGATCTCAGTAGAGAATCATCCAAAGGAGGAACAGAAGGTTGACCAGAAGCAAGAGAAGATTTTACAACTATGGACAGAACTTTGAGCTATTTCAAAACTTTTTAAAGACATCTAGTGTATTCATTTGTGAGATTATTCAGATTTTCTACAAGCTCCCTCATGTGTTCTAACATCTTGGTGTGTCTTGTCCAAATATTTTCATCGAAGGATAGTAGATATGGATGCACTTGAGACACAATCTCTCTAGCAAGGTTGGAATCAGTTGGCTCAGGAGAAGCAGCAACAGGTGCAGGGGAAGAAGCAAGAGAAGGAACATGCTCTGATATTGAATACAGTTATGATTGCAGGTTTGCTACCATATTTTCAGGTTTGCAACATCATCACTCAGCAGCTTATTTTCTACTCTGACTTCTTGAATTTCTCAGATCATCCTTGGTTGAATATGCAATATAATATTTTCCAAGAGAATTGATGCATCTTCTTGACTTAGTTGAGTCACTGGATGAGGTTGAGTGGATAAAATATTCTCAACACCAGCCAAGATAGTCTCTCCAAAGACTTTAAAATCATCTTTAGTTACAAAGGAGTGTTTATTGGGTAAGAGTGCAGGTGAAGGTAGTGGAGCAGGTTCTGGTTGTGGTTCAGAGTCATCTTCATACTCAGAATCTGATTCAGATTGAGGATGGGGCTCTGGTTCTGGTTCTGAATAAGCTACAGACTTGAGTTGAAACACAGAAGAGAGACCCATTCCAGTTGTAGTCACTTGCTGTGACTCATTCACATCATAAAAGATTGGGAAAACATATCTAGTGTATACAAAGTATGAGATAGTAGGTTGAGAAGCTTCATCAGATCCAGCTTCTATAATCTCAAGGTTTTGAGGTTCCTCCCCCTCAAATTGTGCTTCGATTTCAGAGACTATAGTCTCCATAACATGGTCAAGATCCACATGATCATCTCTAATCTCTTCATCAAACTCTTGCCATGCCAGCTGAAATGAAATTTCCATCCTCTCTTTAGCAGAGGAAATATACTCAGGAACCGATTGTTCCACTGGTTGTGCTTCCAGACTTGCTTCTTTTTCAACAGGGATATCCTCTTCAACAGGATCTGTCTCTATGGTTGCTTGCTGCTCTAAATCAGGAAAAACCAATTTTTTTGCAGCCATAAGATGAGTTTCTAGATTGACATCCTCACTAGAAGCATGAGATTCCTCTTCTCTCAAACCAACAACAACTTCCTTTCCTTGAGGTATTTCAATAGGGACAACAGCAGGGACAACAACCCTTTCTTTTTCAATAGGAACTATTTCCATTGGAGGTATTCCAGCTTCTTCTCTAGGTGAAACTTCATCTGTCACTTCCTCTTCTTCTTATTCTTATTCTTCTTCTTCTTCTGAATACTCAGCCACTTCATCTGGTTCCAAACCATGTTCGGCTAGATTATTAGGCCTTCTTGGGTAGTCAACAGGATTAAACTTTTTATAAAGTTTATCATTATCCTCAACCCATTTCTTCTTCCAGGGGTTCCAACTAATCTTCATCCTTCTGAAGATAGGCTTGGATAAGCAGAAATCAAAGTCCTCTAACTTTTCTTCATTCGGTCCAACAACTCCTTTGGCAACTAGCATGGCTGAAATCATCCTTGAGTAAAACAAGGAGGTGGATTTGGAAGTAAATTTAATCAGCTCACAGATATGGTTAATAACATACTTGCATAGGTTGATCTTATGGCCATTCTTCAATAGGTGAATCAGAAACACATCCTGATACTTCATTACAGCAAAATCCCCTTTTCTTGGACTGATCAAATTCTGAACAAATTTGAACAATAGTCTTGTTTCTCCATCTAGCTCTGCAGCTATAGCCCTTTACTTGGTGCCATTACCAGTTAAGGTTCCCAAAGCATTTTCCAGATTGAAGATATTAGATGATAGAGGAGGGTCTCTCTGGTAGTCATCACTCACTACTTCATGAGGAATCCGTAGGCATGCATCCCACAACCTCGAAGTGAAAGAACACTTCTGACCATTGATCCAGCTGGTCACCATAATTTTTTCTCCAAAATCAAAGTAAAACTTCACATATTGATAAAATTGAGATACCAATCTCAGATAAATCGGTCTATTTTTTTCCAGAGAACCATTCAAGCCATCCTTGTTCTTTTAAGACTTTCAAAACTAACGACTTTCTAGACAGCAGCCACTCAGGGAAAATAAAATTTTCAGGTACAATAGTACGACTTACAAAGTTTGGGATTAGAGGTCCTTCGGGAGCTATCCTTGTTATTATCTTCTATTTCTTAGAGCGGCGCTTCTCAGATGAGGTTGAAGACAGACACTTCATCCTAGGCATCCACTGAAGGTTCAGGAGAGAGAGGAGAGGGTTTTCAAGAGTGAGAAGGTTCAGGAGAGAGTTCAGGTAATGAATCGAATGAAATCCTTAAGTTTTATCATTTGGGAATGTCAAACGTCATAAAAACAAAAACGCGGGAAATCAAATATCGGTGAAATAAAAATTACCACAATTCGAGTTAAAATAAGAGTAAAAATAATCATCACTGTGAGACCATGAGTAGGCATTAAGGTGTGAAAGAAAACAATCATCACGGTGAGACAGTTGGTGATCATCACGGTGAGACAGTGACCATCCTGTGCAGTCACGGTGAGACAGTGAGTTGACAGACTATGAGCACAAGGTCTTAACGGTGAGACCATAAGCATGAAACAGTAACTCTAAAACAGTGAGCATGAAACTATAAAGTAAAATACAGTAAAGTATTAAACATTAAGATCATTAAGATATCTATTTATGATTAATCATGCCAAGATCATGTATGATGTAGTCTAATCTCTCAAAAATTAATGGTTTAGTGAATATATCATCAAGTTGATATTCAGTACCAATGAATTCCAAAGTGATAAGACCTTTTTGATAATGATCCCTCAAAAAGTGATGTCTTACATCAATATGTTTTGTCCTAGAATGAGAAATAGGATTCTTAGAAATGTTAATAGCACTTGTGTTATCACAATTTATTGGGACATGTCTGAATTGATATCCATAGTTTAGTAATGTGTGTTTCATCCACAAAATTTGCGCACAACAACTTCCAGCAGCTATGTATTTAGCTTCTGCAGTATATAATGAAACAAAATTTTGTTTCTTACTACACCATGATACTAGTGACTTGCCTAAAAGGTGACATGTTCCAGAGGTTCTTTTTCTATCTATCTTACATCCAGCAAAATCAGCATCAGAATAACGAACTAAATCAAATGATTGTCCTTTGGGATAGAACAATCCTAAATTGGGAGTATGCTTGAGGTATTTGAAAATTATCTTTACAATATTTAAATGTGACTCTTTAGGGTTTTCTTGAAAATGAGCACACATACACACACTAAACATAATATCAGGACGACTAGCAGTCAGGTAGATTATACTTCCAATCATTCCTCTATAAGTGGTTTGATCAAAAAATTTACCATCTTCATCAAGATCCAACTTACAGGTGGTACTCATGGGAGTGTCACTAATTTTTGTGCTATCCAATCCAAATTTTTTAAAAGATCTCTAATATATTTACTTTGAGTTAAAATAATTCCATCATAATTTTGAAAGATTTGAAATCCAAGGAAAAATTTGAGTTCACCCATTAAACTCATTTCAAATTCATTTTGCATCATTTTAGAAAAATCAGTACATAGGGAATTTCGTGAAGATCCAAAAATAATATCATCTACATAAATTTGTACAACTAAAACATCTTTAGAAATTCATTTTATAAAAAGAGTAGGGTCATCTATACCTTTTGTAAAACCTTTAGAAACTAGAAAAGTACTTAATCTGTCATACCAAGCTCTTGGAGCTTATTTTAAACCATATAAAGCTTTTGATAATTTGAAAATATGATTTGGAAAATGAGGGTTTGTAAATATAGGTGGTTGTTCAACAAAAACATCCTCATAAATATATCAATTTAAGAATTCACTCTTGACATCCATTTGATATAGTTTGAAATTTAAATGTGCAGCATAAGCAAGTAAGATTCTAATATCTTCTAATTGGGCTACTGGAGAAAAAGTCTCCTCATAGTCAATTCCTTCTTCTTGACTGTAGCCTTGTGCAACTAGCCTAGCTTTGTTTCTAACTATGTTTCCAGATTCATCTACTTTATTTCTAAACACCCATTTAGTGCCTATGGTGAAAGTGTCCTTAGGTCTTTTAATAAGATTACAAACTTTATTTCTTTCAAATTGATTGAGTTCCTCTTGCATAGAAATCACCCAAAATTCATCATTAATAGCATCATCAATGTTTTTAGGTTCAAGATGTGATAAGAAGGCTTGATGTTCAACCTGATTTCTAAGAGAAGCTCTAGTCTATGTCCCTTTATCCATATTTCCTATAACAACATCTAAAGGATGATTCTTTAGAATTCTAGTTGATCTAGTAAAGGTAGGACTATAAATTTCAGGTTCATCCATAGGTTAGGGTTTAACAGAAGTAGATTCTGGAATTTGTCCAGAACTAGATGTCTTTATAGAATGTTCTTTAGATTTGTCATTAAGGTCCAGAACAGATAAATCTTCTTCAAGATTTTTAAGAGATATTTTAGACTCATGTGGATCAGTTTCATCAAATTTGATGTGAACAGATTCTTCCACACACTTGGTTCTCTTATTGAAAACTCTATAGGCTTTGCTGGTTATAGAATATCCTAAAAAGATTCCTTCATCACTCTTAGAATCAAACTTATCAAGATTATCCTTAGTATTAAGAATAAATACTTTACAGCCAAAGACTCTAAAGTAACTAACTTTAGGTTTTCTATTATTCCACAGTTCATAAGGTATCTTCTTAAGAACATGTCTAATCAAGACTCTATTAATGATATAACAAGATGTATTTACAACTTCAGCCCAAAATTAAATAGGTAGTTCATATTCATTAAGCATAGTTCTTGCTATTTCTTAAAGGGTTCTATTTCTTCTTTCTACTACACCATTATGCTGAGGTGTCCTAGGAGAATAAAAGTTATGACTATAGCCATTTTGTGAGAAATAGGATTCAAATTCATGATTTTTAAACTCACGACCATGATCACTTCTTAGGGTTTTAATCTTAAGTCCACTAAGGTTTTCTACAGACTTAGAGTATTTAACAGAGTAAGAGCAAGCTTAAATTTTGTGAGCTAACAAGTATACCCAAGTATATCTAGAAAAGTCATCTACTAAGACATAGACACCGTGCTTCCCATTTAAACTAGAAAATCTTGAAGGTCCAAACAAGTCCATGTGAACCAACTCGAGAGGTTGAAAAGTTGAAACTTCTTTCTTTGATTTAAAAGAAACTTTATGTTGCTTTCCATTTTGACAGGGATTACATACTTTTTCATTTGGAAACTCAAGTTTGGGTAGGTCTCTAACCAAGTTTTTCCTAGTTAGTTTTCTAAGTGAATGGATGTTGCAGTGTCCTAATCTTCTATGCCAAAGCCAAGACTCTTTATGAAAAGCATTTAAATAGGTAACATTTTTCTTAGCTAAGGAATTTAAATCAACTGCATAAAAATTTTCATTTCTTAAAGCAGAAAAGACTAAAACATTCTTAGAATTAAAAACATTACAAGAATCATTTTCAAATTTCACATTAAATCCATCATCACATAATTGATAAATACTTAACAGATTATATTTCAGTCCATAAACAAAAAAAAATTTAGAAATTAAGACTGAATTAGTGTTACCAATTTGGCCTAGGCTGATGATCTTTCCTTTAGAATTAACACCAAAGGTGACATAGCCTCCATCAACCTTTATTAAACTCTTGAAGAATGAGTAATCCCTAGACATATGTCTTGAACATCCACTGTCCAAATACCATGTCTTCTTGTGGTAACTCTTCAAGCAGGTTTCCTACAAAATAGTTTTAGATAGAATATGATTTTGATACCCAGATCTTCTTTGGTACAGATAGGTTAGCAATCAAAGCTTTGGGTACCCATATTTGTCTTATGGATCTCATATAATTTACAGAATAAAAATATTTTGAGAGATAAAATCTATTTGATTTATAACTATGTGAATAACTAGTTGAAGCATATGAATGTACAGAACTAGAACTAGCAGTATTATGTCCAGATTTAGAAATAAATATATTCTTAGTAATCTGTCTCTGTCCAGGTTTGTAGCCTATTCCAGTAGTGTATTTAGGTGCCAATTTCTTTCCTAGAATTTTAGTTAGTGTATCCTTTCCATTTGTGAACTTCTCTAAGTACTTTCTAAGTTTCTCATTAGACATTTTCAGTTCAGTGTTCTCTTTTAATAGTTGAGCATTTTTCTCTTTTTCAAAAGTAAGTTCAGTTTTAACAGTTGTAGTGAGAGCATGCTGTTTCTTCAATGATTTGTAATTATCCATAAGTTCATTGCATGTCTCTTCCAGCATATTATAATATAAAAATAATTATTCACTATTCTTGTTTTCAGAATCTGAATCAGATTTAGTTCCAGAATAATAGGAATTTAAAATAGAAGTATCTAGGGTTACCTCAGATGTGTTTTTCATGAAACACATGTTGGAACGTTTCTTTTCAGAATCAGACATTTCAAATTCACTTGTGCTGTCTTCATAAGAACTCCAGGTAGCCTTCATATCTTTCTTGTACTTACTGTCCTTGTAATCATATTTCTTCTTGAATTTTAGCTTTGGGCAGTCTGCTTTAATGTGTCCTTTTCTTTTTCACTCGTAGCAAAAAACTTCATCACTTTTATTTGCCTTTTTCCAGTCCTTCCAATATCCCTTATTATCATAATTTCCCTTGTAATTTGATTTTCTGAAGAATTTATTCTTCCTATAAAATTTCTTAAACCTTCTAGCTATCTGATCCATTTTATCATCACTATCAGAGTCTGAGCTTCCACTTGTTGAACTGTCTATTTGTATATGAGCTTTTTCTTTTTCCTTGTTCTTTGAAGCAGTAGTCTTGAAATCCACTGATTTTCTTTTTGGTTCATCCTCTTCCTATTTATTCACCTTGAGTTCTTCCTCATACATCATAAGCTTACCAATAAGATCTTTGATAGGTAGGGATATAATGTCACATGACTCTCTGATTGAAACATATGTGCCTCTCCATCGGTCTGGTAGACATCTCAAGATTCTCATAATTTGTTCCTTTGTTGGAACAACCTTTCCAAGTGAATTCATTGTATTGACCATCTCATTGAACCTGAGATACATATCAGAAATGGGTTCATCAGTTTTCATTTTAAAATTATCATATTTAATAGTATAAGTATTCAATCTCATTTCTTTAACATTAGTTATTCCTTCATGAGAAACACCTAAAGTATCCCAAATTTCAAAAGAAGTTTGGCAAGAATATATTCTATTAAATTCCTCATCTCCTAAAGCACAGTACAGGGCATTCATAGCTTTACAATTATTATTGTAAGCAGTATTTATAGGTTCATCCCAAGTTGTTCTTTCGGTTTATGGAATTTTATATTGAGACTCTATAGCATTCCAAATATCAAAACCCATGCTTTTTAAATGAATTTTCATTTTCAATTTCCACTGAGCATAGTTTGTGCCATTGAAGAAAGATGGCTTGTTAGTAGCAGCACCCTCTAGTCTATTGTCCATAACTAGATTTTAGAAAAGAAATTTTAAAGAGATAAAATCTAGAACTAATAGAAATTTAAGATCTTTAAAGATGCAACTAAAATCACAGTTGAAAAACAGAGTATTTCAAAAATCCTTTAACAAAAACAAACATCAGATACCAAATGTTGGTCAGAGTGGATACTCAAGAGGGGGGTGAATTGAGTTCCAATTAAAATTTCTATTAAAAAGTATTTCTCTTAAAATCCCCCAAATTAAAAACAAAGTTAAACTGTAGTGAATATATAGAGAGTATAAATGTTCAATCAGTTTCTCAAAGATTGATTAGGTCTCAGTTAACTTAATCTGAAGATTAACTTAACTTTTGAAACTGACTTACTGATTTAAAATAAGTATAAACACTTTCTAATTTAACTATCAAAGTAGCTTTAAAATAGTTTTGTATTTAAAAGTAACAACAGCAGAATATAAAAGATATATGTAGTATAATATAAACTTAAACTAAAGATTCACAACAGATATAACAAGAGGTTCAGTCTCAAGCCGAGACTTAGTCCTCTCAAATTTATATAAATTTGATCCACACCCTAGATCGGGGTTAACGACATTTTAAAAAACTGTCCAGGCCACGCAGGGACCTCTACCACTATTCTTTGTGGGAAACAGAATAAAGACCAGGCCACATAAGGACCTCTTCCACAGTTGATGTGGGTAAACAAGAGTTAAGAGTTTTGAAGTGAGGATTTTGATATCCTCCAGTTCAGTGCAGGAGACAGTGTGTATGTGTAAGATATAAAGAGTACACCACACTGATCGAAAGTAAATAAACAAATCACTTAGAGAGAACATATAAGAGTTTAGAAAGCTCTAGTGATTAGCAATCCAGCTCTAGTCTCATTGGATTCAGAAGAACTGCTTCTGAGTCCTTCTATGGTTTTTCTATTGAAAAACAGAGTGTCATAGTTTTGCTTGTGTTCTTGTGTTCTTCAGAGGTGTTGGATTGTGCTCATGCGATTTCTTTGTAAGTCTTTCAATCTCTCCTTTGTGCTCAGGATTGTTCTTCTAGTTCAGCACAGTGGCCTTTGGGTTTTTGAGTTATCATGCGTATGTAAGTTCTTATCGTTGTATATTCACACCCGTGTATGTGTACTGGAGATCAATCATCTTTATATTCCACCGGTTCTGGAAGTAGGAAAGATTCCCTTTTCATAGGTACGAGATATGGTTTCCTGAAAAGACAAAAACTATCATTAAATAACATTAATTGCATTAAAAAAATCAAATATGACCATTAGCATTATTTAAATAATATTGACAAAATATTAAGAAATGGTGTCATAATGATTTATATAGATGATGTATTCTTCACGGTATATGCTCCACGGTATGTGATTCACTGTGTCTCTATGTTACGGTGTATAGCTCATGGTGTCTCGGTCACGGTGTGTCCTTCACGGTGTTTGGGTCACGGTGTGTCCTTCACGGTGTCTGGGTCATGGTTTGTCCCTCATGGTGTCTGGGTCACGGTTTGTCTGTAGAGACCCGAATCCTGACGTACATGGACATTACATTACTTTTGCGGAATACTTAGTACATAACAAAAACACACACACAAGGACCGTAAGAGTTTAGTGTCTTTGGAAACTCGGAATATAATCTTCTAATCGTGGTGAAAGATCTTCAAAATCTCCCATAAAGATCTTCCGTTTTTTTATACCTAAAACCTTTCTTTATATCCTGGGGAAAAGAAAACATAAAAGGGTGAGCTCAAATTCTCAGTAAGGGTAAACAAAAGAAATATCAATCACATCATATTTATAAGAACATAACATTTTGGAAATCTTAACCTGCAAAAGAGAGCATAATTTCATAACATGAGATAAATCATAGTAGTGAAATGAAATCCCAATAATCATAACTTAAAACATGAAACTTTGTGGCATACACACATAATCATAGAGAATTATTTCTTATTAGTCAAGACTCATTTCCAAGACTATCTTAGTGGACAAAGTCCATTTCTGAACCGAGTCACCCTCGTTGAAGTCCTGTTTCACTGAACCGGTATAACCTACCGTTCCAGCCATGTCTATCTCATGAGATATAAAATCTTTACCCAATGAATTGGAGGGAGATATAGGTCCCACCCATCTCATAATGATACCATTATTATGTGTGCCACAAAATCATAAACCATACATCATTGCATAACCCATGTAATAAAAATGGGATTCTTAAACAACATGACATCATAAAACAATTCATATAAGATAAAGGATTTCATAAAAATAATTCCATCACAACATAATCAAATCAATGTAATAATAGGAATAGAAATAGAACCCTATATTATCTTAGATGGAAAATAATTTTGATAAAACACTTGAACTCCATTCTTGAGGAAAATATCCTTTCTACTTCAAAAACATTTTCCTTTCTTAACATGTCATAAAATTTTAAACTAAAAGAAGTTGATTAAAAATAAAATTGAAAACTTGTAAAGTAAGCTTATTGGAATTAATTTTTTAAAAATCCATTCATGACGTGTAAGTTAAAAAAACATTCTTCATACTTTTGTCATAAAAGTCAAAAAGTACCTCGTACGAAAAACGACAAAAGATTCCTTTCATATTGTTTACTAAAAACTCACCGAAGAATAAAATTGGATTTAAACAATTGTAGGTGGATGGAAATAATATTACATATTCAGGAAACATGGATTTGTATGATAAAATACACCCTAGTAAATACTAAAGTATTTAAAATCTCAGATAAAAATGAGATTGTGATATTTCCCTTACCTTAGGTCTGATATGCTTTGTACGTGTCCGAACCTCCTCTTCTTTGAAGCGCTTCTTTGAGACCTCCTTTTAGGGCACTAAAATTGGTCTTTGAGGAAGACCAGAACCTCTAGGATGTTTCTAGGGAATTGGAGAAGAGAATTTGGCAGGGGTTGGCCGAGCTTGAAGACTTAAAGTGGTGTGAGGAAGAGAGGGAGGAGGTGCCCTTTTATAAGGGAGGAGAGGGGCACCTTTGGAATAACTAAAAATATTATTTTATTATAAAGTCAAGTTCGGTTTTAAATATCTAAAAATTGATTTATTTCGAGGATAAGGTGGGGATGGGTCGAAATCCTCTCATCCAATAGAATTTAGACAAGTTTAGGTTCCTATTTTAACCTTATCATTTAGATTTAACATTAAGTTAAATAATTTTACTTTTACCGTGTCTTCTTGTGCTCTTGCACTATAAGGTTAATAAACTTACTATAAGAATAAAAAAGAACCCCAAGTTGTTTATTATTAATATATATAACCTTATCTAATTCATTTGGCCGAACCATAGATTTTTAGGAATAAAATAACAATTAATAATATAATATTTGTTTTAAAAACTATTTTATGTCAATTTTGACACTATTTAGTAATTGATTTTTGTGAAAATCATAACAGAATGATAAGTTAGAAAAAAGTTAATTAAATCAATACTAACATGTCATATTAACCTAGAAAATTAGTGTAATTCATAAAAAGTCTCAAATTATATTTATTTAGGTATTTATAACATCAATTATGTCAATATTTCATTAATAAGATAATTACTGCATCATCGTTGTGTCATAAATAAATTAAATTATTTAATGTCTAAAAATTACAAATAAAATACCATTATGTAGGAAAGATTTTTAGCTTTCTAATGAATATTTATAGTCGAATTTATCTTATGTATAAACCCATATCAAAAATGATTTACTTATTAAACTTTGATTTTAACTATTTTAACCCTTCTTTAAATAAATTAATAATAAATGTCCTAATCTAATCCAAGTGGGCCTAAATGGTCATATTTTATTCCTAAGGTTGTTTTTGGTCGAATTACACTTGTCCAATAGAATTAGGACATGTGTTAGGGTAATAATAATATCATTTGTACCCTTAATTACCCTATTTACTTTTAACCGTGGTAAAAAAAAGTAAAAAGTTACTATTCACCAAAAAATTATTTTCATCTCATTGAACCACATTTTACTTACTGACATCAACCGTGTCTCTCGGATTTTCGAAATTCCACTCACAGAAGCGGTAAAATTAAGTTTTATGAAAAATTCAGTTTTTTTAATTACCACTTAGTGGTTTCACTATTCATAAAAAATTGAAAGTTTTCAAAAAAATACCAAAATTTCACCCTAGGATAATTTCGATATTCCGAATCCAAAAATGAAGTCCATTTTGAAAAATAAAATTTATAAAATTTCAAAAAGTGGTTATTACTATTCATAATGGCTAGTTTTAATAATATTTTAATAGCATATTGTTGTTTAGTGAAACTCGTTATTGCGTACTACACATGCTATCGAGGAAGGTCGCGATTGCGTGTAATACAAGGCAAGTCAAGGATGCGTGTTGTGCAAGCTCCTTTTGGTGTAGCGTACAACACAAGACATTAATAAGATTAAAAAAATATTTTACATATAATCTCGGGGTGTTACATTCTACCCCCCTTAAAATGAATTTCGCCCTCGAAATTTGTCGGGGTTATAAATGGTTTACTATTCAAAAGTTTCTTTAATAGAAACCCACATCGTAAAAAAGAATACCAAAACCAATCTTTAAAAACAAAAGTATGAAACGTAACGGTTACCCAAATAAACTAATCACTGGGTTTCCACATAGGTGAAAATATGGATATGGAAGAGAAATATAATCATCATGTTCTGATGGAGAGTGGTAGAGAACATGGCTATGGAAAAGCCAGCAATCACAAAGCCATAAATTTGTGACGATATAAGGTACCATCTGATTCATCAGATATAAGAGCACTAGGACAACATTTTTGGTTTTCAAGATCATTTCCCTAAAGTTGATGAAATTGGAATTAGAAGAAATACTTTCGTGATTTCGGTATAGTCTCACCGTTGGTCGTTCTTTGGACAATTTCTACTTCATATCTTAAAGAAATGAAGTTGAATTTGTCATTCTTGACGTGTTAGCAGATCATGTGATAGAATGAGGGGTCATTCCATCTATCTCAAACAAAAGGTTAGAAAAGTTATCAAAAAAAATACGTAAGTCCATCTATAGTGAGATTAATCATATATGGTTCCTAAAATGGACTTATACTTCATATATCATACTGCTTAATATAATAAAACTAGTTTCTACTAAACAGGGACTTCCTGTAGGCCAGTGGTAGGCGATAAAGTCTAGTCGCACTTCGGTTGAGGGTTCAATTCCCACAGCCTTGTCCGACGCGATGGGCTGTCACCTGTCCTGCAGGTTGTCCTTTTTTCTAAAACTACATTACTATAACATCCCATCAATAATATCGAAAAAACTTCTATCCTTAACAATACTAACTTATGTCCAGCATAATCCATTCCAATCTTTAGGCTTATCCATAATACTGCAGTCCACTCTCATAATATAGTGAAAAAGATTACCAGAGATTTCATATAACAAGCATGTTAATACCATCGTTGATCCCCATATATCATAAGATATGTCTTGTTGGTCACATTACAAATATTCTAAGGCCTTAATCATGTATTCTCTAGAAAAATGAATACCCATTGAATCTTAGTAAAAACATGAGTGCTGTCAAAAGTTAACTCATTCCACATACCAAAAACCCAAAATTCTATATACTCAAACCATGATATAACTATTTCCTTATATTAGTCATGAGCTCATGAATACTATCAAACATTTAATTTTCTCCTTATCCCTTCATTATGCGCATATCATCTACATTCCAAAAATATCTGAATAACCTTTCATGGATAGTGGTACCATTAATCATACACTTTTAAAACTCAAGGAAAGACAACAGTGTAACAATCCTTAGATGTCTCTTTATTCCATAGTACCTTGAGATTTATTATACAACATTACACATGATAAACATGTAATCATTCCACTACATTCTTAAACCATTGACCGAGCTTCAACAATTATTTCATGTCACATATAATTTGTAGTCTCTTCATCATCATCAACATAAATACTACCCATACGACCATACTGATTCTCTTCATGAGACTTTCCCTTAGGGCATTGGTTTGCATAATGCCCCTACATTCCACATTTAAAACATTTAACCATTGTTGATGTCATAGAAATACCATTATCCTCATCCCTGGTGTTAACTGAACCTTTTCCTTTGAAATTACTGGCTTTGTGTCCTTCTTTTCCACACCCAAAGCATCTTCCAGTTCCTTTGAAACATTCTCCTTGATGCCTCTTCCCACATGATTTACATAGGGGAAATTTAACTTTATTTCCTCTATGATCATCATGAAACTCCATATTTCTCTTATTAACCGAGTCAGGAAACTTACCAAATTTTACTTTATTGATCATATTATGAGATTGCTGATTCGGCATAATAATGATGTTTGGACTTCCAAATCCCATTTCATTTGGTTTCTCATGAAGAATATCATTCCATTGTCCACCATATCCTCCATTATCGTGAATCATCTTGTTTCCAGCCATTTCCTAAAACCCAAAAAAATAGCTTTAGAGGCAAAAATTGATAATAAAGGGGGAGTAACTTCAATATCTAACATCTTAGGTTAAATTCTAAGATCGTTACCATAGTTCTAGTACTATATCCTATACGTATACTTATCCTTAGGTATATCCCTAGACATACCTTAGAAATATCTCTAGGGATCTCACTAACGTTCACGCATCCTAGTATCCAAAGGTTGACTAAACCTTTCCTTTGATACCAACTTTAGAGACCTGAAGCCTGATGTACATGGACATTACATTACTTTTTCAGAATACTTAGTACATAACAAAAACACACACACAAGGACCGTAAAAGTTTAGTGTCTTTGGAAACTCGGAATATAATCTTCTAATAGTGGTGAAAGATCTTCAAAATCTCCTATAAAGATCTTTCTTTTTTTATACCTAAAACCTTTCTTTATATCCTGGGGAAAAGAAAACATAAAAGGGTGAGCTCAAATGCTCAGTAGGGGTAAACAAAAGAAATATCAATCACATCATATTCATAGGAACATAACATTTTGGAAATCTTAACCTGCAAAAGAGAGCATAATTTCATAACATGGGATAAATCATAGTAGTGAAATGAAATCCCAATAATCATAACTTAAAACATGAAACTTTGTGGAATACACACATAATAATATAGAATCATTTCTTATTAGTCAAGACTCATTTCCAAGACTATCTTAGTGGACAAAGTCCATTTATGAACCAAGTCACCCTCGTTTCAGTCCTATTTCACTGAACCGGTATAACCTACCGTTCCAGCCATGTCTATCTCATGAGATATAAAATATTTACCCAATGCATTGGAGGGAGATATAGGTCCCACCCATCTCATAATGATACCATTCTTATGTGTGCCACAAAATCATAAACCATACATTATTGCATAACCCATGTAATAAAAATGGGATTCTTAAACAACATGACATCATAAAACAATTCATATAAGATAAAGGATTTCATAAAAATAATTCCATCACAACATAATCAAATCAATGTAATAATAGGGATATAAAAATAAACCTATATTATCTTAGATGTAAAATAATTTTGATAAAACACTTGAACTCCATTCTTTAGGAAAATACCCTTTATACTTCTAAAACATTTTCCTTTCTTAACATGTCATAAAATTTTAAACTAAAAGAAGTTGATTAAAAATAAACTTGAAAACTTGTAAAGTAAGATTCTTGGAATTAATTTTTTAAAAATACATTCATGACGTATAAGTTAAAAAAACATTCTTCGTACTTTTGTCGGAAAAGTCAAAAAGTACCTCGTACGAAAAACGACAAAAGATTCCTTTCATATTCTTTACTAAAAACTCACCGAAGGGTAAAATTGGATTTAAACAATTTTAGGTGGATGGAAATAATATTACATATTCAGGAAACATGGATGTGGATTATAAAATATACCCTAGTAAATACTAAAGTATAAACAATCTCGGATAAAAATGAGATTGTGATATTTCCCTTACCTTAGGTCTGATATGCTTTGTACGTGTCCGAACCTCCTCTTCTTTGAGGCGCTTCTTTGAGACCTCCTTTTAGGGCACTAAAATTGGTCTTTGAGGAATACCAGAACCTCTAGGATGTTTCTAGGGAAGTGGAGAAGAGAATTTGGAAGGTTTTGGCCGAGCTTGAAGGCTCAAAGTGGTGTGAGGAAGAGAGGGAGGAGGTGCCCTTTTATAAGGGAGGAGAGGGGCACCTTTGGAATAACGAAAAATATTATTTTATTATAAAGTCAAGTTCAGTTTTAAATAGCTCCAAATTGATTTATTTCTAGGATAAGGTGGGTATGGGTCGAAATCCTCTCATCCAATAGAATTTAGACAAGTTTAGGTTCCTATTTTAACCTTATCATTTAGATTTAACATTAAGTTAAATAATTTTACTTTTACCGTGTCTTCTTGTGTTCTTACACTATAAGGTTAATAAACTTACTATAAGAAGCAAAAAGAACCCCAAGTTGTTTATTATTAATATATATAACCTTATATAAGTCATTTGGCAGAACCTTATATTTTTAGGAATAAAAAAACAATTAATAATATAATATTTGTTTTAAAAACTATTTTATGTCAATTTTGACACTATTTAGTAATTGATTTTTGTGAAAATCATAACAGAATGATAAGTTCGAAAAAAGTTAATTAAATCACTAAAAACATGTCATATTGACCTAGAAAATTAGTGTAATTCATAAAAAGTCTCAAATTATATTTATTTGGGTATTTATAACATCAATTATGTCGATATTTCATTAATAAGATAATTACTGCATCATCGTTGTGTCATAAATAAATTAAATTATTTAATGTCTAAAAATTACAAATAAAATACCATTATGTAGGAAAGATTTTTATATTTCTAATGAATATTTATAGTCGAATTTATCTTATGTATAACTTCATATTAAAAATTATTTACTTATTAAACTTTGATTTTAACTATTTTAACCCTTCTTTAAATAAATTAATAATAAATATCCTAATCTAATCCAAGTGGGCCTAAATGGTAATATTTTATTCCTAAGGCTGTTTTTGGTCGAATTACACTTGTCTAATAGAATTAGGACATGTGTTAGGGTAATAATAATATCATTTTTACCCTTAATTACCCTATTTACTTTTAACCGTGGTAAAAAAAGTAAAAAGTTACTATTCACCAAAAAATTATTTTCACCTCATTGAACCAAATTTTACTTAATGACATCAACCGTGTCTCTCGAATTTTCAAAATTCCACTCACAGAAGCGGTAAAATTAAGTTTTATGAAAAATTCAGTTTTTTTAACTACCACTTAGTGGTTTCACTATTCATCAAAAATTGAAAGTTTTCAGAAAAATACCAAAATTTCACCCTAGGCTAATTTAGATATTCCGAATCCAAAAATGAAGTCCATTTTGAAAAATAAAATTTATAAAATTTCAAAAAGTGGTTATTACTATTCATAATGACTAGTTTTAATAATATTTTAATAGCATATTGTTGTTTAGTGAAACTCGTTATTGCGTACTACACACGCTATCGAGGAAGGTCGCGATTGCGTGTAATACAAGGCAAGTCAAGGATGCGTGTTGTGCAAGCTCCTTTTGGTGTAGCGTACAACACAAGACATTAATGAAATTAAAATAATATTTTACATATAATCTCAGGGTGTTACATTGTCCTTCACGGTGTCTGGGTCACGGTTTGTCCTTCACTGTTTCTGTCTGACTGTGACTGTGTCTTGCATATAGTCTGTCTTACTGTGTCGAACATCATGGTGTCTCTATACTTGGACAAATATCTATATTTAGACTTTGACAGGAATATGAAGAATATTAATTAAGCGTAACCAATAGAGAGTAAGAGAACTTGAATCATAAATATAAAGACTTGATAATATAAGTGAGATTGGTGATCATGCATAAGACTTGTAAATAAAAGAGTGTAATTAACATCAATAAGATTTTTTATCATTAAAACATGATGTGAAATTAAGATTGAGATTAATTAATAGTAATAGGATTTGTGATCATTAAAACATGATTAATACACGAGGAGTCCAACAAATTCATTTTGATATATTTTTCCATATTTGAATATGGAAACCTCCTTGATTTGTAGAAACATGATCTTCTCCATTGTAATTATCATTCAAATAAATTCATAAGACTTGTTCTTTTAAAGTACACATGATAAATATAATTATCATGATTCTTATTCTCCATAAAATCCATAGGCATTTATTCAATCAACACCGGAATGCATGAATATCATTATGTATTTGGAATCTCATATCATGACATGGATTTCTTTAGATAAATTCGTGCATGATCTACCATGGTGGGAATAATTCACACCATTTCCCATAGGTAAATGTATCATAAGGAAATCCAATATCTATAGTGTGGTCTTTATGAACTTTTTATTTCTAAATCACCATAACATGGAGTTCTTATCCATGGCATGACCATATCTCAAATTCTAAAACTAGCTTCGACTAGTTCCTCATACTCACCCTTATTTGAAGTGAGATTTTCTTCCAAATACCCAAATTGAATAAAAATTCATTTGAATTATAGTGATGTTTTATTCATTGAAGAACAAATTTAATATAATCTACTTTTATTCTTCTTCATAACATAAAATACTATAAATCCATGTAAAATTTTAGAATATATTCATGATTCTTACATTTTTTCTAATTGATAAATCACATGTAAGAAATAAAATTTCTTAATTATCATAGTGTGAGCTCTTACCTTTGTTGTATTAACAAAAACTGATGACTCATACATATGATTTTGTTATTCTTACATATTGTGTAAGGTTATTTACCATATTTCTTCTTTATCTTATAAAAAACCTTACATGATATTAGAAATATTACACATCAATATAAAAACTTCTGCAATCTTAAAATATCTTATGTACTCTATAAATTTCCAAATTTTAACTTCTTTGGAAATAGAATATCTTACTTAACATATTAAATATGTTACAAATAATAGTGTGATCTAAAGACTTTTTCAAATTATTCATCTAAAGAATATATTATTTTATAGGATGGTTTTTTATTTTCCAATTTTTATGTACTCTAGAATCTTATGCATATTGGGAAGTTCATCCATGCCTTTTCCATTATTTATGTTTGGCTCACCGATTTACTTTTACACATAGTATTCCTTTTCTAATTACTTGTATCTATAACTAATGGATCTTAAATAAGAATTATTAACCCTTATACATCTCATTACTTTTCCATTTTACAAAATTTTATGAGTTCAATGACTCTTACATATTATGTCAGCTTCTGATACTTTTCTAGTTTTTACTCTTCACCTCAAAATTACTTTTACACATGAATAATACTACTAGAGTAACTTTTACACACCATTTTAATTTTCCAAATTTCACAAGTCTATTCTAGAGTTACTTTTACACATTGTTTATGACACTTTTACATTTTAATGTATTTATTATTTTTTATTTCATCTAAAACACATAAATACTCTTATACATTAGTTCCTTTGTTTTTTACATTTAACTTAGTATTCCAGAATTCTTCAAGTGATCTCTAAAATTATTCAAATCATACAAGTCACTATATAATACCTTCAAAAAAACTTCAATAAACACTAGAAATAATTTCAAATATAATTTATCATATAAATACTCCTTAGATTCTTTCAATGGTATTATGCTACCTTTACCCAACTTTAAATCCTCCTCAAACATCATCCAAGTATACTCTTAATGAAACACATGTCTTCACCAAATGATAACACTTAAGATGCAAGTTCTCAAATTATTAATATATTTAGAACCTACATGAATCAAAATATTCTATTGAACTAAACTTCTATTCAAATTATTCAACAAATATTCTTAAAAATATTATTCTTGGGAACCTCCAAGAAGTAGTTCACATCTCAATGCTATCTTACATTAAAAAATTGGCATAAATTCACTTCCAAGATCCAAGGCATTTCTTATCTTTTTATGAAATTTTCACAACCCAACAAGTAATCACACATTACTTGGGAACTTTATTACATGTTCTCATATTTATTAGGAAATTCATCTTCCTTCTAAGAAATTATTCTCACTACATATTAACATCATTTTTATTTCCTTAATATTAATTAAAAAAACACAATAAATACTAAGTGGGTTAAAAAATAATGAAACGACCCATCCCTCCAAATCCTCTAATGAGCTATAAGAAGACTGAGAGTTCCACCTTAAGTACTACTCTAATAGGTCAGGGGATGGTGACTATCATTGAGTAGGCATATTACACAATATAGGAGGCCTTTTCCTATACCAACATTCAACAGACACAAATATCCAATTCATAAAATAATTAACAAAACCAGAAACATACATATAAATACTTGAACTATATACAACACATGAAAGAGACCCCAAATACTAGTACAATACCATATAGAAAAATAACAAAGGAACTATACGTCCCAAAATCCTTCGAATATAACAGACTCAAGATACTAGAAGGATCCTCATCACTATGTGTACTATTGGATTGATCTTAATCCACAATAGTCACCACCACTATCATGATCCACCATATGTCACCAAGTGTCACTAGGTTTCAAATTTGAATAAGAAACACAACCTCTACCTCCACTAAGACAACCTCTAAACCATGTTTCATCTGTACAGATACAAAATGCGTGGGTACAATTCCCATGAAGGGGTATGAATGAACACACTCATTAGGATAACCTAGAATCACAAAGGAATGGAAATAAACAAGTTATATCAAACTCTAACATTGGTAAGTGCCCCGAAGTAAAATAAGGAAATATACAAACATTCTAAACCACTATAAGTCTTGGAGATGAATATAATTCATCTTCATATTAGTTCTAATCCTTAATGTTTATACCACATGAGTATCCAATAGTTTTCAGAGTATCAAAAATAACACCAAGAATGAATTCAATTACCCATATGTATGTCACATATTGAAGTAAACTGAGGGGGTTCCTGAGGAGTCACAAGTTTTGAAGCATTTGATTTTATCAACCTCTCAAAATTACACATCTCCATTAAAACCATAAAGGATGATCTTATCCTTGCTAAAGAATGAAAGACATTTGAGGGCATACCAAACCTTACTATCCACCACTATAGAGTCACTATTTGGGAAATCTATAGGATAAATCATACCTTGTCTATGGATAAATGATGGTTAAGGGAGTACTAGCCCATAATATATCATAACTACCCTACCATGATTAAACCCATACTGCCTCTCAGAAATTATATTGGAGGAATAATTACTCATTAAGTAGGACATAAAATATGGGGGAGTACCTACTCCATTGATAGAGGAACCATGTAACAAGTATATTGTGGAGTACAGAACTCTATCAGTAGTGTGTGGGGGATATTTACCTCATCTGCACTAGGGGAGTACTGACCCCATGATGATCTAGAGGATCTACACCCAAATTCCATAAGGGAGTAATGAATTTCAATATGAATATGGGGGACCTTATTCCTATCACTCACATACTACATGTATCCCCTAAATTAAAGCCTCTCTATGTACTAATCTTTACATGATGTGAAAAATTATCCTATATGGTGTGTAAATTGAGGTAAATATCATGTGGACCCTACCAGATCATTCAGTTTGTATCATCAATTTCTCGAGTCATTTAGTCCCTACCTACACAACATGACTTTGTGGAAACATGGTGTGTGGACCATAGATTTCAACTTGGACATTCATTTCTACCCAATCCATGTCATACTGGTCATACATGGTGTGTGTATGGACATATTTCATGCATCTAGGAATGTACACATCCACCCAAATCAAATGAAATGACATATAAATCCATAACACACATTGTGTGATATTGATAAATTATAGAACCCCAACACAATATCTAGGGAGGTATACAAAGTCTGTTCTTCCAAACCACAAGTTTTGTAGTATCATTATTAACTCAAAATATAGGATATTTTTATTTTTTAGGCCACCACCATCGGATATTTTACCCAATTATACTGTTGTTCCACCCATATCCATCTAGGACCACCATGGGTCCTTCCCAATACTTAATCCATCACCTCCTACGTTCTCCGATGGAATCAGATTGATCTATCATACCCTAAACCATTCCATTCCACCTTGAAGTTTAAACCATCATTTTTTCTATTCCTATATTGATTAAATTCAATTTTTGAAGTCACATATTTCCCTTTCAATCACCCCAATATTGAACCACCAACCCAAGCAAATTCTGGTGGTGATCTCTCACCACACAAAGGGGAATTGAAGAATGGTGGCCTATGTGAATATCGACCACCCAATAATTCATTCATGATATAACACAAGGCATGTGTAATAAGAAGGAATCATCAAAGGGGGAAACATAGAAATGGTCAAAGATAAATTCCATGGATAATCATTGTGAGAAAATATTATATGAATTGAGAAATCACATTATTAAAGAACCATCACCACAAATTCAAAGTTATTAATCCATAATAATAAAAGGGTGAAAAAATCTTTAATAGGGGTAAAATTTTGTTCTCTATATCCTCTCCACATTTAATCCATTTTCCTTGATAAAGAAATTGAAAATCTCCAGGGAAGATAAAAACATCCACATGAAGAAATCAACCCACATTTTCATAAACTTCCTTCATCATTTGAGGTTTGAGTTTGAAAAAAACCCAGTACACCAACACCCAAGAAGGGAATACCCTATTTAATCACCAAGACCATTGAATCCAACTCATCTTGAAATAGGACCTTAGTGAAAACACACATATGCTCTATGAAATTATTTCCAATGTTACCACCAGTGGGATTGATCCACTCCTTACATTTAAAGATAGATCTTAATGGTTGTCATATGAGAACAAACCATCTACGTCACAATCCACAATTGATAACTTCATAAAGATTTCACATAGACACTGTAACGCCCCTTATCCAGATTCCACTCAACTAGTTCCCCATACTTGGTTGGCCACATTGCCTCAAGGTAATTTCCCCAAATTCTAGAAGCTACCAACTAACAGAGAGGGACTATGGTGTGATAATGGGGAAACTATGATCTCATTGGCCGAGTGTAACACAACATAATAAATAATAATACAATAGAGGAAGCATTAAACAACATACAACTGAAATAAATAGCATAATACTAATAAGATAAATAACCAAGAATCGTTTCATACAAAAGATGATGCACCATTTTATATGTTCTAAGAAAACATCCCAAACAAGTACACTATAGTAATACACAATATATGTCTCAAAAAACAAACAAAAAGAGACTAGGAAGAATCGCAAGCCTCAGATCAGTCCCATGCTCTCCTACTCCTATGCAGCACATTAAGTACCTGTAGCAGAGTGCTTTCCCTAATCAACACCTGTAATCATATAATCTGTTTGGACCCAAAAGCATGACCAAAATAAGGTGTGAGACTAAATCCCAATAGGCAACCACCCAAGGTATGTTCCAATTTTTCAGTTAATATATATAACATGTAATTTACAATAGTGAAAGAAGTAAACCAGAAGGTACTCAAAATTAAGAACAACAGATGTCTCAGAAGACAATGTAACCAAGTACAAGTAAAGACCGAATCTAAGCTAGTGATTTGGCTTAGAAGATGCATCATTAGTCATTCCATTTCATTATTCAACTCTATTGTATTATATAAAAGTCTTGAGGTCCATCCTAGCCCCAATGACCCCTTGTATAAAAGTAACCATCAACTCATGACATAATAACCATTTAATCATTTAATAATTTTCCAATAGAGCCCGACCTGGGTATCCCTCAATGGATTCTAGGTTCGCTTGACATTTTAAATAAGCCTTAATGAGCCCGACCACCCTATCCATGTCTCTTTGTAGACCATTACATAATTAACCTCTTAAGCCCATCCATTGTCTTTTAACTAAGAAAATGGTTCACCCAAGGTATATAAGGTGAAATTAGTCACATGATCCCAACCTTGTATTTTAACTAAGACTATGTCATTCCCATTGCTAATAAACTCTTCTTAATAATTTCATACAAGAATCCAGATGTAAATTAAACAATTATATGGATTTAACATATTAACTCATGTGGGAACATATCATATAACAAGCAACACATGTAAATTAAACTATCACATGGTTTAACATCAATAAATCACGTGGGAATAATTCATATACAAAGTAACACATGGGAATTAAACTATCACATGGCTTTAAATCATAAATCACTCACATGGGAACAATTTACATAAAAATCCTATTAAGTAATCTAAACCATCACAGGGCCTTAGTATAACCTAACTAACGTGGGTAGGTTCATAGTTGGAGTAAAACATTCCAAAAATGCTTAAAATGGCATAGTCATAACATGGGGAAAATGGAAAATCACTAATCCCAAAACCATAATCAATTAAATCAAAATTTATCATGATTTAAATTCCATTATAAATGTAATTCATACTTTACAACCCAATAAGAGAAACAAGGCATGCGTCATAGGCAACTTTGGCCAAACGACCATAAACAATCATTCTAAGGGAACCACACCCATGAAGTGGCCCTTAATCAAGGTAAACCACGCAATTCATACTTTAAAATGCTTATTTGATTACTTAAACACCAATATTCAACAATAAGGGTAAATTATAAATCAAGATACACCCAAAAAGTGGGCTCATGGCACTCCGACATATATAATCAACTTGACAATAAATTAATGGAATAAGACCACCTATCTTGTACTCGTACAACTCTCCTAATCCATTGTCATTCTTTGATTCGACCTAGAATGAAGTAGATCTACAAAACGAGAAAAAATTATCAACCCTTGATAACTAGGTTGAGAGAATAAATAAGAAAGAAATGATCAAGAGGAATCGAGATCTCACTAAGGGGAATCCAATACATCTGACAATGTTCGAATTGGATATCAAATGATGAAACGAGAGGCCACCCTATCCTCAGATCTCCTAGGATTACTGTTCATCGAATGAAGGGGTGAGTTCTATATGTTTTTACAAAAACTATGCTATTTCTTGATTTAACAAAAAGAGAAAAGTACACGACATTTATTTGAGACTACACACTGTGTCCGTACAAATCCTGGCCTGATCATTACATGGCTGTGTACTAGGATTATACGGCATGTAACTCAAATTACATAGTGTGTACCTAGAAATACACAATGTTTAACTTCTAGTCACATTGTGTAATAGGCCTACAACTATCCCTTGACCTTTTTTCCCCAATTTTCATAAGTATAACCTGAAAAGAAAATATACACACCTTAAAAGAAGATCTAGGTTCTTACAAACTTCCCCCCTTAAAGCAATTTATCTCTAAATTTCCCTTCCAAGGGCGATGAAGAAATATATGAGAACAAATCTGGCCACTGTGATCGTATGTCAACCTACCTCTCCCAAGTCTCATCCTTCACTTGGCCACATTTCCATAACACCTATACCAAATGAACAGATAGTCCATGTAGAACCTTCATTCTAGGATCCACAATATGAATGGGATGCTCCTCAAAGGACAAATTTTCATGCAACTCCACTTCCTTGGGATGAAAGGTGTGAGATGGGTATGAAAATCAATGTCGCAAATGAGAAATGTGGAAGACATCATACATAGCCCTGTACCTATGAGGTAATTTCAATCTATAAGAAACCGGCCCGACCCTCTCTAGAATCTCAAATGGACTGACGTACCTCAGCAAAATATTACCCTATCTCTTGATCCTCTTGCGTCCCAACCTCAGTGCAACATGTAGTAAAACTCGATCCCTGACCTAGAACTCCAAAGGTTGTCTAAGACGATTGACATATGATTTATGATGAGACTGCACAGTAGTCAGTCACTTTTGAATCAACTGAACCTTCTTAGTGATCTCCTGGACAAGATGAGGTCCCAACATCACTGCCTCTCCAGCCTCCAGCCAACATAGGGGTGATTGGTATGGACTGCAGTACAAAGCATAATAAGGAACCATATGAATAGTATCCTGAAATATATTGATATTGGTGAACTCAACCATGGGTATATGTATCTCCCAAGAACCCCCAAAATCTAGGACGCATGCCTGATGTATTTCCTCCAACACCTGAATTGTGCGCTCTAATTGGCTATCTTTTTGAGGGTGGTAAGATATACTTAGAAGTACCTATGTACACAAATCCCTATGTATACCTTTCTAGAAATGAGAAGTAAATTGGGTGTCCCTATCTAAAATGATAGAATGTGGGACCTCGTGCATTCATACAATCTCCCAGATGTACAACCTCCCATGATAATAAACACTGAAGGTTTCCTTGATCGGTTGGAAGAGTGCAGCCTTCATGAGCTTGTTAAGAAAAAATCACACGATATTGTTTCCATGAAACCTCCACCATTGGAAAATTCAACAAATCACTCCCATGATCATTCTAGCGATGCTACCATCATGATTTTTTTAATTGGGTGAACCCGAACACAACTGAGGTCATAATAAAAGCCTCATAGAAAAGAATGGTCGAACTCCGATCAACATCATTGAAAATGGTCATGCAATATCCCCTCTAAAGACATTGAGGACTTACAAATCACACCCACATTAGATTGGAAAAGTTTTCAAACTAGTTCACTCAAACCATAAACAAGGAATAAGAAGGATAACGATTCAAACCATCACTGGATGACTTATCTCAGAAATTCCCGTCTTAGGAGTCCAGTGTATTGTAACAGAACACAACACCTTCTACCAAGGCACTAAACACCAATAAAGACCCCATTCACCAAATCTTGTACCTTTCTCTCGGTGACGCTACTTTTTTAAGCCATCCCCTGATCTATTAAAAGGCTACGCCACAACATGAGTAAAAGAGTAATTCCATATCCATCATACTAGAACCATTACCTATTTTCAAAGAATCACATCTATGATCAACTATAATTCCAAGATAACCTTATATTCAACAACTCGGAGTCTGAGAAACTCACCAAGGTGGTCCATAATCCACGTTACTAGTGAGACTTTAGTACTATGTCAAAAGTCCACATAATAACACTGACTTAACCTAGAGAGGAATCCACCTGGTGGTCAAGTTGAAGAAAACAAAAGGAATTCCTAAGTCCATCCAAGGTGTTCCTACAAAAGAACCAAAATATCACTCAGGATTAACCAAGCCTCTTTTAAAACTACACATCCATTTCATAACACAAAAAGAGATCACAAACTAGCCCAATGGCTTTCAACTGCAGCACATAGTATAAACAACACTCTCTTAGTGAATCAAAAATGAATTCAAGATATGGGACATGATTGTATCTCAAGGAAGAGTACACTAAAAGGATTTCAAGAATTACCTAAAAGGACAGTCGAACTAATACTGTTCAACCTCCTAGAAGAAACTCAGCTTTACCCACTAATGCCTCATCATTTAACTGATCATAACGCCTTTATCCCCAAGGAATTTTTGATAGCTTATGCTTAAACACCGAGGTCCATCCATGATCATAAGTGCCTCATAAGCATTAAAGTAGAAATGACTATTTCTGAATGGTCCTTGATTGTGGTCCTTCTACCTAGGAGGTCACATTTAAATGCATGAGTGTCATTCTGCCAACCACGATCACCACTCCATATCACTTGGAATGAAATCCAAAATCAAACCTACCGGAGTGTCCAAACACTAGTATCGTAGAAAGTACTCATGAATAGTGGGAGAAACTTGGTTCCAAAACGTTCCAGTCACTTTACTCTAGAGACAACTGAGATCAGACACAGTAGCTCAAAGCTCAATGATTTAATCAAACTCAAAAACTCGTTTTTAACATTTAAAAGTCAACGAGTACTGCATATGTCAACATATACTACCCCAGGTTTACAAGAACAAATGACACATTCCGGGTACTATTCATAGGCTGTATACTGTAATTATCCTAGTACCAAATGGTTCACACAAGAACAGTCTCAAAATAACATCATTAACCCAATCATTTACATAGAGGATGATATACTAAGTCACCCTTCACTTATGGAAAGAGAGGTTCACCTGAACTCCTAAGAAGATGACCATGATTGAGGAATGTCTTCCCTGCTAAACTGAGAATTTCCTAATGATCATTTCCATATCAAGGGTCAAGATACAAGGATCACTCATTTGAACAGGAGTGTTGTCTCTAAAAACCAAATGTCCTACCAGGGACCACAACAGCTGAGTGGCACCAACATCAAAAAGATCATAGTATAAAATAAGACAACATGCTTTACGGGTTCCACCTACCACGAGCTATCCCCTTACGAAGAATAACCATTGAATTCCAACACCAGGTCATGCAATAATAGATTTACTAGGCTCAAAATCCCCTTTTTAATTAATCCAAATATAAAAGAAAAATCCAACGAATGACCGCTCACATATCCATTCCAAGGAATAAATCCAAATAGGTAAACTACCTTTACACGAGGGTCTCTAAGTGTACACAAGACTCATAGCTCAAAATCATAGATATCAAAACAGGATAGGTCAACACCTTCCTCTAATCACTCACCCCTCTGTCTGCCCCATGGGTCAGGTCTGAGTGTCAAACAACAAGAGATACTACCAAATATAACTACTAAGGTCATCTTTGGTCAAGTCAAGCACTTAGAGGCATCCTACAATAGGAATCATCACAAAAAATTACAAATCAGAGGGATCCTACAAGGAACTCCCTAGAATAAAATAGGTCACGAGAGATAACCCACAACTCATCCAAGATCACAGGTCTTAACTAGGTTGGTCTGAACACCCAACCGTTCATTCACACCAAGTTCACCCTCAGGTGACAACTGAAAATGGTAACTGGATAAATAACCTCTCCATTTAGATAAGAACTCCTAACACCCATTAGGATTCCTCATAACGCTCCACAGGTTTCACCATCACAATCCATGTGGAAAACTACTCAAAAAGGACTAATCATGGGTCCAAAATTGACAATAGGGAATAAAATAGGAAAAAACCCTTAAAGGGTGCCAGAAAGAAGTACACAACATATAGAAACCACACATGGAATGTACCCTAAAGATCTTAAATAGGCATGTAATCCCACCAAACTAGGTGTGAAAACATCCCTGGTACATGGCGTGTCATCCTGACACATGGCATGTCCCTTTAAACTCTCACATGGGAATGTAACTCTACCTGCATTGGTCATGTAAACATCCTTGGTACATAGAATATCAAGATGAAAAACGGAGCATACCATTGCATTCCCTCCTAGACATGTAATTTTACATGGCCAGAGCCACTCATGGTTTCCATATGTAAAACTAGATGGTGTGTATCTACCGTACATGGTGTGCACCAACCAAAAAACAACAACATGTGTTCTCTATCACATGACTGGACAAAAAGTCAAATACCACACAGTGTGTACTCAGAGTATACAGTGTGTACTAAATAAAATTTCTCTCTTCCTGAATAGAAAAACACATGGAATGTGTTCTAACATCACACGCCGTGTTGTATGGGTTTTCAAACAGTAAGCCTCAAAAACTTCCCCAAAACCCCTGTTATTGCAAAATAAAGCAACGGTGTGCCAAATTTTAAAATGTCGGGGCCCATACTCCCCACGAATTAATGTTTGGCATCACATATGGCACATAATAACAAAATTTCAGCTCATAGATGAAACATGATCCACCAAATTCCGATCCATGAGATCCCATACTCCTTGGGGACCAAAGTTTGGCATCCATCCAATTCAACTGTAACACGTACCAATACACTTATCATAACAACATGAATATCTATCATAATACCTATCACAAAATAATGAATATCTAGCATGGAATCTATCACAATATCATGCAATTAGTAATGATTCTAAATGGCATGGAAATAATGCATGACATGTGATTTATAACAAGTGACTATATGATTCATGAGATGGAATACCCTCATATCATCAGGTTGAAACAATATAAAACAACAATAATATCGATAATAAAAGAAAAAAAAGTGTGTCACCCAATGGTGAAATCTAATCAACTGTAAAATCTAAAAATCCAAAAATTACAGTTTTATTCGAGGTAATTTGGATTTACCCTACACACGGGGTAACTAATCCTAGGCATTGCTTAGTACCAAAAACCTTGTATTTTCATCTTTTTCTATCATCTACAAACAATAAAGCAAACCAGAAAAGAAACCTTCCTCTGATACCACTTTGTAATATCCCAAATCCAAATACCACTCATCTGGTTCCCTATACCCAGTTTCCCACATGGACTCAAGTGCATTTCACCAAACACTAGAGGTTTCTGACCAGTAGTAAGGGCCTAAGGCGTGTTAGTGGGGAAACTATGCCCTCATTGGCAGAGTGTAACACACCAGAATAAATAATAATACAATAATGGAAGAAGTAAAAACCATAAAACTGAAATAAATAGCATAAGAATGATAAGATAAATAACCAAGAATCGTTCCACACAAAAGATGATGAAAAATGTTATATTTTCTAAGAAAATGACCCAAAAAAGTACATTGCAGTAATACACAATATATGTATCAAAATCACAAAAGAAACAAAAAAGAGACTAGGAAGCATCGAAATCCTTGGCTCTGTCCCATACTGTCCTACTCCTATGTAGCACATCAAGTACCTGTAGTAGGGCTCTTGCCCTGATCAAAACCTTCAATCATATAATTTGTTTGGGTCTAAAATCATGATCCAAATTGGGTGTGAAACTAAATATCAGCAGGCAACCACCCAAGGTCTGTGCCAATCTATCATTGAATATATATAACATGCAGTGTACAATAGTGAAACTAGTAAACCAGACGGTACTCAAAAGTAAGAACAATTGATGTCTTAGAAGAAAATGTAACCAAGTACAAGTGAAGACTGAATCCAAGATTGTGCTTTGTCTTGGTAGATCCATCATTAGTCATTCTATTTAATTATTCAATTCCATTGGATTATATAAAAGTCTCAAGGTCTAGCCTAGCCTGATGACCCCCTGTATAAAAGTAACCACCAACTTGTGACATAATAATCATTTAATCATTCAATCATTTTCCAATATATCCCAGCCTGGGTATCCCTTAATGGATCCTAGGTTTGCTTGAAATTTTAAATAAAACCCAATGATCCCGACCACCCTATCCATGGATCACTCATATCTTTTACATAATTAACCTCTTGATCCCATCCATTATCTTTTAATCGAGACAATGGTTCACCCAAGGTATATAAGGTGCAATTATTCACATGAGCCCGACCTTGTCTTTTAACTGAGACTATGGCTCACCCACTACTAATCACCCCTTCTTAATCATTTCATTCAAGGATCTACATGTAAATTAAATTATTAAATGGATTTAACATATTAACTCACATGGGCACATATCATATTACGATCATCACATGTGAATTAAACTATCACATGGTTTAACATCAATAACTCACGTGAGCATAATTCATATACAAAGAAACACATGGGAATTAAACTATCACATGGATTTAAATCATAAATCACTCAAATGGGAATAATTTACAAATAAATACTATTAAGTAATCTAAACCATTATAAGGACTTATTATAACCTAACTCACATGGGCAGGTTCACAGTTAGAGAAAAACATTCCAAACATGCTTAAATAGACATAGGCATAACATGAGGCAAAGGGGAAATCACTAATCTCAAAACCTTAATAAATTAAATATCAATTTATCTTGATTTTAATTCCATTATAAATGTAATTCACAATTGACAACCCAATAAGGGAAACAAGGCATGCCTCATAGGCAACCTCAGCCAAACATCCATAAAAAGTCGTTCCAAGGGAAACACACCCATGGGGTGGCCCTTAATCAATGAAAAAAACCTAATTCATACTTTAAAACACTTATTTGATTTCCTAAACACCAATAAGAAACAATAAGGGTAAATTATAAATCAAGAGACACCTCAGAAGTGGGCGTGTGGCACTCCGGCATATATAATCAACTCTATAATCAATGAAAGGCACAAGACCAACTACCTCGTACTCGTAAAACTCTCCTCATCCAAAATATTGATTTGATTAGACCTAGAATAGAGTAGATCTATAAAATGAGAAAAAATTATCAACCCATGATAACTAGGTCAAGAGAAGAAATAATAAAGAAAGGCTTAAGAGGAATCAAGAGCTCACCGAGGGGAATACAATGCATCTGACAATGTTCGAATAGGATATCAGAAGATGAAACGGGAGGCCACCCTATCCTTGGATTTCCTGGGAATTCTGTTCATCGAATGAAGGGGCGAGTTCTGTATGTTTTTACAAAAATGATGCCACTGCCCAATTTAATGAAAAAAAAGAAAAGTACACATCATGAACTTGAGACTACATGCTGTGTCTATACAAATCTTATCCTGGTCATTACATGGCCATGTACTAGGATTATACAGTGTGTAACTCTAATTAAACTATGTGTACCTAGAAATACATGATGTGTAACTTCTAGTCACGCCATGTAACATGCATACAACCATCCCTTGACCTCTTTTCCCCCATTTTCATAAGTATAACCTGAAAGGAAAATATCCGTACCTCAAAGGAAGAATTGAGTTCTTATAGACACCCAAAGGGTTTCATTGAAATATGACCCTCTGAACCTACATCAGTTTCTCTATTATCTCTTGACTACAAGGTATAAGTACCAATGTTTCTAGATCATGAAATAAAAGAAACATGTTTCTTCTTTCCTAACCACTTCTCAAACATACATGGGAATACTATATCCAAATATTGATCTCCAATAGGTTCAAACTCACTATCAAAGATATTTTGGTTATGTTTTTTTTCTATTTCCTGAAAGATATCGATTAACACATCATGAACAACACCAACATCATCAAACTGCCCAGTACCACACCAATACACATTGGGTAGACCAATCCACCAAAATTTTATGTGGATGATATTTACTATTTAGATGACCCTAATCTATTGGAACTAGACCTTAGGATAATACCTTCTAAAAAGAGAGATAAAAAAACTCTTAAAGAAAACCTCCTCCTCTACTATGTAACGAGAGTTTCCATGTGATGGGTATATCCACAAGGGTCTTATAGACATAAAAAATTAAGGGTAGTGATCCTATACAATGGTATCCACTCTAAATATCCCTCATGATATTAAATATAAACACCAATGAAAAACCATCATCTACTTGGGGGAGTGGACAATGTGCTCCGCACCTTCAAGAATCCTTCAACTCCATCACCTAAGAATGTTCATTCACACATGAACACTATGTCTACATCACCACTATGGGACTATCTCAAATAAGGTACGAGTGTCAGAACACCACCATCAATCAAAGGTGAGAAATATCTCCCTATCCATGCTAGAATCAACTATTCTGAAATAATATACTCAAGAGTCTACTTCATCATTCAACACATAGTCCTCTACTAGAAGCATAAACTACTCCACTACTACTGTACCACTCTAACTTCATCAACCACCATGGTTTTAGCTTCATGTATACCTCCATGAATTTAGAATTTATTATAAAAGAGGTTACTATATAGTTTACACTCTCATGGTAGGACATGAATAATTCCATGAATTCCTAGTAGTATCTTCCTTGAACCAACACAAGATGGGATTCAAACCATATGCTCCTTAAATACTAAAAGGGTGTTCATCATCTCACATAGTGGTACTAGAATGACATATATGGAATTAAAGATGATGCAGACATTGGTCTCGCATCAAGGGAGAACCAGAGGTATCCCTTTAGAAGCATTAAAAAATTTCTCCACATTCATATGAAGTTAAATCTCATCCACACACATAGAATATAAAGCTAAGATGACCATATTATGGTTAGTTAACCATAAATTCTTGAGGTTGGGATCCTATATTCAAACTTGAGGGGATCCTACTCACTTATGGGGGTAGACATCACATCACTTATCCATCTTCACATATCCTCATACTACTAGCTTGGTAACCAATCTATACTGAGGTAGAGACCACTGTATCTCATCTCTATCATGAAGGAAACTCTTAAAATACCAATTTCTTCATTAAGGATAAATTCACTTTACCTAGGGGGGGGGGTGAGTGAAATAAAATCAACATTAGGGGAAATACACTAATTGATAAGTTTTATTCTAGTATTTCAACTAGATTCTCCAATTCTCAAGCATATGGTGTAGGAAGAATAAAACATACTTTTGTTATCCAATACTAGGTCCTGTGAATAGAGGGAATAAATCATACTCTTAACTACATCCATTGATTCCTGAATAGAGTTATCCCTTGTGTGATTTATCTCATAAAAATGACTATTATCACCCTATGAGTGATATGAACTAACCAAGTGTGGTGATTATAGGAGTGTATTGATGCATTTTCTATCCCCGAATACTCTCACACCACTAGATTATCCACTTAATATATTCTTAGTAGGAAATTGGGATCATAATAGTGATTTATATGATCTCAATTATATATTCCATTTATAGGTCCATACATTTAACTAATCTAGATATATTTAGGAAAAATTATAGCCTACTCTTAAAGATAGGGTGCATCACTGATAGGAATATACAATTTTCAATTCTCACTTGAGGGTCTCTCGTATAAGTAGTGTTTCATGAAAAAAACTAAAACTTGATAAATATTTGGTCAGCCTAATTTATACATGTGTTTTATTTTTTTTCAATTAGGATTAAATTAATTAATGGGAGTTTCATGATGTTAATATGATGATGATGAGTTTATTGTATTTTTTTTGTATTTCCCAATCTTGATGAGAAAGAATTTGGAATTACATCCTTATACTAATGGGTTTGAGAGAAATATATAAAGGATGAAGATGATAATTTGTGTCTGGATGGTTCTATATTATTTTTTAAAGGAATTTGAGTTTGGTATAACTTTAGAAGTCATCTTTTATGGCTTTAAAGATTTTTGTTGTAAGATTTGAAAAAATTCATTAGGAATCTCATATGAATTTTGTGAGGATATCTGTATGAATTTTATATGAACTCCACATATAAATTTTGAGGAGAAATATCATATAAATTTTTAGAGGAGATATCCCATATGAAATTTCATGAGGATATAAATGGTTTTAATTTTTGAAAATCCTAGAAGCTTGTATGATATTTTATTTTAACTCCTCATCAGACACTTTCATCAACTATATTTTTTTTACCAACTGATAGTTAGCTCAACCAACCAAGAAACCTAGCCCCCATTGGCAGTTTTCCAAGATTAAATACAAGATTTATCCAATAATGACAGTAGGGGATTCATAATATATGTACTGGTATGTGCATTTATAAGAGAGAATAATTGGGAAATGGTACTTATCATTTATATGCATGGGTCAGTATAGTGGGCCATGAGAGAGAATTGAATCTCATTGACATTCATTATCAGTTATAGAGACCAAATTTGTTAATAAATGAGATGAATCCTAATGAAATGTTAGATGTGGGATAAGATAAGTAATATGTTTTCACCCACTTAAAAATATATGGACACATAATACAATTTCATTCCTTCTATTTTCTTCAACATCTAGTTGTGAATTCAAAACTAAGATAAAATGTACTAGTGGATTTATTAAAATAAGATAACATGAATGATCACATTATAATGTCCCAAATTTCTTTGATTAATGTTCATTTAGGATGGTTTAAATGAGGATATTATTAAAGACTTATTACAAATTTATTTACTATATGCACAAAAAATCAGTACTATTAAAGCAGTGAAGATGAGATTTAATGGAGTTTAATAATTGGAAGTCCATGGATGCATAAGATATTTGCATATAAAAAAAACTTAAAATAAAGCACATGAAAAATAAATAAGTGAATAATGGAAAATAAATTTTTTTAAGATTTCATGTACATATTTCATATCATGGAAGGTTTTTACGTATTTAAATTCTTGAAATATTTAATTTGATGATATATATACTACGTTGCTAATGATAAAAATATTACTATGATTAGAATATCATTATAATTAAAGCTGAGTTGAATAATTTGAGAAGATGATGGTTCCATGCTATGTAGAGAAGATCCACATCACTATGAGCTGGGTAAAGGTCACTAACATGAAAAATTAAAGTAATCTAGGACTTATGTAAAGGTAACCAATAGACCAATGAATTACATAGCGGTAATCATAGATTCTGGGTAAAGGTAAATTAGAAATTTATTGAGCTACATATGGTTAAATTGAAGTGTAATGAGATACATAAATATAAACTCTGATCCATGTAAAGGTAATACAAGATATTTCATAAGGTTATTTGTGATGTTTCATAAATGTATCTGAGAAATACCAGAATGAGATGTAGGTGAGTCTTTAGTAATTATAAAAGGAAACATGTTCACATATAGATTATTGAAATAAGTGTATTTCATCGAAGCAATTAAAGTAGAATAAATACTATAATAATCTTAATATTACAATGATAAGATGATTCTATAACTAAACTTTTAGTATTATTTGTATAAGAAAATTTTTGATGATTTTGATATTTTAAGATATAGAGAATGAGAATTATGGAAAATAAATTCTATTTCTTAGGTAAATAAAAGAAGATATAGATGTGAAAGAATGAATATAATGAGAGTTATTGGATAACAAATTTTTTTGGGCATTTGAATATTGAGAATGATATTCATATACAATGAATTTTAATAAAATAAGAGTGATAATAAATAAGAGTTCATTTGTGTTATACTGAATATTCTTTAATTCAAAAAGAGAGATAGAGAAATCCAAATTTGGGAGTATTTTATCATTCTGTGAATTTGAGGGATGAAGATGCTGTCCTATTTCTATTCATATGTACTAAAGAAGAATAAGAAGAAGGTAAGAAGATTTTTTATCCTACACTACTAGTGATAATATTCAGGACTGAGTAATTAAGAAGTAAAACTTACAATATTCTACCATTTAAGTATAAAGAAAGGAGATAAAATACTAAAGATTTATGATGTTTAAGGTATCCAACCTGATTACTATGATTGAGGAATGATATCACCTACACTATCCATGAGGTAAATGAAGCATCACTACTAGTCAAATTTAAGAGGAGCATGTCAATTCCAGTATTTTATAAGGAGTTAAAGATTTTAAAGTTACTACTTTATTTGTACCTGGTTGATTATAAGATAACGTGTTCAAGTCCATAACCTTATTTATGCTTTCTTTGATAAAAATAAGGAAACTGTGTGCATGTTGGATAAAGACCATGTTACATTAGGGATGTAGTAACCCTTATGGAGGTGAACTATATAATAAATTTTGATGTTGTTTTGTGATACATTACTATTATATATCTTTATTCATACTGACTAATGGATAGGTAAAGCGAAAGAGGGAACCACTCATTAAATAAGTTAAGAGGTGACAAAGGTATAAAAAGTGAAATTGGTATAAAAAGTATTCTAACACTGATTCACCCCCTATAAATGTTGGAAACATCCTTATACGATCGTAAGAATTGGTATCAAAGTTACAAAACCTCTTTTGGATTATAATAATTGATGTTTTTTAAATTCTAATTGTAGATTCTTTATGAAGTGTAGATTTGGATAAGATCATGAATTCCCTATTAGATAAACCATAGAGGAAATTTCATCCAAGATTCTAAAGAACTAGAATAAAAAAGATGTAAATAAGTTGAGAAAGGCCTCATATAAAATTTTTAGATTAATGAATCTATACCAATTGAAGGCAATCAAAGTAGAGTTAATTTTGATATCATTATTGTTAATTTTTTTAAAGAAACTTGTGATGGGAAGGAATCCATCTTGAGTAAAGAGGAATAAAAATAAGTTACCTTATGTAGCAATATTTATTAAGATAAATCAAGCACGGAACAAAAATATCTGGTAATGAAATTAACTACTAAGGATATGGAAAATAGTTATATCCCATTTTGTTCATCATCTTCATAAGAATAAGGGGTAACCAAAATTTCTTATTAGAACTTTCCCCTAAATTAATCAAGTATTAGTGGGGGAAAATCAAAATTATAAGGATTTAGAAGATGAATATGTTGGTGCCATGAAACACATCCTATATAATTGCACTAAATAAATAGTTTCATATTTTTGTTAAATTTTTAGTAATATGAAGGAAGATATCACCCACTTGAAATATGAGAATTAATATATGGAGAATGATTTTAAATAAATGATAGAAATATGTATTAATCTCTCAAAATAGGTAGGATCTTTAAAAATAATAAATGGAGAGCTTGAAGAAAGATTCTCCAGTTTTGAAAATTAATGGATCACTAAAATACACGAGAGAAAATAATACAATAAAGAAATTGTAAAAAAATTATATGCATTAGAATAAAAAAGTCTTTTATTAATATAAAAAATTAACAATTAGAAGTCAAAGCTAACAAGATTAAAGAGTTTAAAAACTTGATATAATAAAAGAATAAAATGCATAAAGACCAAGTCAAATAGATGAGAAAAGTATGTGAAGACAAACTAAAATTAGTTAAGGATGAGAGAAGAATACTCAATATTAAATATTTAGAGTTTTCAATTAAACTGAATAATTTAGAATCAGTTTAAGACATGTCTTTATAACAAGTTCAAAGGAAAGATGATACCAACCAAACTAAAAAGGAGGAATCTTATGATGAAATACCACTATCTAGTTGAAAGAACATCATGGGATCATCTAATTATCAACATATAACATCCTTAAAAGGAAAGGTTCCATCCATCACAAAATCATTCAATTATACTAAATATTTGTTTTAAATATGTGCAGGTGAAAAGCCAAAAACTATACATAAATGGATAAATAAATCTGATGGGAAACCTACCACCACACTTATGAAAGATGGTTTCAAGTATAATAGTAGTTATTACTTAAAATAATCCCCAACTAACTGATGTAAATTCTAAAAAATAATAAGCTACTAGTTCTAAAAAATATGGAAAACATGTAGTTTGAGGAAGGAAACCAATGTTTATTGGCTATTGTTTTTCCATTAATAGATTTGGGAATAGTAATTTGGAATTATAGAATAAGGTTTCAGTCTATGGAAGAAAGATAGAGCCTATATCAAGGGGGAAAAGGACTTAGTTGAGGAAAAACTCACGGAGGAAGAAAACAGATCTATACACCCCCAAAAAATTTGAAACTATCAGAGAACTCTTTGAAGTTTGCAGTTGAATTGGTCATAATTAATAGGAATATAGGTATAAATTATTCATGCATGAAACTAAAACAAATGATAAGTGAAGACCATAAAATATGGAGATTGGAGATAAACTTACCTTAAAAAATAATTATGATAAAAATATTAAAAAGAACACTTTTAAGAAGTTTATGAAGAAGGTGGGTGAGTTATCCTTGGGTGATAAGAATGTGAGGAATATGGTTAAAAAAACCCATGAATTACAATAATAATGTTCCACCAATAAAAATAATAATATGATTCATTTTTTGAAAAAGAGGATACATAATGTATTTTTCAAAACAATCTATGAGTGTAAGTGTTAATGGAAGTAAGAAAGAGTGAATAAAAGAATAGTTTAAGAGAAAAATAAAGAAACATCATTGGGGAAGATAAATCTTAAAAAACCACATGGAAGAACAAAATTATTTGAGCACATTCCTAAAGTGTGTTTGGAAATCTAGCCAGCTAATGTGGAGAAATTAATGGAAATAGAAGCCTTAGAGAAGTTAAGATCCAAAGGGAAAGAAAATATTCTATATAAAAAAGAAATAAATTTCATAAGAGGTTGTAAAAAAATTATGACCAAAGGGATTAAGAAGTTATATATTTAAAGTAAAATTTGAAACAACCTAATATTAAAAAAAAGATCATATTCTTGATAGCGTGCAAGACACACAACACCAATATTAAACAAACAATGAAATAATATTATTTTAAATATGACAGTTATAACCAAGTTGTTAAATTGGTGGGTATGAATAGGATTAAATAAATTATAAAATATACATATAAATTTACAAATCAATATAATTTTATTGATAAATTCTTAGTAAATAACCACTCAATTTTTAGAAATGTCATTTTATTTATCAAAAATATGTTTTCTTCAAAAATGATTTTGATTAATTTTCGTGAGAAAATATTATAATTAATTTATAAAAATTTTATAAAAATTATTTTATAAAATTAACTTAATTTTTTAAATCATCATATCAAAATTAACATAGAGTGAAATTTTTGGTTTTTTTTGAAAAATGTTGATTTTTTAGTGAATAGTAAAAAATACCGATTTTTATAAAACCACCATTTCTTTTCAATAAATTAAGAAATTTAAAAGACACAATAATAATTTAATATAATTTAAAGTAAAATAAGTTCTATATATTTATATTTAATATAATTAATTACATTTTAATCATCTTTATATTGTATTTTAGTGTAGGTTTATTTTTGGGTTTAAAAACACATTTTTTCTGAAAACTGTTTAAAGTGAATAATATTTCTACATTTAATTAATTAAAAAACCCATAATTAGGAATTATTTAAATTAATTTTTTATATTATATACCAATAAATATTAATTAAATTCATACAATTATTATTATTAGTCATAGAGTTAAAATAAAATCATATTATGCTTGAAAAATACATTTCGTGAAAAATAGTTTTTTAGTCACGTATGTGGGGTTTATTTTAAATTTAATTCTGTCACTTTTGTGAATTTTATTTGGTAAAATGGATTAAATATTTGTAATTATAATAATTTATATTATCTAATATTTTCAGCTTAATTTTTTTTCATAATATAGTATTGAAAACATTAAAAAAATATTTTACCACGATTAAGGACAAAATGGGTTTATGAGGGGGTTAAACTAAAAAGATAAGTGTTTGTTTTCCAATTAAAATTATAAAAATCCAATTATATGGACATATTAAAATATTATCCTTAAAAATTTCTAATATATTGTTATTTTTAGCCTTTTATAATGGTAATTACTTTATTATTTTGGATTATTTTAAAAAATTTCTATGTAGTTTCTATGTGGGTTCCTTTCACCACTTATAAAAGGTCACCCACTATCCTATAACATTCACACATTAAAACCACTTTTTCTCAGAAAATACCTAAAAAATAACTTCATTTATTACTTACCCATGAATCATATCCCCTGGTTCGATCTGAAATCCATCCTAAGAAGGATTTTGGTGCTAACCTAAGCAGGTTGTCTGAAGAAGAGGTATCTGCTTAACCGAGTATTTTTATTTTGTTTCTTCTTTAACAATCTTAAACTATTTTTTAAATATAATGATATAAGAAAAATAGTATATAACATATAATTATATGTCATAATGTTAATTTCATAACCTAAATCCATCTCATCTTTCATCAAATAGAAAACAAAACCATCATTTGTGTTTACGATGGACTATCGCCTCACGAACCGATGTAATTCATTTTTCCTCATCGCCTCTAATGGGTTGTTATAATGATAAGTTTAAAGTATATATATGAAAATTTTAACATAATTAGACTCAATAAATTATTATATCACATATACCTTCTTACTTTCCATTCCGCAGGGGATATGATAACATCGCTTGTGTGTCCGACAGACTATAGTTTTCCGAAGCGATGTGATTTATTTTTCACTAATGATTTACATAGAAGGTAATGATAATAAAGTTAATGAATATATGTAATATATATTAAATAATTATGATATTAATTAAATATTTATAATCCATAAAATATAATATATGATTTTTCTTTCTACCTTTCCATTCATTGAGAAATGATAATGTCATTTGTGCATACGTGTGGACTACCGCCTTCATGAAGCGATGAGATTATTTTTTCATAACCACATCACATAGATGATATATATAAGTATATTTTTATAATTAATATGTTATTTAAGATATTATTATCATTCTGTAAAGATAAAATAATACTTACCTTCTTTCCAAAATGATTATTGAAAAATGGAAACGTTACTTATGCATACGTACGACCTACTAACTCCATGATTGTAACATAGTTCATTTTTTATAACCTATTTCATTATTGGTTTTAAAATTATAAAGTATGTGTAAAAAAATAATTATTTAATTATTATTATTCCGGATATGTTTAAATAATTAACTCTTTGATCATAGTCAGCCAATTGAAGTCATTTTTGACACATAAGCCGAATATCATCAAAACATATGACATGAAATTAATTGATAAAGTAATCATATATAACATGGTAATAAATGAAATAAAATGTATAAAAACATGAAAATTGTTATTAATAAATTAAATCATCAACATAAGTTTATTATTCATGAAGATAAAGAACGTATGTGACGAGTCAGACTCAAGGAAAGGGTCTTTGTCTCATTTTCCTTTCATTGATACATATTTTGATGTTATGCCCCTATATTATTTTATGAGTTATATATACATACCCTTTGATATTTTATATCATGATTTTATACATTATAATGATATTTAATGTTTTTTTATTGTTAATATTTCATGGGACTTATGATTCAAATTTTGTTAAAGTGGTAAGGGACTTTTAAAAAAAATCCTCTTTTAATGTTTTACAGGCATATTTTTTCTTCCATGTCCATTTAAAAAAAATATATTGTATGAATGTTTTTATATTGAAATAAAATATTTATAAAATAAATTTTATGAATCTTTTTACTTTATTTCAAAGGTTTTCAAAATGAAACTTTTTATGCGTTTCTCGAAGAATGTTTTGATAAAAAGAAAAAATAAATGTTCTATTTTATTTTATACGATGACAACAACTTTTTACACCACCATAAACACAATTTTATTTTTTAGATTACTTTATAAGATATCATGTTTTATTCAAATAAAAATACCATTTTCATTTTTTTAGATATTTTGTTATTAAAAATGTGTTTTAAAAAATGGTATCTCAATATAAGAAAGTGTTTTGTATACAGGCTCAAAAGTTTTTTTTCAAAGGGTTTTATGATAAAAAGGTTTAAGAATAAAATTTTTATTCATGATATGGAACTTGAGTATTATATAAGAATTAATGATCTTTATATAACTTACATGATAGTTTGAGCCCCATTATAGGTCACTGGTGAGCCTAATATGGATTATACAAAGGGTTGAGCCCCATTATAGCTCATAGGTGAGCCTGATATAGATTATATGAAAGGTTGAACCCCATTATAGCTCATAAAAAATGGGTGATCTTGATATATCTAATATAAAGGGTTTAATCCCATTATAGATCTACAATTCATTGTTTAATGATTCTGTTATTCAGAGAATTATATTGGAAGTCGATTGTATGGTTATTCCAATTATAAGGTTTTTGAAAGGGTTTTATGAATATTATGCTCTAAGTTTCCAAAAAAGTGTTTTTTTATTTTCATACTATGGGTTTTAAAGGTTCTATTTGATAAAAAAGTTTGTGTTTTTTTCATGTGGGAATATTTAATTTCATACACTCAAAGAATTTTGAAGTTAAAGGTAAACATTATATAGGCATTCATGTTTTTCACAAAATTAACATATTTATTCTTTTTATGTCCCCTATTGAGATTTTTGTGATCATCCTATATTTTTAAAATATTTTTCACAGGGTTTGAGGAAGGTTAAGGTAATGGAGGAGGCCATATTGAAATTTTTGAATAATTTTCATGAAAATAAATCATGTTTTATTTTAAACGTTTTACATTATGTGAAAAATGGGTACTCATCAGAAGTTTCCAATTTTTATTATATGGTTTTGTTATGTGTGATTTATGATATAATTTTCTAAAAATATAAACCAAAAAAGATCTTAAAATGTATGATAATAAATTATTAACTTCAAAATAAAGATTATGTAATCTTTATGGATGATTCTTTACAGTTGGTATCAAAGTTCAGTTTAGATAAATTTATAGGTTAGGATGTTAAAATGATCATAAGTTAAAATTCATCTATAACCATACTGGTTAGTATATTAGGGATAATTATAGTAATTTTGGGAAAATATAAAGAGTGAAAGAAACCATAGTTAAGAATATATTAGTATTTATTACCACACCCCAAACCGAGAAGCCCAAATCCAGTTCATTATTTTGTTATATTGGAATATAAACAAGGAAGATTAATCCCAAAGACCCGAATAGTTTAGTATATTTGGAAAAACATTATACATACATAAGTTCAACATTATAACTTGAAATGAAATAAATCATAAAAACTCCTTTGGAAAAAATCTTATTCTTCTATATTATATTTGAATGTCATTCATAAAATTCATCTTGGCATCCTAGAGAAAATAAACATAAGAAATGGTCATCTTATATTCTCAATAATATTAAGTAATATAGTAGAAACATAAATAATAAGTCATGATGAATAACTAAAGAACACGTTCTATTAAAACAAAATATTGAGCATAATATGGCAGGAATAAAAGATGAATAAATAATTCCATAATAAAAAAACCATGGATATTATACTAGTATAATAATCACATGGACTATCAATTACTAGTTTTATAATTAGGTAATTCATACTATTGGACATCATAATCATACCATCAAGGCCTCGAACAAAACACCATATATTATGGGTAAAACCCATGCTAGTTTTCTTATGAGACCTACCGGTGCATTTAGGGGCTACAAAGAGCCCAAAAAAAGACTTAATAAGTCTAATTAATTCCTCATATAAATGGGGGTAACATATAAAACATATAAATAAGACATGTAAATAACTTTCCCGAAACTGTAAACATAATCACTAACTATTATGAGTAGTATGGTGAATAATGTCAAGATAGCTCATCCATGACCACATTGATCTTAAACCATTTAATAAAATATTTTGGATGATAAAAATAATCTATAAAACTCAATAAAACATAAAATTTAGAATAGGTGTTGAAATATATGAAAATACTCTAATAAAACCAACAATGAATTATTGAGAGAAATACCATTTTTTTACTTTGTAAAGAAGAGTTATTTTAGAAAATTGATTTTTATTTGTCATGATTGTTTATATAAAACCAGTAATCAAAAAAAAATATTTTTTAATGATAAAATTACTTATTTTATAAAAATAATGGGGTTTTAAAATAGATTATTTTTGGTACTTGAAAATGTGTAAGATTTCGAGACGTTCCATTTAATCGGGCCTACATATCAGGAAGAATTGATAAGGGAACCTTGTAAAACATGTAATTCTCATAAAAAAGATAAAATGATATGAATACATGATTTTAGAATGTATAAACATAATTTATAAGGATTATATAAAAATAATGAGGAATCAAATTGGTGTATGGAGGAAGAAATCATAATCTGAATGAAAATGAAGGTTTGGGAAGAAAACTCTTACCTTATGTCCAAATGTGTTCTAAACATGGCCTTAAAATCCTAGATAATCAAATTAAATCCATTAATTAATTAATTAATAACCTTATATACACGTATTTTATTTATTATAATTTTATTAAGTTTATTTATGACCTTTTTTATGAGTTATAAGTTACAATTTTATCACTTAGGAGTGTTCGTTTCCTTTCTTTTCATGATCGGTATACTTGTATATGAGTATGGAAGTTCATGTGGAATGGGTATAATTCTATAAAATTTAATTTATATAATATTAATGAAAAAATAAGTGTATTTGGTATTATGTATTATTTTTTTCCATATACGAGGATGAATCATTAATGATAATCGTTTAGCTTAATTTTAGTGGTTTTTTAATCCCAATGAAATAGTTTTTCTCTATTATTTAGTATAATATATATAAAATGGTAACAGAACCTTAAAAAATATATAATACATATTTTGTAATCTGGTTAAACCATAAAAATGGTTTCATGACCAGCCTTGAAGGAGAAATGAAATAAAGAAAGTTCGACTTCCACAAAGGTTGTAAATAGTCACCTCCCGGTTGATGACTTCATTTTTAAAATAAGAGAGATATAATAAGAATATTGATGATAGATATTAAATTAACATGATATAATTCTAGTACATAGATTATACTGGATTTATCATGATCATTTGGATATATGAGGTGAGGAGAGGATATGAAAAGAAAATAAATTGAAATGAAATTAAATGAAAAAGAAAGAGGGTTTACCTCTTGAATTGTCCTCCTTGAGAACCTCCTTAGGGAAATGGGTTTTGGTATTTTGGATAGAAAAAGAGCTCCTAGATGTGGGTGAGAGACTAGATAAGAGGATTTGGGCTGAATTTGGACAATCTTCAAGGATTATAGGTGTGAGGAGAAGAGACGGTGAGGGGTGGTTTTTATAGTGGAGGAGAGGGGTGATTCCTCATTATTTTATTATTTTGCTCAAGACAAGTAATAATATTGATTATTGTGACTAAATATAGTAATGAGTGCATGTGAGTTCGAACCAATGGTGATTAAATCATCCAAAAATCATCCATGACTATCATTCATGTATTTAACATTTATTATAAATTATCATATTTTACTATTCAAAAAAAAAATTCAAGTATTTTAGAAAAATTTAAAAAATTCAACCTAACAATTTTTTGATGCGTAGAATTAAAAAAAGAACTCCATTTTATTAAAATAATTTTATAAATATGAGAAATTTAATTTTTATATAAAATCATTATTTATTTGAAAAATATAGTTTTTTTAAAATTAAAACTAATTTTATAACACCCTGAAAAATTAACCAAGATCTAATTAAATTATCCTAAAATCATAGGAAAAAAAAATATTTATTTATGAATACATTTTATGACAATTAATTTTATTTTATATTAATTTATTAAATATATAATTTTAATTAAATATATACCAATAATTAATTATTAATTTTTAAAATATTCACTTACTTATACAATTATATCATACTATCATTTATAAGGTGACTAAATCTTATTTATACTTTCATGGGTGAGGTTACTACTTATAAGGTTCATATTATTATTCAAAAGGGTATTATTACTATTGAAAATGGTCAAGTTACTATTCACCAAAAAAATTAAGTTGATCCCATTTGACTCTAAATTTCTTACTGATCACAACCACATATGTATGTTTTTCAAAATTTAATTCACAGAAGATGAAAAATTATATTTCATGGGTAGGTTATAACTATCTTGTTTAAATAATTATAATAAAAAAGCATTTTTTCATAGAAACTCAGTGTTGTGTGCATTACATTTTACATTAAATTTACTTGTAAATCTTGGGGTGTTACATTCTCCCCTCCTTAAAATATTTCATTCTTGAAATTCAAGAATATTACATTATAAAAATATTTGGGTAGTTCTTCTTTATAAGTTCCTCAGGCTCCCATGTCACCTCTTCAATTTTATGATTTTTCCAAAGTACCTTTACCAGCTGAGTCATCCAATTCCTCAAAACCTGTTCTTTAGTGTCCAAAATTTGAATAGGCTCTTCATAGTAAGATAAATTATGTTCCAGATCTATTCCTTCTGATTTGAGGACATGCATTGGGTTTGGAATGTATTTTCTTAACAATGAGTTGTGGAATACATTGTATACTTTAGAAAAGTTAGGAGAATCACCAAATGATAATCCAAAACTCCAAATATATATAGAATTTAAAAAATACCAATGTACCTAGGGCTCAGTTTCTATTTCTTCCCAAATCATATAACACCCTTTCATGGAGATAATTTCAAGAAAATGTGATCTCCCACTTGAAATTCTGAATCCTTCATTCAATTATCGGCATAACTCTTTTTCTTACTTTGAGATACTTTGATATGTGTTTGAATAGTATTTACCTTGGTTGTTGTTTCCTCCACAAGTTATAGGCCCAAAAGCTTCCTTTCACCAACTTCATCCCAACATGTTGGTGTATGAAATCTCTTTTGGTACAATGATTCATATGGTGCCATTTGAATTCTATAATGAAAACTATTATTGTAGGAAAACTCTATGAAAGGTAAATAATGATCCCATATAACTTAAAAATTAAGTGAGCATGATATAAACATGTTTTATAAAGTTTGGATCGTCCTTTATGACTGCCCATTAGTTTGAGGGTGATAAGCAGTACTCAAATGAAGCTTAATATCCAAATATTTCAAAAGAATTTTCCATAATTTCGATGTAAATCATGAATCATGATCAGAAAAAATTTAAAGATGTGCTCCATGAAGTCTTACAACTTCATTTATATAGATTCGTGCAATGCATTCTAGTGGAAAATCTTACCTTATAGTGAGTAAATGTGCAGATTTGGTAATTCAATCAACAATTAACCATATTTCATTGTTCTTTCTTGGAGTTTTGGACAATCTAGTGAAATAATCCATAGTTATGTTATCCCATTTCCATGTAAAAATAAGAAGAGGTTTCAAGACTCCTATAGGATGTTATCTTCAGTCATTCACCTGTCGAGAGACTAAACATCTTGATACAAAATCACCAATTTCCTGCTTCATATTATCCCACCAAAAATTTTTCTTCAGATATCTATACATCTTAGTGCTACCCGGGTTTATAGAGAAATTTGATCTACGAGCATCATCCAATAACTCCCTTTTTATCTCATGGATAGAGGGAACACATAACCTCCTCTTAAATTTTATAATTCCATCTTTATACACAAAGTCTTCCAACTTCCTATCATTCACAACCTTAATTTTCATTTTAAGATTATCATCATATGGATGAGAACTTTTAATCCTTTCTAATAAAGATGGTTGGGAAACCAATTGAAAAAGTAGTGATGTTTCATCTTCTTTGATAATTTCCATATCCATCCTCTCTAGATCTATATACATAGGATCCTTATCAATTATTATTTTGTTTATAACTCCATGATCCTTCATGATCAATGCATCATTTAACTTATTTTTCTTCCCTGGGTGATAGTGTATTGATAAATCATAATCCTTAAGAAACTCAAGAAATAGCCTTTTTTTCATGTTGAGTTCTTACTGTGAGATGATATATTTCAAGCCATTATGATATGTATATATCTCACATATTTCACCATATAGATAATGCATCTATATATTCATATTAAATATTATAGCCTCTAACTCAAGATCATGAGTTGGATAGTTCTATTCATGAGTTTTTAACATCCTTGATACATAGGTAATAAATCTATCATTCTGTATAAGGACACAACCAAGTCCTTTATTTGATGAATCACTATAAATCACAAATCCACCATTTTATGAAGGAAGATTAAATATTAGAGCATTCAATAATCTCTTCTTCAATTATTCAAAAAATTCTTCACATTATTTTGTACATAAAAACTTAACCCTTTACGATTAATCTTGGTTAACGGGTTAACTAATTGGGTGAAGTTCTAAATGAAATACTGATAATAACTTTCTAAACCAATAAAAATACATACCTAGGTTATGTTCGTTGGTGAAGGCCATTACTAAACTTCCTTTTTCTTTACATGATCAATTAAGATTCCACCCTTAGAGACAATATGGACAAGAAAAGAAACTATTTGAATCTAGAATTCAAACTTTCTAAACTTTCTATATAACTCATTCCTTCTAAGAGTCATCAAAACAATGCATAAGAGATCCTCGTGATCTTTATAGCTTTTTGAGTATACCAAGATATCATCAATAAATACCACAAAAAATTCATCAAGATATTCTGTGAAAACCATATTCATTAGATCCATGAAAATAAAGGGTGCATTAGTCATTCCAAAAGGCATTACTGTAAAATCATAATGTCCATACCTAGTTCGAAATGATATCTTTGGAATATCTTCCTTCCTGACACACAACTGATGATATCCAGATCAAAGGTCAATATTAGAAAAGTATTTATCTCTATGAATTTGATCAAATAAATCATCAATTCGAGTCATGGGATACTTTTTATTTATGGTAATAACATTGATTTCTCTATAATCAATGCACAACCTAATGGAAACATTTTTATTCTTGACAAAGAGAATAGGGGATCCCCATAGAGAAACACTAGGGAAAATAAACCCTTAATCACTCAACTACTCTACTTGTTTCTTTAGTTCTACTAATTCCAGAATATAAATTCTATAAGGAGTTTTTTATATAGGTCTTAAACCAATAATTAAATAAATAAAGAACTCAACTTTCCACTCTGGAGGATGTCTAGGTAAATTATCTAGAAATAAATTGATATATTCTTACACAATAGGTACATCCTAAATTTTAATATTTATTTCCTCACCCATAGATATTTCATTATTTTCCTCTATAAGAATTGTATTCAGTAGAGCTACTGGGGGTGGATCTAGATAAGAATCATATGAGAAGGTTTCTTCTCTAAATATAAGGGATTCTATATTTTTCTCAAAATTGCAACTTCCTTATTCTTACAATATATTTTCCCATCATAATTTGAAATCCAATCCATAATGAGTATTATATAAAAATAAATCATGGATATGATGATAAGTTCAATAAATAAATCATGTTTATGTGTTATAAAGGGGAAATATTGACACATCTTTGTTGTAATGATACTTCCCTTAGGATTTTTGACTGAAAACTCCTTTATTAAATCAAAGGGAAAATGTATAATTTTCTTGGTAAACTGGAAAGATATAAAAAAATGTGATGATCCGTAATCAAATAAATCATTTAATAAGTTTAAGGAAACAATTAAATTATCTACCACCACATCATTAGGAAATTCAACCTCAATAGTTGTGACAACATAATCTTTGCCTTCTTTGGGGAAAGTTTACTTAATTATTAGGAAAATAATTTTCATAATTTTCCATCTCTTTGTAATTGTATCATTGAAAATTGGTAGCTTATTTCATTCCCATATAATCATGGGCTTGGTGACTTTTTCCTCCACACTTGTAACAAACACCCATAACCTTTAGGAAAGTATCAAGGTGTTTCTTCCCACAATTATCACAGGATAAAAAATCAATTCTTCCCTTCTTCCCCTTTTTATAATTTCCTTTTATAAAGTGTTTAACCTCCCTATTATTCTCTTTCATTCCTTTAAATCCATAAGAATTAGGGAATTATTTTTCTATCTTGATAGCACATGAGACTATATATTCATATGATGAGAAATTTTAGGAGACCAGTGCACTTTAGAGGAATAATTTTAAACAATAAAAGAATCAATCAACCTTACTGCTTGGATTATGTATGCAGTCTGAAACATGACTTACTAATCTTGTAATATTGACTTCATACTTGGAAAAAATTTCATCCTCTTTCTATCTTAGAATCAAGAATTGCCTATTCATATCTTCTCATTGTTTGTGAGGAAAATATTTTTCTAGGAAAATTTCCTTAAAATCATTCCACTCCATATTTGAGATTTAATCCACCTCCTTTGTATTTTTGAATACATGAACACCACTGATCTACATCTCTCAAGAGATGATAAACTGCCCTGATAACCTTATCTCTTTCATTACTTCACAAATCAAGAAATATTTTCTCTAAGGAACTTATCCACTGCTCTTCTATAAAAAGGTTTATAGTCCCATTGAATTATATAGGATGTTGCCACATAAAGAGGTATAACATTTATTATCCACATTATGGATTAGGATGCTCCATATAGTTAAGGTTATTGTTCATAACCTGAGTCATATATACTAATATAGTTATAATTTTCTCAACACCAGTCACATATCCAATACTGACACCATTATTTTTCATTGGAGGGAAATCCCTACATGAGATACACATGTTCTTGTGGTTTCCATTCCTTCCACTAAGCGTCATTTCTAAATAATGTCATATACTAAATTAGGCTATGAATCCTAATGTATAGTATCAAACTAGAAAAATACTTAACATAAATTGAAATTTTATGCATGTCTAATCTCATAATCACAAGGATGGTTTCTTTGGGGATATATTTACATTTAAATCCTTCATAATGGTTTGTAATGAAAATGTAAATTTTCCTAAGAATATCCTCAGGGAGTGTCAAACTAGGTGTGTAGTAAGGCCTATTTTTATGTACCAGGTTACCCCGAGTTAGGCCTGAGACACCTTATCAGATTTGTTACCCCTAAGTACATCTATGCCAGAACCACCCCCACTTGTAGTATCCGGACACGGATGTATTACTAGTAAGATCCAAATAATCTATACTTTACCAAAATTATAGTATTTTCTTCTATTATTATCCTCAAATACCATCTTAGGATTATTTTCCATAATATATATTATAAATCTTGTTTCCAAGGTTTCTACTAAACTTCCTATGATACCAACTATAACACCCTGACCCCAGAAGCCTGAAGCTGGTGTATTATTTTATTACATTAGTATATAAACAAGGAAGATGCATCCCAAAGGACTGAATAGTTTAGTAGGTTTGGAAAAAACAGATACATATATAAGTTCAACATTACAAATTCAAATGAAATACATCATAGAAACTCCTTTGGAGACACTCTTATTCTTCTAGATTATGTTTGAATGTCATTAATAAAATTTATCTTGGAATACTAGGGAAAATGAACATAAGAAAGGGGTGAGATAGGATGATCAGTAAGGGTATGTAATACAGTGGAAGCATAAATAATAAGGCATGATGAATAATGAAAGAACAAATTCCATTAAAACAAAATCTTGTGCATAATATGGTAGGAATAAAAGATGAATAAATAATTCCACAATAAAACATAACCATGAATATTATATAAGTCCAATGATAAAATGGAATATCAATTATAGGTTTCATAATGAGGTAATGCATAATGCCAAACATCATAATCATACCGCTAAGGCCTCATCCAAGAAACTGTACATAATGGGTAAAAACCCATGATAGTTTGTCTCATGAGACCTACTGATGCATCGAGGAGCTATAGTGGTCCCTACCCATCAATTAATAAGTCCAATTAATTTCTCATATAAATGGGTATAACATAAATAACATATACGTATGACATGTCAATAACTTTCCCCAAACTGTAAACATAATCACTAACCATTCTAAGTAGTATGGTGAATAGTGTCAAGATAGCTCATCCACAACCAAACTGATCTTAAACCATTTAATAAAATATAGTTTATGATAAAAATAATATATAAACCTAAATAAAACATAAAATTAAGAATATTCATTGAAATGGATGAAAATACTCTAATAAAATCATCGATGAATTCTTGAGAGAAATACCATTTTTACTTTGCAAAGAAGATTTCTATTGGAAAATTAATTTTAGTTTGTCATGATTGTTTGTATAAAACCAGTAATGTAAAAATATATATTTTCATGGAAATATTAATTATTTTATAAAAATAATGGTGTGTTAAAACATATTATGGTTGGTAAATGAAAATGGGTAAGAAATTGAGATGTTCCCTTTAATCGGGCTTATGTATCGGGAAGAATTGAGAAAGGGACCTTGTAAAACTTGTAATTATCAGAAAAACTAATGAAATGATATGAATAAATGAGGTTGTAATGTATACAATTTTTTATAATAATTATATAATAATAATGAAGAATCAAATTGGTGTATAAAGGAATAAATCATAACCTGAATGAAAATGAAGGTTCGAGAAGAAAACCCTTACCTTATGTATGAATGTGTTATGAACTTAAACTTAACATCCTATAAAATCAAATAAAAGAAAATAATTAATTAATTAAGAAACTTATATATGTGAATTTTATTTATTATATTTTTCTTAAGTTCATTTATGGTCTTTTTGATGAGTTATAAGATATAATTTTACCACTCGAGAGCGTATGTTTCCTTGGTTTTCATGATCGATATACTTGTATATGAGTATGGAAGTTCATGTGGAATGGGTATAATTACCCAAAATTGAATTTATATTATATTAATGAAAAAACAAAATTTTAATTGGTATTAGGTATTTTTTTTCTCTATATGAGGATGAATTGTCAGTGATAATCATTTAGCTTAATTTTAGCAGTTTTTCTTCCACAATGAAATAATTTTGTTCTATTATTTAATATAATATATATAAAATGGTTCCATAACCTTAACTAAGATATAATACATATTTTATAATCTTATTAAACCATAAAAATTGTTTCATGACTAAACTTGAAGGATAAATTAAATAACTAAAGTTCATCATCCATGAAGGTTGTAAATCAGAACCTCCCGTATGATGATTTTGTTTTTAAAATAACAGAGAGAGAGAGTAAGGATATTTATTATATATATTCCATTAACATGATACAATTAATATATATATATATATGATACTATATTTATCATGATAATTTTGATAGATTAGGTGGGGTAAGTATAGGGAAAAAAATAAATTGAAATGCAATTTAAAAAAAGGAAGAGGGTTTACCTCTTGAATGATCCTCCTTCAGAACCTCCTTATGGAATGGGGTCTTGGTATTTTGGAAAGACCAAGATCTCCTATACATGATTTATAGACTATGTAAGCGTATTTTGACATAATTTAGACAATATTAAAGGCTTATAGGTGTGAGGAGAATAAGGGGTGAGGGGTGGTTTTTATAGTGGAGGAGAGGGGTGATTTCTCATTATTTTATTATTTTTCTCAAGAAAAGAAATATTATTTATTCTTGTGAGTAAATATTGTAATTAGTGAATTTTAGTTTTAACAAATGGTTCTTACATCATCCAAACATCATCCATTACTCTATAATTCATGTATTTAACATTTATCATAAATTATCGTATTTTACTATTCACCAAAAAATTCAAGTATTTTAGAAAAATCTAAAAAATTCAACCTAGACATTTTCAGACATGAATAATTAAACAATGAACTCCATTTTATGAAAATAATTTTATAAATATGAGAAATTTAGTTTTGAATTAAAATCTTCATTTACTCAAAAAATACAGTTTTTTTAAATTAAAATTAATTTTATAACACCCTGAAAAATTAACTAAGGTCTAATTAAATTATCCTAAAATCACATGATAGAAAAATATTTATTTATGAACACATTTTATGAAAAAAAAAATTATTTTAAATCAATTTATTAAATTTATAATTGTAATTAAATATATAACAACACTTAATTATTAATTTTTAAAATATTAAATTACTTATACCATTATATCATACTTTCTTTTATAAGGTGTCTAAATTTTATTTATACTTTCATGGATGAGATTACTATTCATAAGGGTAATATTACTATTCAAAAGGGTCAAGTTAATATTCACCAAAAAAATTAAATTGATCATATCAGACTCTAAATTTCTTACTAATCACAACTGTGTATCTTCATTTTTTGAAATTCAAATCATAGAAGCAAAAAAATTATGTTTCATGGCTAGTTTATAACTATCTTGTTTAAATAATTATAACAACAAAGTGTTGTTTCACATAGAATCAGTGTTGTGTGCATTACATTCTACATTAAATTTATTTATAAATCCTTAGGGTGTTACATTTATCCTCCTCACACTACAACAAAACCAGCTATTAGCGGCGGTTTATAGAAACCACCGCTAAACTGGGCGTCGACAATCTATTAGCGGCGGTTTTTTCCATTTCGCAGTAGTTTATAGGAAGCATCGTAGATGCGTCATTTTGCGGCGGTTTTCGTGACTTTAGCGGCGGTTTGACGGATGCCAGATATTTTTTTATTCGCGGCGGTTTTAACCGCCACCATATTCAGGCGTTTGATGCACCTCTATCGCGACGATGAAAACCGACACTAAATATAAACTGATTACATTTAGCGGCGGTTTTAACCACTGCTAATGTTTTACCCGTAAAGCATTAGTAGTGGTTATAACAGCCGCGAAATGCTGACCAGTAAAGAATTAGCGGCGGTTAAAACCGCCGCGAAATGCTGACCAGAAAAAAAAATGCAGTTTTGATTCTAATGCCCCACTGCCCTGAAAAACAAATCAAACCAGAAAATAGAACAGGAGACATCATACAAACAAATAAAATGTTACTTCAAACTTGGTATCCCCAACATGATGAAACAAGAGACATCATACAAACAATCGACCATAATTCTATAGTGATAATAATCAATAATGGATCTATAGGGAAGTCTGAAATCCATTCCAATAATTACATCATACAGTTACATGATGGGAAAGAATGAATTCTATATAAAAAAACATTTTCCTAACTGATGGGGAAGATAATTCCATCAGTGAAAAATCATTGATCGAATAACCAATGAGGTTTACAGATTCTTAATGACACATAAATATACTATATCAAGGACCAGAATCACCAGAAATGTTTCAAATATAACATTGTATGATGCACTTGTAGAGACCCGAAGGTTTACGTACATGGGAATTACATTACTTTTGTGGAATACTTAGTACATTACAAAAACACACACACAAGGACTGTAATAGTTTAGTGTTTTTGGAAACTCAGAACGTAGTCTTCTAATCATGGTGAAAGATCTTCAACATCTCCCATAAAGATCTTCCCTTTTTTTTCTTACCTAAAACCTTTATTTATATCCTAGGGAAAATAAAACATAAAAGGGTGAGCTCAAATGCTCAGTAAGGGTAAACAAAAGAAATATCAATCACATCATATTCATAAGAACATAACATTTTTGAAATCTTAACCTGAAAAAGAGATCATAATATCATAACATGGGATAAATCATAGTAGTGAAATGTGATCCCAATAATCATAACTTAAAACATGTAACTTTGTGGCATACACACATAATCATAGAGAATCATTTCTTATTAGTCAAGACTCATTGCCAAGACTATCTTAGTGGACAAAGTCCATTTCTGAACCGAGTTCACTCTTCGTTTCAGTCCTGTTTCACTGAACCGGTTTAACCTGTCGTTCCAGCCATGTCTATCTCATGAGATATAAAATCTTTACCGAATGCATTGGAGGGAGATATAGGTCCCACCCATCTCATAATGATACCATTCTTATGTGTGCCACAAAATCATAAATCATACATCATTGCATAACCCATGTAATAAAAATGGGATTCTTAAACAACATGACATCATAAAATAATTCATATAAGATAAAGGGATTCATAAAAATAATTCCATCACAACATAATCAAATAAATGTAATAATAGGGATAGAAACATAACCCTATTTTATCGTAGATGTAAAATAATTTTTATAAAACACTTGAACTCCATTCTTGAGGAAAATATCCTTTCAACTTCAAAATTTTTTTGCTTTCTTAACATGTCATACAATTTTAAACTAAAAGAAGTTTATTAAAAATAAAATTGAAAACTTTTAAAGGAATCTTCTTGGAAATAATGTTTTAAAAATCCATTCATGCTGTATAAGTTAAAAAAAACATTCTTCTTGTACTTTTGTCGAAAAAGTCAAAAAGTACCTCGTACGAAAAACGACAAAAGATTCCTTTCATATCTTTTAATAAAAACTCACCAAAGGGTAAAATTGGATATAAAATATTGTATAAGGATATAAATATTACATATTGAGGAAACATGGATGTGGATGATAAAATACACCCCAGTAAATTCCAAAGTATAAACAATCTCGGATAAAAATGAGATTGCGAGATTTTCCCTTACCTTAGGTCCGATTTGCTTCGTATATGTCCAAACCTCCTGTATAATGATTTAAATAATGTCATTGAATTATTCTAGAATCATACTCATTGTTATTATATCATATATGGTTCACTTATGACTTTATATTACCCGTTCTTTTGTAAATTCCATGTTAAAGAGCGTTTTGGGTAAAATCGTCTCATTTGTCGTTCGTGTTTTAACTTGTAATTATTCATATGATTACTTAGATCATGATTACTTAATTCGGGAATATAAATCATGATTTATATATAATATATATTCAGAATATACATATATATAATAGATCGATAAATGGAAAGAAATACACCGTTCATGGAGACAGTAGGTCGTATGTACGCATGAACACTGTTTTCGTTTCTTTATTGAGTTGAATGGAATTAAGTAGATGAAATACATATATACATAAATACAGTAGCTTTATAATGTCATATATTTCATTATTATTGCTTATATATACTTTATAATCATTCTTAAATGGTTAACATGGAGAATTAATCTCATCACGTCGTGGAGACGGTAGTCCGTACGTACGCACGAGTGATGATATCGTTTCCATAATTATTGAATTGAATTGGAGTGGATGATACAATATATCAGAATCAGTATGATGTTATAATAACTATGTATAGTTATTCTTTACACCATTATACCCATCCATGTAAGGTGTTGGTGGAAAAATAGATTACACCATGGCGCGGAGACGGTATTCTGTACATATGCACGCGCGGTGATTTTGTTTTCCGTAGGATCGATAGAAGGTGAAATGGGGTTGTTTCATATTTATAATAAAAAATAAATATATTAGTGATACTGATTTTATTAATTTATAATGAAACAACTAAAGAATAAGAAGTTGAAGAAGAAAGAAGCCTGAAAGAATTGGGAGACGAAATTACCTCTTCTTCGATACGCCTCTTTGAAACCTCCTCTTAGGGCACTAAGATTGGTCTTTAAAGTAGACCAGAACCTCTAGGATGTTTCTAGGGAAGTGGAGAAGATAATTGGGCAGGGTTTGGCCGTTCTTGAAGGCTCAAATTGGTGTGAGGAGGAGAGGGAGGAGGTGCCCTTTTATAAGGGAGGAGAGGGGCACCTTTGGAATTCTTAAAAATATTAATTTATAATAAATCTAACCCCACTTAAGAACCTCCAAAAATGACTCATATCCGAATATTAGATGAGATATGGTTGTAATATCATCAACCAATTAATTTTATACATGTTAGGTATTTATTTTAAACATTATCAACTTGATTTATCCTTATTTAGTCAATTTAATTTTATTTGTGGTAATAACATTCTAAAATTTAAATTATAAAAAATAATTACTTATTTGTTGTGAATTGTCCAGAATTGGATACTTTATAACATTTTCTACCATATAAATTTAAATTTATAATTTTTAAATATATTTGTGATTTTTAAACAATTTTATAATATATTATTTTTATAAAATAACAATAGTGTCAATTTTGACACTATTCATTTATTTGAATTTAAATAAAATATATACAGAAGATATGTTCAAACTAAAAGATTTAATAGAATCATAAAAGGTCATATGTATCTATAAAATTAGTGTAGCACATTAAATAGTTCATATAATATATATTTTAATATTTTTAAAACAATTTATTTGATATTTTAATTAATAAAATAATTTCCACATCACTATTGTGTCATAATTAATGATAATTATTTAATCCGTAAAAATTCTAAATAAATTACTATGATGTAGATAATTGTATTATATTTCTGGATACTATTCATGTTCGAAGTTTCATTAAGTTTATCACCAAATTAAAATTATTATACTTATAAGATTTAAGAAAGTGACATGTTGTCACATTCTTTGGTTTTAATAATAATTAAATTATTTTCATGGAAAAAAGTCCATTAAATGAATCTAATCCGACCCTTAGGTGATATAGGTCGACTTTTAGTCATTCGATACGATTTTGGCAGGTGTTAGGGTAACTTTATAATCTTATATTTACCCTTAATTACCCAATTTACCTTTAACTATGGTAAATAAAATTTACCGTAGTTACTATTCATAATGCCCAAAAATAAAAAGTAGTCTATTAACATAATTTGGACCCACTGAATCTGAATACGGAATCCATTTTTCAAAATTCAAAACATATAAGTTGCAGTAATTAATTTAAAATAAATCCCGTTGTTAAGAAAATGGGTTTTAGAAGTTAAAACATTGCCAAAGATTGAAATGTTTTTACCTATGAATTCAAAGTAAAATTAATGCTAATGACATATATTATATTAAATGGTAAAAATATATTCTATTTATACTTTAAAACCATTCAATATTATAATTTATTCATATAAATTATCTCAATGAAAAAAGTTGTTTTTAATTAAAAATTAGCGTATTTTTACTATTCATCAAAATATGAAAGTTATCAAAAAAATATCAAAAATTAGGCCTAAGATATATTTGATATTATGAACTCAAAAATTATGTCTATTTTACCAAATTAAAAACATATCATTTGCATTAATTAATTTAAAAATTAATTCCCGTCGTCAAAACAAATAGCATGTTTTTAAGAGATAATAACTATCAAAAGATTGACACTTGTTTATGTCTGGTTTAAATGTGAAATGACATCCAATGAAAAACATTGTATTTAAATTGTAAAAATATATTCTAAATATACTTTAAAACCACTCATATTAATCATTTATCACTATTAATTATTTCAATTAAAAAAGTTGTTTTTAATTAAAATTTAGTAATTTTAACTATTCATCAAAATATGAAAGTTATTTGAAAAGTACCAAAATTTCACCCTAAGATAATTTCGATATTCCGAATCCAAAAATGAAGTCAATTTTGAAAAATAAATTTTTCAAAATTTCAAAAAGTGGTTATTACAATTCATAACGGTTAGTTCATAATAATATTATAATAATATATCGTTGTTTAGTAAAACCCTGTATTGCGTACAACACACGCTATCGAGGAAGGTCGCGATTGCGTGTAATGAAAGCCAAGTCAGGGTTGCGTGTTGTGCAATAATCCTTCGTTGTTTTGTATAACAGAATCCAACCATATTTTATTTATACATTGAATATATATATATATATATACTCAATGTTGCGTAGAATAACTATTATCAAAATTTTGTGTAATACGATCCAAGAATAGTGTTGCGTATACTTCAAGCTAATACGGTGTTGCGTATAGCGCAAGGTAATCTTGGTGTAGCATACAACACAAGACATTAATGAAATTAAAAGAATATTTTTCATAAAATCTCGGGGTGTTACATTCTACCCCCCTTAAAATGAATTTCGCCCTCGAAATTCGTAGGGGTTATAAATGGTTTACTACTTGAAAGTTTGTTTAATAGAAACCCACATCGTAAAAAGGAATACCAAAAAATGGCTTTAAAAACTAAAGTATGAAATGTAACGGTTACCCAAATTAACCCATCACTGGGTTTCCACGTAGGAGAACATAGGTGAAAATATGGATATGGAAGAAAAATCTAACCATCAAGTTTTGATGGAGAGTGGTAGAGAACATGGCTATGAAAAAGACAACAATCACAAAGCTATTTATTTGTTATGATCTAGGGTATCATCTAATTTATAGGATATACGGGCACTAGGACAAAATTTTTGGTTTTCAAGATCATTTCCCTAAAGTTGAAGAATTTGAATTAGAATAAATACTTACTTTATTTTGGTACAATCTCACTGTTGTTCGTGCCTTAAAAAATTTCCACTTCATCTCTTAAAGAAATGAAGTTGAATTTGTTATTCGTGAAGTGTTAGCAGATCATGTGATAGAATGACAGGTCATTCCATCTGTCTCAAACAAAAGGTTAGAAAAAGTTATTAAATATACATAAGTCGATCTATCATATATGGTTCCTAAAATGGACTTATACTTCATATACCATACTACTTAATATAATAAAACTAGTTTCTACTAAACAGGGACTTCCTGTAGGCCAGTGGTAGGTGATAAAGGCCAGTCGCACTTCGGTTGTGGGTTCGATTCCCACAGCCTTGTCTGACGCGATGGGCTATCGCCCGTCCTGCAGGTTGTCCTTTTTCTAAAACTATATTACTATAACATCCCATCAATAATTTTGAAAAAACTTCTATCCTTAATACTAACTTATGTCCAACATAATCCATTCCAAGATTTAGGCTTATCTAAAATACTTTGGTCCAAGATCATCGTATAAAGAAAATGATTACTTGAAATGTCACATAACAATCACGTGAATTCCATCATTTATCCCCAATATATCATAATATATATTTTTTTGGTCAAATTACAATCATGGGAATACCTTAATCATGTATTCTCTTGAAGAATTAATACCCATTAATTGAACCATAGTGAAAACATGAATGCAGTTAAAAGTTAACACTTTCCACATACCAAAATCCTCAAAATTCTATATACTCAAACCATGATATCACTTAGTCCTTATATTAATCATGAGCTCATGAATACTGTCAAATATTTCATTTTCTCATTTTCCTTCATTATGCGCATATCATCTTTTTTTCCAAAAATATCTCAATCACTTTCCATGGTTACTGGTACAATAAATTTTTTGAAAACCGCAATAGACCAATACATAAATATTCCAATATTCCACGATACTATATACAACATTAATTTGGAATCCCATTACATAAACACTTAATCATTCCACCACATCGTTGTCATATTCAACATCTCCAATGGTGATCGCATGTGACTTCCCTTTGTCCTTTTCCTGAAGTGGTTGCTCATGTCGATCATCACTAACCCCTAGATTAAGGCATTTATTAGCATAATGCCCCATTTCCTTGCACTTGAAGCATTGAAGTGTAGTAGGTTCATTATGTGTATCCCTTCCTTTATTTACATCATTAGACATCTTCTTCTTATCATTTCGGCATTCAAATGCTCGATGACCTTCCTTTCCACATTTGAAACATTTACTTGTCCCTTTAAGACAATCTCCACCATGCTTCTTTCCACACTTTGAGAATAAGGAAACATTCATCTTCTTTTCACCATTATTCTGAGATTTCTCCTTGACATCCATCTTTCGTTTCTTGTCAAAACTATGAGATGGATAAGTAACACCAACTTCCATTTCTACCTTGATAGCACAACGCACAAGTTCTTCATAGCTACTGAAGTCTCTTATAGCTAATGCCCTTCGAAGATTTGGTTTTAAGCCACTGAAGAATCGATCAACTTTACTTTCAGGTTGGATGATAAATCCAGATTCATATCTTGCAAGCCTTGTAAAATTCGCTTTGTATATACCAACAGATTCATCATCCTTTTGATTTAGTTCAAGAAACTCCTTCTCCATCTTTGTTCGAAGAATACGAGGGAAATACTTATTGAAAAATAAGTTCTTGAACTCGTCCCATTCCATGGACTCAATTTCATATCTTTGCCTCATATTCTTGATAAGATTCCACCATTGATCAGCTTTACCTTCCAAACGATATACTGCTAAGATGACTTTATCATGTTCAGAACATTGAAGAACTGAAAATATCTTTTTAGTGGTACTGATCCATTGTTCAACAACAAGTGGATCAGAAGACCCACTGAAAGAAGGTGGACGTTTCCTCATGAAGGACTCAATAGAATATTGTTCCCTTATCTTCTCATTTGGAAGTCCAGAATGATTCATATCTTGTGTAAGTATAGAAATAAGATTTTTCACTCCATCTCCCATAACATTTGTTTATTCAGGAGGACAATCATTGCATTTTCCATTGCATTGATCAACATTGTTCCTTCGGGTTCCAACCATCGTCTAAAACCCAAAAATAATAGTGTGAGAGGCAAAAATCATGCTAGGGAAAACAACATAATAAAAGGGGGAGTACCCTCAATATCTAACATCTTAGGTTAAATTCTAAGATCGTTAGCGCAATTCTAGGACTATAAACTATACATATAATTAACCTTAGAGACATCCCTAGACATACCTTAGAAATATCTCTAGGGATCTCACTAAAGTTCTCGCATCCTAGTTTCCAAATGTTGACTAAACCTTTCCTTTGATACCAACTGTAGAGACCTGAAGCTTGACGTACATGGAAATTACATTACTTTTGAGGAATACTTAGTACATTACAAAAACACACACACAAGGACCATAATAGTTTAGTGTCTTTGGAAACTCGGAACGTAGTCTTCTAATCATGGTGAAAGATCTTCAACATCTCCCATAAAGATCTTCCCTTTTTTTTCTTATTTAAAACCTTTCTTTATATCCTGGGGAAAATAAAACTTAAAAGGGTGAGCTCAAATTCTCAGTAAGGGTAAACAAAAAAAATATCAATCACATCATATTCATAAGAACATAACATTTTGGAAATCTTAACCTGTAAAAGAGATCATAATATCATAACATGGGATAAATCATAGTAGTGAAATGTGATCCCAATAATCATAACTTAAAACATGTAACTTTGTGGCATACACACATAATCATAGAGAATCATTTCTTATTAGTCAAGACTCATTTACAAGACTATCTTAGTGGACAAAGTCCATTTTAGAACCGAGTTCACTCCTCGTTTCAGTCCTGTTTCACTGAACCGGTTTAACCTGCCGTTCCAGCCATGTCTATCTCATGAGATATAAAATCTTTACCCAATTCATTGGAGGGAGATATAGGTACCACCCATCTCATAATGATACCATTCTTATGTGTGCCACAAAATCATAAATCATACATCATTGCATAACCCATGTAATAAAAATGGGATTCTTAAACAACATGACATCATAAAAAAATTCATATAAGATAAAGGGATTCATAAAAATTATTCCATCACAACATAATCAAATCAATGTAATAATAGGGATATAAACAGAACCCTATTTTATCTTAGATGGAAAATAATTTTGATAAAACACTTGAACTCCATTCTTGAGGAAAATATCCTTTTAACTTCAAAAACATTTTCCTTTCTTAACATGTAATACAATTTTAAACTAAAAGAAGTTTATTAAAAATATACTTGAAAACTTGTGAAGGAATATTCTTAGAAATAATGTTTTAAAAATCCATTCATGCTGAATAAGTTAAAAAAAACATTCTTCTTGTACTTTTTTCGGAAAAGTCAAAAAATACCTCGTACGAAAAATGAAAAAAGATTCCTTTAATATCTTTTACTAAAAACTCACCAAAGGGTAAAATTGGATATAAACTATTTTAGAAGGATATAAATATTACATATTGAGGAAACATGGATGTGGATGATAAAATACACCCCAATAAATTCCAAAGTATAAACAATCTCGGATAAAAATGAGATTGCGAGATTTTCCCTTACCTTAGGTCCGATTTGCTTCGTATGTGTCTGAACCTCATGTATAATGATTTAAATAATGTCATTGACTTATTACAGAATCATACTCATTGTTATGATATCATATATGGTACACTTATGACTTTATATTACCCGTTCTTTTGTAAATTCCATGTTAAAGTGCGTTTTGGGTAAAATCATCTCATTTGTCGTTCATGTTTTAACTTGTAATTATTCATATGATTACTTAGATCATGATTACTTAATTCCAGAATATAAAATATTATTTTTATATAATATATATTCAGAATATACATATATATAATAGATCGATAAATGGAAAGAAATACACCGTTCATGCAGACGGTAGGCCGTATGTACGCATGAACGCTGTTTTCGTTTCCTTATTGAGTTGAATGGAATTAAGTAGATGACATACATATATACATAAATCTAGTAGATTTATAATGTCATATATTTTATTATTATTTCTTATATATACTTTATAATCATTCTTAAATGGTTAACATGGAGAATGAATCACATCGCGTCGTGGAGACGGTAGTCCGTACGTAGGCATGAGTGATGATATCATTTCCATAATTATGGAATTGAATTGGAGTGGATGATACAATATATCAGAATCAGTATGATGTTATAATAACTATGTATAGTTATTATTTACACCATTATACCCATCCATGTAAGTTGTTGGTGGAAAAAAAGATTACACCATGGCGTGGAGACGGTATTCTGTACGTACGCACGCGCGGTGATTTTGTTTTCCGTAGGATGGATTGAAGGTGAAATGGGGTTGTTTCATATTTATAATAATAAATCAGTATATTAGTGATACTGATGTTATTACTTTATAATGAAACAACTAAATAAGAAGAAGTTGAAGAAGAAATAAGCTTGAAAGAATCGGGAGAAGAAATTACCTCTTCTTCGATACGCCTCTTTGAAACATCCTCTTAGGGCACTAAGATTGGTCTTTAAAGTAGACAAGAACCTCTAGAATGTTTCTAGGGAAGTGTAGAAGATAATTTGTCAGGGTTTTGATGAGCTTGAAGGCTCAAATTGGTGTGAGGAGGAGAGGGAGGAGGTGCCCTTTTATAAGGGAGGAGAGGGGCACCTTTGGAATTCTTAACAATATTAATTTATTATAAATATAACCCAACTTAAAAACCTCTAAAAATGACTCATATCCGAATATTAGATGAGATATGGTTGTAATCTCATAAACCAATCAAATTTATACGTGTTAGGTATTTATTTTAAACATTATCAACTTGATTTATCCTTATTTAGTCAATTTAATTTTATTTGTGGTAATAACATTCTAAAATTTAAATGATAACAAATAATTACTTATTTGTTGTGAATTTTCCATAATTGGATACTTTATAACATTTTCTACCATATAAATTTAAATTTATAATTTTTAAATATATTTGTGATTTTTAAACACTTTTATAATATATTATTTTTATAAAATAACAATAGTGTCAATTTTGACACTATTCATTTATTTGAATTTAAATAAAATATATACAGAAGATATGTTCAAACTAAAAGCTTTAATAGAATTATAAAAGGTCATATGTATCTATAAAATTAGTTTAGCACATTAAATAGTTCATATAATATTTATTTTAATATTTTTAAAACAATTTATTTGATATTTTAATTAATAAAATAATTTCAGCATCACTATTGTGTCATAATTAATGATAATTATTTAATCCTTAAAAATTATAAATAAATTCCTATGATGTAGATAATTGTATTAGCTTTCTGGATACAATTTATGTTCGATGTTTCATTAAGTTTATTACCAAATTAAAATTATTATACTTATAAGATTTAAGAAAGTGATATGTTGTCACATTCTTTGGTTTTAATAATAATTAAATTATTTTCATGGAAAAAAGTCCATTAAATGAATCTAATCTGACCCTTAGGTGATATGGGTCGACTTTTAGTCATCCAATAGGATTTTGGAAGGTGTTAGGGTAATTTTATAATCTTATATTTACCCTTAATTACCCGATTTACCTTTAACTATGGTAAATAAAATTTAACGTAGTTACTATTCATAATGACCAAAAATAAAAATTAGTCTATTAACATAATTTGGACCCACTGAATATGAATATGGAATCCATTTTTCAAAATTCAAAACATATAAGTTTCAGTAATTAATTTAAAATAAATCCCGTTGTTAAGAAAATGGGTTTTAGAAGTTAAAACATTGCCAAAGATTGAAATGTTTTTACCTATGAATTCAAAGTGAAATTAATGCTAATGACATACATTATATTAAATGGTAAAAATATATTCTATTTATACTTTAAAACCATTCAATATTATAATTTATCCATATAAATTATCTCAATGAAAAAAGTTGTTTTTAATTAAAAATTAGCATATTTTTACTATTCATCAAAATATGAAAGTTATCAAAAAAATATCAAAAATTAGGCCTAAGATATATTTGATATTATGAACTCAAAAATGATGTCTATTTTACCAAATTAAAAACATATCAGTTGCATTAAATAATTTAAAAATTAATTCCCGTCGTCAAAACAAATAGCGTGTTTTTAAGAGATAATAACTATCAAAAGATTGACACTTGTTTATGTCTGGTTTAAATGTGAAATTACATCCAATGAACAACATTGTATTTAAATTATAAAAATATATTATAAATATACTTTTAAACCACTAAAATTAATAATTTATCACTATTAATTATTTCAATTAAAAAAGTTGTTTTTAATTAAAATTTAGTAATTTTCACTATTCATCAGAATATGAAAGTTATTCGAAAAGTACCAAAATTTCACCCTAAGCTAATTTCGATATTCCGAATCCAAAAATGAAGTCCATTTTGAAAAATAAAATTTTCAAAATTTCAAAAAGTGGTTATTATTATTCATAACGGCTAGTTCATAATAATATTATAATAATATATCGTTGTTTAGTAAAACCCGGTATTGCGTACAACACATGCTATCGAGGAAGGTCGCGATTGCGTGTAATGCAAGCCAAGTCAGGGTTGCGTGTTGTGCAATAATACTTCGTTGTTTCGTATAACAGAATCCAACCATATTTCATTTATACATTGAATATATATATATATATATACTCAATGTTTCGTAGAATAACTATTATCAAAATTGTGTGTAATACGATCCAAGAATAGTATTGTGTATACTGCAAGCTAATACGGTGTTGCGTATAGCACAAGGTAATCTTGGTGTAGCATACAACACAAGACATTAATGAAATTAAAAGAATATTTTGCATAAAATCTCGGGGTGTTACACACTTGTGTCAACTAATGTAGAATCTATAGTAGAGGTTACTAGATTAGTACCTCAAACAATAGATGAATTTAAATTATACTCCCTATCATATGTTGAACTTCATTTAGTTTTCCCATACCATGACTCTATGCTACATCCTGACTATTCTGAGTGGGATCACATTTCAAGCACATTAATTCCTGAGTCTAGTATCAACTATGTCAACTACCACCTTGGCCTCAACAGTATGTGGTATTATAGCTACATACCTACTAGAAATTAAGAGGACCCACATAATAATGTGGAATATGTAAAGATCTTATCCCCCTAGGAGGAACTAGTGGAAAAGTTTTGAAGATGTGCAAGATATGAATGAAACTCCTATAACCTCTGTATTCAACTAGATACACTGTACGTTGGGAGAAAAGATGTGTATCTTCTCTAAATCTCCTCATATTGTGTTAATGAGTCACCCAAATTATGGTAGAATAGTTTTGTGTCATCCCTTTAACCATTTTTAGAATATTCTAGGTGACTTCAGTGACCATAACATGCATATTTTCTTATTCTATTATTGGAGAATGTGTATGGGCCTGATCTTTTCCTCCATTTCATATAGGTATATACTGATGTTAATCAAGTCAGAGGGAAAGGATATGGTTATTCCCTATATTTTTTTACCAAAATATTCTTGGTGATTTCTTTGAATAATACCAGATTATACTGACAAGCTTAGTAAATGTGGGAAAATGTGTCCTCTTTCTCATAGTTTGCCACCATATTTAGTTAGTGGGATTCTTTGGATGGTATAGATGTAGGGCCATGTTATTGGTTGATTGTTCACTACCCTCAGTGGGTTTTCCTGACTACATAGGTTTGGGAGACTTAGGTCAGACTCCCAAGGTAAACACACACATCATATAAAGGTTTTATTGCTTTGTAGCATTGGTGATGGTGAATGTTAGAAGGAGCCCTTTGGAGGGCCCCTTATGCTATCTAGATGAGTCCATCAATGACCTCTTGATCAACCTCCCTAGATAAGGGAGGAACATGTTATTTACTTCCATGGATATGACCATGAAATGGTTTGATATGGAAACTATTTACAACAAATTATGTTCCACTAGTCATTGTCGAGTAGACATCTAGTAGGGATTTTTGAGATGAATGGATTTTTTAGCTTCCTCTGGAGATGGAAAGGTACAATTTAGGTGTGACTCCCAAACCAGTGAATTTGAGACCCAATGTTGAGGGTGCAAGTTTAATAATAGAGCCCTAGTTTTAAATGAGGATCCAACTTGTGCAGTAGTCGAAGCAAATGTGTTCTTAAAGTAGTAAAATGTCATTTGGATCAAAGGGGGGTTCTAGTTTAAAGTGCCGGAATACTTATGAGAAAAATTTACAAGAAATACTCATGAAATCAGCATATCAATAAATAAACACATGTATAATCAATTGTATCGGATCCATATTTTTCCACATTTCATATTTTGAGAGAGAAAAAGGAGCCTAACATGTGGGTGACACATGCATTTTGTTTAAGGTTCCATGTTAGGTTCACCATTTTTGTTTCCAACTACTTTTATTGGTGATTATATGATTCGTATCACATGATTATGCTAAACCACATTCCCGTCATCATCTTATGTTTGGTCTCTATACTGCCTACTATGTTCCAATTTATATAACCAGAACAAAATAACAAAAGGATCACTCTTTAGTCATCCAAAATCTCGACTACCAATTCAAACACAGGCCTAAATGGAATGATGTATACCACACTCGAGAAATCAAGACATAAAATGAAACATCATAAATCAAAAAAATGAATAAAAGGAAACATGAGAAATTAAGAAAATGTTAGGACATGGAAATGTTTGGTGGAAACTATGTGCCATACATGTTACATATACAAACCAACCGTTCTCATATTTTTTAAACACATCAACAATACTAATACTCATGGTCCGATGATGCATCGTCACCATCTCCACCTCCATCTCCACTACCTGCTGCCACCTGTAAGAACATTATATTGAAAATTAAATATTATTGCATATTTATAATTAAACTTAAAATCAATAGAAGTTTTGAAACTAAATGATTTTGATTTTTTGTGATTTACCTGCTCACCACTAGTTGATGCACTACCACCAGGGGCATATCTGCTCATATGCTGATGTATTTCAAGCAACTATTTCTACAAAGCAGATATCTGATCCCCTTGCTGGTGAACTGTGTTTCATAGAGAAGACATATCCCTCTGAGCATCTTTAGGTATGAAATTACTATAACCAGAATTAGATGCAGCTGGAATCCCTAGTGGCTTGCCAAAGACATCATATGGTACGGGTTCGAAACCGATCCCGCACACTCTACCAGGATGCTCCTTCCTAAGGACTTTAGCAACCGGGTCATCCTGGGAGACTAAGTAGGACTGCCCAAGATTGGCATCGCATATTTCTTTAATTTTTACCTATAAATCAAATATAAATATATATTAACAGAGTAAAAACTGATAATAAGTTATTATAATAAAAAATTGACTTCATAACCCAACTTCTTTGGCAGGATCATTAACAAAACTTCCATCTGTTTTTTATGAACATCCAGCCACAGTTCAATTCGGGATGCTTCATGCCCTAAACTCTGTGATTGCATTAAAAAAATATAAATCAATAAATCAATATGTTAAATAGATAATATTGTCTTATAAATATTTAAACTAATTAAAATATTACCAATGACATTTGGATTCTAGAAAAGTTTTTTGAGCCTGCAGTGTGCGGGATGACTTGCTTTACTTGGTTTGATGAATTCTGTCTTGAGAGATCTTGAAATAAATAAAATTCAATTTAACAGTAATGTATTCAATGTCATATCCTCTTCATATAGATGTAATAATGTGAAATTAGGATAATATAATAATATATATTTCAATACCATCTGCTTCTCATCATGATGTATATCAACAAAAAATTTCCTCTATTCTTTCGGTACCCCACTGGGTAGCTTCTCATACATTTTCTGCATGGTCAACTAAGTATCGTTGACATCACACCACAACCTCCATTTGAAATATTTCCTTTTTTTACCAAGATTTTTCAATGTCCACTTCCGTGCTATCATATCAGGAATGGTAAAGTGGAAGAACATCTATATACAAAAATTCATTTTGAACATATTAGTAACATGACATTCAATTAAACCATAAAGTAATAAAATTACCTTTATATGAGAATCAAAAACTTCATTTTTCTAGTTTGGAGGCATATGCCTCTAATCATCATATGAAAAAGGCAGGGAAATGGGCTCCGCTGCCAGCTGACCTATAATCTGGCCAAGTAACCCCTCGACGTCATCCGTTGGGACCCTATAAGAATCAAATGACACGACTATCTTCTCTCTATTCATGTTCCAAACATCTGAACTTTTTATGTGTTTTTCCACGGTTTCATTTTTTTCATCTACAATGAGTAAACAATTAGTATAAATAATGCAATAATTTTATTTAATTAAAATTTGTATCTATGACTATGACCCTCCAGAATGTTCGTGATGAATTGGAAGGGGCGTGTTGCTGCCCCACTGCTAAGGATCCTGTAGGGGGAGTCGATGAATCATCCTCTAATGAGACATCCACAGATGGTGTCAGAGATGGTGGAGGGGGAGATGGTGTAGGGGTGTAGGCTGGTGCCTTAGATGTCATCGGGACAGACAGATCGTCATCTGTCGCATAACTAGATACAATAGTGTACCACTTCTTCCTTGGAATTTATGTCATTTAATCAAATAAAATTAAGCTCATAATATATATTTCAAAAAATTTATGCAGAAAAAAAAAATTAAAAATGATAATAGATTCCCAGTACTAACAAACAAAATATATATAACAATGATAATGAATGACTGCAGAAATGAAACAAGTGGTTGCTGAATGAATAAATAATTGTACATACAATCATTTTCTCCTTCAATCATGTCGGTTTCCTGCTCCATTTCTTCATCTAGTTCATTCATCCTTGCTAGACTAATATTTTCAATATCATGATGGACAAATAATTCTACTTCATATTGTTGATGAAATTCAATTACAGAGGTCAAATCTTCCACTTCATCACCCATATCATACAAATCTCTTTGTATTACGTGAGTAACTACACTCCACCCTTCATCCACAAAATCATTCACATAATATACCATTTTATCTTGTGATGCTAAGATATATGGATTATGAAGTTCATGATCACCAACATCCATCAAGCGAGAGAAGTTTACAGAAGTAAATTGCAAGGAATATCTTTTAACACCTCTGATAATATAGACCCATTTTCATTTGAATAAAACAATAGAAAAATGCCCGTGGTAGTTTAATTCAATAATATCAAGCATCTTTCTATAGTATTCCACTTCGGAAAATGTAAATATACCACTATTCTGTGTTTTCAAACCCACTTCTTGATCGACTGTACGAAATCTAAATCCATTCACATTATAAGCGTCGAACTTTCTAACTTGTTTTATAGGACCTCTAGCAAGAAACTTCAAATATTCTGACAATTTTACTCGAGTATCAGTATTCGTGATCTAAAAAAATAAATATAATTTAATAGATTTAAAAATTTTATGTGTCAAACTAATATTCGTATTTATTGTAATATTTATAAACTTACACGTCGTGAAAACAATTCTACCAGCTCTTTATTCACATCTTTCGTTATATCTTTCTCATTTAGTGTTCGGCCTCTCATTCATCTCTTTGTTTGTATCCTCAACTCTTCAATAAATGGATCTGCAATTTCACTATTCAGCAACACATATATATGTGCCTGTAATAATTCCAATTCTGTCAGTGTCACATATGAGGTTCTCCCAACTGATCGGCCAATAGAAGGAAATATTTTTGATTTCTGATGCATTTGAGATTTAGTTGATGTGTCTTAAACATGTCCAACTTGATTAAATCTTGTCTCAATATCATCCAAATATCTGAAACAAAATGTGAGACACTCCTCGGCCAAATAGCCTTCAGCAATAGAGCCTTCTGGTTGAGCTTTATTTCTCACATATGCTTTCAAATGCCCAAGATATCTGTGAAATAAAATAATAATATTATGAATTTATTTAAATTACAAAAATTGTTTACTTAACTGGAAACATATAAATAAAATACCTCTCAATTGGATACATCCATCGATAATGAACGAGGCCTCCTAATTTAGCTTCTTCAACCAAATACACAATTAAATGCATCATGACAGTAAAAAACGATGGAGGAAAGATCATATCCATTGCACAAAGAGTCAATACAAACCTCTCCTGGAGGTTGTCAAGATGAAATAGATGTAGAGCTTTCTCACATAATTTCCTGAAAAATGTGCAGAATTGGAGTACAACAGCAGTAACTTTTTCTGTTAATAATGTACACAATGCCAATGGTAGTAACTGTTGTAACAAAATATGTTAATCGCGACTTTTCAATCCATATAACTTACGATTCTTCAAGTCAACACACCTCGAGATGTTACTCGAATACCCATCATATACCTTCACATTCTTTAAAATTCGAAGGAACGTATCTTTATCCCTATTTTTCATTGAAAAAATGGCCAGAGCATACTTTTCATTCTCATCTGGCCAGAGATCACGTTTTATGTTCATTACATGTAAGTCTTTGCGAGCATTGTGACGATCCTTCGACTTTCCATGCTCATTAAGTAATGTGAAAATAAAATTATCACATACATTCTTCTCAATATGTATCACATAAAGATTGTGGAACAACGAATTAAATTCCCAATACGAAAGTTTAAAGAATATACTTTTTTTCTTCCATTGTTGCGTTCTGATTTCACTTGACGATACACTTCGCACTCATTTTCCATTATCATTCAAATGATGAACCTTCCCAAATTTTGTTTTAACATTTTCAAGCTGTGTCAATATTTCATAACTGGTTAACAACTTTAGAGGTGGTATACGATCAATGGAACCATTAAATTTTGATTTGTTCAGCTGAAATCTATGAGATGCATAAAGAAATATTTGATGGAACAAGAAGCACCATTTTCAACTATAAGGTAGCCGTTTGGGCTCGAAATCAAAGTTACAAATAGGACAAGCCAAACCCATATAAGTGTTCCAACCAGATAAATTCCCAAACCCAGGGAATTCACTAATGGTCCACATTAAAGCAGCATGCATTTTGAACATTGTTTTAGAAGAAATATCAAATGTCTCAACACCGTTGCTCCATAACTCCTATAATTCTTCAATCAAAGGCTGAATGTATACATCAATATCATTTCCAGGCATTTTTTTTCCAGGAATAATCATCGAAATGATAAAAGATGTTTGTTGCATACACATCCACGAAGGCAGATTATAAGGGATCAAAACAACTGGCCAAATGTTATAACTGGTACTCAAAGTCCCAAATGCGTTGAATCCATTGACATCCAATCCCAATCGAACATTCCTAGGATCAGCTGAGAAATCGAGATGTAATGAATCAAATGTCTTTCACGATTGGGAATCTTGTGGATGTCTCATTAACCCATCATTGTTATTATCTATAGAATTCCACTTCATGTGTTCGGCGGTTTTTGATGACATGAATAATCTTTTCAATCGAGGCTTCAAAGGAAAGTAACACAAAACTTTTGCATGTTTGTTCCTTTTCTTATTCTCCATGAAATTATGTTCAGTCAGACTTCCAACATCACCCTTTGACTGCCATCTAGAAGAAGAACATTTCTTACAATTCTATCTACTTGAATCCTCTCCCCAATAAAGAATACAATCATTGGGACACGCATGTATTTTTGTATAATTTAGACCAATCTTGTTAACAACTTTTTTCATATCATAAAAAGATTCTGGGATTTTTGCTTCAGGAAATGCATCACGAATCAATTCCAATAACATGGACATTGCCTTATTTGTAATTCCACATAGTCATTTGATATAGTACAACTTCAGCAGAAATGAAAGCTTTGAATATTTCAAACACCCACTATACAACTCTTGATTTATATCGTCAACTAAATCATGAAACACATTTTCCTCACTGAATTTTTCCCTTACATTTGGCTCCACAGAATCAAGAGGAGGATCCAATGATATGTTACAATCTTGATATTCTTGTGTTATAGTCTCAAAAACATCACTTGTCACGTTGCAATTTGTAACACCCTCTTCTGGTTGTTCTGATATGTTTTGATGCTCATAGTGGTGTCTTGTAGTGCCGAATGCATCATTTATAAGGTTTTGCATCTCATTTTCCATTGTCGATGAACTTGGGACCTCATTCTGTGGATTAACATTAGTGCTCAATCTTTCTATATTGTTCGATTATCCATGCCAAATCCAACACAAATATTGATCAGGGAATTGATTCAGTATTAAATATTCATAAACTTCATCTCTCTTCAACCATGTTCTAAATTTACATTTAATACATGGACATCTTATTCTCCCTTCAACGGATCGATTTGAAATTGAAAAATCTAAAAACTCATTCAAACCCTTAACATATTGAGGTGTGTTTCTCGGTAATGTGATCTAGGTTTTATCCACGTATATCACAATGTGACTACACAATGTGACTACAAAATAATAAAAAAAATTAAAACACATAGTTACTACTAAATATAGAAAAAGTTTCATATATACGATATTGTAAGATTACAGAAACATAATATAATAAAGATGACCCATTGATCATAAAGTATGCATATTATAATAAAGATGATACATTGATCACATTTACCACTTACTTACCACGCCTAGACAAACCGAACAAGTCTGGTCCCTAGGAGACAATGTCAACACCTTATTGAGGAGCAGTAAGAATATCAGGTTACAAACATATCATAACACTGTCAATAACACATTTATGTTGCCTCAAACAACACCCCATTGAAAGTGATGTCATTGAACACACCAAAGATGCACGATTTTCATACCATTAGTACAACGACATTACTAGAAATATTTAGCCCTTATATGACACCCTTTGAGACTTATCTCAGGCTAGCTTGGGTACCCAGATTATGGGTAGCCTAGGTCAGTTCATGAAAATTGGTCATGTTTCATCGCTCTCTATGTTTTTCAATCTTTTCACTATCTATTTGAATTTAGCCCATTCATATATGAATTTTTAGAATGAATCTATAGAATGGAAAACATGAAGGGAGTTTTGAAAGGGGGTTTCAATACTAAAAAGGTATGAATTACCATGAAATTACACCTCTGTGCATTATACACAAATCATATCTTGTTTATAGGAATGATATACATTAGGAATGTCATTGCCAAATAATGGTGTTATTTAAAAAATAGATACACTCACTACAAATATCCATGAGAGTTTTGGAGTGAATAAATTAGTTAATGTATAAAGTGTTTCTTATATAAATATGATATATAAAAGGTAACTAAAACACTCTAGTCCAAATCTATCCAAGGTTAGAAAATTATAGAATATTTAGGGGGAGTGAAAGTAGATGATGAATTGTGACTAATACCGATATGGATAGTTTAGGTGTTTCTATATATCCTATAATAATAGGAATCGTGACACATGTAGTTCTTGGAAGAAAATATATTATCATAGTATAGATTCAAATATGGAGTGACCCAACATGAATGAGGGTAATATACACTAAGACAACTTTTATGGTGATGAAATGTGTTTTTGGGTCCAGGTTTAGTGGCTAAAACATCACTATATATCCAGTAATAATAGAAATAAATAAACATGTAGTTTCTATAAGGTCTCAAAAAATATCTATATATTGTATATGATAGAAAGGGAGACATGTATGGGTGCCCTGGTGGGAATTGAAAGGATGAAAACTGATTTGAATTGTTAAATGTATCTTCATTGGGTAAGAATTGGGAAATTAAATGGGAACTACATAATGTCCTAGGATGGTAAATTCGTGTGTCACTATATATCCCATAACAATAAGAATCATGTCACATGTTGTTCTTATAATATATCTTCACAAATATATCTCTTGTGAATGGGAAAATGATGTTTTCCAGTTTCAAGATACATAAAGGAAGGTTTGATGCGAATCCATGAATCCCATATGATATAATCCAAGGAAATAATTGTGGAATTTTATTTTTGCATAGGTTTTTTGAGAAGGAACTCTTCACTGAGGATTATTACATGGATATTTATCTCATGTAAGGAAATTATATTGTATATATTGAATTTATGAAATAGGTCTAAATGTAATTTAATGGGGACCATATGTCATTTAGTTTAACGATATAATTAAAAAATGACTTTTGTGCAATTTAGTATAATGTGGTATGGTGAGGAACTTTATTTCATTCATTTTAAGTTCCTATGAATATGATCAATGTGAAGAAGGATTTGTGTATATATGTATTTTATTAAAAATGAAATTCTTGATTCATAGTGTTGATTCAATAAAGAAAATTTTATTTGAATAGATGAAGTCACGAATAGTAGGATGAGGTTGGTTTTTATAGGAATTAAATTTGTGGTTTGGTCCAATATAAATGATTTGGACATAACTATATATATGGACTTAACTTGAATTAATCCACACACAGTTCTTAATATAGGATTGTTTCATACATGTGTATGGAAATAGGAGGAAACCTGACATGAATGAAAAAACACATAAACTAGGATAATATAGAAGATTATGAATGAAATATATCATTAACCATTATTCATATAAGAGATATGGAAACCACTATGTATCCTATAAGAATAGGAATCAATCCATATGTAGTTCTGGAAAAGGAGTCTCTATTTAGATTTTCATTACGTATATGAGATAATAAAATGGTTTCATCCTAGTGTAAATTTGTTGTTGAAGACCCACTAAAAACATGTAAGCCCTTACACTAAGAACTATTACATAGATATGTATAATATAAAAGGGAATAAGTTCATAAAAAAATATACCACTCAAGTTATTTTACACTGTTATAAGATGGATCATATGTTATATGAAAATGACATGAGTTTCATACATTTTATGATCCTACACCAAGGACCTTCATGTATTGCAGTTTGTGGTCTTAATAATGGAACCATCTATAAGAAGTTTAAAGTCATTAAAAATGGACTTTCAAATCCCCATTGTGAAGTTATAAAAAGTATTTCTTTGAGAATAATTATGTTGGTGGTAGACATGATATTCTCTCAATCCATTATAATCATGGAGTATGCATTGTTGGAGTAGAAGTTTTGTATTTTATATGGCCCTTCCCATTTTACTCTAGATTTATAGGTTTCCTCCTAGGTATCATAGGTGTTATCGTAGATAATACTAGTTCTCCTTGGATGAATAATCATATGTTGGCCTTCTTATGGAATTCTCATATAATATTATTATTATTTAACTCAAGGATGTGAAGTGTGTGAAAATAGTTTTCATCAATTTTCTCTAATTCATCAAGTTAGAGTTGAGATTTCTCATTCCTAAACAACTGATCAAAAATGGAAATTTTAATTGAGGGTAATTAAACCTAAATGGGAAGGACTACCACTACAACATCTCGACCTGAACCTATTGAATTGGGTAGGGCCAAAATTCCACAAAACTTAGGTGCATCCCATAGACACTAGAGGATGACTATAAATTACAATGGTATATGAAATCATTGTGGTGGTTTACTCTCAAACACAACATAACCAGAATTAGACCAAAAAAATGTTATAACATAAATATGATGCATGATAGAAAATCAACCAAACAAAATGGATATAAAATGACCAAGATAAGAGTTCTGATAGTCAATGATATGTCATATAAGTCTGAAAAACCCAATAGATCATAAAATTAATTAAGGTGCCATAATAAAATCACCCCAAACTCCACCCCTTAACCATATACAAAAACTTAAATGGATACATACCTGGAAAAGATAAGGATCACCAGAGATGGAGGTCGTGGGGTCGCCGGAGACGGAGGTCACGGGGTCACCGGAGACAGAGGTCGCGGGGTCACTGGAGACGTTGGTCGCAGGTTTGCTAAACGGTTGGGGGTTGCAGGTCACCATACGGGGTCGCCGGACGGTTGCGGGTCGCCGGTCGGTTGGGGGTCGCCAGGGCCAGGGGGTTAGGGGAAGAAGGGACGGCGTGGGGGTTGCCGGGGCTGGGGGGTTAGGGGAAGAAGGGGTCGTGAGGGTTTGGGGGAAATGCGGGGTGGGGGTAGGGAAGGGTCGAGTTTTTTAAAAAAAATTATGGGTTTCATAGAAATTTATTAAAAACCGCTGTGAAAAATTTCTGTGAAAACGTTTAGCGGTGGTTTTGTGAACCTCCACCATAAAACCGCCGCTAAAACAGACTTTTATTGTAGTGTCATAAGATGATTTATTGTGATTTTATTGATATACTGACACTTTCCTTTTTGGTTTTTGTAAATAGTTGGATACAGTAGGCACCAAAGTAAAAAATGGATGTGGGGGAAAATGAAGTGTTTGTATGAATGAGTAATTAAATGGAATGGGAGCTATAGTGAAAAATTTTATGGTTATTCTTAACCAGCCATCATAAGTTATGATAAACATCATGAACCTAGGTAAGTTTATTAACACATTAAATGAGAGATAAATGAATCTCTATGGAAGTTTTTGTGATAGATATCATACAGTTTAAAATAGACAATAACCTATGTGTCAAGAGTGTGTGAAGAAGAACCCAATAAAATATCTTAAAATTAATGGAATATGTTTTCTATGTGGTAGGGGGGTGGTATAAATTAATAATATACCAAGGAAAAAGGAAGCATTCTGTTAATTCAATGAAGAAGATTAAAAATATTCTCATTTTATCAATTGAATGTTTTAAATGGGGGGAGTATGGGTATTATTAAAATCAATTTCCTAAGGGAAAATCTCAATAATGGGATCAATAAGACTATGAAAATAAATGTCTAGAAATGCTTAATTCCATTATAGTTAAAGATGAGGAAACTAAAAATAACATATGAAAGGTATGAATTATATCTTATCTTATATTTTAAATTTTTTTAATCTTATAACATGATTCATATTTTTTTAGTAAGGAAGTATTAAGGAATAAGGTGGAAAATCATGGTTAATGTGTTATGAATAATGTTGAGTGATTAAGGTGTCTACATCATGTTATTAAAGAGTTATGATGTAGTGGTAGATTTAAGTAAGATCATAAGTTTAAATTAATTAATAGTCTCTTGATGTTTTATATGATGGGAGTAATTTTTGAGACATTTATCAAGTTTTTATAGATGTTTAAAGTATATTTAACCCTAAGTTTAACATTTGAAAATGTTATTTGAGGGAGAAAACTCTTTTCATTTTGTGGAAATAAGTTTAAAGTTATTTAAACCTTTAGAGTTTATATGATATTTGAGGATTAAGATTATTTTTTAGGATGTTCACTATATTTCTAAAAATATTATAAGAATTTTATTAGTATAATTTTAGAAAAAGGAAAACCTATCACATCCAGCTACGCCACATAGCTTGAACCCACAACTAAAGGGTGACAAGGATGCAATGACAACCACTGGCCTATGTGATTCCCTGGTTATTATGACATCATTTTTTTCACTCAAATAGTTTGAAATATAATGATTAAGTTGATTTTTTGGGGAATATGTTTTATCATATAGATAACCATGGGATTGAAAAGTGTTTTGGTGATTATTTGATTAATGTTATTTGATAATAAGTTTAAGATTTTGGGAACCTTATATGATTAAATTAAATAGAACATTATGCGATATTATCTGAGGAAGAAAGGTTTTATTACCTCTTTATCATATTTTTGTGGTAATTCAAGTTACTTATGGAAATGATTATTATATATTAGAGATTATATGATTAAGAAATATGTATTTTTGGTATTAAACTTTAAAATTTATTAGTGCTATTTGGAGATAAATGTTAAATCAATCTTGTAAGAATATGTGATCAAACCCTTCTTATTATTTGGTTTCAATCTTAGTTAGAATTTTTTGAAGAATTTAAAAGATAGTTATTTATCGAATGTTTTAATATAAACATTGGGTGTTATTGTCGAGGCCTTGAAGATTAATATTGTATTTAATCATATAAAGATTTATTCATTTTGAGAATTATCTTACCTTGTGCTAACCATTTTGGTTTTAGTTAATATATAAATATAGGAGGAATATATTGTTATCCTTTTATGGTTATGTGATCCTTTAAAATTTTATTTTAGTACACCATGAATAAAAAATTCATCTTGAATAATCATCATTTGGAGAAAAATATGATATTGTGGTGTAAATTGATTAAAGGATGAAATTAAACTTATCGAGTAAGTTTATTTCGTCATGTTCTTAGTCTAGATGGTATATAATTCCTCAAACCTAGTAAATGAAAATTGTATACTATTATGTTCATTTATGATGAAATGATGGTCTTTTTCACAACTCTTTGGTTTGTGGTTTTATAGATGGTGAATTTCTCATGATTAATCACTTTATTATGATCAATGATCTCTATCACTGTCCATCATTATTTATAAATTACAATTTTCTTTAATGTCCAAATATTCACTTCCCACTTATGTTATCCTATTTATAAACCTAGTATGTATTATTCTAGATAACCTTTATACTTCTTTTTCTCTCTTTTCAACCAGAATATTTATTAACCCATTAGTGTAAATCCAACGTATACCAACACCGATATCCCAACAGTTTGAAAAAACTATTGGGATAAGGAATATATACCAACGGTTCCTTGAAACCATTGGTATGGGCCAATATATGGTGTATTTTACCAATGATTTTCTCAAATCATTGGGATAGGCATAGAAATTCCCAACAGTTCTATAAAACTGTTGGGAAAGTCTTGATCGGTGTATAGGTATCCCAATGATTTTTTCAAACCATTGGGATATACCCTCAATCCCAATAGTTTTCAAAAACCGTTGGGATAAAAAATCCCCAAAAACAATCGAGTCGGCTTCCTCCATTTAAAACTGATATTTTCCCTAAACAAGATATCTCCCTCCTATAAAACCTACTTCCCAAGTGCCAACCCTACTTCCCAAGCACACTTCCTCCAGCTCTAACATTTTTCCCTAAATGAGATCTCTCTAGGTTTCAAACCATACTTCCCAACCAGAAATCTATCTTTGATTTAAGAAATTTTTGTTCTTCCACTTCAAATCAGTATGTTGTAACTGAGTTATGTCTTCTACCTTCATTTATTTTAGATTTTTTCATTTTATTTTTCTACAATATTATTTTTTTACCCACTATGAATTATTATCCCACTATAAACACAAGCTATATATCATTTTAGGTTGTGGTTTTGTTATAGGTTTGTTTTTATTTATCTTTATAGAATAATTTTTAATGATATTGAAGATGCCAATATGATCATGACTTATTTTATCCTTGGTTTATTTTAAATTTAAGGTTTATTGACATGATTTTGTTGGTTAGACATAAATACAACTATATAATTTTTTATCCTAAGATAAACAATAAGATACTAATGCATTATGAATCTACCCTTAAATGTTGTCTTCGAAATATCACACTATAACTTTAAGATGATGATATCCTCACTATAATTCATTCATAGAGAACAACTATGATTGTCACAATTGGTCAAACATGTCAAAAATCCATAAAACTTGGTATCAATTATTCATGGTCACATGGTTCGACATTATTTATCATAAACACAACCACTAACTAATAGGGCGATGTGTGTAGTTGAATAAATCAATCAACCTCCATGATCGTAATAAGAAAATCGATTTACCTCAACTCAAATAGTGCCAAATGATATATTAAAATTGATATGGGTTATAATACAAGAATCAGTTTTATCAGAAAGTCAATTTATCTTTATGGAGGGAGTCTTGAAGAGTTTTATGAAAAGACATTATGATATTGGTAAATCATTTAGAGAAATAACAGAGGCTAATGCTGTTTGTGAAAAAAGAGCCAATCCTGCCATAAGTGACAAAATATCTTCAATCTATCTCAAATATAGTTCCACTATACACACATCAACCTCCCATTCACATGTTATCATTAAATTTTATCCTTTATGTGAAATTAATGATACTCTCCTTTAATAAAAATCAACATCAATATGAATTATTTTCATCCATCCCACCATGATGATCACATCAAAGCTATTCATCATTTGAAACATGATGCACCATGAATGTCCATAGTTGAAAGCTATAATAAGACACTCAATAAAGCAATGAAGATAGTGTAAAATATTCCCAATGAGTGTATTAAGAGAAAAACACTGTAAACTTTCTGGAAAGATAAATTAATTATAAAAAAAGAATATATTTACAAATAAGTTGATTTTTTTTTGAAAATAAGTAGTATAAAGTGTAGTTTTGGTCAAGATTATACCTCTAATGTACAATGTCACTCTCTACAAAATATCAGAACTAGATCCACTACATACACTTGTCCTTTCTAATCTCCATGACCATACCCTTGATATAAATAACTCCCCTAAGTGATCTTTTTGTAATGGGTATAAAACTTCATCATGTAATAGTAATTTATTAAAATATGCATCGACATACTATTTGTTTTAAAAAATACTTATTACAATTTTTTACATAATGGATAGAAGTTGTATGTATGAAATTTATTGGATCTTGAGAAATTTTCAAAAAAAATTGGAGATATTTTTAAATTTTGTATTTCACAATGCTTCAAATAGTGTTCACATACACTTCTCATGTTATATTTTTATTGGAAGTAATTGGTTGAACCATGAAGAAGTTATCTACCATATAACAAAATATGGTTTTCAAACATACAACTATGTGTGGTAACATAATGGGGAGAAAATGGAATCTCAAAATTCTTTTGATCTAAATGAGAGGACTGGATTGGATAATTTGATATTTGAACAGTTTCTATTTGTTTTTCATCATGAGAAGGAAAGTATATCAACCAAATAATACTTCAATATGGTACACATGATGCATCCAATGAAAATTATGATGTTGAAAGAGTGAAAAAAATTAATAATGCTACGATGAATCCAATATACCAGCAATGTGGTAAAATAAAAAAGCTAGAATTTTTAATCCAATTGTTTCATGGGAAAACCATTTATGGGATTTATAATACTTCCATTGATTACATTCTTACCTTCTTGAAGGACTTACTTATAGATGATGTAGATATCCCCTCAAACCAATATATGGCATGGAAGTTAGTTGAAGAACTTGTATTTTCAAAAAACTAAATTCATGATTTCCCAAAATATTGTAGCTTATTCTCGGGGGAATCTACTGAAAGAAATAATTTTATAAGATGTCGAACATTCCAATAGAAGCCAAAAGTTGATGGAACACCATCCCGCGTGCCACAAAAAGTAATTTGGCACTTTCCCTTGATCCCTAGACTCCAAAATCTTTTCATGTTTGATGAAATATCAATAAAAATGCAATGGAATGATATCAAGATAAAGAATAATAATGAAGAGTTAGTTCACCCTGTAGATGGATTTACATGGTAGAGATTTGATGATCAATATTTTGATTTGGAAGATGATATGTGTGATGTGATACTGGGTATTTCATGTGACAGTTTTAATCTATTTGGGAAGATTCTTACTTAACAAAGCACATAGCCAGTTCTCATACACATTTATAACCTTCCCCCATGGTTGTGTATTAAAAAACCTTTCAATTTTATGAGTATATTTATATATGTCCCTTTTGATCCCAAAAATGTTATAGACGTATACATGAAACCTTTACTAAAAGAGTTGAAACTTCTTTGGGATGTGGGTGTGCACACATACGATGGATGTTCTAAATACACATTTCAGATGCATGCTATGTTTATATGGAAGATAAATGATTTTCATGCTTATACAATGATGTTTGGATGGAGCCTGAAGGGAAAACTGTCATCTCCTATTTGTATGAAGAATAATCAATCCAGAAGACTGAAATATTGCTGTAGTTTTAGTTTTATGGGACATCGATGATTATTTCCAGTGGACCATCAATATATAGATAATCTTCAAAGATTTGAAAATACTATAGAGACTGATGATCCACATCAGTATATGTTTTGAACTGATGTGCTTAATGAATTGAAAGATTTGAGTTTTTCATTTGAGAGTAGTAAAATGAAATCTTGAAAGAGGAAGAATGTTTCCAATGATACCTATTACAATTGTAAGAAGAGGAGTATCTTCTTTGAGATGCCTTATTGGTCAACCAATTTGTTATGTCATTGCTTAGATGTAATGCACATTGAAAATAATATATGTGAAATGTTTCTTTTTTATTCTTCTAAATGTGAAAGGAAAAACAAAATATGATTTACGATATCATCATGACTTGATGGATTGGGGTATCAGACCAGAATTTCATCCTATGTGTATCATTGAAAATAAATGGAAAGTTCCATGTGCTTCTTATGTGATGAATCCTGCAAAAAAATTTAATTTATGGAAGTATTAGATACTATTAATGTTCCTGATGGCTATTCAATCAATATATCAAAACACATCAATAAAAAAGAGTTGAAGTTGAAATCTTTGAAGACTCATGATTATCATGTCCTTCTTCATGAGTTGATTCCAATAAAAAGCTGTTATCTTTTTTCCAATAATGTAAGGGTGTCAGTTATTTGGTTGGGCCATTTGTTTATAGATCTTTGTGCTAAGAAGTTTTCCATGTCTTTCTTGAAAAAAATGTTGGTTTAGACACCATTAATTTTGTGTGAGTTAGAGAAAATATTTCCTCTATAATTATTCACATGCATGATGCATCTGACTTTCCATCTACCAACCAAAATACTTCTCAGAGGACCTATATCTTTTCATTGGATGTATCCAACTGAAAGAAATATGTACACATTGAAATATTATTTCTGGAAAATGAATCATCCCAAAGGTTTTATCGTGAAAGGTTACTTGGATCAAGAATGTATGGATTTCTACTCAATGTATTTGTGTGATCTAACTACAAGATTGAAGCATCCAATGAAAAATGAAGAAGAATAATATGATAAAATTGAACCCATTTTTCCATCACTTCCTCAAATAAGAGGAACTCTAAGATCATATACATTGATGACATTAATCCTTGAAGAGTGGGAGATGAAACATCGCACAGTGTTGTTCAACTATGATTTGTTCGATGACTACATCAAGTAAGTAAATTGACCATGTACATATTATCTAAACTCTTGTAATTGTACATATCTATTAAAAAAATTCTATTTTTATCTATATGGAACATAAATAAATGATAAATAGAAAGCATATTTCATTATCTTTGAGAAGGAGAGAGACTTTTCATAGTAAAGAGTTTTCTATTTGGCTAAAATTGAAGGTATAAATATTGATGTAATAAATAAATAAAATCAATATTTAATTGTGTTTAATATCTGTTTATATTGTAGGTATCAAGTTTTCCTACTGACACTATCTCTGAGGAAATAAGATCTTTGTCTTTTGGTCTTAATACTATGGTTCATGAATGTAAACCAATTGTGATCAATGGGTACAAATTTATTATCACTGAATGATAAAAGAACATGAGAAAAAAACATGATGGTGTTATACTATCTTCCACAATAGACTGTTTTTCCAATACATCGGATAATAGACCTCATTTTGAAAATGTATCTTATTATGGAGTTGTTGAAAAATAATAGTATTGGATTATTACCCTCAAGGTCAAGTCATTATGATGAAATATCAGTGTTTTGATTCAATGATGATGCATGACACCTTTATTGATAATTTTTGATTTTGAGTTATTGACATGACTCTCACTCTTACTACTGATGAACCTTATGCTTCGACATCAATGGAAAAAACAAGTTTTTTATGTTAAATATCATATTTGACCTAAATTTGGTGTCATTATTGAAGTAATCTCAAGACATATTTATGATGATGGTTATGATGGAATTAACACCATACCTTATCTCATTGGACCCTATCCATTTATTACTTATGATGAGTCCAATACTTCAATTGTTAGAGTTGATTGCCAACCTAAAGTTTTGTTGGGAAATATATAGAACCATTCGTCTGTGTTCTCAGTTTTGTTGGTTTAGATCGACTTGAGTTGTTGAGGTTTGTGCTATTCAAACTTTTTTACTATTTATTACAAATATTTTGTATCCAACTAGACCTTCATGTGAATTTTCAATATTTACTGGTTGTAGTTTTCTTTGAGTTGAATTTTATAATATTGAATTGAATTGTATTCAAACCTACCAAACCAAACAAAACCAAAATAATTAAATTGTAACAAAAAACTATATGAATTGAATTGGACATATTAAACTAATTAATATGAAAATAAAAACCAATGAAAATAATGACCTAAACTAAAAAATAGCTAAATTACTTAATCAAAAATATGAACCAAATGACCTAAGATAAATAATCCACGTATCAATTTTTTTTATTTTTTGGTAAAACAGTAGTTATCCTTTTATAATTACTTTCATATATGTTTTAAAATAAAGGAAATGAAACCATATGAGGATCATTGAAGAAAAAAGATGACAGATAACAACCATCAAATGACTGAGATGGGAATTCCTCCATTAGTGCATGTTGTGAGTATTTTATTTCACACACACACATATATATATAAATAACATATAATGTCATGTGATTAATTTTGTTTTAAAATTTCATCCAGGATTGGCCACTTAGGTGCCAGTTATTCAATGAGCAACCTAGTAATGGTCACATTAATCAGGTTGGAGGTACGAGGGGGGGGGTATGAGTGCTAGGTGCTCTAGTCAGCGTACCTATTTAGAGCCTTCCCCCCCACTAACATACCATATTACACACATTCTGATCCCACTGTGTCATTAGGAACATAAGAGATATTTAGGCCTCTAATGTTTTCACCACCCTTCACATATGAACATCCTCACCCATCTTTACCTTATCCCATGATGATTGACACTCCTAATCTATATTATGCAGTTGGTCAGTAATCCATTCCATCTTCTTTATGATCTACTTATTTTTATCCGGCCTTATACATTCCTTCTTCAAATCCTTGTCCGACACAGTCTGTGCCTATAGAGAATACACTGGGACCCACTCCATTGGTATAGGGTGATGCTCCTTCAATGTCAGCAGATCTAGAGGTGCCCATTGAGCATACTGCCGCAGGTATATTTTAGAACCCTAACAATTTTTTTTACCATAATTTATTTTCATTATAACATGTATTGATATAATATTTGTTTTTTATCATAATAGATACATCTAGTGATAGGAAGCAGGGGCGGGGTGTACATGCATGCATTCGGTGTGGAAACACCACACACAGTTGATGGTGGAATACAATGAAGACAACCAAATGATAAAAAAACAGGGTAGCACTGTCAGAGTTTTTTGGCGATGCTTTCCAAATGCTCTAACATCATTCCTGTTAGCCCAATCTCATAGAGACAATTTCCAAAGTAATTCAAGGATAATACATGGGAACATATATGGGTAAACAAATCTATTGTATTTAATGTAATATTTTTTTTATTTATATGAATTAATATTTTTGTGTCAGATTCTATTTAATTTTCTCGACAGTGAGGGTTCATGACCAGCACATCTAAAGGTGTTAGGTGAGATTTAGAGAGCCTATAAGCATGAGTTGTATATTGGATGGAATGTTAGAGTTGGAATAGAGTTAGAGGAGGTACCTGTCAGGGATTATTATATGATATAACAATATTGACAATTGATTACTCATTGGAAGACTATCAAGTTTAAGGTATTAATCACATTTGTAGTATTTAAATTAAAATTTTCATGTTTTTCATTAATACTATCTTTGTATTATTAAATTTTATTTAGGAGTAATCATGAAAAAAATAAAAAAAAACATTGATTATAAAAAATACATCCACACATTGGGGTGTAATATGATGTCATATCATGAGAGGAAGTAGGTATGACAATTGTTTATAATTTTTATTTAGGGATTTCACTTTTTATTGTTTCCTCCAGAATTTATTTTACTTCTAAAGTTTTAATATAATTTTATTTATGAAATTAATTATTGGTAACCTATTTTTAATTATGGTTTCCTACATTCAATGTCATTGTAGAGGCAAGTATTAAATATTTAAGGATGTGTGCCTCGAGAAAAACAGTTTTGCTCGAGTAGAAGGAAAAAATATGGAAGTACAATTGACGAACCAACATAGAAGTAGATTGTAAGTTTTAATTTGGTGATTTAAAATTTTAATATCCATTTTTTAAATTAATAATCTGTTTATATTTGTAAAATTCTCCTTTAGAGGCCCTTGATGCCTAGGTTCCTGAAAATTTTAGGCCAAATGATCACTTACATCAGGTGTTGGGAGATGAGAACCCTGGAAAAGTATGCTACTGACCTGGGAAGAGTATAGTCCCAATGAGGTATTTCACCTCTTCAGGTACCAGTTATAGTGCCACTGAGTTTGAATAGGTTAAGTCATGGGCAAAATAGATTAAAAAAAGGGACACAGAGGTGGAAGAGAGGTCTTCTAAGGAAAACACTGAATTTATGAAACTGATGAAAATTTTATTCCCAACACTTCCACCAGAGGTTAACACAACTTGTGATAAATATATGTCACCAATGTATTCAATATATAGTGCAACAAGAAGAAGTTATAGTGGTGGTAAAGACAATTTCGTTCCTAGCAATGACGATGGTGGGAAAAAGATCGAGGATGAGGATGATGCCAAGACCGAGGCAGAGGACAAGGCCGAGGCCGAGGGAGAGGCAAAGGCTGATGCAGAGGACGAGGGTGAGGATGAGGCTGAGGATAAGGTTGCGCAGGAGGTTGAGTATGAGGATGGGGATTAGGATAGGGTAGGGATGAGGATGAGGATGAGGCTAATGATGATGGTGGTGATAGTGATGGTGATGGTGATGTGGGAAAAATCGATCCATTACATTTTTGAATGATTTTACTGACATTTGATGTTTTTTGATTTGCTGTGACTGAATATATGTGTGATTAGGTATTTCACATTATTATTGTATCTTTATTTGTTTATCTATAATTGTATTCTATGAATTATATTTTTTACATGGTATCAAAGCTACTTCACAACCCTACCCATCCTTATCCATGACAGCCTCCCCAACGCACCACCCTCCCTACCAAAACCACCCATGTCTATGGCCCCTCCAAGTATCCCCTTCCATGTTATCTCCTTAACACCCTCTCATAGTGCCATGACATCTTTTATAGGACATGGTGGAGTTCACTATTCCACTACTCATGGACTTTGCTTTGGGAGTGTCCATAGTGTCCTTTTGAATTATGTATTGTATATTGTATTGTTTTCAATGTAATTACAATTGGAGGTCATTTTTTTCAATTGGTGGTCATTTTGTATATTGTATTGTTTATAGAATTAAATTGTATTGTATATTGTATATTTTATTAGTTTCATTTTTAATTTTACATTAGTGTCATTTTGAATTTTGTATTTTCTGCATTAGTGTCATTTTGTTTTCAATTATAGGTAATTGGAGAGGGGATGCAACTGTGCGCTGCTACCTAAAATTACATAACACTATCCCAATGATTTGAAACCATTGTTATAGATCTGAAAACCATATCTATACCAAAGGTTTCATTAGAACCATTGGTATAGAGTTAACAATAAATATATATATACATTATCAAACTGTTGGTAAAGATATATTCCAATGGTTTTAAGAAACCATTGGAATAGAGTAATAAATAGTGCAATATACCAAAGGTTAGTAAATAACTGTTGGTATAGAGCTATCCCCATTCCTCAATAACCAATGGTTTTGAAAATTGTTGGTATAGAGTATACCAACAGTTTTTTATCTTTTCCTAATGGTTTGAAATTGTTGGTATACCATATGTTTCCACTAGTGACCCTTTATATGACGTGTGTTTTTAATAAAATAATTTTCAAATTTTAAACCTTTAATTATTGAGATAATGTTAAAATTGAAAGGAAAAAATTTATTAATGGGTGTGGGGGATGTAACACTCTGTGATTTTTGAAAAGTAACCTATGTTCAATAGCATGCAAGACACATAACACTAAGGTTAAATGAACCATGAAATAATATTATTTTAAATATGACCATTATAAAATATCCATTAAATTGGATTGTATGAATAAGATTAAATAATTTATGAAATATAAATATAAATTTACTAATAAATATAAATTTATTGACAAATTCTTAGTAAAAAATCATTCAATTTTTTGTAATGTCTTTGTATTCATCAAAAATATGTTTTCTTCAAAAATGATTTTTATTACTTTTTGGGAAATTTTTTTAATTAATTTATAATTTTTTAGAAAATATATTTTATAAAATTAACTTAATTTTTTAAGCCATCATATCAAAATTAACATAGTGTGAATTTTTTGTTTTTTCAGAAAATATTGATTTTTTAGTGAATAGTGGAAAATTACTGATTTTTGTAAAACTGTCATTTCTTTTCAATAAATTAAGTAATTTAAAGCCCCATTGTGAATTTAATATTATTTAAAGTAAAATAAGTATTATTTAGTTATATTTAATTCAATTAATTATGCTTTAATCATTTTTATATTGAACTTTAGTATATGTTTATTTTTGGGTTTAAAAACGTGTTTTTTTTTCTAAAAACTGTCTAAAAGTACTTAATGTTTCTCTATTTTATTTAATTAAAAAAAACCCCTAAGTTGGAATGAATTAATATATATATATATATATATTATCAATAAATTTTAATTTAAATTAAAACAATGATAATTACTAGTCATAGAGTTAATACAATACCATCTTATGATTGAAAATACATTTCTTGAAGAACCTCTTTTCATCACATATGTGGGTTTATTTTAAATTAAATTATGGAACTTTGGTGAATTGAATTTAGTAAAATGGATTACATATTTGTAATCATAATAATTAATATTATATAATAACTTCAAATTAATTTTTTTCATAATGAATAGTGAAAATAGAAAAAACCTTTTACCACGGTTAAGGTTAACGCAGGTTTACTAGTGTGTTAAAATAAAAATATGAGGGGAATTTTTAAAATTAAACTTGAAAAAATACTGTTATATGGAAATATATTGTCATTATACTTCCCAAGTTATAATATATGGCCATTTTGAAGCTTTTATCATGGTAATTACTTTATCATTTTTTATTTTTTTAGAAATTTCCAAGTAGTTTCCACATGGGTTCCTTTCTCCACTTATAAAAGGCCACCCCTTCTCATCTCTTATTCACAAATTAAAATACATTTGGATCAAAAAATACCTAAAATAATACCTTCCTTAATTCCTTACTCATAAACTAGAGTCCCTATTTTGATCATAAATCCATTCTACGAAGTATTTTGGTGTAAACCTATGGAGGTTATTCAAAGAAGAGGCACCGTGCTTAACCAAAATTTTTTATTTTATTTATTATTCAACCACCTTTAAATATTATTAAATTATTATGATATAGTATCATTATTATATACCATATAATTATATTTTATTATGTTAATTCCATAACCTAATTCCATACCCACTTCCACCAAATGCGAAACAAAACCATCATTCGTGTGTAAAGCGGACTACCACCTCACGAACCAATGTAATTCATTTTTCATCATCACCTCTCATGGATTGTTTTAATAATGGAATTAAAGTATATATATATATATATATATTATATTTTAAACATAATTATACTCCTATAATTTTTATATCGCATATACCTTCTTACTTTCTATTCTATCAGGGATACGATAACGTCGCTCGGGTGTACAATGGACTACTGTCTTGCGGAGTGATGTGATTCTTTTTTCACTAAAGATTTACATGAAAGGTAATAAGGATAAATTTAATTAAAATATGTGACATATATTACATAATTATGATATTAATGACATATTTATCATTCTTAAAAGATAATATATCATCTTACTTTTTACCTCTCCATTCACTGAGAAATGATAATGTTGTTCGTGCATACACATGGACTAACACCTACATGAACCGATTTGATTATATTTTCATAACCACATAACATATATGATATATATAAGCATATTTAAATAAATAACAAGTTATTTATTATATTTTTATCATTATATAAAGATAAAATAATACTTACATTCTTTTCATAATGATCGTTGAAAAATGGAAATATTACTCATGTGTATGTATGACATACCATCTCCATTATTGTAAGGTAGTTCATTTTTCTTAACCATATTTAATTATTGGTTATAAAAGTATAAATAATGTATAAAAATTAAAATTTTTTCATGATTATTATTCTGTAGATGTTTAAATAATGACATATTTGACCATATTTAACCTACTGAATTCATTTTTGACGCATATACATAATATTTATCTCAATTTCCTTTCATTGAGGCATATTTTCATGTCATGAACCTATATTATTTTATGAGGAGTATATATATCCCCTTTTATATGTAATATAATTAATTTATCTATTTTCATGATATTTAGAGTTTTTTAATGTTAATATTTTATGGGACTTATGATTCAAATGATGTTAAAGTGGCAAGGGACTTTCTTTTAAAAAAAACACTCTTTTAAAAACTTCTTTTTAACTATTACTCTTCCATATCAATGATTAAAAAAAGATTTTATGAATGTTTTATGTGGACATAAAATATTTATAAAATAAATTTTATATCTATATTGAATTTATTTCAATGTTTTTTGAATGGAAACTTTTTACATATTTTTTTACAGAATGTTTTGACAAAAAGACAAAAGAAATGTTCTATTTTAATGTAAATAGTGAAAATGAATTTTCCTGATGCTATAACTATTATTTTATTTATAGATTCCTTTAAAAAATCTCATGTATTATTAAAATAAAAACCCTTTCTCCCTTTATATGGGTGTAATATCATATGAATTAGCTTATATGGATATACTTACAAGAGGGGGGTGAATTGTTGTTTAAAAAATCATTAAGCAAGACAAAACACAAAACCTCTTTAAGTAAATTTATTATACTCAGACTTTGTTTTATTATCAATGTGAAGATAATAATCACAATGGATCTGATTAATATCATAGTATATTTAGTCATATTATGAGTTATACTGATAAAATTAATTATTTACAAAAAATAGTATAAATACTGACTTTCTATAATATACACAGTGGAATAAAAACTTGTAAAAAAAAGGAAAACTATAGATGGTAATTTTAAGAATTACTTAAACAATATATTAAAAGATTTAACTATTTTAAACTTATTATTAAGGTATTCCATAACCTTGACTAAAGGTATCTAAAGTTTTATACTTACTATAATGTTTGTCTTTCCTTACTGGGAAAGACCTCGATACGATGATCAGAATAGCTCTGTCTTTCTATCCTCAGAATCCATCAATACGATGATCAAAATCAGTCTTCTTATCCCTATAATCCCTATATTTGATGGATTAGATTCACCATCTCATCTTAAAAATTATTGGATGAGATTACAAAAGTAAATGTTCTAAAGGAAACAATTTGACAAGGATTCCTTAGAACTACCGACTCTATAAAGAACTAAGAAGACTAAGAATGAGTAGTTCATGATAAGAAATATTTACAAGACTTTATTTATGAATGAAATATTATCCAAAAAATCTGAATGACCTATTATTTATAAGTAATGCTCCAATAGTCATATTTATGAGTTTGTTACAATGACCTTGGACTTCTGGTGCTTGACAGCTCACAATGTTTTGACATAACTTAATGTCTAAAATTGTTTTTATTTAACACCATTATATTCTAAAAGATATTCCTTATAATATAAACAATTCTATGTATTCCTATTATAAACATATGATAGTTCAATGGAGTTCCTTAACAACTTTCAATATTATGATTATTATGAGAGTCAACCCAATTATTTTGGTACCATAATCGGTTCAATAGTCATGACTATTGTCAGTATGATAGAAAATAAAATAGTCTAACTCTCAGTCTGATTAAAGGTTAGCCTAATTGATTTGTTTCATACTCAATCTGATGATCATAATGAATAATTGTAAGTTTATATTTGTAATAAATTTGAAAATCTTCTATGAATGGAAAAAGATAATTTTGTCTACAAAAACACACTAAAACTCTTGGGACATAAAAATTTAGTAATTTTTTTAGAATGTTTTTGTGATTTATATAACTTAATTAATGGAAAAGTAATAAGTAATACTTTTAACTCAACAATCTCTTCCTTTTTTAAAATCAAAAACCATAAAAATTAAATGAAAAAATAACTTGAAAAACTTATAGTTATTTGTTCTTTTTAAGATCTACAAAGTTAATCTTTTCAACTTAACTCCCCACAAGTTTTTAACCCCTTTAAATATGATGGAAATTATTAGAATATTTTTCCCTTATATAAAACTTCTCCCACTTAGAAATATTTTTCCCCTTAATAATAGTATCTCCCCCTTAATAAAAAACATCCTCCACTTTGAAATAAATTTTATGCCTTAATAAATCTATCTCTCACTTAATATACCATTCTCCCCTTTACAATTTCCAGAAAGTAATGGGAAAGAATCCAATTTTTATGAAATTATAGATAAAAACATATGAAACAATATTGAACTTACAAATCGTCCATGTAAGTATGAAATAATATATAACCAATCATGATCGGAAAACATCCAAAAATAATAGAATTACATGAAGAGTAATTCATTCACTATCAATTAAATTTTTTTACTAAGTACATCAAGAGTTCAAAACAAAATAAATCATTAATTCTTAATTAAGGCCTTTATAAAGGCCTTCATCTTCTTGAAATTACACCAATATTTCTCCAAATTCAAAATTATTTGTCCTTGAGTTCGGTATTGAGTCTTTACCCTTTTGAATTCCTCAGATAACTCTTTATTTTGATCTCTTGTTAAGATCATATCATCTTTAAAAGATCAGAGTCTTCTCATATCCAATTTCATATCTTATAACTGTTCTTTTAAAACATTTACATCCTCAATCCTTTCATTAGTGGAATCTCTGAATTATTCAATAAAATTTACTCTATCATCCATATCTAAGGATAATCCGTTGAAAGATTCAGTCGATTCTAACAAAATTTTCTTGAATTATTGAAACTATTTATCATGCTCACAAACATCAGTGTAAATCTGATTGGACAATTTCACCATATGATTACATGAATATTTTTGAGTCTTAAAGTTTTCTTGAGAAACTTTCAAGTCTGTCTCAATCCCTATCATAGTTTCTATCAAAAATTTTGGCGACTCTATTTTTTCATTCATGGATTCCTAATGCATCTTAAATCTTAATTCAATATTCATAAAATATAGAATTTATCTTTTAATATTTTAAAATCTAAGTAGTTAAAGTCAAAAACCTTTTTATCAATAGTTTCTACAGTGTCCAAATTTTGGTCTTAACCTAAGGAGGTTTTTTCAATTAAGTTACTGTGTATACTTCCTTGCCTTTCTTATTAATTTCCTTTGAAAAATTCTTATCATAAAAATCTTACAAAATCTCAAAATCCTTATCAAATTTGGATTTTTCATTAACTTTTGTCTGAGACTGTTGATCTTTCTCTTATTTTTTTTGAGTATGAATTTATTTCTTTTTCTAATGAAGAAACTTAATCTTGAGAACTTTATGAAATTTCATCATTTTTTTATTTAGATGTTAAACATGATGAAGATTAATATGAATATGATGAATTTTTTCTGACTTGGTTTCTTCACTATCATCACCAACTTCATTTTTTCTTGTTCTTACTATTCTTCTTGCTCAACTTCAAATTCTCCATATTCTTTTAATTATTCAAATTATTCTTCATTTCCTTATTTAAATTCCTTATTAACCTCATTTTAAATCTCTTATTCTAGATTTCTTATGATTCTAAATAATCCCATTAAATCTATCTCTAGTATCATTTGTTTCTTAGGAATATTTGGAACCAATTATCCCTCATCAACCTTTACTTTTCCATTTTCAACAAAAGAAGGAATTTCAGTGGAACAATAGCTGTTTGTTTAAAAAATAAACATGGTTCCATATTTATTTTATCATTATGAGATATCAAAAGCATAAGATTTTCAAAGGATCTCTCAATGCCTTTCATCTCATTTTAAAAAATTCCGACTTTTTGTAATTTTTTCTTCTGCTTCTTTCTCTTTTATTATTCTTGATGATGTTCATTAGTCTAGATAATTAAATATTTATCTTCTATGGGGTCAAGTATAAATTCTAGATCCCCTATAATTTGCTGAGCTTTATGTTTCATCAACTCCTCAAAAACTTATCCTGAAATCTTGTTTTTATTTCTTTTGTTTGATAGGTGAACAAGTGTTTTCCTTTTTTTCTTCTTCTTATATTCTCAAATTTCCTTGATGGTTGTGCCTCAAATGTAGAAATATAAATTTTTTTTCATAAAATTATTTTCTTGGAATAAAAAACCAGCTTCATTATAGACATCATATCCTCACTTATGAAAGAAATCTTTTCCTTTACTGGATATGATTAGTTCTATACCTAGAAAAAATCCATACATTTCACAACCAACATACTGATAAATTCTAGGAACATAATAATATTTGACTTGATAAAGGATTTTTTTATGTTCTACACCGTAATAAATATAAACTTTACCAGATCTATCCTCCTTATGTTCAAAAAATAATCAAGTACAAAACATCATAAATTTTCAAAGTATCTCTATCTCCCTTCCTTAGGATCTGATATACTTTTATCCAAAGAGTAACAAATATATTATCCAGATTCATGTGAGATACTTTCCTTACATTCTCATAGTGATAAATTAGAGAATCCTTATCTTTATTCTTAAAAAAAGTTCCAATACTATTAGGAAACTTATGTGGAGGAAGGTATGCTTCAACTTCATAAGGAACTCCAATTAAGTTAAAAAATATCCTACAAGAAAACTTATACCTTTTACCAAACATTATAAAGGAAACATTTTCTTTATCATCCTCTTTCAAAAGCTGCACTAAAGAATAAAACACCAAAGTAACTTATGGACAATAAAGATCAAAGTCCATATCTATATTTTATATGAAAATGGACTCCCAGCCTTGAAACAAAATTATCTTCTTGAGTGTTGAATCATACTTATCAAACCATGAACTTTCAATCAATATTTCCCTAAACAAAAACCACTGAGCATATTATTTCTTGATTTCCATCGATACTGTAACCTAAGGCTGGTGATCGAGTGAAAAGAAAAACTTTCGGACATAAGTATTTGAAAGGTACTCGGGAGTGAAAAGCATGAACAACTGATGTGGGATACAGGGTGACCCACCCTTATATAGGCACTTAGGGTGATGTTTCATCTCCCATAATAAAACCAATGGTTAATATGAAATACCATTTTGATATGATGTCCAAAATTTATCTGAATAATGTTTTAGAAGAATTTTTTAACTCATGAAGTTTTAATATTTTTATCGGATTGATAAAGAATATAATTATTAAAAGTTTTAGAATTTATAAAAACAGAACAAATTTTTAATAAAATTAAAAGTATAACAAAAAAAACAATTATAAACTAACATAACAAAATGGTTCAAAAAATAAAAGAATTGAAGAATACCTTTTAGAGTGGAAAGATTCATTGGTATGATTAACCTATTTTTCTTTATTTTTGTAAACAAATTATTATATTTTTATAATAAAGAGTTATTATGATATATTTTTTATGAAAACATATTATGATAGTTTTACTAAGAAAATTAATTATGATTTTTTATAAAAATTTTAATTCTGGAAATTTTATAACAATTTTTGAGTTTGGAAGAATATTTGAGAATTATGCTCTAATATTTTTATAAAAAGTGGGTGTCTAGAAATATCACTATGATACTTTTTTTTATAGAAATATATCAATTTTATAAAAAATAGAAGACTTAATAAAGAATAAAAGTTTTGAAAAACGTAAAAACATATGTACCCGTTATGAAAAAGAGCATCTTATTGTAAGAATATGGTTAAAAAAGAAGTAGATATGAATGAACACTTAACATTGATCATTTCTATATTCTATTTAATATATTCAAATCTATCATAACTAAGGGGTTTTGTAAAAATATTAGCAAGTTTTTTTGTGTTCTGATGAATTGTAAAATTATATCTCCTTTAAGTGTGTTATATTAAATGAAATGGTGTCTTATTTCTATGTGTTTAGCATGAGAGTGATGTGATGAGTTTTTATTTAAATCAATGGAAATTTTATTGTCACAAAGTATTTTAATTTTAGTAAATCTCATTTCATAGTTAGTGAGTGTGTGTTTCATCCACAACTCTTAAGCACAAAAACTTCCAACTGCCACATATTTTACTTTAACAGTGTAAAGTGGTACTGATTATTGTTTCTTACATGAACAAGAAACTAAATAATATTATAATAAATGAAAAGTTCCAGATGTACTTTTCTCATCCATTCTACATCTACCAAAGTTATCATCCGAAAAACTTTTTAGTTAAATTTTTTTTCTAGAAGAATAGAAATTTCCTAAATATATAGTTCACTTAAGATAAAGAAATATTCATTTCAAAACTTTTAGATGGTATTATTTTGGATTGTCTTGATATCTTGTATAAAATATTACTAAAAAAATTAAATCTGTACAACTATTAGTTAAGTAAAGTAAATTTCCTATCATACCTCTAAAAGTTTTCAGATTAACTAGTTTCCCAGCCTCATCAAGATATAAAGTTTTGGAGGTACCAATGGGAGTACTAATAATTTTATTATTATCATATCCAAATTTCTTAAGAAGACATTTTATATACTAATGTTGAGATATACAAGTTTCTTCTAATTTTTGTGAAATTTTAAAACTAAGTAAATATGTTAAATCACCCATCATACTTATTTCAAACCCATATTTCATAAGATCCACAAAGGAATCTATTAATTATTTTTGAGTTTATCCCAATATAATGTCATAAATATAAATTTATATAGTCATAATATTTTTATTTAATTATTTTATAAAAAGTAATGGATCCACATCTCCTTTAACAAAATTGTTTTGTAACAAAAATACAGTTTACCTATCATAGAAGGCTTTAAGGGATTGTTTAAGTCCATATACTTGGTAAGTCTATAAACATATTCTGGTTTTTTTTTATTTTCAAAATCAGGTGATTGTTCAATGTGAAATTACACTTGGATGTATCTATTAATAAAAGTACACTTCACATCCATTTAAAAAGGTTTTAAATTAAATAATGTTGAAAAGGATAGAATTATTTGAATAGATTCATGTTTTTTCTATTGGAGAATAAGTTTATTCATAATCTATTACATCTAATTGATTATAACATTTAGAAACAATTATATCTTTATTTATAACAATTACTCCATTTTCATCACAGTTATTCTAAAAACCCATTTTAATCTAATTATAGAAGTTTTATTAGGTTGTTCGAATAAAGTATATATTTTTTCCTTTCAAAATCACTGATATCATCTTGCATTACATTAATACAATCCTCATAACCTAAATCCGAATTAGGATCCTTAGGTTAAAATTGGGATAAGAAATCTAGATGTTCAATTTCATTCCATAAGGAACTTCTAGTCCTAATTGGTTGGTCTACATCACCAATGATACTTTCACTAGGATGATTAATAAGAAACAAACGACTTCTTGGGTTTTCAAAACACTACAAGAAATTGAGGATATAAACACCTTTATATATACATGGTTTCAAAAAAAACCATGGGTATAGGTTAATATAACAACATGGGTCATAAAAAACCTATGGAATTACCCCTCTTTCTCCCTGTGAACTCACAATCCCCACCCTCTTTCTCCCTGTGCACTCACAATCCCCACCCCCTTTCTTCCTTACTCACTTAAGACCCCCTCACTTTATGTCCTACTACCAACAACCCTAATCAAACAACACTACACCTCAAACTCCCACCATTATACTCCTCCAATGCGACCACCAACCTTGGGATGATCCTCCTTCGACGATGCAGTCACCATACCTCCCCATCGGTGTTCCTCTTCCTATTTCAATATGGATCTGCCATAGCCATACCACCTCCCCGCTGACGCGGGTTCAATGAAACCTTCCCACCTTTCTGCCAATGCAGTTCCAACACTGCAATGTGAGTTCAACCGAACCCTAAGGTACTCATATGGTCCTATTTTTGTGGGTTCTCATTACAACTAGGGTTTCTTCCATATTGCAGGCTTCCTTGGACCTGATTGATTCCAGATTAGGTCTCACTTTAATAATGAGTAAATGGTTTCTAAACCCTTGATTAAGATCTTGATCACACTTTATGTTTCTTATTATCAAGGGTATTCAATTTACTTCTCTAGTTCTATTCAACTAGTATTTTATGGATTCATGACATTTTCACATGATCTTGGTGGGTCTTTCCATACGATTTTATTTTTTTTGCAAACCATTTGATTCTTGTCTTTTCTAAACCCATTATTACTCCATTACTATTATAATTTTCTATGTTTAGTTGATATGTTATTTTTTTCTCATAAATAAATTCTGTTTATGTTATTCTATATGTTTTTTAATGATGTTGTGTTAATGTAAAAATATTCTATTAGGACTTGTTGAATTAATGTTACGTTTCTATTGATTTCAATGAGGTTTTTGTGTTAAATAAGCTTTCATAATATTTTTTTATAAAGGATTAAAAGTATTTTGATATTAAATGGGAAACCAAAGGCCTATTTGAAAATTTTTATAGCATATTTTTCATTTAATTGGTTATACCCTTAGATTAATTACCCATGATATTATGTTATATAAGATCATATATATTTTATGAATTGAATGTGATTTTTGATTTGATATTATGTGGAATGAAAAGGTATTTTTCATAAAATTGGTGTATGGGGAAGGGATAAAGTATTGATATTGTGATGCCTTGCTACACATTCTAATTTATATATCTGGTAGATGTGTTGTAAAATGATTCCCCACCTCCATTAGACAACTTTATGGTATATTTGGGTATCTAAGTGGAATGATGAGAAATTTTAGCTATGCTAGTCATGTTTATATTATTATTAGGATCATTTAATGCATGGAGTGAATCTATCTATAGGGAATTCCACTAGGTAAGGCTAATTGGAGAAATCCACTAATGTTATATATTAGTATGTTCTTTGATATTATGAAAGGTTATTCTATCTGAGTACATATGGTATAGTCTAACTATGATCTAAGAAGGTTATATATTATATAATAAATACTTTACCCAAACTTTTACTTGCAACAACTATCTAATAATATTTTATTCTATTTTCATCCCCTACATACAATGATATTTACTACTTTACATTATCTATTTTTATGGTGTAGATTCAATATATTCCATATCCTACTATGGTTTTCTAACAATTAACATTATTTTATAGTGAGTTTTTGGTACAAAAATCACTTGGTTTTTAACTTTTTATATTAACTTTAAATATTTTTTATACAACTATTTGTTTACTAGATTACTTGAAATTATTTCTTATGATATTTAAAACTAGTATTAAAGTGGAATTTTGGAAGGTTATTTGATTTCCAAGGTCATTTTCCATCAAAGAAGTGAGTTTTTGAACATTTTTTTTTCAAATAAAAATATTTATGTATGTAGAAAAAATGATTTTAAAATAATAACTTAGAGAATGACCATGAGTTTTTTAAATTAAATCATTAATTTATTTATTTTATTTCAAACTAGCATTTATAAAATGTCCTGAAAAAGGAAATGAAAAGAATTTTCTATGTAATCCAACTAGAAATTTTTTACCACACCATATATATACCACTCATTATTACTAGACTCTATGGATTTTTCAGGTACAAGTTAAAGATTCTAATAATATCATTTTGGAATCATTGTCTTAGGTCACTCTTGGATTAGACCATGCTGGTTATGTTCGATAAAGAATAGGGTTTATGAGTATATTTCTAGTTTAGTATTACATGTTTCATTATTTATTTTTTATAGTATATATTCCTGCCATTTAATCATGAATAGTATTTTGGGATCAATATTTATGCTTGTTGTATCTTTATTATGTTATATTGAAAATGAGATGGAAATTTACTTAAAATTCAGGTTTGTTTTTATTCTTTTTTATTTAAAATATTTATTTTTTCTTTCATCGTAGTCTAACTTATGAACATGACATATTGGATTCCCAATAAGTTTCCACTGTTTCTTTATTTGTATTAATTATTATGGAACCAATCCCAGTATTGTCTTCAAATATTTTAAATTTGGTATGGTTTAGTGTTTTCTCGAAAGAGTTGATGTAGTTCACTCCATGGAGTATGTATTTAATGACATTGGATTTCATTTAAAAAAAGTATTTATTAATGATAATGTTATTTTGTATTGGAATGTAAATATCAATATGAATATTCTTTATTCATTATTGGTTATAGAGTCATATATCATTTATCATGTATAGTTGACACACCAATCACATAAATATATGACGTCGTTAAATCTAACGTCTTTTACAATTATTTTCTTACATGCGGTTTCTTATGATGAGTCTAGTTCTATCCACTGGAATCGAAGGAAGTGAGTTCAACATCAGATTCAATTAAGGTTTCTTCCATTTTATTCTTTGGACCCATATTAATTAAGGCTTTTGTGATTTTTGGGTTGTTTATATCTTTTGTAGTATATTTTGTGATACTTCTATTTTTTCATTGAGATTATTCTAGAAACCATAATTTGTAACTATGAATTTTTTATCAATAGAAAGAAACACTAAATCTAACATGTTATTCTTTTCTATCTAAATTAACTTATATTTCATTAATGTGGCTTATCAGTAGAAATTGTTTTATACCTAAACTGAAGTTCCCAATGTTTTGTGTTGGTTATATTTGTTGTTAATATGTTTCAGTATGTATGTCCTAGAGAAAATGGGTGATATATTGAGAATGAACCCAAAGGGGATGAAGGTGCGGACCATACATTTGGTTAAATATAAATAAAGAGTCAGGTTGTAAATCTTCTATATGTTTAATTAAAAGGTTAAAACATGTTAAAATAATTGAGAATATCTAGTTGGTATAGTGGAGAATACATCAATGGTGTATTGGGAATTAAGAATACAATAATCAACGATCAAAACACACTTGGATGAAGCCTATTTATGGATGAAGTTAAGGCTTCCATGAGAATGTAGTGATCACCTTGAAATACCAAAAAATGATTTTCTAATATGTTTTAATGTTCCTTGGAAACAATCTAGATGAGTTTGGAATTATTTTAATAATCCCCAAAATTATTTGAAGTAGTTCTGAGTTGATTTTATGATTTTGAGAAGTCTTAGTGTTGCTTTGTAGAAGCCCTAAATTAATTTTTAGAATTATGGAATTTGGAGTTTCAGGAGAAAAATGGTTAAGTGTCATATCTTATGAAATTATGTAAGATATATGGTCTTTTATAAGATATAGGCCTCTTAATGTTTTTTTATTTTATCATATATTTTAAATATTATATGAGATTTGATTTTTGTAAGATATAAGAAAATCAAAAGACACCATGAGTTTGTAAGATGACAATTTTAGAATATTTCAGGTCATTGTAAGGTAACATTAGATTTTTCATGATAGTTTATTTGCATAAGATAAATGTAAAATGTGTAAGAAACAATAAAAATGTAATATATTTTTTCTTTCATAAGATATTGAGCAATATTTAAGATACCTAATCCATATAAGAGGTTTCAACACACTTTGTATATAATAATCTCACTTCTAGTTGATGTCATGGTGATTCAGGTAGTTTGGGTCAGTATTGGTGGTTGTGTCTGGTGTTCTTCTTCTCCACTACCCTTTCTAGATAACCCACCATGATTGATCCCATTTTGGTCAATATTGATGTGGATTTCAAGGAATATTTTGATGGTGTTAGAGGGGGACTGGTGTCAGTATAATTTTTCATTCTTCATTGTGGTTGGGTTCTTCATCACCTCTATTTGGTTATTTGATTTCTCTTCAGTTGTTTTTATGAGATGATTTTTTCCTTTATGGTGGATTCTATCTATTGGTTTGGTGTATTATTTGATTATAAAATATTTAGGATGGTCAGTATTATTTACCCTCGAGTGGTCTGGTTCTTTAGTAGGGAAGCAGTTGTATTCTCATGTGCGTTTGATCAGTCTTTGTGTGGAGTTTCTTCTTATTGGTGGTGGTGATTTGCTTTAGGTTTTTTGGTTTTTAATCGATTTATTATGTTGTTCTTTTGGAAAATTATTTGGAATGATGTTTTAGAGTTAGAAGATGATTGGGATGGTATGTTTTTTCTTCTAATGTAGCTGGCTCCTAGATGTGTGTTGATCTTATTCCATCGCACCTAACTCTATTAGCATTTACTAGTGGACAGGATAAATCTTGGTCAAATATATTGGTGATTTAGGATCATTTGGGTCTATCATGGTGGGATGGATAATGAAGGGTTCTATTATTGGTGACATCTTCTCTATGGATGTTCCCTTCATTCGAATTTGGGTGGCATGGTTCTTCAGTTGGGAGGAATTACCTATCTCACTTAAGTGCAATGGATTTCTTGTGGTGTTTACAACAATGAATAATCTAGTTGTCTAGACACTACTAGAATCTGAATTTGGGTGGCCTCGTTTATCTTTAACATATTGAAGTGATATGGAATCTATATTTTTAGTTTTTCATGAAGCATCTTATATATTCTTAGAAACAAATATGCACAATGAATAATTTTTAAGTAGATAGGAGTATCCAATTTCTTAGTGTCCCTCTTCCTGATCTTCATCAGTTGAATTTTAGACAAATGAAATTCTTAGGCTCTATTTAACCATGAATTTAGTTTTTGGAATGTGTTTTATTTTAGACCATGGAGGGGTTGTGTAGGGGTTATGATGGGGTTGTTCAAGGGTGTGAAGGGGGTGATGGGGGTGCGGGGGGGGGGGGGGGGGTGGAGGGTGTGTGCACGGGGTGTGTGTGTGTGTGGGGGGGGGGGGGTAGTGGGGGTGCAGGGTGTGTGTAGGGGGTGGGTGAAGGGGAAGTGGTGGATGGAGTTTTTGTAGGGGGTAGGAAGTGTGTAGTGGAGGGGGTGGAGGGGTGTGTAGGGGTTGGGTCAGGGTGTGCATGGGTGTGTATAGGGGGTGTTCATTCAGTGTGTGTAGGGGGTGTGTAGGGTATAGGGGTAGGGTGTGTGTGTAAGGGGTCAAAGGAGTGTGTGCAGGGGGTGTGCTGGGTGTAGGGGGAAGGGGGTGTGTACAGGGGGCAAGAAGTATGCAGTGGGGGGGAGGGGTGTGCAGGGGTTGTGATGGGTTTGTACAGGGTGTGTAGGGGGGAATCTGGGTTCACCATACCATGTTTTTCGAACAAGTTTTTTTTTTATAAAAAAGAGTTTTGATTCCAAATGTAATATAGTGTTTTTAACAAGAAATTGTGCTTTTGGAAAGTCAAAATTTTGCCATGTGTTTTTCTTTAATTAATGGGTGATTTTGAAATTTTTTCCTTGGTGTATTGGGACTCATTCATTTAGTTTGGGAAACATGAATGGCTTGGATTCATGTTTCTTATTTCTTGAGTATACTTCCTAGAAAGGTTCTTGGGATGAAGCTTATGGTGAATCCCGTTATTGCTTGAGTGAGGTCCTTTTAGCATTTGGCACTACCTGAGCTTTAAATAGTGTGGAAGATTCTATTGTTCTATCACATCATATACTAGAATTCTTGAATCTGATGTTGATTTATTTTATTTTAAAGGTACTTAAGTGATATAAATCAGGTTTAGTGACAACACACTATCATTACACTAAGTTGTGAATGCATATGCTAGTCCTTTATGGGGAATAACCAATGAATTGATGTGAAAAATTGTATTGTTATAAATGAATACCCACAAAATAGAAAGGATGAGCATCTAAAAATAGAATTTATAATATTTTGGGTTCCCTAGATAGAAATGAAAAAGATGATAAGGGAAATTGAAAAAATTAATTTTCATTACATTCTAAATTAAATAAGGATTTTTTAACTCAGATGATGGTGGAATTTGAATGAAAATCATTTATTAAGGATCATTTTTTTAGTATTAGGATATACATATCAATATGAATATTATTTTTTCATTGTTGGGTATGGATTCATATATCATTTATCATGTATAGTTGACACACTGATCACATATATATAAGAAGTCATTATATCTCATTTCTTTTCCCACTATTTCTTTACTGGTGGTTTCTTATGATGAGGTTGGTTCCATCCAACACCATTGAAGATAGTGAGTTCAACATCAAATTTGGGTATGGTTTATTCCGTTTTTATTATTTGGAAAAATTTTAATTAGGGATTTTGTGATTTTTGGGTTCCTTGTATTTTTGTAGTGCATTTTGGATCTCGTTGAGGTGGATTTGAGTTGCCATTGATGATGGCTTACATGTGTATGTATAGGTAGGAATATACATATATAAGTTCCCCCTTTATATATATTCACCCATGGAAGTATGAATATATATATATTTGGGCTAGGTGTGCTTATATATAGATATGAAAAATGCATACACGTGTAAGTGTAAAGGGGTATATGCAAGTATAAACATATAAATAAGGACCCCCTTATGAATATTTGGCAATGAAAATATGTACATTGTGTTTAAGTGTCATTATATATATATGTGTGTGTGAAGTTTCATATGCGTGCAAATGGAAAAAAGGAAGATTCGAGTTGGCTTCGTCAGAACCAGTGCACCTTTAGGTAGTGTAACAACCCGAGATTTTATAAGATACATTCTTTTTAATTTCATTCATATCTTTTATTGTACGACACACCAAGATTATCTTGCGCTATACGCAACACTATATTAGCTTGCAGTATACGCAACACTTTTCTTGGCTCTTGTTACACACAATTTCAAGTTCGTTTGATAGAAGTTATTCTACGTAACATTGAGTGTATATATATATATATATATTCAATGTATAAATAAAATATGGTTGGATTCTGTTATACGCAACAACAAAGGAGTTGTGCATTACACACAACCCTGACTTGGCTTGTATTACACGCAATCACGACCTTCCTCGATAGCGTGTGTTGTACGCAATACCAGGTTTTATTAAACAATGATATATTACTATAATCTTGTTATGAACTAGCCTTTCTGAATAGTGTTAACTAAATTTTGAATTTTATAACATTATTATTCATCTTACACATTTCTAGAACATGGTATAAGAACAAAATAAATTTTTTAGGTAAAATAAGTATTTTTCAAAAAATGCAGTTTTGCTGTCTTTTGATGGCGCACCCACTTTAAATATAGTTTTTGACATGTTTATGAGTTAAATTTGACAAAATAAAATTCTTATTTTGAATTAGGATATAAAAATTTACATTAGATAAAGTTTTGATATTTTTCCGATAACTTTCATATTTTAATGAATAGTAAAAACTCGCTATATTTTAATTAAAAACAACTTTTTTCATTGTAATATCTTATGTGGTTAAATTATAATATTGAATGGTTTTAAAGTATAAATAGAATATATTTTTACCATTTAATATAATTTATGTCATTATCATTGATTTTACCTTGAATTCTTAGGTTAAATCAATTCAATCTTTTACAATGTTTTAAAGAAAAACCTGTTTTCTTTCGACAACAGGATTAATTTTAATTTAATTTCTGCAACTTTTGTGTATTGAATTTGTAAAAATGGATTCCATATTTGGAATCAGTGGATCCAAATTATGTTAATAAGCTACTTTTTTATTTTTGGGAATTATGAATAGTAACTACGGTAAATTTTATTTACCATAGTTAAAGGTAAATCGGGTAATTAAGGGTAAATATAATATTTTAAAATTACCCTAAAAAATGTCAAAATCCTATTGGATGACTAAAAGTCGACCCATATCACCTAAGGGTCGGATTATATTCATTTAATTAAATTTGTTCAATGAAAATAATTTAATTATTATTAAAACCAAAGAATGTGACAACATGTCACTTTCTTAAATCTTATAAGTATAATAATTTTAATCTAGTGATAAACTTCATGAAACTTAGAACATTAATAGTCTCCAGAAAGATAATACAAGTATCTACTTAATAGTAATTTATTTAGATTTTTTATGGATTAAATAATTATCATTTATTATGACACAAAGATGATGCAGTAATTGACTTATTAATGAAATATTGACATAATTGATGTTATAAATGCCCAAATAAATGTAATTTGAGACTTTTTATGACTTAAACTAATTTTATAGGTTAATATGACATGTTATTGTTGATTTAAGTAACTTTTTTCGAACTTATCATTCTGTTATGAATTTCATAAAAATCATGTACCAAATAGTGTCAAAATTGACATAAATTAGTTTTTAAAACAAATATTATATTATTAATTGTTATTTTATTCCTAAAAATCTAAGGTTATTACAAATGACTTATATAAGATTATATATATTAATAATAAACAACTTGGGGTTCGTTTGGCTTGATATAGTAAGTTTATTAACCGTATAGTGTAAGAAAACAAAAAGACACGGTAAAAGTTAAATTATTTAACTTAGAGTTAAATCTAATTGATAAGGTTAAAATAATAACCTAAACTTGTCTAAATCCTATTGGATGAGGGGATTTCGACCCATACCCACTTTATCTTCGAAATAAGACCCTTTGGAACCATTATAAGCCGAATTTTACCTTAATATAAAATAATATTTTGAGATTTTCCTAAGGTGCCCCTCTCCTCCCTTATAAAAGGGCACCTCCTCCCTCTCCTCCTCACACCAATTTGAGCATTCAAGATCATCAAAACCCTGAAAAAATATCTTCTCCACTTTCCTAGTATCATCCTAGAGGTCCTGGTCTTCTTAAAAGACCATCCTTAGTTCTTTAAGTGGAGGTTAAGAAAAGGCGCATCAAAAAGAGGTAATATCCATTACCGCTCTTTTTCAATTTCTTTCTTCTTCAACTTCTTCTTCTTTAGTTGTTTCATGATAAAGTAATAACATCAGTATTTATTAGATACTGATATTTTATTATAAATATGAAACAACTCTAATTAACCTTCTATCCATCCTACGGAAAAAGGAAATCACCGCGCGTGCGTACGTACAAAATACCGTCTCCACGCCGTGGTGTAATCTATTTTCTACCACCACATTAATTGGATGGGTATAATGGTGTAATGATTAACTATATATGATTATTATAAAGTGATATTGATAATGAAATAGTATACATACACTTCAACAAAAGTTCACGATCATGAGAACGATATCATCGCTCGTGCGTACGTACGGACTACCGTCTCCACGACGCGATGAGATTCATTCTCCACATTAACCATTCATGAATGATTATAAAATATATATAATGAATAGTAATGAAATATATGACATGTTAAATCTATTGGATTTAGGTATATATATATATGTATGTCATCTACTTACTTCCATTCAAGACAATAAGGAAAGGAAAACAACGTTCATGCGTACGTACGGACTACCGTCTCCATGAATGATGTGTTTCATTTCATTTATATATCTATTATATATATATATACTGAATATATATGATATATAAATCATGTTTTATATTTTGTAAGTAAGTAAATCATGATATAAGTAATAATAATGTCAAGAACAACAAGTCCAAACACCTACGATAAATGAAACGATTTTACCCAAAACGCTTCTTTAACATGGAATTTACAAAAGAAAAGGTAATATAAAGTCATAAGTGAACCATATATGATATCATAACAATGAATATGATTCTGTAATAATTCAATGACATTATTTAAATCATTATACAGGAGGTTTGGATACTTACGAAGCAAATCGGACCTAAGGTAAGGAAAATATCACAATCTCATTTTTATCCGAGATTGTTTATACTTTGGTATTTACTGGGGTGTATTTTATCATCCACATCCTTGTTTTCTCAATATGTAATTTTATTTCCATACACCTAAAATTGTTTAAATCCAATTTTACCCTTCGGTGAGTTTTTAGTAAATGATATGAAAGGAATCATTTGTCATTTTTCGTACGAGGTACTTTTTTGACTTTTCTGAAAAAAGTACGAGAAGAATGTTTTTTTAACTTATATGAAATGAATGGATTTTTAAAACATTATTTACAAGAAGCTTCATTTAAAAGTTTTCAACTTTATTTTTAATCAACTTCTTTTAGTTTAGAATTGTATGACATGTTAAGAAAGGAAAAATATTTTTGAAGTAGAAAGGATATTTTCCTCAAGAATGGAGTTCAAGTGTTTTATCAAAATTATATTCCATATAAGATAATAAAGGTTTCTGTTTTATCCCTATTATTACATTGATTTGATTATGTTGTGATGGAATTATTTATGAATTCCTTTATCGTATATGAATTGTTTTATGATGTCATAATGTTTAAGATTCCCATTTTTATTACATGGGTTATGCAATGATGTATGGTTTATGATTTTGTGGCACACATAAGAATGGTATAATTATGAGAGGGGTGGGACCTATATCTCCTTCCAATGCATTGGGTAAAGATTTTATATCTCATGAGATAGACATGACTGGAATGGTAGGTTATACCGGTTCAGTGAAACAGGACTGAAACGAGGGTGACTCGGTTCAGAAATGGACTTTGTCCACTAAGATAGTCTTGGCAATGAGTCTTGACTAATAAGAAATGACTCTCTATGATTATGTGTGTATGCCACAAAGTATCATGTTTTAAGTTATGATTATTGGGATTCCATTTCACTACTATGATTTATCCCATGTTATGAAATTATGCTCTCTTTTGCAGGTTAAGATTTCCAAAAGTTATGTTCTTATGAATATGATGTGATTGATATTTCTTTTGTTTACCCTTACTGAGCATTTGAGCTCACCCTTTTATGTTTTCTTTTCCCCAGGATATAAAGAAAGTTTTTAGGTAAGAAAAAAAGGAAGATATTTATGGGAGATGTTGAAGATCTTTCACCATGATTAGAAGATTACGTTCCGAGTTTCCAAAGACACTAAACTATTACGGTCCTTGTGTTTGTGTTTTTTTATGTAATAAGTATTCCGCAAAAGTAATGTAATGTACTTGTACGTTAAGCTTCGGGTCTCTACAATTGGTATTAGAGGAAAGGTTTAGTCAACCTTTGGAAACTAGGATGTGAGAACGTTAGTGAGATCCCTAGAGATATTTCTAAGGTATGTCTAGGGATGTCCCTAAGGATAAATATATGTATAGGATAGTCCTTGAACTATGGTAACGATCTTATAATTTAACCTAAGATGTTAGATATTGAAGTTAATCCCCCTTTATTATGATTTTTTCCTCTAACACTATTCTTTTTGGGTTTTAGAAAATGGCTGGAAACAAGATGATTCACGATAATGGAGGATATTATGGACAATGGAATGATATTCTTCATGGGAAACCAAATGAAATGGGATTTGGAAGTCCAACCATAATTATTATGCCGAATTAGAAATCTCATAATATGATCAATAAACTCAAATTTGGTAAGTTTCCTGACTCGGCTAATAAGAGAAAGATGGAGTTTCATGATGATCATAGAGGAAAGAAAGTTCAATTTCCCCTATGTAAATCATGTGGGAAGAGGCATCAAGGAGAATGTTTCAAAGGAATTGGAAGATGCTTTGGGTGTGGAAAAGAAGGACACAAAGCCAGTAAGTGCAAAGGAAAAGGTTCAGTTAACACCAGGGATGAGGATAATGGTATTGCTACGACATCAATAATGGTTAAATGTTTTAAATGTGGAATGTACGGTCATTATGAAAACCAATGACCTAAGGTAAAGTCTCATGAAGAGAATCAGTATGGTCGTATGGGTAGTATTTATGTTGATGATGATGAAGAGACTACAAATGATGTGTGAGATGAAAGAATTGTTGAAGCTCGGTCAATGGTTTAAGAATGTAGTGGAATGATTACATGTTTATCATGTGTAATGTTGTATAAGTAATCTCATGGTACTATGGAATAAAGAGACATCTAAGGATTGTTACACTGTTGTCTTTCCTTGAGTTTTGAAAGTGTATGATTAATGGTACCAGTATCCATGAAAGATTATTCAGATATTTTTGGAATGTAGATGATATGCGCATAATGAAAGGAGAAAATTAAATGTTTGATAGTATTCATGAGATCATGACTGATATAAGGAAATAGTTATATCATGGTTTGAGTATATAGAATTTTGGGTTTTTGGTATGTGAAATGCGTTAACTTTTGACAGCACTCATGTTTTTACTAAGATTCAATGGGTATTAATTTTTCAAGAGATTACATGATTATGGTATTCACATGACTGGAATGTGACGAACAATATATATGAGGGATAAATGATGGCATTCACATGATCATTTTCTCTATACTATGAGCTTGGACCTAAGTATTTTGGATAATCCTAAATATTGGAATGGATTATGTTGGACATAAGTTAGTATTGTTTAAGGATATAACCTTTTTTTTGATATTATTTATGGGATGATATAGTAATGTAGTTTTAGAAAAAGGACAACCTGCAGGGCGGGCGACAACCCATCGCGTCGGACAAGGCTGTGGGAATCGAACCCACAACCGAAGTGCGACTGGCCTTTATCACCTACCACTGGCCTACAAGAAGTCCCTGGTTAGTATAAACTAGTTTTATTTTCTTAATCGGTATGATATATGAAGTATAAGTTCATTTTTGGAACCATATACGATTAATCTAACCATAAGATGGACTTATAACTTTTGCTAACCTTTTGTTTGAAAGAGATGGAATGAACCATCATTCTATCACATGATCTGCTAACACATCACGAATAACAAATTCAACTTCATTTCTTTAAGGGATGAAGTGGAAATTGTTCAATTCACGAACAACAGTGAGATTGTACAAAAATAATGCAAGTATTTATTTTAATTCATCAACTTTAGGGAAATGATCTTGAAAACCAAAAATGTTGTCCTAGTTCCCTTATATCCGATTAATCCGATGGTACCTTAGATCATCACAAATCAATAGCTTTGTGATTGTTGGCTTTTTCATAGCCATGTTCTCTACCACTCTCCATCAGAACATGATGGTTAGATTTCTCTTCCATATCCATATTTTCACCTATGTGGAAACCCAGTGATTAGTTTATTTGGGTAACCGTTACGTTTCATACTTTTGTTTTTAGAGATTGGTTTTGGTATTCCTTTTTACGATGTGGGTTTTTATCAAATAAACTTTCGAATAGTAAACCATTTATAACCCCGATGAATTTTGAGGGAGAAATTCATTTTAAGGGGGGTAGAATGTAACAACCCGAGATTTTATAAGATAAAGTCTTTTTAATTTCATTCATATCTTCTATTTTATGGCACACCAAGATTATCTTGCGCTATACGCAACACTGTATTAGCTTGCAGTATACGCAACACTTTTCTTGGCTCTTGTTGTACACAATTTCAAGTTCGCTTGATAGAAGTTATTCTACGCAACATTGAGTGTATATATATATATATATTCAATGTATAAATAAAATATGGTTGGATTATGTTATACGCAACAACAAAGGAGTTGTGCACTACACGCAACCCTGACTTGGCTTGCATTACACGCAATCACGACCTTCCTTGATAGCGTGTGTTGTACGCAATACCAGGTTTTATTAAACAATGATATATTACTATAATCTTGTTATGAACTAGCCATTATGAATAGTGTTAACTAAATTTTGAATTTTATAACATTATTATTCATCTTACACATTTCTAGAACATGGTATAAGAACAAAATAAATTTTTCAGGTAAAATAAGTATTTTTCAAAAAATGCAGTTTTGCTACCTTTTGATGGCGCACCCACTTTAAATATAGTTTTTGACATGTTTATAAGTTCAATTTGACAAAATAAAATTCTTCTTTTGAATTAGGATATAAAAATTGACATTATATAAAGTTTTGATATTTTTCTGATAACTTTCATATTTTAATGAATAGTAAAAACATGCTATATTTTAATTAAAAACAACTTTTTTAATCGTAATATATTATGTGGTTAAATTATAATATTGAATGGTTTTAAAGTATAAATAGAATATATTTTTACCATTTAATATAATTTATGTCATTAGCATTGATTTTACCTTGAATTCTTAGGTTAAATCAATTCAATCTTTTACAATGTTTTAAAGAAAAACCCGTTTTCTTTCAACAACGGGATTAATTTTTATTTAATTTCTGCAAATTTTGTGTATTGAATTTGGAAAAATGGATTCCATATTTGGAATCAGTGGATCTAAATTATGTTAATAAGCTACTTTTTTTTTTGGGAATTATGAATAGTAACTACGGTAAATTTTATTTCCCATAGTTAAAGGTAAATCAGGTAATTAAGGGTAAATATAATATTTTAAAATTACCCTAACAAATGTCAAAATCCTATTGGATGACTAAAAGTCTACCCATATCACCTAAGTGTCGGATTAGATTCATTTAATTATATTGTTTCAATGAAAATAATTTAATTATTATTAAAACCAAAGAATGTGACAACATGTCACTTTCTTAAATCTTATAAGTATAATAATTTTAATCTAGTGATAAAATTCATGAAACTTCGAAAATGAATAGTCTACAGAAATCTAATACAAGTATCTACATCATAGAAATTTATTTATAATTTTTAGGGATTGAATAATTATCATTTATTATGACACAAAGATGATGCAGTAATTGACTTATTAATGAAATATTGACAAAATTGATGTTATAAATGCCCAAATAAATGTAATTTGAGACTTTTTATGACTTACACTAATTTTATAGGTTAATATTACATGTTATTGTTGATTTAAGTAACTTGGTTAGAAGATATCATTCTGTTATGAATTTCATAAAAATCATGTACCAAATAGTGTCAAAATTGACATAAATTAGTTTTGAAAACAAATATTATATTATTAATTGTTATTTTATTCATAAAAATCTAAGGTTCATCCAAATGACTTATATAAGATTATATATATTTATAATAAACAACTTGGGGTTCTTTTGGCTTGATATAGTAATTTTATTAACCATATAGTGTAAGAAAACAAAAAGACACGGTAAAAGTTAAATTATTTAACTTAAAGTTAAATCTAATTGATAAGGTTAAAATAATTACCTAAACTTGTCTAAATCCTATTGGATGAGAGGATTTTGACCCATCCCCACTTTATCTTCTAAATAAGACCCTTTGGAACCATTATAAACCGAATTTTACCTTAATATAAAATAATATTTTGAGATTTTCCTAAGGTGCCCCTCTCCTCCCTTATAAAAGGGCACCTCCTCCCTCTCCTCCTCACACCAATTTGAGCATTCAAGCTCGGCCAACCACTGAAAAACTATCTTATCCACTTAACTAGTATCATCATAGAGGTCCTGGTCTTCTTAAAAGACTATCCTTAGTTCTTTAAGTGGAGGTTAAGAAAAGGCGCATCAAAAATAGGTAATATCCATTACCGATCTTTTTCAATTTCTTTCTTCTTCAACTTCTTCTTCTTTAGTTGTTTCATGATAAAGTAATAACATAATTATTTCTTATATACTGATATGTTATTATAAATATGAAACAACTCTAATTAACCTTCTATCCATCCTACGGAAAAAGGAAATCACCGCGCGTGCGTACGTACGGAATACCGTCTCCACGCCGTGGTGTAATCTATTTTCCGCCACCACCTTAATTGGATGGGTATAATGGTGTAATTAGTAACTATATATGATTATTATAAAGGGATATTGATACTGAAATAGTATACAAACACTTCAACACAAGTTCACGATCATGATAATGATATCATCGCTCGTGCGTACGTACGGACTACCGTCTCCACGACGCGATGAGATTCATTCTCCACATTAACCATTCATGAATGATTATAAAATATATATATAATGAATAATAATGAAATATATGACATGTTAAATCTACTGGATTTATGTATATATATATGTATGTCATCTACTTACTTCCATTCAAGACAATAAGGAAAGGAAAACAGCGTTCATGCGTACGTACGGACTACCGTCTCCATGAACGGTGTGTTTCATTTCATTTATATATCTATTATATATATATATATATATATACTGAATATATATGATATATAAATCATGTTTTATATTCTGTAAGTAAGTAAATCATGATATAAGTAATAATAATGTCAAGAACAACAAGTCCAAACACCTACGATAAATGAAACGATTTTACCCAAAACACTTCTTTAGCATGGAATTTACAAAAGAACAGGTAATATAAAGTCATAAGTGAACTATATATGATATCATAACAATGAATATGATTCTTTAATAATTAAATGACATTATTTAAATCATTATACAGGAGGTTCAGACACTTACGAAGAAAATCGGACCTAAGGTAAGGAAAATATCACAATCTCGTTTTTATCCGAGATTGTTTATAATTTGGTATTTACTAGGGTGTATTTTATCATCCAAATCCTTGTTTTCTCAATATGGAATTTTATTTCCATACACCTAAAATTGTTTAAATCCAATTTTACCCTTCGGTGAGTTTTTAGTAAATGACATGAAAGGAATCTTTTGTCATTTTTCGTACGAGGTACTTTTTTGACTTTTCTGACAAAAGTACGAGAAGAATGTTTTTTTAACTTATACGACATGAATGGATTTTTAAAACATTATTTCCAAGAATATTAATTTACAAGTTTTCAAGTTTATTTTTAATAAACTTCTTTTAGTTTATAATTTTATGACATGTTAAGAAAGGAAAACTATTTTTGAAGTAGAAAGGATATTTTCCTCAAGAATGGAGTTCAAGTGTTTTATCAAAATTATTTTCCATATAAGATAATAAAGGGTTATGTTTTATCCCTATTATTACATTGATTTGATTATGTTGTGATGGAATTATTTATAAATTCCTTTATCATATATGAATTGTTTTATGATGTCATGATGTTTAAGATTCCCATTTTTATTACATGGGTTATGCAATGATGTATGGTTTATGATTTTGTGGCACAAATAAGAATGGTATAATTATGAGATGGGTGGGACCTATATCTACCTCCAATGAATTGGGTAAAGATTTTATATCTCATGAGATAGACATGGCTGGAATGGTAGGTTATACCGGTTCATTGAAACAGGACTGAAACGAGGGTGACTCGGTTCAGAAATGGACTTTGTCCACTAAGATAGTCTTGGCAATGAGTCTTGACTAATAAGAAATGACTCTCTATGATTATTTGTGTATGACAAAAAGTATCATGTTTTAAGTTATGATTATTGGGATTCCATTTCACTACTATGATTTATCCCATGTTATGAAATTATGCTCTCTTTTGCAGGTTAAGATTTCCAAAAGTTATGTTCTTATGAATATGATGTGATTGATATTTCTTTTGTTTACCCTTACTTAGCATTTGAGCTCACCCTTTTATGTTTTCTTTTCCCCAGGATATAACGAAAGGTTTTATGTAAGAAAAAAAGGAAGATATTTATGGGAGATGTTGAAGATCTTTCACCATGATTAGAATATTACATTCCGAGTTTCCAAAGACACTAAACTATTACGGTCCTTATGTTTGTGTTTTTGTTATGTAATAAGTATTACGAAAAAGTAATGTAATTTCCTTGTATGTTAAGCTTCGAGTCTCTACAGGTATAGGTATGTTTCCTCTACCCAACCCTTTAATTTGAATTTTATAATTGCTTGATTATTTTAAAAACGTTTTTCCATAATTGCTTGATTATTGTAAATACTGGTTTTCTAATTACCACTAGCTTTTTCAAGGTAGAATTTAGGAATAATATAAAGCTGTTAAGTTTATAGGATAATAAAATTAACTATGATGACATTTTACTAGATGATTTGAATCTACATATACCTTTTAAAATAGAAGGATTATCACCTGACCATAAGTATAAGAATTTATTTTTACCGATCTATGTGAGAAATGATACATGTATCTCAACATATATCTTATTCATTTTACTTTATCCTCTTTTATTATAAAATAAAGAAAATATATGTCATGAAACATGATTTTTTAAAAATCCACTACCCTTTGAGAAATCCCTTCCAAAATTAATATAACAAGGACCTTCTATTCTAGTTATAGGTCCTTTACAATAATATTCATGATTTTATGGGATTAAAATGTATTGAATATAGTATCCAATGGAATAAAAAACTCATTATTTTCTATCTTTGGAATAAACATGAATCTCCCTTCATGTGGTTAGTAGAAAATTTTAGCTAAATCGATAGTAGGAAATGAAATTTCCTTCACTTTAAAGATGATAATATCCTCATTTTGAGAAAACATGATGTAAGAATTCTTATAAAAATATAAAACTTACATGAGTCGAGATACTCCTCATAGTGACCTAAATGAATTTTTTTTGGATATTCTCATTGGAAACTCAAAATTCATAGAGTCATGACACTTTTCTTGGTAGGATAAAATTCATTAGGTTAAGGTATATTTTTTTGATTTCCAAAATGCATTAAGCTGGGATATTCCTATTGTAATCCCAAATTCCATAAACTAATATAATTCTTTTGGAAACTATAAAATATTTATTTGAGAATCTCCACTAAGAAAATTCTCATTGGGTATTTGGTACTAGTTTCTTAACCTTATTATCTAATTAAATGGTATATTCTACAAGGAGTTAAAGTACGTAGTGTGGTATATTATATGTGACCTAATTACTCTATATAAAATAAATATCTATTTATGAGTTCCAAGTGTATAAGATTACTAGTTTATGTAATGTCCTCTCCTATAGTCTTAAACTAGGAAAAACTATAATATTTTCTCTTGTGTAGACTAATATGTATAAAAAACACTAATCTAAGGAAAAAAAATATTGATTTATGTTCTCATAGTATAAAAAATTATATCTATATCCAAATTCACCAATCCTACTATGAATACAAAATTTATTACATTCCCAATACCATATAAGAATTTAGGCCTAACACTTAAGGATGGGTTATCCCCTATTATCCCAATTATATGATGTCAAAAGAATTTAGTCAATAATTATTCTTAGAAAAAAACACCTTATATTGACTATTATTCTTAGTGATATAGGCACATGGAGTCATGATTCATCATTTGGTGATGAAAACATTGAGTTTATTATTCCTCTTTGCAATATAAACACCTTGAGCTGAGAATATAATCTTGCTATCCATAATCCATGAAGTGATATCCACCTATCATTGAAACATACTTTTGATGACACAACCCAAATAACCTGCATGAACAGTCAAGTAATATAAAAAAATGTTGTATATTATGTTAACATAATGTTCCATTCATTCTAAATGAATCTAATTTTATGTTTGAGGCATTTATTGGCATTCAAAACTTATATGCCATGAAATTTTCTATGATGAACAAAATATGAGCCTCTCATAGATGACATGAAATGAGATTAATTTTAATGTGTTTCAGACTCAATGAATAATACATAATTGGGATCCTTATGTGCTATAATATTTCTCATAAATCAAGGGGTAGAGACCCTTCAAAATTGTTTCCCAATCTAGTGACATGGTGGTGAGAACCTACCAATATGATTAGACTATGAATTTCATCCATTTATAGAAAAAATGTTTCTCTAGTAATGAGATCAATATAGAAAACTAAAAAAAGAATCTTTTGGAAATTTAATTTCAAAATATTTAATTCAACAAGCAGTAGTTTCAAAATTAACATATATGTACAAATTTATTGTCATTTTATGTTGGAAATATTTTTTACTAAATCCCAGTTAGTTCATTCCTAAAAGTGTTCCCATGCACCTGATTTAGGAGAATAACCTCCCATGTACCAAATCCTATGCCCTTACTTACCTAAAAAAAGAATCTTTTGGAAATTTAATTTCACAATATCTGATTCAACAAGCATTAGATTTAAAATTAACATATACGTAAAATTTTATTGACATTTTATGTTGGAAATATTTTTTACTAAATCCCAGTTAGTTCATTCCTAGAAGTGTTCCCATGCACCCGGTTTAGGAGCATAACCTCCCATGTACCAAATCCCATGCCCTTACTTTTAACACCTAATCTATCACACCATGATTTGTAGCCCTTGACATGTACCAAGATAAAACCATACATATCATACTACCATTACCTTAGATGAACCTATAAATTTCCTTCACATATCCATAAATGACCAAACCCATACTTGGGTGTTTTTAGTTTTTAATAGTGGTTATTGGTAATGGATGCATTCATAGGATGGTTTTTTACTATCAAGAGACCCCTAGATACCCATTTTAAAGAGCAACGAGATACAGAGTTTCTCTAAGATATCCTTAGAACATAGTGCTTTAACTTATATGCCTAGATCTTATATTAATTTATATAGGTTTTATATAAATAAAAACCAATGGGAATGTTTTACAGAAATGCCTAGCTTAGAACTATGGTAATTTTGGAATGAAACCCATCTTGAAACCATTCCCATCCCTAATGGGATGATATAGGTAAATAAATATACATCCAACATCCATTAATTTATATTCCTACCCAGACACTCCTATATACATCAATTTAGATTCCCATCTAGGAAATCTTTATTTATAGAAAATCCTTAGGTATTGATCACCACAAAACCTCATTGCATGGGTTCCCAACCACATATGATTTAACAAATTGGGAACTAATAATCATAGTTACACTTCTCATAGTTCTCATTCCTGGGTGCCAATTCACACATGTAACCCACCTGAGTAGTCAATCAGTTTGGTATCAATTATCATGGTGCCAACCACCAGATCACCTGTTCACCCATGTCACATACCTAGGTTTTCATTCACCAGAATCACCTCTTTGAGTTGCATTTTGAAAATAGGGGGAAATTAAATGTGTAAATTTCTATATGTAGATGCATTTGGTGGTTGGAGGTTACCCTCTATAGATTATGCTATATAAGAATGTTTTGGGTCCACTTATCTAGGAACTTGCATGTTTTATTTTTATGAATCTACTGTGGGAGGATTTGGGGAAGTTTGTGTTGTTTCCCATAGGTAAAAAGTAGTAGTAAACTGTAGGTTTGTGGGTTACAGGAAACTATAGGGTTTGTGAGTACAGGACAATGCATGTTTGTGGGTGCAAGAAACTTCTTATAGGTTTGGGGTTCGCTGGTTTTTAAGGAATCTACATCCTATAACCATGGTTTTAAACTGTGGCTATAGTTATAGTTCTATGGTTTTAAACTATGGATTAAGTTCTAGAGACAGAGTTTTAAAACATGGTTGTATGATTCAATAGAATTATCTATATCCATGGTTTGGAACTGTGGCTATAGCCATGGCCCCATAGCCCCACCAATATGAGCCATAGTTCTAAAACTGTGGCTATTACCTATAGACACAGTTTTTGGACCTATATCCATGGTTATAAACCTTATATATAACCAGAATTTCTATTAGTGAAATTATGTTCTTCAATAATATGTAGAAAAGTTTCTTGAGGAATAACTTTAGAAACTAATTCTTGAGTTATTTTATTATGATAATATTTTTCTAACAAATTTTTAAAATCAGTTTTAAAAATACATCTGAGGATGTTGGTTGAGGTTGTTTGGAAAAAAATGGATTAGTTTCAAAAAATTAACATGTATTGTTTCCTCAATAGTACAATAATTTTTGTTAAAAACTCTATAAGACTTAGAAGTGGTGGAATAACCTAAAAATATTCCTTCATCAGATTTGGGTGCAAACTTGTGTATATTATCTTTAGTATTCTGGATGAATACTCTACAACAAAAAAACATTAAAGTAAGAATATTTTGGTTTTCTTCTTATCCACAACTCATAAAGAGTTTAATTAAGAAAAGGTCTAATTAATAATCAATTTATAGTATAAAAAACATTACTAAATGTTTTAGCCCAAATTTTTTAGCAACTGAGTGTTTAATCAGCATGGTTCTAGTAATATCCTGAATAATTATATTTTATCTTATAACTACACCATTTTTCTGGGGGTTTTAGGTGCGAAAAAGTTATGTTCAATACCTATCTTAATACAAAAATTTTCAAAATAATAATTTTTAAATTCTTCACCATGATCACTATGAATAGTTATTAAGGAGAGGTTTTCCCATTTTTAACTCTATCTACAAAAGTTTTAAAATAAGTAAAGGCTTCATATTTATTTGTAAGAATATAAACATAATTATATTTAGTGTAATCATCAACTAAGATATATATATATATATATATATATAGTATTTTCCACCAATACTTCCAGTTTGTGTATAACCAAATAAGTCCATGTTCACTAACTATAAATAATTATATGTTGATACTTAATTAATATATTTAAAACTTGACTTATATTTTTTAAAATATTGATAGGGGTCATAGACTTTAGATGTATCAAACCTAAGTTTAGGTAGATCCTTATCAAGTCCTTTCTTAGTCAACTTAGATATTTTTATAAGGTGAAAATGTCCTAAAATTCTATTCCATACCCAATACTAATCTTCTATTAGACTAAGGAAAGATTAGTATTTTCTCTTAAGGTCTTCTAATTTTAGTATGTAAACATTCTCATTCCATTTGGAAGAAAGAATAAATTTATCCTTGAAACTATGTACTAAAGATTTATTATTCCTAAATATCCCAAGGTATCCTTTATCACATAATTGAATTATTCTTATAAGGTTTTTCTTAAGACCTAAAAAAATAAAACATTTGAAATAATAACTTTTCTAAAAAGAACAATATTACCTATTCTGATAATCTATCCTTGATTATTATCTTGGAAAGTTACCTTTCCAACTTTTATCTTGATTATCTTCTTGAAGAAATATTTGTTTCTAGTTAGGTTCTTGGAGCATCCAATATCTATGTACCATATACTTTTTTTTGGTACTATACTTGTTTTCCTGAAAATAATAAGATTATATTTTTAGAACCCAAACCTTCTTGGGTCTAGTATTGTTAGAAAACAAAATTTTAGGTAACCACATTTGTCCAAATTTGTTCTAGGAAAAATTTATTTCCTTAGAAAAATAAGCCTTATGAAATCCTAAATATTTTACTCTATTTAAGGAATAATTTTTATTCTAGTTCACACCACTTTGGAACTTAGAGAAAAGGTGTACTTTTAGCAATAAAATAATCATTATGAAAAGAGGTTTTATGTTTGTAAAACCAATTCCAGAACTATTACCATGAGGTCTAATTTGTTTATACATTTTTTAAATGTTTTTATTACTAGTGGTAAACTTTGATAAAAGTTTCTTCAAGCTAGAGATTTCAAATTTTATCTTTATAAATAACTTTTTATCATCACCAATATTAGTTTTAGAGATAAGTTTTCCTTGTAAAACATTCTTGTCAGAAACGACTTTTTCAAAATATTTTAAAATAGTATCTTTTTTAGAAATAGTTTAATAAATATATTTATAAAGATATGTTATTTCATTTTTTAAAAGAGATATTCTTTAATCTTACTTAGAATGTTTATCTTTGGTGTTATCATGTTTTTTTTCAAATCTTACAATTTTTATTTTCTAACTTTTTTTCAAATATTAATACCTTATCATATGTAGGTAAAGTATTTTCATCACTAGAAGAGTAAGATTATCCATTAGAATATGTATAACTTTTTTTATTATTACATTAATGATAATTATCTTTTAAAGATAAATTTATAATATATTTATCATTTTGTACCTTATCCATTAAATATTGATTTACCATGGGTACTTAAGTAAAAAGACCAGTGTTACTCTATCCAGAACATTCATTAGAAGAATAATTATCAAATGAATATACAACAATGGAACTACATTTATTATAATATTTCAAAACATTCATACCTTTATAATAGTAGTAATTATTGGGATTTCTATCTGAATTATTTTACTTTCTGTATTTTCTTTCTATATTTGGACCATCATGTTGAATATGTCCGATTTTTTACATTCATATCAAGTTACCACAAAATATTTCTTAACACCATTATCCTTATAAATTTTCTTGTATCAATATTTTAAATATTTCTTTCAAACTATCTTGTTCATCCTTCTAGCTAGATTAGAAAACCAATTCTCAGAATGTTCTGATGTACTAGAATCTATTTGAAAAACAAATTTCTTTTTCCTTAAAGATTTCACAATTAACTCAGGAGAATGCACTTTAGAAGAAATATTAGATTCTGTAAAAAAAAAGAAACACCACCATTTTTCTTTTCCTATTGATCAAAATCTCTCTTAATTATTACCTTACAATTCATAAGGGTACCAATAAAATCATCAAGAGTAAGATTATTTAACTTCCTCATATCACCCATAACCATTCTTTTTGATTCCCACTCATTGGGAATTATATCAATAACTTTTTAAAATAAAATCTCATCATCAATTCATTTTTCTTGAAGATATTGTAAAATATTTAAAATAGTCAAGAATATTTGATGCATCTTGGAAACTGAATATCCATGTAGAAAATCAAAATCTTGGTAATTGGCTCTAAGAATATCTCTTCTAGTTTCTATAACATTAGATGCACCAAAACGAGTTACTTCCAATTTACTCCAAACACTATTTGAAGATTCACAACAAGATATCCAAATATATATATTTCTTTTCATAGAACACAATTGAGTATTTATAACCTCGTAATTTAATTGATATTCTTTTTTCTCATCATTTTTAAAAGTATAAACTTCCTTATCAGGAATATTTTATCTTAATGTAAGTATAAAAAAGTTATCAACCCCAGTGTTGATCACAAAAGTTTTCATTATATCTCTCTAATATTCATAGTGATTCCCATCAATGATAAATGGTTGAATAGGATTCATATTTTCAATAGATCTAACATTCATATCTTCCATCTTAAAAACAATATAAATTGTTTTCTATAAATACACATTAGTGTAAAAAACTTTATAAATAGAATGTTTATATCAAAACTTAAACAACTTGAAACAATTAAAGAAAGTAAAAAAATAAGTAAGTATATAAGTAGTAGAAACCTTCTATGATACCAATTATAGGATCATAATAATTAACATATATGGATATAATTACAAGAGGGGGAGGGTGAATTATATTTTAAAAAATATTTAAACATGACAAAACAAAAAAAACCCATTTAAGTAAATTTATTGGACTCAAAATTAGTTCAATTATCAGAGTAAAGATCAAAATCATAATGGATCCAATTAATATCAGAGTATGTTTTATCATATTCAGAGTTATACCGATAAAAAAATTTCATATAAAGAATAGTATAAAGAATAAATTTCTATAATATTCACAACGAAATAGAAACTAGTAAAAATAAAAAAAATTATAGCTAGTAATAGTAAGAATGACTTACAAGATATATTAAAAGATTCTTCTCTTTTAACCTTAAGATTAAGTTATTCAATAACCTTGAATAAAGATATCCATAGATTTATACTTACTATAAAGTCTATATTTCCTTACTAGGAAATCCCTCAATATGATGATTAGAATAGCTCTATATTTCTATCATTGGAATCCCTCAATATGATGATAAATATCTATCTTATAATCCCTAGAAGCACTCAATATGATGGATCAGATTCACCATCTTCCTATCCATAGAATCCCTTGATTCTAACAATGATTAGAAGGTATTACAAAATAAAATTTTATAAATGAAACAACCTAATAAGTATTACTTAGAACTACGAAATCTCTAAAGAATTAAAAATACTAAGAATGAGTAGTTTATGATAAGAAAACTTTAAAAGACTTGTGTTGTGAATGAAATATTCTGCAGACTCTTAAAATGACCTATTACTTATAGCAGAACCTAAAATGGTTATATTTTTTAGTTTTTTTCAATGACCTTGTATAGATGTGACTTGATAGATCATAATGTTCTCGCAGAATTGAATGTATGAAACCATTTTTAACACCATTATAGTGCTATAAGTATTACTTACTATAGAAAAATTTCTATATATTACTATTATAAACATAGGATAGTCTAATGGAATTCCTTAAAAAATATCAATACAATAATACTTATGAGATTCAGTATAATTATTTCAATACCAAAATCAGTCTGATAGTCTTAAATATTGTCAGTATGATATACAAGACAAAAGTATACCTCCTAGTCTGATTAAAGGTAAGTATGATTGATCAGACACATACTCAATCTGATGATCATAATAAAAAATAGTAAGTTTCTATTAATAATACATTAGAACTTTTTCTATGTATGGTAAAATATAATTTTTTTATAAAAACACACTAAAACTCTTGGGACATAAAAATTAGTAAACATGTTTTAAAAAAGTCTTTGTGATTTCCAAATATAAAGGAATGAAAAAGAAAGACATAATAATTATGACTCAATAATGTGTATTTTGGTATTGAAATTAATTAAAAAAAAGGGTATTTCAATATCTGAAAGAGTTTTTTATATGTGTTCAAAAGTGTTTTCAAAGGGTTTTATGATGAAAATGTTCAAGAAGAAAATGTTTTATTCATGATATGTTACTTGATCATTATATAAAAAATGGGTGGGCTCTATACAGCTTACCCAATGGGTTTAGCCCCATTATTTCTCATGGGTGAGACCGATATAGCTTATATTAAGGATTAATTCCCATTATATATCATAAGAGAGTCTGATATATCCTATTGTTAAGCCCCATTATAGCTCACAGGTGATCCCAATATGGCTTATATAAAGGGTTGAGCCTGTAAGGACCCTACCCAGGTTGCCCGGAGCCGGTGCCTTATTTGATTACGTTGGAATAAAAACAAGGAATAAGCATCCTGAAGGACCAAGTAGTTTAGTATTATCAGAAACAAGATACATAAATAAGTTCAACATTACATCAAGAAAGGAAATACAACACTAATTTATTCCATTAGAAACATCCATGCCTCCTAGATTATGCTTGCAAGTCATTCATAACTTACTTCTTCATATCCTGGAAAAAATGAACATAAGAAAGGGGTGATCTCAAACACTCAGTAAGAGTAAGAAGTACAGTAGAATATAGAATAAACATAAGACATGGTGCATAATTGAAAACACATACCTTTAACAATAAACTTGAACACATTATGGTAGGAATATGAGCTGAGAATATAATGCCATAATAAAACATAATCAAGGGAATTCTACTAGTCGAATAACCACATGAACTTTCAACTACTAGCTTCATAATGAGGGAATCTAATATTCCAGATATTCTAAAACATTTTTTCAAGGCCTCGGCTAAAACGTCTAATGATTAATGTCTCTGCCAAAATCCATATATAACATTGGTAAAGGCCTCAACCAATTCCATGCCTATTTGTCTCATGAGACCTACCGATGCATCGAGGGTCTATAACGAGCCCCACCAGTCACATAATAAATCCAATGAATTACTCATATGAGCAAGGATAAACATAAACAACATATACATTCATATTGAAACTATCATATGAAATGTAACTAAATTTACCTAATTATTGAACATAAACACTAACCATTCAGAATAATATGGTGAATGGTTTTAGGATAGATCATCCAAAATAAAGTTATTCATAAACCATTAAATAAAATATGGTATATGAAATCATAAATTCTTAACCCTAACAATACATAATAATCAACAAGTGTGTTGAATCAAACAAGAATAATCTTCTAAAATCATTAAGCAATTCTTGTGATAAATACTCTTTTATTTTGAAAAGAAGAGTTCTTTTGGAAAAATATTTGTATAAAACCAGAAGTAAAGTAAAATAGTATTTCATGATAAAATCAGTGTTTTTTGAAGGATAATGGTTTCCAAAAATAGATTACAGCTTGCCCTTGAAAATAGATATGAATTTGAGAAATTCCCTTGTATCGGGCTCATATTTTTGGAAACAGTTTTGAGATATTCTTTTATAACATGTAAATATCCAGAAAATAGGGAAGTATTATGGTTGGTGTACATATATATAATACTCACACATAATTTATGAGGAGTACATAACAATACAAAATAATTTCATCGAGGAAATTAGACAATAAAAGTAACACGAATGAAAATGGAAGTTCGGGTTGGAAAACCCTTACCTTAACTCCAAACGTGTTCCAATCTTGAACTTAAGCTCATGGAATATGAAATTATAATTATTAATAACTTATTTAAGAACAAATTAGACATGTACTTATTTTATCATAATTCTGTTTATCTCATTTATACCCTTATTGCTAAGTTATTATATTGAATTTCGTTGTTCCAGGGTGTTCATTTTCTTTATTTTCATAATCGGTTCACTTGTTTTCAAGTAATATAGTTCATGTGGAATGGTTATAAATCTACAGTATTGGAATTATATATTATTTATGAACATATATAATTGATAATGGTCATTTATATAATTTGGTTACATGGAATGAGGATGAATCATTAGATGACAACCACTTCGATTATTCGGCGGTATTTGGATTATTATGAACTAGTTTTGTCATATAACTTAATTATATGTACATATTATGGTTAATGAATATTAATTATGTTATAATAAATATATTATAGTATGGTTCAACCATAAATATGGTTTCATTACCAGTAATGAATAATGAATTTAAGAATGAAACTTCATCGTCCACGAAGGCTATAAATTGGAACCTCATGGACGTTGATTTCGTTTATAACAATAAAAGGGAGGGAGTAAGAATATTTATAATGGTTATTACATTCACATGATATAATTATAGTATATAGATGATACTGGATTTAACATGATAATTTGGATAGAGGATGTGAGGTGAGGATAGAAAAATAAGATAAATTGAAATGAAACCAATTGAAAATGAAGGGTGCTTTACCTATTGAAATAACCTCCTTGAGAATCTCCTTAAGGGAAGGGGTTTTCGTCTTTTGGAAAGAACAAAAACTTCTTGGACGTGGGGAGAGACTAGGGAAGGGTAAATGAGCAGAAACGTGAGGGGATTCAAGGCTTAGAAGAGTGAATAGATGAAGGAGTGGTGAGTGGGTTTTATAGTGGAGGAGAGGGGTAAATTTTGAATATTTAATTCATTATTTTATTATTTACCTCAAGACAACCAAGAGTGTTGTTTAATGTGACCCATAATAGTAATATTTGCGTGTGAGTTCAAACCAAGTGTCCTTGCATCACTTGTGATGTCATGAATAGTGTATTTAACTGATAATTTGTATATACGGTATTTTATCGTATTTCACTATTTATAAAAAATTCTAGAATTTCAGAAAAATCTCAAAAATTCACCCCTACAATTTTTTGATGTGTAGAAATAAAAAGTGAACTCCATTTTTCAAAAATAATTTCCTAAATATTATTAATTTAATTTTGAAATAAATTCATAGTTCATTTGAAAAATAACAATCTTAGAGGTATAATTAATTTTATGTGACATTGAAAAATTAATTAAGATCCCATTATCATATTAACTTATGAAAATAAATTAATTTCATTATTTACTATTCATAAGGGCCACATTACTATTCATAAGGGTATGTTACTATTCACCACAAATCTAGTTTGTTCTTTCAGACTCCAAATGACTTATTGAACACAACTCTAGGTGACCATTTTTCGAAATTCAAAACATAGAAGAGGAATAGTTGTGTTTAATGGATAGATTATAAAATTGAATTATATATTTATTTTCAAAACCTTGGGGTGTTACATTCTCCCCTCCTTACAAAAATTTCATCCTCGAAATTCAAAAAATATTACCTAAAAAGATTCGGGTATGTATTTAACATAAGCTCCTCAGGATCCCATGTTGCTTCCTCCATCTTATGGTTCCTCCATAGAACCTTTACCAGACAAGTCATCCGATTTCTCAATACTTGTTATCTAGTATCAAGAATCTTGATAGACTCTTCACAACAAGATAGATCGGGCTCAAATTCTACTTCTTCATAAGTGAGTATATGTGTTGGGTATGGCATGTACTTTCATAACATTGACACGTGGAACACATTGTGAACCTAGGAGAGACTTGGTGGCATTTCCAAACAGTAAGCTATAACTCCAATTTGGTCTAAAATTTCAAAAGGTCCGATGTACCTGGGATATAATTTTCCCTTCTCACTGAATCGTATAATACCCTTCCATGGATATACCTTTAAGAAAATGTGATCACCTTCTTAAAATTCCAAATCCTTCCTTCATTTATCAGTACCTAGGGCCTTATGAAGACTCTTCTAGAATCGTGATGTAAAATGGGGATCAAGATCATAAAAAATTAATGAGGGTACACCATGAAGTCTTATAACTTCATTAATATATATTCTTGCTAAACGTTCAAGTGGTAAATCTTTCCTTATAGCAAGAAAATGTGTAGATTTTGTAAGACGGTCAACAATGACCCATATCGTATCATTCTATCTTGGATTATTTGGTAGACCCATGACAAAGTGCATCATAATATCATCCCATTTCCACATAGGTATATGAAGGGGTTGCATGACTCCACCAGGATGTTGTCTTCCTGTATTCACATGTTGAAAAACTAAACATCTCGACACATAATCATCAATCCCCCTCTTCATGTTTTCCCACAAAAAATGTTCCTTTAGATCTCTGAACATATTTGCGCTACCAGGGTGTATAGAGAAATTTGAGCTACGAGCATCATCCAATAATTCCCTCTTTATCTCGGGAATAGTGGGAACACAAATCCTTTTTCCGAATTTCAAAAAGCCACCTTCATATGTGAATTCAGTCAACCTCCAATCATTTATAGCTTTAATTCTCTTTTGAAACTCCTCATCATCATCCTGAGAAGATTTTATCTTTTCCAGTAAAGAAGGCTTGGAAACCATTTGAAAAATTAGTGACGTGTTACCTTCCTTGATAATTCCCATATCCATCTTTACTAGATCTATGAACAAAGGATCCGTTTCAACTCTCATCTTGTTCAGAATTCCGTGGGATTTCTACTTAAAGTGTCTGCCACCTTATTTGCCTTCCTAGGGTGGTAGTGTATTGTGCAATCGTCGTCTTTGAATAGCTCGGTCGATATTCTTTGTCTCATGTTGAGTTCTTTCTGTGAGAATATATATTTCAAGCTCTTATGATCTATATATATCTCACATTTCTTTCCATATAGGTAATGTATCCAAATATTCAGAGCAATGATTACTGCTGCTAACTCAATATCATGAGTTAGACAGTTTTGTTCATGAATTTTTAGCTTCCTAGATGCATAGGCAATCACTCGATCATTCTGCATAAGGACACAACCAAGTCCTTTCTTTGATGCATCACTATAGATAACAAACCCATCATTCCCCAATGGTAGGGTTAGGATTGGAGCATTCACTAACCTCCTCTTCAATTCTTCTAATAACTCTTCAAATTCCTTAGTCTATATGAACTTTACCCCTTTTCGTGTGAGCTTGGTCATTGGGTTGGCTAAACGGGCAAAGTTCTGAACAAAACGCTGATAATAAACTGCTAAACCAATAAAACTACATACCTCAGTTAGGTTCTTTGGAGTAGGCCGTTCTTGTACATCCTTTGTCTTCACAGGATATACAGATATTCCATCCTTAGATATAATGTGTCCCATAAAGGAAACTGATTGGAGCTATAACTCACACTTGTTGAACATACCATATAATTCATTTCTTCTTAGAGTCTTCAGAATGGTGCACAAATGATTTTCATGATCTTCATAGCTCTTAGAGTAAACCAGGATATCATTGATAAACACCACTAAAAAGTCACCAAGATATTCCTTGAAGACTCTGTTCATGAGATCTATGAAAATAGATGGTGCATTGGTTAGTTCAAAAGGCATTACTGTAAACTCATAATGCCCGTACCTGGTTCGAAATGCTTTTTTTGGAGTGTCTCCCTTTCTCACAAGCAACTGATGATATCCAGATCGAAGATCAATCTTCGAAAAATATTGGGCTCCATGAAGCTGATCAAATAAATCATCAATCCGTGGCAGAGGATACTTATTCTCTATTGTAATAGCATTGATTTCCCTATAATCAATGCACAACCTCATTGACCCATCTTTCTTCTTAACGAAAAGAACAAGGGCTCCCCATAGAGAAACACTAGGGAGAATAAATCCTTTATCACTCAATTACTATAGTTGTTTCTTTAGATCCACTAACTCCACAATGGCCATTCCATTTGAGGTATTTGATATGGGCCTTGAACTAGGAATTAAGTCAATGGAAAACTCAATTTCCCGATCTGGAGGATGTCCAGGTAAATCCTCTGGAAAGACATCAATATATTCCTGAACAACAGGTATATATTCTATTTGAATATTATTTTCCTCACCCAGAGTTATTTCATTCCCTTCCTCCATGATAATTGAATTTAGTTAAGCTACTGGTGGTGGATCTAGATAAGAATCAGGTGGTGACGTTTTTGCTCTAAAGATAAGGTACTCCTTATTATCATTGAAAATTGTAAGTTTCTTCTTATTACAATAAATTTTTGCATCATGGTCTGAAATCCAGTCCATACCGAGGATTATATAAAATTCAATCATTGGTATAACAATGAGATCAGTAGATAGAGAACATTTATATGCCCTAATGGGAACTGATCCACAAAACTTGGTTGCAATGATACTTCCCTTAGGATTTTTGACTGATAACTCCCCTGTTAAATCAAATTGGAAATATCTAAATTTCTTGGAAAACTGGGAAGATATGAAACAATGCGATGATCCAGAATCAAATAAAGCATTGGCTAAGTTTGATGAAACGATCAAAGTACCTACTACCACGTCATTCAGAACTTCAACCTCTGCAGTTGTGATTGCATAAGATTTTCCCTGATCAGTTGGCCTTTTATGTTGAATATTTTTTTGATGTTTTGGAAAATAATTATAATAGTGTCCCATCTCCCAAAAATTATAGCATTGAACATCATTGGCTTCTTTCTTCCCTTTGAAATCACCAGAAAGATGGCCTTTCTGACCACATTTTTAGCATTCTACTTTGCCTTTTAAGAATACACCAAGGTGTTTCCTTCCACAATTGTCACATGGTGGAAATTATACTCTTCCCTTATTCTCTATTTCCTTATTTCCTTTCACAGGGTTTTCAACATCCCCCTTTTTTTCTTGCTTTACCTTAAAGTCATAAAACTTAGAGAATTATTTTTATGTCTTGATAGCACATGAAACTATATCCTCATATGATGAAAAACTTTGGGAGACCAGTGCCCACTAGTGGAATCAATTTAGGCCATCAAAGAATTGATAAATTTTTCTCCTTGGATTTCTTATGTAGTCCACAACATGTCTTACTAATCTTGTAAAGTTAGCTTCGTACTTTGCAACATTCTCATCTTCCTTTTACCTCAAATTCAATAATTGCCTCTCCATATCTACTCTTTGTTCACGAGGAAAGTATTTCTCCAGGAAGTAGTTGTTAAAGTCCCTCCACTCCATCTCCTCTATTTCTTCCTCCTACTTTGTGTTTTGGATTAAGGACCACCACTGATCCACATCTCCTGATAGATGATAGTCTGCCATGAAAACCTTCTCTCTTTCATTAAATACCGAGGTGAGAAATATCTTCTCAAGGGAACATACCCACTAATCTGCTACAAAAGGGTTTGTAGTCTCATTGAATGATGGAGGTTGTTGTCGCATAAAGTGATCTAACATAGCTCCTCTATGTGATAGATCCAGATAATCCATACAGGTAAGGTTATTAATCATAAACTGAGTAAGTTTTCCCAGTATAGTTATGAGTTGCTCAGCAACAGAGATAAAATCATTATCTTGCATCGGAGGGAAATCCCTACAGGGGACACGTGTGTTCGTGCGGTTTCCATTCCTTCCACTTGGCGCCATATCTAGATAATGGAATACACTAGATTAGGTTATTATTAATAATGTATAATCTTAACTTAATAATAATTAGAAAAAATTGAGATCCTATGCAAGGTTAATCCCATATTCACCAAAATGGTCTCTTTGAGGAATATTTTACATTTAAATACTTCATAATGTCTTGTAAAGAAAATGTGAATCATCCTAAGAATATCCCCCAGGAGTGTTGTAACCAAGAGTGCAGCAAGTCCTGTTGTCATGCACCAGTTCCCGTTTGAGTCTAGCTCAAAGCGATGTTTTCGGGTTTTACCCCTAGATACATCTATGCCAAAGCCGCCTCTACCTGCTCGTATCCAGATAGGGATATATTTCTTGAAAGATCCACATAATCTACTACTTACCAAAATACCAAGATTTTATTTTATTTATATCCTCAAAGATTAACTTAGGTACTCTTCCCTAATTCTACATTTTCTAAATCTACTTTCCAAGTATTCTTCTAAACTTCCTCTGATACCAACTATAAGGACCCGACCCCAGTTGCCCGGAGCCGGTGCCTTATTTGATTACATTGGAATACAAATAAGGAATAAGCACCCCGAAGGACCAAGTAGTTTAGTATTATTGGAAACAAGATACATAAATAAGTTCAACTTTACATCAAGAAAGGAAATAGAATACTAATTTATTCCATTAGAAACATCCATGCCTCCTAGATTATGCTTGCAAGTCATTCATAACTTACTTCTTCATATCCTGGAAAAAATGAACATAATAATGGGGTGAGCTCAAACGCTCAGTAAGAGTAAGAAATATAGCAGAACATAGCATAAACATAAGACATGGTGCATAATTTAAAACACATTCCTTTAAAAATAAACTTGAACACATTATGGCAGGAATATGATCTGAGAATATAATGCCATAATAAAACATAATCATTGGTATTCTACTAGTTGAATAACCACATGAACTTTCAACTACTAGTTTCATAATGAAGGAATTTCATATGATGGACATTCTGAAACATTTTTTCAAGTCCTCGGCCAAGTCGTCTAATGATTAAGGCCTCGGCCAAAATCCACATATCACATTGGGAAATGCCTCATCCAATTCCACGTTTATTTGTCTCATGGGACCTACTGATGCATTGCGGGGCTATAGAGTGCCCCAACCATCACATAATAAGTCCAATGCATTCCTCATATGAGCAGGGATAAACATAAACAACATATACAGTCATATTGAAACTATCATATGAAATGTAACTAACTTTCCCCAATTATTGAACATAAACACTAACCATTCAGAATAATATGGTGAATGGTTTTAGGATAGATCATCCAAAATAAAGTTAGTCATAAACCATTCAATAAAATATGGTATATGACATCATAAATTATTAACCCCAACAATACATAAGAATCAACAAGAGTGTTGAATCAAATGAGAATAATCTTCTAAAATCATTAAGCAATTCTTGTGATAAATACTCTTTTATTTTGAAAAGAAGAGTTATTTTGAAAAAATCTTTGTATAAAACCAGAAGTAAATTAAGATAGTATTTCATGATAAAATTATTTTTTTATAAGGATAATGGTTTTGAAAAATAGATTATAGCTTTCCCTTGAAAATAGATATGAATTTGAGAAGTTCCCTTGTATTAGGCTCATATTTTTGGAAACAGTTTTGAGAGATTCTTTTAAAACATATAACTATCCAGAAAATAGGGAAGGGTTATGGTTGGTGTAAATATATATAATACTCACACATAAATTAAGATGATTACATAACAATATATAATAATTTCATTTAGGAAATTAGACAATAAAAGTAACCCGAATGAAAATGGATGTTCGGGTGGAAAACCCTTACCTTAACTCCAAACGTGTTCCACTCTTGAACATAAGATCCTAGAATAAGAAATTATACTTATTAATAATGTATTTGAGAACCTATTAGACATTTATTTAGTTTATCATAATTCTTTTTAGTTCATTTATTCCCTTTTTTCTAAGTTATTATATTGAATTTTGTTGTTCCAAGGTGTTCATTTTCTTTATTTTCATAATCGGTTCACTTGTTTTTAGGTAATGGAGTTCATGTGGAATGGTTATAAATCTCCAGGATTGTAATTATATATCATTTATGAACATATATAATTTATAATGTTCATTTATAGCATTTGGTTACATGGAATGAGGATGAATCATTAGATGACAACCACTTCGATTATTCGGCGGTATTTGAATTATTATGAACTAGTTTTGTCATATAACTTAATTATATGCACATATTCTAGTTATTGAATATTAATTATGATATAATACATATATTATAGTCTGGTTCAACCATAAATATGGTTTCATGACCAGTAATGAAAAATAAATTGAAGAACGAAACTTCGTTGTCCACAAAGGCTATAAATTGGAACCTCATGGATGTTGATTTCGTTTATAACAATAAAAGGGATGGAGTAAGAATAATTATGATGGTTCTTCCATTCACATGATATAATTACAGTATATATATGATACTATATTTAACATGATCATTTGGACAGAATAGGTGAGGTGAGGATAGAAAAATAAGATAAATTGAAATGAAACCAAATGAAAAATAAAGGTGATTTACCTCTTGAAATAACCTCCTTGAGAATTTCCTTAAGGGAAGGGGTTTTGGTCTTTTGGAAATAATAAAAGCTTCTTGGACATAGGGAGAGACTAGGGAAGGGTAAATAGGCATAACTTTGAGGAGTTTCATGTCTTAGAGAAGTGAAGAGATGAAGGAGTGGTGAGGGGCTTTTATAGTGGAGGAGAGGGGTAAATTTTTAATATTTAATTCATTATTTTATTATTTCCCTCATGAAAACCAATAGTGTTGTTTCATGTGATCCCGAATAGTAATAAGTGCATGTGGGTTCGAACCAAGTGTCCTTGCATCACTTGTGATGTCATAGATGGTGTATTTAACTGATAATTTGTATATATGGTATTTTATCGTATTTCACTATTCATAAAAAATTCTAGAATTTCAAAAAAATACCAAAAATTCACCCCTACCATTTTTGGACATATATAATTAAAAAGTGAACTCCATTTTTAAAAAATAATTTTCTAAATATTATTAATTTAATTTTTAAATAAATTCATAGTTAATTCGAAAAATAACAATCTTAGAGGTATAATTAGTTTTATGTGACATTGAAAAATTAATTAAGATCAAATTATCATATTACCATATGAAAATAAAATAATATCATTATTTACTATTCATAAGGGTCATATTACTTTTCATATTACTATTAATAAGGGTATGTTACTATTCACAAAAATCAAGTTTGTTCTATCAGACTCCAAATGACTAACTGAACACAACTCTAGATGACCATTTTTTGAAATTCAAATCACAGAAGAGGCAATGTTGTGTTTAATGGATAGATTATAAAATTTCATACTATATTTATTTTCAAAACCTTGGGGTGTTACAGGGCCCCATTATATATCATGAAAAATGGGTGAACCTAATATGATTATTAAAATGGTTGATCCCCATTATAGTTCTATAATTAATTAGGTAATTATTATGTTCTTTGGAGAATTATATTAGAAGTCAACCATATGGTTATTCCAATTGAAATGGTTTTGAAAGGGTTTTACTAATATAATTCTCTAAGTTTCTAAAAAAGGTTTTTTTTATTTTCTTATTATGGGTTTTAAAGGTTTTCTTTGAGAAAAAATATATGTGTGTTTTTCATGTGGAAATATTTTATTTCATATACACAAAGGACTTTGAAAATAAAGGTAAAAACTACATGGTTTTTATGGTTTTTCATTGGACTAAATAATTGTTTATTTTTTATATCCCTTACTAAGATTTTTTTCCTCATCCTAATTTTTTAAAAAACATTTCATAGTTTTTAAGTATGGGTAAGGGAATGGATAAGGTTAAGTTGAAAGTTTTGAATAATTTTCATGAAAATAAAAAATGTTTTATTTTAAAAGTTTTACATTATGTAAAAAATGAATACTGATCATAAGTATGCACGTTTTATTATATGGATCTGTTATGTATGTATTATGACCTAATTATCTAAAACTATAACCTTAAAAATATCTTCAAATGTTATAGAATAATTTATTTACTTAAAACTCAAGATTTATTAATGTTTAAGTCTAGATACTTATATAAGTAGACTTGACATAATTCAAATTATTGTATCACAATCATACCAGACAAAGAAGAAATCCTAAAGAAAATGAAAGCTAAATGAAGTAATACATATACCTTGATGTCTCATTTTAGAAGGAATATCTAAAATAATTATAAAACAAATGTGCCTATGCTTTTAGAAGGAATATATGAAATAATTATAAAACAAATGTGCCTATGCTTCCCAATAAAAACTTATATTTAAAGAAATTTTTTGAAAGAATTAAGAGTTAATCCATACATAAAGTTAAAAAGGGAATAATTTGATGGTTAAGAAGAAATTCTCAACCTTGTTTCTCTCACTAAGGAAAAAGAGGTTCCATATTATTCCCATATTATTTGTGTTCTATTTTTATGCTTATATTATAAGGAATTTAAACTGATGCTTATTCTCAAATGGAGAAAAAAATGAATAAAAGTAAGATGGAATAATTATTTTATATTTAAAAAATGACACCATCTTGGTATGATTTATTATTTATAATTCTAGAGATCATTTTATGAATTGATATACCTTGTTAAAGATAATTAAATGCGTCTCCTTGAGGGGGATAAAAGTGGAGAAAATACTTTAGAAGCTTCTAGATTCATGAAATTTATGTAAATATAACATTTATGGATGGAAATTTAATTTTAGTCATTAGAAAAGGTATGAATTATCATCATATAATTAATTTTTTTCAGGAATTTAACTAAAAATTAATGGGGGTGGGGGAAATTATTTTAATCAATTACAAGAAAATAAGAAAATTTAGAGGAGATCTCATGGCTATTTTCTAAAACCCACTATAGGTGCTTGGATTTTTTTTAAATGTGTTTTGAGATGAGTTCAAGATCTTAGGTTGTTATAGTAAGGAAAATAAAGTTAAAAATTATTGTTTACATATTTTGGCCTGGATTCTATTGAAAAACATTTCAGTGTTAAATGGTAATGAGGTTTATTATTTAGTGTGAGTTGGTATCATATTATAATAATTAATGGACATCCTTGATGTCTAAATTAAACCATCTTGTTTTCTACACTGAGCACAACACAAGTGGACTTCGATTGAAATAGTTGATGACACATTTTTTAATAATTAAGTGATACCATCCCCTCTAATATGATATGTAATTATTATAAACAATAGGGATAGAGAATAAAATGAGAAAGAAGAATGAAATGGACCCATCCATTTTTAAAATCCATTTTATAAGAGGCATTGAAGATAAATATAATGAGTTATATTAATGAAACCACTTTGTGTTTATATTAAATTTTTCTATTAATGAGGATCAAATTAATTAAGGAGAGTATAATGATTTCAATATGATGATGATAATGAGTTTCTTGTAAGTTTTTTGGAGTTCCCAAGCTTGATGAGAAAGAATTTATAATTCCATCACTATAATAATAGGTTTGAGAGAAATATATAAAGTACAAAGAAGAGGGTTTGTGGCTATATTGTTATATATTATTTGGAAAAGGAATTTTAGTTTCATATAACTTTAGAAGGAATCTTATATAACTTCTAAGTTTGTTACTCTGATATTTGAGAAATTCATTAGGAATATTGTATAAATTTTGCGAGGATGATCATATAAATTTTGATTGAACTCCTCATATGACTTTTGAGGATATATATTATATGAATTTTAAGAGAATATATATCATATGACCTTTTTTGAGGAGATAGTTGGTTGGAATTTTAGAAAAGGTATGAATTTTTCATGATGTTTTATACGAACTACACATATGAATTTTTGGTTAACTACACAAAAAATTGTCTAATTAATAACCATATAAAGCATACAAGAAGCCAAGCCACCATTGGACTCTATCCAAGATTAAATCCAAGATCTATCCAACAATGATAGTATAAGATGCATATCATATACACTATTTGGTTCATGCATGATAGAGTATGGGTGGGGAAAGTTTTCTTAGCATCAATATGTGAAGGTCAACACAATAGGCCATGGGAGAGAACTAAATCCCATTAGACCTCATAGTCAGTTCTAGGGAGCACATTTTTTTATACAGGAGTGAGATCTCAAGGAAATATTCAATGTGGGATAGGATAGGCACTACACTTTTCACATTTTAAAAATATAAAGACACATAATGTTATGTTGTTCCTCCCATTATCTTCATCCTCTAGTAATGTATTGAAAACCTATATAAAAGGTGTTAATAGATTAATTTGAATAAGAGAATACACATGATCAAATTCTCATGCCATGAATTTTTTTAAATAATACACATTTAGAATGGTTAAAACAAGGACATTATTTAATAGTTTTAATTAAATAAATTTTATTGGTTTCACTAAAAATAAATTCTTTCAAGTAAGGGAATATGATATCTAGTGGATTCAAAACATTTAAAAGTTCATGAATGCCTAAGTAGTTTTCATTTTATTAGAAGATTGAACTGAAGTACATGACGAAAAAACTAGGAAGTGAATAATGAAGAAGAATAAAGTTGAAGATGCTACATATATGTTTCATATCATGGGTGGTTTATAAGACTTTAATTTCATGAAATATTAAATGTAATGATTTCTATGTAGTGATGTTAATGATAAAAATATTATGATAATTGAAATGTCATTGTAATTTAATCTGATTTGAACAAGTTAAGAAGATGATGGTGTAAAATACTGTATTTTTAGAGTGGTATAGATTCTTTAAATTTCTATTTAAATATATTGTTTTATTCTAAAAAAAATAATTAAGAGTTTTAGGAAGGGCCTATGAGAATCATAGGCTTGTTTAAAGCTAGGAACTCTGGTTTTTAGAGGAAACAAATGAGGTGCATAGTTGGAACATTGTTAGTAGTAACCATGTGGATCAACCGTGTAGCCCTAAGAAGGTGGGACAAAATTTGAGAAGCTGTATGAGATATTACACATGAATGTGTGGGGGTACTATAGAGAAATACAGAGGTAGATGCACGAGATGAACATGGTTTTCTAAATCTTGTGCCTAGCCCATGCAAGGGGTGAAACCTTGGATAGCGATGGCACACAATTTGGCCTACCGTGCAGCCAAAACGTTTTCCCTTAAAAAATGGGTGAAACTACCATTCTTACCGTAATTAAATATTATCCCTATCTTTTTATTCCTGAATATCACAACACCTCTCCCCTCTCATTGAAATATACTACCTCTCAAGATAGGCTTTGATCCTACTTGCTTATATGATGTCTGAACCACTCACCATTCATCATGTTGGACCCTCTTGTAAAGTTCTTCAATCCTCAAGTTCTATTTCCTACTTTATATTTCCATATTTTTAATTATATCTATTTAATATAATATTCTCTATTTTAATGTTTTTTATATTCTTTCAATTTCTCCCTTTTTATCTTGAATCAAAATAAAATAATATATAGGGAGTCTACTAATAATATAAGGGAGGTGGTCTAGTACTTTTACCTTAATGAATTTTTATTTATCTTACATGCCATTATTCCACATGCTAGACCTTCCTCGAGTTTCCATAAAATTGAGTAAATCATTTTAAATTAATTAAACCTCACTAGAGATAATCCCTTATACCCTTGTTATTTTTAGACATTGTTTACCTCGGCGAGTACCACCTCTTTGGGAGGGTTATTAAATTCCCATGAATTTATAAATGCTTATGTGATCAAACCACCTTCTATGTGTTCTTATATTGACTCCTAATTGAAACGGTTAAATTTAATTATATGAATTTTAAATGTTTTGAAAATAATCCTTGTCTTATATTCAGGTATCAAAGGTAATGGGTTATTATTTTTATTAATAGACAATGTATATCAATCATTATGCAATGGTTAATGGAATTTTTGGAAATAAAATTTCATAACCCCTTAACATTGGATGTTGGAAATGGAATTTCACATATTTTATTGAGAAATTGGACATAATCATTCACACTCCTTGGTTAAGATGTTGGGCATGGTGACACACATCATTGATTTGAATTAACAAACATGACGTTTTGTATCCTCAGAAGAATACTCGACCAATGACCTTGTTTAAAGCTTACAACTCTTATGATTATTCTTGAACACCTTGGTTATATGCCTTAGGTCCTGAAAAGTACTACACACACACGCACACATGTTTATACACATACATACATACATACATACATACATACATACATACATACATACATACATACATACATACATACATACATACATACATACATACATACATACATACATACATACATACATACATACATACATACATACATACATACATACATACATACATACATACATACATACATACATACATATATACATACATAAATACATACATACATACATATATATATATATAGTGACACATATTCTGTGACATTCCAACTTGGGATGAAGTAGGTAGAGTCGATTGGGCATCCTTTAGGAACCTAAGATGACCTGGTTTCAATTATATCATTGCTTTATATATATTATAGTAGAACAATAATCATTTAATACACAAAATATATATTATTCTATATTCCATTGGTGGCGGGATAATGATGTTTAATCACACCCTGTTAGGGCACTGATTAGTACCCAAATAGACTTCATGGATGTAGGTAGGGATATAGGGAAGAATCTTTCTTTGGATACCTATATTTTTGTGCTAGGGTGAAGTACATAAGAATATGACCAAGATTATGTACAAGATACTATTGGAGATGATTTTTAATCTTTTTGTATAAAATGTTGTATATTCCTATTGCTCTCTTCCCCTTGTATTCTCCTTTTTGTATAGTATATAGAAATAACATCAGTTTTATATGAATTGGTTTTTATTGTTTTTTTCTTATATTTATCTGGATGGTTCACTAATGTTCATATCTATTCAATCTTGCTTACTTTCATTATACTTATTTATTATATAACACCACACCATTTTTATTATGAGGTTATAGTCTCCCCACCATACCATTACATACCCTTTATTCTAGTTGGTATCCTCTAGCATACAACGAGGTTATCGTGAGGTCATATGGCCAACTAGACATGCAACTTATTTACGAACCAGACCCAGGACATCACAAAGTGGTATCCTAGATTTCTTTTCTTTTATTATTATTATTATTTTGGGATGGTAGAAAGGAGAATAGGACATGTCAAAATTTGGCAATGATCGTATTCTTTAGTGTATCTAACCCATGTATAGGAAAAAATAAAAGTTTCTTAGGATATGACTTACTATTATTGTTTTCACATATTACAGTTGTAATGATTTCACCATTGGTTTAATCACATGAGTTGTGGAATTTATTATCATTTTGGATTCACTTTTAACTCTTGGTCTAATAATGAATGGAATTATTTTATAATGCACCATTATAGAAACCTAACTATTTATATTCCATGCATATTCCATGCTATTTTTACATTACTACGTGCATTACCTACTACATCTTGTTGGTTCCTTGACTTTGATACTTGTATTTGGACTAAAATTTCTTGTAGAAAAATGATAAATAATTGGATTAATTAATATTTTTTCATCAGCCTAAATGGGGATTTCACAAATATATTGATCATGAAACCTTAATTAACCTGTCATGGCATGTTGAGTCATGGACCATTGGTATCATGGGATGAAACATCAGTGGTTAAAATTAAATGGATTAAAATTTCAATTTAAAGATTGTGTGTGCCTCTATAAATTATGAATAATGATCCTTAACCTTCGATAAATTCTAGTTGTAGTTACATGTAATAACAATTGAAACTTATAAATCATATGAATTTATAATTTTGGAATAGAATACACACCTAAATAGATCAAAATATACATATATAAAATGAAAAATTGCAATTCTTGAATGAAATAGTTACTGCTAAATGGGGATTCCAATTGAAACTTAAAGGGTGTTTTCCCTTATAACTTCCAATTGAAACTCCATATTTTGGGAGCTATAATATGAAATAGAGAACTTAACCCTGATCTGACCTTAGTAGTGGGTAGTAGGGAGTGTCTCTTATGACCTTTATGATCTTATATATCACGTTTACCAGGCTTTAGGAGAAAGAAATTGAGTGTATAATTTTTCATAGGAAGTCTTGTAACTATCATATTAATTTATCTATGATTATTCATATATCAAATCCTATTTTGAGGTATTAATTTTCCATTGTAGAAAGATTCCACCACAATGTCCTCAATTCATGTGCTAAGAATGTGAAAACAACCATGTTTTAGAAGTGGTGCTCCCTTAGCCATCAATATTACCTCATATAGTACCACTTGTGGAACCTATTTTTATTCTTGATCTAGGAACCAATGCTCAATTCTAAGAGATATTATTATAGCTAGTGTATTATATATAGGGAGCTCCACAACCTATCAATATTATGGAAATCTTGACTATAGAGTTCCGGTAGTATCATCCACCTATTTTTTCTAGGGATGGTGGCCCCCCAGGCCATTGAGTCATCGAAGTAAGCTATGTTATCTACCTTTGATAATTTGGTGATGCCTTTGTAAAGGATGGTCAAGCTCACAACTTAAATGATACATGATTCTTCCAAGAATTTATGGGATGTTATTACCCAATTAGATAATCATGAAGGTATGGTCTTGAGAAACTTTCAGATGGTCTTCTATGACTACTTATTTCCATATACACTGAGAACTAAATGATAAAGGGAATTTATACACTTAAAATAGGGTGCTATGTCCATGATGGATTATTTATATCATTTCACCAAGATCCAATTTTTTGTACTGCCTCTTTTTGGCGATGAGTTGATGATAGAGATATGGTTTGAGGATGGACTAATGTATACCATATAATATTAAGTTAAAATAATTTGGTTGAATACTGTTTCTAAGAGAGTAAACTAGACCCTAATCACTGAGAACAATATGAGAGAATCTGAAGGTGTGGGCCAGGGTGGTTTAGAACCAAGTTAGGGAAGTAGTTTATCTGGTGGCATAAAGCGACACCTTGAGTTTTCCCATGGGGGATGTGGCAGTCAGACGAAACACACTGATAGTTATGTGACACGTCATCTATGTGTGAATTTGGGACACATAAAACCCCAGTGAAAAAGTTACACATTTTTTTTCTGATACTATGATAGGATGGGTCTCATTTAGTGTCTTTGTAGAACCTTTACTCCAGTAACTAGTGAGAGGATATCTACCCTGACTCTATGGTTAGGAGTGGTGCTAGAAGCTCCTCACCAGGTGGGAAGCTGGAGAACTACCAACTTTTTAGGATGATGAGGTTTTTGTAGCTGAGGTAGTTAGACTTTGGATATTTAATGCTAGTATAAAGTGTCTTCTCATGGTAGTTAGGCTATAACTCAAAGCCATAGATTAGGCCAATTGCATGCAGTGATACCTATACCAGAGGAGAATATTTTTGAGACTCCTATTGTATGATGTACTATTTTAGTAGCCTATATTTTAGTGTCTACATTATTTGACATAAACGCTTCACATTCATTCATGTATAAATATACTATAGAAATACTTAGTCCTAAGAATGAGAATTTATGTAGAGTGATGACTCTTGACACCCAAATAGTGATTCAGTCAGAGAGTGTACGTCGATGTAAGGAGTGTTCCCTTGAGATAGGTGGTCATATTTTCATATGGAATTACTTTTTCCTTGATATGGAAGGCTTTAATGTAATATTTTGGATGGATTGGTTAGTCCCTTATCGATCCTATATTGATTTTTATCAATGATGGGTGACTTTACTATCACTTGAGGGACATAACTACATTCAAAATGGATAATAGGATGTCTAAGAGAGTCAATACAGACCTAAGCATTGTGGCATGGGTGAAGTGTTAGACCATATTTCTAGTCTTTTTCTAAGTGACCAGGAAACACATCAGACAAATTTCCCTCTGACAGTGGATCATTTTAGGGATGTTTTCCATGATGATTTTTCTTGTTTACATTATAAGAGATAGGTTTAATTTACTATTGATATAGTTCTAAGAGAAACACTAGTGTCTATTCCTCCTTATAAAATGACTCCTACTAAGATGTAAGAAATCAAGAGATAGTTATAGGACTTGGAAGCTAAAGTTTTTATCAAACCTAGTACTTCATCATGGGGTTCACTCATGTTTTTTCCAAGAATGTAGATGATACCCTTTGACTATGCATGGATTATCAGAAATTGAAATAACATATAGTAAAAAAATATTATCCATTACCAAATATATATGACCTCTTTGACTATCTTTGAGGAGGCCATTTTTTCTCAAAAATTGATTTGAGTTCAGGCTACCAGGAGGCATAATTCAGAACGTCAGATATACCACTTACAATATTCCATAGTAGATATAGATTGTATGAATATTTGGTTATTCCATTTAGTATCAAAAATATTATAATAGTTTTTTATGGCCTTGATGAATTAGGTTTTCCACCAATACTTGGATTTTTTCACTATGGTTTTCATGGAAGATATCCTAGTTTATTCTCATACTCATCAAGATCATGATAAAAACCTTAAAATCATATTTAATACACTGATAAAGCATAAGTTATATGAAAATCTCATAAAATGTCTATTATGGGTCAATAAATTTCACTTCCTATGTTACATAAACTTAGAGGTAGAAGTTTCTATGGACTCATATAAGGTGAGATCCATGGTTTCCTGGGAGCATCCCAAGAACATATTTGACATAAGAAGTTTCTTAGGGATAGCTGGATATTATAGGTGCTTTATTTAGGATTTATAATGATTTGTAACACCTATTATAGGCTTGAAAAAGAATTGGAAAAAGTTTTCATGGTTTGAATTTTGAGATAAATCAATTAGGAATTGAAAGGTTGATGGACTTTGGCATCAATCCTGATTCTTCTAGAGTTAGGAAGATGCTATACAATTTACTATGATGCATCATAAATTTAACTAGGATTAGTTCTGATGTAGGGAGAGTGAGTCATGGTGTAATGGTCTTGGTAGTTAAGGATGCATGAGAGTAGTTACCTGACACACAATATCGAGTTAACAACTATGGTTCATGCCTTATTTTGTTGGAGGCATTATTTTCTTATAGAGTGATTTTTTATACACAGAACATAAAATACTTAAATAAATATTCACTCAACATGACTTGAATATCATAAAATAGAGATAGGTTGAATAACTATAGGCATTTTAATTTTATATTTCTTATACACCTATGATGTCAATGTAGTGTCTGATTCTATGAGCTAAAAGACTCATATATAAGTGGTCCATGAGGAAATTAGTAAATGGTAATTGATGGATATGTCTTATAAGATGAATTTAGAGTTGTGGGACCATTAGTAACATCATATACTCACGTTATTACTAGTGAAGTCTTCACTTATAGATAGAGTGAAAATGAGGTTGTTCTCTGATACAAAAGTCTTGATCATATAAGAGTGTGTTTCAGGAAAGGATCCACTACCTAGTTGGGTTGATGGTAAGGATGAGATCATGCTTATTCATGGAAGTATTTGGGTTTCCACCAATGTGAAAGAGGAATTGATGTGAGAATACCATGCCTATTATTGGGAAGTACATCCCAGTCTTACCAAAATGTACCATGATTGACACCACTAGTATTGGTGTCTGGGATGAAATGAGTGATAGCTAGTTTTATTACTCGGTGTTCCACATGTCAGTATGTGAGGTTAGAACACTAGAATCTAGTAGGGTTTTTTCATAATTTTCCCATTCCTAAGTGTAATTAGGTCAATGTCACCATGGATTTTGTGATGGGTTTACCTAGTTCATCTTGAGACAATGAATCAATATTTATTATCATAGATAGGTAGAAAAAGGTTTCCCCTTTCTTACCTATTATATAAACCTTTTTAATGAATAAGATAAGGGGTCTATATGTTAAGGAGATTATAAACATTCATGGAGTTCTACATACCATTATATCAGATAAAGATTCTCATTTCAGATCATGGTTTGGGTAGGGGTTATATAAGGCTTTGGGTTTATAGGTACTTATAAGTATATTATATCATCCAAAAACTAATGAATAGTATGATAATACAATATAGGTGTTAGAGGACATGCTCTGAGAATGTGTCCTTGATTTTAGAGGGTCTAGGAAATGAAACTTACATCTTTATAAGTTTTATTATAATAAAATATTAAATCTACTATAAATATCACTACTTATAAGTCCCAATACAATATTTCATTTTGTTTACCCCTATACTCATTAGAGCTAGGATAGATAGTGATACTGGGACCACATCTCGTTCAAGAGACATCCGAGAAAGAATATATTACCTGGAAGAACATGAATATAGTTTAGTCTAGAAAAAATTCTTATATTGACTATAACTGATGAAATCTAGTGTTTGAGGTGGGATATCAGGTCTTCTTGCATGTCTCACCAAGATTTGGGAATAAACACATTCAGAGGAAGGGTAAGCTATCACCTCATTTCATCAAACCATTTGAGATACTAGAGAGGGTTGGACTTGTGGCTTATCAGGTCACACTCCCTTGGATATATAGGTATATACATGATGTTTTTCACATTTCTTAGTTACATCATTATCATTATGACCCACCTAATATCCTTTAGTTTAATGATGTTGAGTTAGATATTGATTCTTCTTTTGAGGAGTATCAGATACATATTGTTGATTGTAGTACAAAGACTCTCTAAGGTAGGTCATTTCCTCTAGTTTAGGTGTTATGGAAGCATGAACATGTATAAGATGATACCTATGAGTGATAGGCCTATGTATGTGCGTAGTGGTCAAAGTTATTCTTAGACAATGCTTATCCACCCTTGTAAGGAAAACTTAGGGATAAAATATTTTAAGGATGGGAGGTTGTAAGATCCTTTATTTTTAGAGTGGTACAATCTCTTTAAATTACTATTTAAATCTATTTTTTTATTATAATAGAAGTGGCTAAGAGTTTTAGGAAGGGTTTGGGAGCATATGAGGCTTGTTCGAAGCCCGATGCTATGTTTTTAGAGGAAACAGATGAGATGAATAGTTAATACATTGTTAGTAGTAATTATGAGGCTCAACTATGTGGCCCCAAGGAGGTGGTGCATGGTTTGAGAATCTATGCAAGATAAGATGAACAATAATATGGGGGTTCTGTAGAAAAATGAAAAGGGAGACATACAGTCTGCACACAATTTTTTAAAGTGTGTTCCTATCCCATGTAAGGGGTGACACCCTAGACAATACTGGAACACAATTGGTGCATGGTTTTATTGATTGTGAAGACAAAACATGTTCCCTTAAAAAATGGGTGAAATTATCATTCTCCCCACCCTTCCTTTAAATATTCTTCCTACCATTTCATTCCCAAATCTCACAACACCTCTCCCCTATTATTGGAAGATCCTCCCTCTAAAGCTAGGATTTAATCCTGCTACCCCATATGATGTCTAAATCACTCACCATTCATCTTGTTGGATACCACTTAGTATGTTCCTCAATCCCCTTTTTTATTTTCCTGGTTTCTCCCACCATCTTCAGTGTTATATCCATTCAAGCTAATACACCCTATTTTATGGTCGTTTGTCCATTCATATAATTTCTCCCATTATTGAATGAATAAGAAGATAATAAAGGATAAGGATCATACTACCAAGATGAGGTATGTAGTCTAGTAATTTCCCTTCAAATCCTTATTATTTATATTACACGTCATTGTACTACACACTCGACCTTATATGAATTTCCATAAAATTGAGTAAATAATTTTAAATTAATTAAACCTTACTAGAGATACCCCCTTATACCCATGTTATTTTAAAAGTTTATCAACCTCAGTGAGTTCTGCCTCTTTGGGTGGGTTATTAAATTACCATGAATTTATAAATGCTTATGTGATCAAACCACCTTTGGTCCTGTATTAACTCCTAATTAAAATAGATAAATTGAATTAAATGAATTTTAATTGGTTTTTAAAACATCCATAGATTACATTAAAGTATCAAAGGTAATTCCTTATTATTATTATTATTAATAGACCATGGATATTGGTTGTTGTGCAATAGTTAAGGGAATTGTTGGACTTGATGTTTCATTGTCCTTTGACATTGGATGTTGGACATGGTGTTTTATATCTTTTATTGAGACATTAGAAATGATGCTTCATGATCCTTAGTAGGGATGTTGGGCATTATGGCCCAAATCATTGATTTTAATTGACAGACATGACGTTTTGTATCCCCAAATGAATTATAGGCCAATGCCCTTATTTAAAGCTTGTGACTCTTATGATTATGCATGGACGCCTTCGTTATATGCCTATAATCCTATAAAGTACTAAATATATATTCATATATCTATATATGTTTATAAATATAAATAAATAAATAAATAAATAAATATATATATGGTGACACATATTCTGAGACATTCCAACTTGGACTAAAGAAGGTAAAGTTAGACAAATGTCATTTAGGAACTCGAGTTGATTTGGTTTTAGTTACATCACTAATTTATGTTTATCATATCTACAAACTACACATTTTATATACACTACCTATATTATACTATATTTCTTTGGTATTGTCCTATTGAGTCTTACTAACACCCAGTTCGGGCCACCGATTAGTACCCAAACAGACTTCATGGATGCATGTAGGGACAAAAGGAGGCATCATTCTATAGATTCTTGATTTTCTATGCTAGGATGTAGTACGAGAGAAAATTAAAGATATTATTCTCATAATGATATTGAAGATAGATTTTAGTCTTTTTGTTCATTTTTTATAACATGTTTTATATGCCTATTTCTCTGTTCCCCTTGTATTCCCATTTTTGTATAGTATACAAACAAGACATAACTTTTATATGACATTGGTTATTATTGTTTCTGTTGTTATATTTATCTTAATGGTTCACTATTTCTCCTTTTTATTCTTTCTTAATTTCATTGATTATATCTATTTATTATATAATGATGTTACAATTTGATTACAAGGGTATAGTCTCCACACCATACCATCACAGACCCTCACTACTATTCAGAATCCTTTAACTTATGGGAAAGTGTGCTTGATTCCATGTGGATAACTGGACCGACCACTTATTTATAAACCATCCTAGAGATGTCATAGATAGTTCCACATTGGGTAGAAAATATCAACATTATAGTGAGCTGAAAGAAGGTCACTTGTATAATATATCAATGTAATCAAGGACTTGTATAAAGATAACCAACAAACTAGTGAATTACATAAAGGTCATAAAAAATTCCATGTGAATGTAACTTAAAAATTAAGTGACATAATTGGAAAAGGGATATTTACATGGTTCAAAACCATGGAAATAGTCCCCAAAACTGTGGCCATAGGCTACAACCATGGTTTTGGCCAACTATGGCTGCTATTGCCATGGAAGTAGGTCCCGATCTATTTCCACAATTTTGAAAATTGTAGAAATAGTCCTCCAAAGTTGACAACATGGTAGCTGACCTACATCCACATTTTAAAATGTGGCTATATGTGGCTATTAACACAGTTTTAACCATGGAAATATCCTCGGAAAACCGTGGCAATATATTAAATAAAAAATTTCCCCATCAGGTTTTGATCCTTGCACCTCCACATTTCTATCCAACACACTTACCACTACACCACATGACACTTCAGGTATATATATATTAATATAAACCATGGTAATAGCCTCAAAACCATGGTGGTAGGTCTTCCCGCCAAATTTTCGGTGGGAAATTTTTTTCCCGCGGAAGTACAGGAACCCTATTAACACGGTTTTTGAAAACCGTGGCTATAGGACATCAGAAAATTTGGCCTATAGCCATGGTTTTATAACCATGGCTATAAGACACAAAACTGTGGCTATAGCCATGACCTATAGCCATGGTTTTCAAAACCATGGAAATAGGCCACAGAAAACCATCCTATAGCCGTGGTTTTAAAACCATGGATATAGGCCACAGAACCATGGCTATAGCCACCTATAGCCATGGTTTTAAAACCATGGCTATAGGTCCATGGTAGTAGCCTCATTTTCTAGTAGTGTGATCTATATAAGGGTAAATTGAAGTGTGGTGAGCTACATGAAGGTAAAATTTAATATGTGTAATAGTAATAAAAAAGGCTACATACATGCCTTTATGATATTATGTAAAGGTATTTGAGAAATACCATAGTGATATGTAATCGAGTCTCCATGAATGATAAAATAAAACATGAGAACAAATGGATTCTTGAAATGATAAAATTTAATGAAAGAAGTTAAAGAAGAATGAATATTATGATAATCTTAATATTATGCTGAGTGGTTGAGTCTATAGTTAAACTATTACAAGTGTTTGAATAAAGATAATTCCAGAGATTATAAGATTTTAAAATATAGAGAATGATAATTTTCTAAACTAAATTCCATGTTACCAAGAAATAAAATAAGTGAAAATGTGGAAGAATAAAGATTCTGAGATTTCTTAAATAAATGATATTTATGTGAATTTGAATATTTAGAATAATATTCACATGAAATGAATATTAATAGGAGGAGAATGAGAATGAAGAAGAGTTAGACTATGTGCTAATGAATATTCTATACATCAAAAATAGAGAAACATAAATTCAACTTTGGGTGTATCTACTCATTCTTTTTAGTTGAGGGAAGAATAAGTCCTCCTAGTTCAAATCCTATATACTAAAGATGAAGGAAAATAAGATGAGAAGATTTTATGGAACACACTACTAGTGGTCATATTTAGGTTTGATTAATTGAGAAATCCATAATAAAACACTCTACTATAGATGTATAAATAAAAGTGAAAGAACACTAAATATTTCTAAAGCTTGAGGTAGACAACATGATTGTTACTGTTGAGGAAGGTGATAACCTACACTTATTAAGAGGGAAATGAGGCTTTACTGCTGATCAATTTGAATAGTAGTAGACCGATTCGTACATTTTAAGGAGTTATAGAGTAGTAATCCATTGATTAATTTGTACCTATTCAGTACTAGTATAATGAGTTTAAGTTCATACCCTTACTCACACTTTTTAGATAATAAGAAGGAATATGTGTGCATGAGGAATAAAAATCATGGTACAATAGGGATGCAGTCATCCTTAGGGAGTATAACATCAATAAAAAATCTAATATTATCTTATGTTACTATAATATTCTATAACTATTTACATACTAACCAATGGAGAGGTAAAGAGAAATATAGAATCACTCACTAAATAAGTGAAGAGGTGACAAAGGGATGAAAAGTGAAATTGGTGTAAAAATTATTCCAACACTAATTCAACCCCCTTATATATTGGAAACATCCCTATGTGATCCTAAAAGTATTTATTATAACCCTATGAGTTGGTTTTGTATTTATTGACAATATAAGTGTAAGATGGACCAAAGTGATTTATTGACAATATGTGTTGAATAGATTTGTTAAAAATTCCTTAAAATAAGGATTAATTCTTGGAGTATTGTTATTGATTCATTAAGTTTATAATGGTTTAATAAGAAGTTCAAAAACCATTGAATTGAATCTATCAATAGGACATAAACTAAATTACAAAACCACAAGCTACAATGTGGTATTTGGTTGATAGAATTGTCCACACCTTAGATCCCAAGGATATTCTATAAGGAAAGTTTCATAAGGCCATAATGAAGTTGGTTATTCCAAAATGAAGGCCACATAAAGGTAACAAAGGAGCATATATAACCTACATAAAGGTAGCTCCAAAGATAGAAAATCTATGCAAGATTAGAGAAATTTTCCCACACCAAAATCCAGTAGGTCTATGCCACAAGGGTTACATGAGGGTCCTCACATAAGGGTATATCCTATCCTTCAAAAAGGTAAAAATTGTTTTGAAATTTTCATAAAGGTCACTATATATTTGGATGTCCTTCGTAAAGGTAAACATGGATGTGTTGCATTGAAAGATATTAGGTTATTCCATGGGATGACTTTAGATGTCCTATATAAAGGTAATGGATTACTTGTATTATAGTACACTAAAATGTAAATAAGATTCATGTGAATAAAAATGACTAACTATGAGCCACCACTCCATAGTGGAATCTATAGTGGAAGTGGAAGATATTGATTTTTTAGGATTCCTATGCTATGTATAAAGGGATACACCATAGTGACATTGAAAGGGAGATGCCCATACTGTAGAATCTTTTTCTACTTAAGACCCTTTGATACCACTTTATGGGTTTGGGAACAATATAAGTGATTATCGGGGTAGATCTTGACTAAAAAATGTTATATTCAGTTGATCAGTCACATATTGTACTAGATTTAAATGTCACGAACAATGAAATTTTTCTAAAAAACATTAACAAAAAAGGTCACTAGAACCAAGAGAGGATCTTTTGAAATTAAATTTAAAATTAATTTAAATAAATCATAATAAATAATACCTATTTCCTGAGATCTTTCTTTGAAGTAGATATTGATCATATAAAACCCTTTTAATTCAACTTTCATTTCTTTTTTAGCATCCAAGTGTAGAATCCCTCTAGACATGATCCACATGTTCTCCTATGATTATTGAATATCATTAATGGATTGATGGGTGTAAGCATGAAAGATTGATCATCTTGAGGTTTTCATATTTATCAATGTGAATATTCATTCTAGATTGATGAACCATCCTTGAAATATTTTTCTTGAGATGATGGAGGAGGAAGGAGAATCTGTAGAGGATTCTTCAGTCTTGAGAGAGATCTTAAGATTTTGTTGTGCACAACGATTCTTAATTTTTTTTGAAAATCTACACAATTGAAATAATTATCTATTTATAGATATAAAGTTAGGGTTAAAATATTATTTAATTACATGATATCCCTTAATTAATATATTAAACCATATATGATCCCATACTATGTAATAATAATAATAATAATATTATTATTTTTCTTACGGTGTGCACTAACTGGCGCAATGATAAATACTATTTTACCAGCCTGTAAATTAATATTTATGACTGTACATGATCTTATTCCACTAATCTTTCTTGGTATTTATTAACTAAGAAAATAAATATTTATTCATTAAATAAATAAATAAATATTTTATATCTGAATAATTAAATTAATTACCTTGAGAATAAATATTTATTTAATTTATGTGATCAATAATTCTTGAATAAAATTATTTATTGATCTTGATAATAATATTTATTCCAAAAATTAAATTCAAATATAATTTAATTAATATCAACAAAAACACTGAGTGTGTGACCCTATAAGATTCTTTCTCATTGACATTAGGTGGGATTGACTAAATTCCAAGATTACTATCTAGAAATGTGTCAAGGAACCCAAGAGAAAGAATTTAATGTCACAACATTGATAACCACATAAGAATTCTCACTGTGTAATATAATACCCTTTTCATAATAACTCATCAAGCATGTTGCACACTCATATCACCAAACTATATATTTGATATGTCTTTCTTTGACTATCTGAAATGAACTCATCGTTACACCATTAAAATATAATTTAAATCAACAATAATATTTTAGTTAAGGTTTTAAGATATCAACCTCCATATGTATGGAATGGATAAATCATTCCTTGAATTATTCATCAATAACTTTTCATTCACGATGGACCCAACATACCCTAATTCTCATGAACATATGGAGTCATGATATTTGATATTAAATCTAAGTGTGTGAGTCACTACCAACATTAATAATAATCTTAAATTCTAAGGACCATTAAGAACACTCACATATAGGAATATCTGATAACACATAAACATGTAGAATATCTATTGGCGGGTCTGTTCACATAATATCTAATCTTAGAGATTACCAATTGTGAACTTCATGAAATAAATTCTCATATGCTTACGAGTACTCAAACCTTATAATCAATATACCATGTACCCCATCATAGAATGTTACTTGACCATATAACTATGTTTTTAATATCATTATGGAATTTCAAAGTTCTCATCATAATGGGGAAATGATATGACCTTTTCAATGCAATAGATACTCTTGAAAATTATTACATTAATGTCACGAAGAACTATGAGTGATATATAATAATATTGTTTTTAATTAATATTATATTATTTTAATATATATACGTAATCCAAAGTAAAAATAGTTGGTTTTATAACAACAACTCTAATAGGCTACCACTTAGACTATATCCAACTACCAACGACTTTCAATCTGCTAGACCTCATATACTAACCATGTTTCTTTTGAGATAAAGATTTGTTCAAGGGTTCCACCAAATTGTCTTTTATAGAGACTCTGGTCACTGCAACTTCACCAATTTTAGAAACACCCATAATATATGATGTTTTCCAAGTATGTTCTTCACCCAATTATGTGACCTTGGATTCTTTTCAAGATTCAACACTACAGTATTATCACAATACTGTGTGATATGGTCTTTACTGTTAGGAACCATGTTAGATACTGGATGAAATTTCACAATCAAAATAATTCTTTAACTTCCTCAAAAACTAAAACAAATTCAGATTCCACTATAGAATCTATAACCACTGCCTACTTTGAGGTCTTACAGCTCACAACACCTCCATTGAGAGTGAAGATGTATCTCAACTATGATTTCAAATGATATTGATCTATTTAGAAACTACAATATGAAAATCATATAATGATTAGTTCATTATCTCCTCCATGGAATGTGAATATATCCTTAGTACACCTCAAATACTTAAGAATAGTCTTAACTGCCATCCAATAGAAGCCACCTAGTTTATCTTGACATCTTCCTACCACGCTTAAAGTTTATGGGACATCTAACCTAGTACATTGAATAAAATACATGACTGGACCAATCATCGATTTATATAGAATCCTTTCTATCCTTTTTCTTTCCTCATGTGTTTGATGAATATTTTTATTGGAAAGATGAATTCCATATGACACTAGAAACAATCCCCTCTTGGATTGTTCCATAATGAATCTCTTCAGTATCTTGTAAATATATGTAATTTAACTTATACCAAGTAGTCTCTTAGATCTATAATGATAGATCTTGATCCCAATAAAATATAATTATTTTCCCAAGTACTTCATGGATAATAATGTGTTCAACCAATCTTTAATATACTGTAATATTGGTATTTTATTACCAATAAGTAGTATGTCATCAACATAAGCTACTAAGAAAATGACCGAACTCCCACTAAACCATTTATATACACAAGGTTTTAATTTTTTATTTATGAAAGCAAATTATATACTGGATTCATCAAATGGAATTTTCCAAAACATGGATTCTTATTTTAATCCATAAATAGACCTCTGCAATTTATATACCTTGGCATCTGTTGGAGTAACAACCCCTTAAGATTGTGTCATATATACCTCTTTCTAAAGGATCCCATTAAGGGACACTATTTAAACATCCATTTTTCAAATCTCATAGTCATGGTATGATACTATGGTAAGTATAATTCTGATAGATTTTAGCATATATACTAGTAAAAAGGTTTCATCATATTCTATGCATTCATGCTGTTTGAGTCCTTCAATTAGTCATTTATTATAAGTATTGAATTTTCTATCCATATCTTGTTTATTATTTAATACCCATTTAAAACCAATGAGATTTATATCGACTATAGTATCTACCAAAATTTAGACTTGGTTTTTATTTGTAGAATCCATTTCATAATTCAATTATTCTTTCTAATTAAAAAATATCATGCCACTGAATACTTATTTATAGGTTACATGACCATTATTATAAACTAATAATGAATCACTATATTTAGGGACTAGAAAACCATACCATCCTAGTTTTATAACCTCTATCATACTCCTATGAATTACTTGTGTACTTAGAATATCCTCTTCCATAAAGCCTTGTAGAATCAATTCCTATGCCAAATTATGTGTACATTGAGACTAAACTTCATCAAAGTCTATATTTCTCAAACTATATCTTTTAGAGGTGTTCTTTCTCTCAATAAATATGACATGTTTTTCCACAATTAATTTTTTATGAGGTTTCATATAGGTAATATAACATTTTTTTCCTTGGGGTATCCTATAACGTTAAATTTTGTTCCTTGAGGAGTAAGTTTGTTACTCGAAGAGGCCTTAACAAATACTTCAAAACCCTACACATATAAATTCAATAACACGGATTTCCTTCCAAACCAAAGCTCCTATATAATACCATTAGTTGATTTATTTGGATATTAGTTTATTATAAGTGTTACTATCTATAATGAATATCCCTAAAAGTATAATGGAAGTATTGCATGACTCATCATTCATATCACCATATCTAACAGAGTGTTGTTCCTTCATTCACTCACACCATTCAATTGTGTTGTATTAAGAGGATTACAATGGGATAAAGTCCAAAAATCTAATAAATAATCAATGAAGTATTGATTAAGATATTCACCATCATGATCTGAGTATATTTTCTTAATATTCTTACCAAGCTAGTTCTCAACATCATTATTATATTCTTTGAATTTATCAAAATAATCTAACTTATACCTCATTAAGTAGAAAAATCCACATCTAAAAAAATAATCATTAAAAGTTATAAAGTATGAGTATCCATCCATTAATTCAATTAAAAATGGTCCACACACATTGGTATGAACTAATTCAAGAATCTTCTTGGCCCTTTCACTATTTACACTAAATGGATATTTGGTCATTTTTATCTATAAACATGTGTGACATACACCAAGTGGTTTTAGTTCAAAGGAATTTAAATGTCCATATTAGTGTAATTTGGTCAAATTATTTTTCTTTACATGACATAGTCCATGATTCCATAGTTAGGTGTGGTATGATTCATGTGAAATAGTTTTGTTATCGATTTCCATTACTTGGTTTTCATAATCCAACACATAAAGAATATTATTTAAATATGACTTACCATAGTTGGGTGTGGTATTATTTAAATATTACTTACCATAACATATGATTTCTCTATAAAATAGACAAAATTTATTAACAATTTTGAAAATAAATCTATCTGTATCAAGTTTGGAAACATGTATAATGTTTTTAGTGATTGAAGAAACATAAAAATAATATTTCAAAACCAAGATCATCCCATTTTGAAACATGAGGTGGTAGTATCCAATAGACACAATGGAAATTCTAGATCCATTTATTGATCATATATCTACCTCAACTTATGCAATATTCTAGTATCTACATGATTACTATATTTGAATACATATTTGAGCAACATATACTGAATCTAATACCCAATTTATTTAAACATATAGATTTCAATCAATAACAAACACACCTGAACCAACCCCATTATTCTTTTAATGGGTGTAACATTTCTTTCAATGCACCTTCTTTCCGTATGTGAAATATATATGATCCTATTCCCTTGTTGATCCCTTGATCCTTATCTTATTGGAAGAGAACTATGAAGAATATTTAGATATAGGTCTCTTTTCCAAGATTTTACTTTTATTCACCATAAGGAAAAAATTATTTTTATTCTTAATATCCTTATCAACATGGTGAATTAGAATGAGAATATCAAGGAGATACTTATCTATGTTTTTCAAATTGAAATTTATAACACAACTAGAGAGTATCCGAGGGATTGATGAAATAATGAGAACGATGTATAGTTCTTTAAGCAGCTTAAACCATATAACCTATAGTCACTCAACATATCCAATGAGTATGACTATGTGTGGAATATATGGTGAAACTTATCCAAGTATTCTCTAAAAGAGAACCTTATATGTCTCAAATCGTTCTTGTATTTCTCTCTCCTGATATAGGCCATAGAGACATTGGAGCATGTTAGAAGAATCTGTGTCTTCATGTGACTTCATGAGTTCATTAGACATGAATGAAAGTATTAAAAAAATAGACGTCAATCACATTACTAATGTTTTTATCATAGACAATGAAATCCTAATCACTCACCTTTTTTAGGTGGATAAAGAATTGGGGATTCTAGCATTTAAGATTTACGTTCATGGAACAATACTAACCATAAGCATATGAATTATTCTTAGAAGTTACTGCTAGTCAGAAGATGGTATTTGTCCAAAATTTTTCATAGTGAAAATGTGGTTGAAAATATTATTATTATTATACAATATTAAATGATTAAGTTATTAATAATTCAGTAAATTAAAATTTATGGGATAGATGCTTTTTTTTTCAAAATTTATCAGGTCTCCCATTATTTTATTAAGACCCAAAATACCTTACCATTTGACTTGGAATGTTTAATTGCACATAAATTCTAGTGTAAAGGATCCATATTCCCTTTCTCATAACCCAAGAAAGGTCTTCGTTAATTGATTTAAGGTATTTAGGAAGATATGTCTTTTCTAACTATAGGATTGCAGCTCCTTGATTCATTGAGTGGACTCCCCAAACTAGAAACCCTGACTCGGGTTTCCTCAACATTTTCCTCCATGTTACATAAATGTTAGAAAGTGATACTTGTATTTATGTAAAATGGTTAATTCTACCCAAAAATTTCATAATAACTCACTAATAAAAGTAGTTTTCCAAATAAGGGTCATTAAAACACTTAGTTTTATGGATTCATTACAAATCTGATAAATGAAGGATTAGTATGATTTGATATTAAGTTGTGGGATTTTATCCATCATATGTAAAGAGATATTATTTTATCCTTTACATGTATTGTTAATAATGACCGGATTTTAATTAAGGGATTAACCATGTTATTATAAAAAATTTACACATAATATATTTATTTTAAATTTCAATTTTCATATTAGTCTATTTATTGATGTAATCATGATCTTGCATCCATAAAAAAAACATGCATAAAATATATATAAAATAAATAAATGACATGATCATGAGATTATCTAATGATTGAGTTATTAAATTTACATTAAATTGACCTATGACTCTAGGGTAAAAATCATTGTTCCGATTTTGGCATAAGTTACAACATTCCACCTATCCACCTATGTATCACATATGTTGGTTTCTTCTTGGTTCTGTCTTGAACCACCTCCATATCAGCTCCATATTTAACCACCTACATGTTTACTAAGACAATCCTTTTATTAAATATGTTTTATAACTCACATATATGTTAGGGTAACCAAAGGATTAGTTAAAATGAATTATTTAAAACAACCTTGGATTGGTAGGTCCTCTATAATAAAGAAGGGAGGGTTGAAACACATGCCATCATATTTAATTTAAAAATAATAATTGAAAAAATATAAAATTAAATTAAATTAAATTAAACCAACACATACATAGGTCTGGTCAAAGCTTGTGATTATTCATACACATGAAATAACTATGCATTTAAAATATCTAGTTAGTATTCATTTCAATTAATTATTCAATAATATAAAACACTCATGAATTAATATAATTAATTATCTTATTAATCAATTAATTCATTTTATCTTATTCCTTCCAATAGTCCTCAATATTCCCATATTATAATTTTAAATAAAATAAATAATTTAATTTTTTTTAAAATTTAATAAAATAGTACACAACTTTATACATGGAAGTAACGTGGTGAGTACATGTCCAAACTACTCAGTATGGTTCTAATTTTATACAATCCACTCATTCAACATATTGTGTACATGAAATTCATTTCAATTTCATAGTGTGTACTTCCAAATTAATTCCACATGTAACACATGAATATTACATTTCTTGTATAATTTAAATTAGTGAGTCTTTATTATGAAACAACTATACATGACTTGTAGTTCTGAATATTATGAGGGATTAGTTAAGCATTTAATAAAATATAAAACCTAATGAATGCTGTGTACTATAAATTTAATAAATCATGGAACTCAAGTCAATGGGGTTTAATTATAACACCCCAATAGTTTATGGTATGTCTCTTTTAAATTTAACATCTTCAATATCTTACGTTTCATGAAACATTCAGATTAAAAAAACCATGATATACTATTAAATATTAAAATAACTATTGGAATAGTGATGTGACCATTATAAATTGTAATATATCCATTAGAAAAATAACCTAACCTATGAATTTATAAATACAATTTAGGTTCCTTAAAAATAAAAATACGACATATTTACAATAGAGAATAAGTAAATAAATGTTTTAAAAATGATAAATTAAGTGTTGGTATTTTTTATTAAACGTGAATATTTATTTATAATTTTATAATTAATATAATTATTTAAAAGAAAATTTATTTTCTTAAAATAAATCCATCAATTAATATTTTTTTCATTATAATTATAATATAATTTTATGAGACCGTAATTAATTTTTCAAAGTATCATAAAATAAGTTATAATATTAAAATCAGTATTTTTCAAATAAATGATGATTTTATTTAAAAATTAATTTTTTTATATTTAGAAAATTATTTTCATAAAATTTATTCCATTTTTTATTTCTACATTTCAAAATATTATTAGGGTGATTTTTTGGAATCTCTCTAAAATAGTTTAATTTTTTGTGACTAGTGAAATACAGTAATTTAAGGTATTTAACAATATAAGTAAATAAATAAATTTTTGATTCATGATTGAGTCATGGATGATGTGAGTGAACATTATATCGAAATAAAATGCTCTAGTTAATCTTTTTAGTAACAAGAATCAATAATATTTAATGTTTTGAGAAAAAATAATAAACTAATGAATAAAGTGAAAAAACACCCCTCTCCTCCACTATAAATACCACCCCTCATCACCCCTTATCCTAAAAACTTATAAGACTTGGATCTTGATTATATTCTTCCCAGTTCCTCTCCCAAACCTCTTCCCCACTTCCTGGTCTTTTTTGGTCTCACCAAAATACCATTCCCAAGTTTCTTAAGGAATTTCTCAAGGAGACACTATACAAGAGGTAATATTCTCTTTTGTTTTTATAAGGACCCAACCTTAAAACATTACATAATCTTTAATTAAATGAATAATTCACATTGAGGATGTTTTCAGGTTTAGAGTTTTAGATAATTATTCCATAACTATTACATTTCAAAAGATTACAAAGTAGACACTTCAACTCAGTTTCCATTTTTTCATAAAATAAAAACTCATAAAAAGAAACATGTCTAGTTCCATGTATTAGATAACATGTATTTCCTTGATCCCATCCTTTACCCTATTCATCTTTAAGTCCTGTGGAAAACATTTCAAAAACTTGGGATGATCATAAAAAGCTCAGTAAGGGATAAAAATATGGAAAGAAAACATTAGTTCATGTATACATAAGAATCAATGAAATCATACTTTACTTATAAAACATAAGCACTTTAACATACCTCATGAAATCATCATATTTATGAATAACTCATAGAAATCATAAGATTTAAAGGTAACTTGAGGCAATCATAACATTATTACATAGGGAGCAACCCTCATGGTTATGTTGGGAATACACATCACAATATATTCCCTAAACCTCTTTGGAGAAACCTTAGTGTTTAACTCCTTATCATTACCCAATGCATTGGAGAGCTATCTCAGGCTCACCCTCCCTTAGTTTATCATGGAACCACCCGATTTCATAAACAATTCCCAAGAACCATAACATAAACATAACACATAACTTAAGCATAAAGGAAAGATAACATTCCCACATTGCAATAACAATATAAAATTTTAAGATATTGAAATAATAAATCCATTCTAAAAACCATTTTCAATACCAAAATATATAAAAAGAGTATATGGTATTTATTTTCCTTTTAGAAACATTATGGCTTGTTAAGGAAGCCAAAGACCAAATAATACTCGCGGCGGCGGAAAAGGGTGTTGTCACCGCTTACGTAAAAATATAAACATTCCTTTTTGTCGTTAAGTAAAACACTTCGTAGAGAAAATATTCCCTTTGAATGAAATGAAAATTCAAAAGGGTTTTATACACCGTATAAAATAAAGTCATGTATAAATCAAAGGATTCCTTAATAAAAGGAGATTGATACGTAGTCCCTTTTAAAGACGGTATCCTTAGATTAAGGATAAATCAATTACATAATTATGTGTGAAAAATTTAAATACACTCAATATAAGTGGATATTAAGTGTAAAACAATAATATGTCATCCAAACATATTCATATCACGACATAATCAAGATGTAGAGGTTTAACCCAAAGAATTGAAATTGGGTTAAGAAGTTCCCTTATAGAATTTCAACTGCCTAACGACGTCACTTTAAAATTCAAAAAATGAGTTTATGAGAGATAAAAAGGGTATCTAATCACTTGGACATAAAATTTACTGCAATAAGGATATATTAGATCATATCCCAACATAAGAATATGTAAATTAAAAGACCTAACAAAAAGAAGTCTTTTAAAAAGAGGAGGGTGAAAGGTTCCCTTACCGATTTGGGTAACTTTTGAAACGTACACCCCATGAAAGAAGGTTCATACAATGAAGATGTAAATACCCATAAATTTAATTATATTACACAAATAATAAAATAATGGTATGTAAATACACCACACAAAAGTAAATAATGGCAAATGTAGCATGAATATCACGGGAATAAAAGGTGAGATAAAAACCCCTTACCTCATTGTAATCAATCGAGTCGTATGACCAAAAGATAATAAAATCGAAATGAATCACATAATACCATTAATATAAATATAATCATGATAATATATATTAATTTTCAGTACAAAATGCACCACATGCAACAAATAAGTGGTGAACAATGGAAATATCACGAAATAAAAAGTGAGATAAGAAATCCCCTTACAAAAATTCAGCAGCCTAACAGCGCCACTCAAACATTCTTAAAATTAATTGATGAGAGAAATAGGGGGTATCTCATCATATTAAAATACAAAGGAAATTAGTATTAATATAAAATAACATACCCAACATAAGAACATGGAGCTTAAAATAAATTACATAAAAGAGATTACTTAAAAAGAAAGAGAGAGGTAGGATCCCGTACCTTATATCCGACTTGTCTTGTTCGTTTCTTTATATTCCTGAATAATAAACATTGGTAAATTTATAATTTCTTAAGGAAATTATTTAAAGTTTATTATTCAATTCATATCACATATTATAATGTTATAATAATTAGTTAATTATGTGAGTTCATATCAGATGTTTTTGTCGATGTTCGGTACATGAGTAAAAAATGAACCTGTTTGAAAAGAATTGTCCAAGTAGTTATAATTACATCATATCAAGAATAGTATTAATGATTTAAATATAATATAAATACAATATAAATTTATTTTATACTATTTCATAACATTTGGAGATAAAAATGAAATGCACTGTTCATGGAGACGGTAGGCCGTACGTACGCATTAATGCTACTTTCATTTCTTTGTCATATTAATGGAATTAAAACTAAATGAGATATATATATATATATATATATATTATAATTCCAGTATAATATATATGTTATATAGGTCACATAAGTTCATTAATTTCATTATTTATACATTCCATGTATTGCATGAACAAGTCACATCACTTGAGGGGGCGGTAGTCCACACTTCCTCAAATGAAATTATCGCATTTGCACAACATACAAAGCATAAAGTTATGTTTTAAATATAAAATAAAGAAGCATATATAGGACATAAATATAATATATATCATATATAAAATATAGTGACCTCATAATGGCCCCCATGAGAGGTGGAAGGAGATAATTGAACAATCATCGTTTTGGGGGGCAGTAGTTCGCCGTCCACAGAAACAGTATGTTCTTCACCCATTAGATGGAGGTGTGTGTAAGTGTAGCTTGAATAATTCTTATAAAATTATCCTAATATATTGCAGATACTGGTTCTATTACAAAATAAAGGAATAAAAATATTTTAGGGGCTTGGAGAAGTAAAATAAAACAAAAGAACATAAGAGAAGACATTACCTTTAAATCGGGTAACTCCTCTTGGTTTGAACCAAAAGGGTTTCTTGATGAGATTTCTGACTAAGGTAAGGCTTCTATAATGAATAGAGGGATCTTGGGAGCTTTTTTTATTAGAGTTTGGACGAGACAAAGGGCTTGAGAAATGTGAGATATGGGTAGGAAGTGGGGTCTTTTTATGAGGGAGAGGAGGGGCTCTTTTAGAAAGCATGAAACTATTATTTTATTATATAATGATTTTCAGTTTCTAAAGATCCTAAAATAATTAAAGTCTAATATAAGGTGGCCCATGTTCTAAATCAACTCATCCAATAATAATTTTACATGTTTTGGATATTATTTTAAACATTATCTTCTTATTTATTTAAATCATTCATTAATGATGTAAACACTGCATCATCATTGTGTCATAAATAATTTTATTTATTTGATATCTAAAATTTTTAAAACAATTACCATGTTGTAGGAAATATTTTTATCTTTCTAATGAATATTTATAGTCTAAAATATAACATGTATAACCCCTTGTAATTTTTGTTTAGTAAAACAATACATGATTGTGACATTTTTATTTTTACTTTAAATAAAATGTATTATTGTCATTATCTTACCCAAGTGGCTCCATTGGTTCCCAAATATTGACCCATGGATTTTACTGGTCAGAAATGACTCAACCAATAAGGGTAGTACACGTTTCATGATATTTTTATATTTTTATAATATCATTTTTACCTTAAATTACCCTAATTACCTCTAATCGCGGTTAATAAAACTCAAAAGTTACTATTCACCAAAAATTGTTTTCATCCCATTGAACCAAATTTTAATTACTAATGACAACCATGTATGTCAGATTTTTGAAATTCAATTCACAGAAGCGTTAAAGTTTCGTTAAACGAAAAATTCAGTTTTTTAACTACCACTTAGTGGTTTCACTATTTATCAAAAAATGATGTTTTTCAGAAAAATACCAAAAATTAACCCTAAGCTATATTTGATATTCCGAATTCAAAAATGACGTCTATTTAAAAAATTCAAAACATACAAGTTGCATTAATTAATTTTATAATTAATTCCCGTTGTCAAAACAAATAGCATGTTTTTAAGAAACAATATCTATCAAAATATTGATAATTGTTTATGTCCAATTTCAAAGTGAAATTAATTTAAATGACTACAATTTGATTAAATTGTAAAAATATATTCTAATTAAAATGTAAAACTAATTAAAAATATAATCTAACCATATAAATAAATTATATTAAAAGGAGGTTTTGAATTAAAATACAACATTTTCACTATTCATTAAAAATTGAACTTTATCAGAAAATAACAAAAACATACACAAAGTAAATTTTGATGTCCCGATTATAAAGAAGGATTTTCATTGGTCCAAAAGAATGTATAAGAGAGACTAAAACTATTTTTAAAGAGGGTTGTCCATCAAAAGGTGATAAATCAACCTTTTAGTGAATATTAGAGTATTTATGCCTAAAATTGGATTCATCCGCATTTTAAGCCTCTATCATTTATTGGGTAATTGTTAAAATATTTAAAAAATATATATAATAATTTTTTAGTTAGTTCTATTCATTCCCGTCATTACAACGTCTAGGCGTTAACTACCATTTAAAATAATATTATTATATTATTAGTGTGCAATGTAAGATTTCAATGAAACTCATTGTTGCGTATTTGGTACGCCATCAAACATAGAATTACATTTAAAGTAATATTAACATTTTATCCACAAATATTAATAAATATGAAAATTTCATATGCTTTATTTACCTGGGATGTTACATCCTTCCCCCCTTTTGGGAATTACGTCCTCGCAATTTTAAAAATTGGGCTTAGAAACTTAATTGAAAGCCCCACATCGGAAAAAGAGTCAATAAAACTATCAATTTAAAAGAAATAAAGAGAAGTACAAAGGTCACTCGAGAAAAAAAATGCTAGGATTCCATGAAAAAATGGATATAGAGGAGAAAAAAAACCATCAAGTTCTGATGGAGAGTGATAGAAAACAAGTTTAGGAGAAAGTTAACCACAAGAAAACGACAAATTTGTGATGGGTTAAATGATATTTGATTCCCCAGTAGGAAATTTTAACAGAAAACGTTTTTGTTATAAGTTACATTTAATTGAGGAATTATTTTATGAGCTTAACTAAAATATAAGTAAACATACTTACTTGACATGTAGACTTTCAACTTTTTCTATATTTCTTACACAAACTAATATTTTCTCCAAAATATGAGTATTTAGGATGACTTATTCACATTAAGAGTGATATAATCAACTTATTGAGAATCACCTAATCCAAAAAAGATGAAATATATATTTACCATGTCTTTAGAACTTAACCAAAACCAAAATTGTTAGTACGAGATCAGATAATACCCAAAAGGATAATCTTTTTCAAAAAGAAAAGCTACTCTTAATCTCCAAAATTTGTCCAACAAAACCCAAAGTTCAACAAAGACCATTCAATAAACTACTATCCATAAAATTCTTCAAAAGTAATTCAAAATAAGATTGAAACCCAAATCTCTGAAGGATTTAATCACATAGTCTTCTAAGGTAAATCTTAACATTTATCTCTAAATAACATCAGCGACTCTTAAAGTCTCATACTGAAAAGTAATTAACCGAATCACATATCCTCCATGATAGGTTAATCATTTCCATAGATAACCAAAAATCCACTTACTGATGATTCATAAGATCATATAACTAAAAATAATTATTCATACTAACTAGGGACTTCACGTAGTCCAGTGGTAGGCAATAAAGCCCAATCGCACTATGGTTGTGGGTTCTATTCCCACAGCTTCATCCAACGTGACAGGTTGTCACACGATCTGTGTGTTGTCCTTTTTCCAAAACTATATAATTATTAAAACATTCCCCAAAAAGAGATAAAATATTCAAAAATAACCATAACATAATTTATCTTCAAGTTTATCTCATGCCTTTCATTTTCCATCATAACATATAGTAACCCATAATTACCTCAAAAGTAAGGATCATATAAATCCTAATGGTTACCTTTATAATTATTACCTGAAATTCCATATCGAGTTGGTTCTCTCGTACTTGATGCATTATAGAACTCACCAAGGTTCAAGTGGTTAATCATGACTCCTGATAGTTGGTTGAGAATAACCACAAGAGTTCTCATTGCAGCTCCCATATCATTCAGTTGTTCTTTCAGAAAACCATCACAGTTTTCATCAAATTCACTGTTAATTTGGTGCCTGCAAGATCCATCCATTTACTAAAACCAAAATGGTTAGTGAGAGTATATCATTAGAATCATCATATGATATCTTATGAGGAGGGTAAATACTAATATATAATTATTCATGTTATCTTAAACTCATTCACTTTAACTAAAACTATGTCTCTTTCTGAAATCCTAACCATTATGGTAATGTCACTTATTCTTAAAGAATACCCTAACCTCTAAAGTTATCTAAACCGACCTCTAATACCAACTATAACGACCTAGCCTTAAAAAATCACATAATCTTTAATTAAATGAATAATTCACATTGATGATCTTTTCAGGTTTAGATTTTTAGAGAATTATTCCATAACTATTACATTTCAAAAGATTACAAAGTAGACACTTCAACTCAGTTTCCATTTTTTCATAAAATAAAAACTCTTAAAAAGAAACATGTCTAGTTCCATGTATTAGATAACATATCTTCCCTTGATCCCATTCTTGACCCTATTCATCTTTAAGTCCTGTGGAAAATATTTCAAAAACTTGGGATGAGCATAAAAAGCCCAGTAAGGGATAAAAATACTAAAAGAAAACATTAGTCCATGTATATATAAGAATAAATGAAATCATACATTACTCATAAAACATAATAAATTTAACATACCTCATGAAATCATAAGATTTATGAATAACTCAGAGAAATCATAAGACGTAAAGGTAACTTGAGGCAATCATAACATTCTTACGTAGGGAGAAACCCTCATGGTTACGTTGGGAATACCCATCACAGTATATTCCCTAAATATCTTCAGAGAAACCTTATCATTTAACTCCTTCGTGTTACCCAATGCATTAGAGAGCTATCTCGGGCTCACCTGCCCTTAGTTTATCACGGAACCACCCAACTTCATAAACAATTCCCAAGAACCATAACATAAACATAACACAAAACTTAATCATAAAGGAAATATAACATTCCCAAATTGCAATAACAATACAAATTTTTAAGATATTGAAATAATAAATCCATTCTAAAAACCATTTTCAATACCAAAATATATAAAAAGAGAATATAGTATTTATTTTCCTTTTAGAAAAATTACATCTTGTTAAGGAATCCATAGATCAAATAATACTCGTGGTGACGGAAAATGTCGTTGTCACCGCTTACGTAAAAAAAGAAACATTCATTTTAATCGTTTAGTAAAACTATTCATAGAGAAAATATTCCCTTTGAATGAAATGAAAAGTCAAAAGGGTTTTATACACCATATAAAATAAATTCGTGTATAAATCAGTGGATGCCTCAATAAAAGGAGATTGAGAAGAAGTCCCTTATAAAGACGGTATCCTTAGATTAAGGATAAATCAATTACATAATTATGTGTGGAAAATTTAAATACACTCAATATAAGTGGATATTAAGTTTAAAACAATCAGAGGTAATCTAAACATATTCATAGAATGACATAATCAAGAAGTATAGGTTTAACCCAAAGAATTGAATTTGGGTTAAGAAGTTCCGTTACAAAAATTCGACAGCCTAACAACGTCACTTTAAAATTTATAAAATGAGTTGATGAGAGATAAAAAGGGTATCTCATCACTTGGACATAAAATTTATAGCAATAAGGATATATAAGAACATATACCAACATAAGAAGATGTAAATTAAAAGACCTAACAAAAAGAAATCTTTTAAAAAGAGGAGGGTGAAAGGTTCCCTTACCGATTTGTGTAACTTTTGAGACGTACACCCCATGAAATAAGGGTCATAAAATGAAGATGTAAATACCCATAAATTAAAGTATATTACACAAAGAATACAATCATGGGAAGTACATACACCACACAAAATTAAATATTGGCAAATGTAGCATGAATCTCACGGGAATAAAAAATGAGATAAAAACCCCTTACTTCGTTGTAATCAATCGAGTCGTATGACCAAAAGATAATAAAAACCAAATGAATCACATAATACCATGAATATAAATAGAATAATGATAATATATATGAAATGTCAATACAAAATGCACCACATGAAACAAATAAGTTGCGAACAATGGAAATCTCACAGAATAAAAAGTGAGATAAGAAATCCTCTTACAAAAATTCAGCAGCCTAACGACACCACTCAAACATTCTTAAAATGAATTGATGAGAGAAAGAGGGGATATCTCATCATATGAACATGAAAAGGAAATTATTATGAATATAAAAGAACATCCCCAACATAAGAACATGGAGATTGAAATAAATTACATAAAAGAGAGTACTTAAAAAGAGAGAGAGAGAGGTGGGATCCCTTACCTGAAGTCCGACTTGTCTTGTTCGTTTATTTATATTCCTGAATAATAAAATTTGGTCAATTTATAATTTCTTAAGGAACTCCTTTAAATTTTATTATTCAATTCATATCACATATTATAATGTTATAATAATTATTTAATTATCTGAGTTCATATCAAACATTTTTTTCGATGTTCGGTACATGAGTCAAAAATGAACTTGTTTGAAAAGAATTGTCCATGTAGTTATCATTAAATCATCTCCTAAATATTATTAATGATATAAATATCATATAAATATATTATAAATTCATTTTATACTATTCCATAACATTTGGAGATAAAAATGATATGCACCGTTCATGGAGACGGTAGGCCGTACGTACGCATGAACGCTACTTTAATTTCTTTGTCATATAAATGGAATTAAAACAAAATTAGATATATATATATATATATATATATATTAAAATTAAATTATAATATATATGTTATATAGGTCACATAAGTTCATTAATTTCATTCTTTATATATTCCATGTATTGCATGAACGAGTCACATCACTTGAGGGGGCGGTAGTCCACAAATCCTCAAATGAAATTATCACATTTGGACAACATGCAAAGCATAAAGGTATGTTTTAAATATAAAATAAAGAATCATAGAGAGGAAATAAATATAATATATATCATATATAAAATAAATTGACATCATAATGGCCACCATGAGAGGTGGTAGGAGATAATTGAACAATCATCATTTCGTGTGGCAGTAGTTCACCGTCCACAGAAACAGTATGTTCTTCACCCATTATATGGAGGTGTGTGTAAGTGTAGCTATAATACTTCTTATAAAATTATCCTAGTATATTTAATATACGGTTTATGTTAAAAAATAAAGGAATAAATAGAGTTTAGGGGGTTGGAGAAGAAAAATAAAACAAAAGAAATAAGAGAAGACATTACCTTTAAATCAGGTAACTCCTCTTGGTTTGAACCAAAATGGTTTCTTGAAGAAATTTATTCCCAAGGTAAGGCTTCTAGGATGAATAGAGGGATCTTAGTAGCTTATTTGAGTAGAGGTTAGATTCAAAAAAGGTCTTGAGAAGTGTGAGATATGGGTAAGAAGTGGGGTCTTTTTATAAGGGAGAGGAGGGACTCTTTTGGAAAGCATGAAACTATTATTTTATTATATAATGCTTTTAGATTTATAAAGGTCCCAAAATCATTAAAGTATAAGATAAGGGGGACCATGTTCGAAATAAAATCATCCAATAAGAATTTTACAAGTGTTGGATATTATTTTAAACATTACTTTCTTATTTATTTAAATCATTCGTTAATGACGTAAACACTGCATCATCATTGTGTCATAAATACTTTTATTTATTTGATGTCTAAAAATTATAAAAAAATTACCATGTTGTATGAAATAGTTTTATATTTATAATTAATATTTATATTCGAAAATATATCATGTATAACCCCTTGTAAAAATCGTTTTAGTAAAACAATACATGTTTGTGACATTTTTATTTTTACTTTAAATAAAAGGTATTAATGTCATTATCTTACCCATGTGGCTCCATGGGCTCCAACAAATTGACCCATGGATTTTCTTAGTCGTCCATGACTCAACCAATAAGGTTAGGACAAGTTTCAAGATATGTTTATATTTTTATAATATCATTTTTACCTTAAATTACCCTAATTACCTCTAATCGTGGTTAACAAAACTCAAAAGTTACTATTCACCAAAAATTATTTTCATCCCATTGAACCACATTTTACTTACTAATGAAAAACATGTATGTAATATTTTTGAAATTCAATTCACAGAAGCGGTAAAGTTTCGTTTAACAAAAAATTCAGATTTTTAACTACCACTTAGTGGTTTCACTATTCATCAAAAAACGAAGTTTTTTAGAAAAATACCAAAAATTAACCCTAAGCTATATTTGACATTCCAAATTCAAAAATGATGTCTTTTTTAAAAAATTCAAAACATATAAGTTTCATTAATTAATTTTATAATTAATTCCCATTGTCAAAACAAATAACGTGTTTTTAAGAAATAATATCTATCAAAAGATTGACAATTTGTTATGTCCAATTTCAAAGGGAAATTAATTCAAATGACCACCATTTGATTAAATGGTAAAAATATATTCTAATTAAACTTTAAAACCAATTAAAAAGATAATATAACTATATAAATAAATTATATTAAAAGGAGGTTTTGAATTAAAAAACAACATTTTTCACTATTCATTAAAAATTGAACTTTATCAGAAAAATAAAAAAAAACATACACAAAGTAAATTTTGATTTCTTGATTCTAAATAAGGATTTTATTTTGTCCAAAAGAATTTGTAAGAGTGACAAAAACTATTTTTAAAGAGGGTTTGCCATTAAAATGTGATAAATCGACCTTTTAGTGAATATTAGAGTATTTATGACTTAAATCAGATTCATCCGCATTTTAAGCCTCTATAATTTATTGGGTAATTGTTAAAATATTTAACAAACAAATATAATCATTTTGTAGTTATTTCTGTTCATTCCCACCATACAACGGCTAGGAATTAACTACCATTTAAAATAATATTATTATATTATTAGTGTGCAATGTAAGATTTCAAAGAATCTCGTTGTTATGTATTGGGTACGCAATCGAACATAGAATTCCCTTTAAAGTAATATTAAAATTTTATCCAAAAATATTAATAAATATGAAAATTTTATATTCTTTATTTACCTGGAATGTTACAGTTTTATTTTAATTTCATTCCTTTTCTTATCCTCCCCTTAACTCCTCTATCCAAACATGCATGATAACTCTAGTATCTTATATTAATTCTAATTTTATAATTTTAATATAATATTCATCATAAAATCTCTTCTCTTTTCCTTTTATTCTAAAAATGAAAACATCGTCTGTTAGGTGTCAATTCACAGTCTTCATGGACGACGAGTTTTTGTTTTTTAGTACCACCATTATGGCTAATAATAAAACCATTTTTATGATTAAAAGGATTATAATATGTGTATTAAACTTATTTAATGTTTTGTAACTAGTATATAAATATGGTATTAAATAAAATGATACTAGTTCATGATAGTCGCAAAAACTGCCAAAATAAACTAATCATTTTTCATTAACGTTTTATCTAATGAATCGTCCTAATAAATTTAAAAAAAATGATATATGTTACCATTTAAACTTATTTATTTTCACTACTACTGAATAATTTCACTTATAGATAAGTTATTTTGATTTTAAAATAACTCCTATAATTATACACAAGGGAATCTTCCAAAAAACCATAAAATGAATTCTCCCAGAACAACAAAAATTAAACATTATAACTCATAAAAATAGACAAAAATGAACTTAATAAAATTATAATAAATAAAATATATGTTTAATATTTTCTTTACTAAGTAATTAATTAATATAATCTCATTATCTTGGACATTAAGTACCAATACAGAATGCTTTCAGATATAAGGCAAGGGTTTTCTCATCTCACTTTTATTTCTATGAGATATGCATTTTCACGAATTATTCCTTGTGTTTGGTGTATTTATAATTAAATTTGATATATCATATCATTAATACCTTTATATTTATGTTATTAAATGGTTAAATTGATAATTATTACTTTTATGGGACATACGGTCTGACTGATTATGAAGTGGTAAGGTAATTCTTTACCCAATTTCCATTCTTTGTGTTAAAAATCTACTCCAATGATCATGTCGTGCTATGATTATGTGTCAAATGAATTTTTATTATCTTAATTTGTATTTAAAATATTTTATATGGATTTATAACAAATACACATAATTTATTCATTTGGTTATCATCTACCCTTTATTTTAAAAATATCCGTTTAAATGTTTTTTTTTCAAAATTTAAAATAAATGTTTTTTTAAAATTATATGGCATGATTGGATTTTATTTCTTTCATGATGCATTAATTTTTTAAGGAATACTTTACAATTTTACAAGGTTATTTCCAAATAGAATGTTTTATTTTAAAATTGTGCATATTTTTTTAAATAAATTATTCCATAGTAAAAGTGTATTTCTCTCAAGAATTTATTAATGATTTTTTAGAGTGTTTTCATATATGTCAAAATCATTTATTAGATATTATAATTAATTATGGTTTATATCTTATGATAAAATATAACATATTTTATTTAATTATTTATGATCAGTTTGACTGTGGATGTTCTATTTTTATATCATTTATCATATTACACTGGATAGTTTATGATTATGTTTATTGATTGAGGGGATTATTTACATTTCATATGATAGTTTCAATATTATTTTATTTGTTGATTTTGTTTTAACCCTTTCATATAAGGAATGAATTGTACTTATTAAGTGTCATGTGAGGCCCTCTATAGCCCCTCGATGCATTAGTAGGTCTCATGAGACAAACTAGACCAGGTTTTGGCTGAGGCCTTTCCCATTTATGTAGACTTCTTGGCCGAGGTCGTTATGGTAGGTTTATGATGTCCCTAATTATTTATTCCCTAATTATGAGATTATTTATTGTTAACCCATGTGATTATTTTACCAGTAGAATATACATGGTTAAGTATCTTTCTAATGTGATTATTTATATAGCGTTATTTAATCATCTTTTATTCCTTACATATTATGCTCAAGATTATGTTTTAATGGTGTGTATTTTTAGTTATTCACATTGCCTTATTTTTTATGTTTACTTATGATATCTTCCATTGTATTTATTACCCTTACCGAGAATCTGAGCTCACCCCTTTCTTATGTTTTATTTTTCATAGGATTCCAAGATATATATTATGCATGACATGCAGGGATAATCTATGAGAATAGGGATGTTTTAAAAAAAGCTTCTATGATTTAGTTAATTTAAAGTTTTAATGTAAAAATTATATTTTTATATAGTTTTACAAATCTAATAAACTATTGGTCCTTTCGGATGTGATCACTTGTTCGTAGTACCAATGTAATAAAGTAAGGCACCAAATTTGAGCTACTAAGGTCGGAGTATTTACAACGGGTATCAGAGAAAGTTTAGTAGAAACTTTGGAAACTATATTTAGGAAATACTATATTAGGGAACATAACCCAAATATATACTTTGAGGATAACTATATAAGAACATCCCAAACAAACCATGTTTATGAGATTGTCTACGCATATGTTTTTTCGATTTAAGATAATTATTTAACTATTTTTAGGATTATACATTATATTTCATAATGATATGATATATTCTAGTGTATTTCATCATTTATAAATGGAACCTCATAGAAGTAATGGGAACCTCAACAATTCACATGATCTAAAGAGTTAGGAGGATCAAATCTTTTATGGTCTTATGCAAATCATTCGAAGGGAACAAGTTTGACAACATTATCATCATATGAGGATATAATATTATGTTCTAACGAGATAAAGAAATAATTCTCAAAGTATTATGGATTTGGAGGGAATCACGAGAACAAGAGTTCATCTAGGAAAAATTTAGAAGAAGGAAAGAAGAGAAAGAAGTATTTCTATAGATATGATAATTTTGGAAAGAAACAACCTGGTACTTAAAAGGAATGGGAGTTTTATAAAAGTGTGGAGATAAAGGATACCATTCTTATTATTGAAAGGGTAATAAAAAAAATTTCGATGTGAAATTATTCAACTATAAGGATATTGGACACTATTCAAATCAATGTCTCAAACATCAAATGAATATACTCCAAAAGAGGATAATGGATCATGGTCAAAACTTATTATACTACCACATATGAAGAATAATGATTTATATTCCTATCTTTGGATTAAAGAATTATGTTATTTGAGTATTTTATCAATAATTATCTGGTTATAAGAATCACGAGATATATAAGGATTGTATTGCAGTACTTCTTTTTTAAGGAATTTGAAGCATGTGATAAATAACACCAGTAATCAAGAGAAGTGGTTATGTTGTAAGTTGATCATATTTAAAACACTTGACTTGGGAATGTTAACCCTAAATATGTGCTTAATATTGAGATAATAATAGATGTTCATGGTATAGTATTGGTAACTATGGAGGTGGTTAGTGATCTGATCGTTTGTGTTATGATGGAATTATTAGATGTTTGGATTTAAGGAATATATTCAATAACCTAAAATTTTATTATTGTAAGCATGCATGTTTTCATAAAGGTTGGAAGGATATTAAGGTATTCATATATTTGTTTTGTGAAAAAAAGAGATACATTATTGAGTGAAATCTAATGTTAAGTTATGGAAATTTAGTAACCTTCTAAATTTTTGGACATTGAATTTGGAAAAATGTATTTTGAATGAGCTTTAAGGAAACTAATTATAGAATGGATTAAGTTTAACTTTGGTTAAATTATGATTTATCATATGGGATAACATGTTCTAACCATTTTTATTTTGGTAAATATTTAATGGAAAAAGGAATTACTTAAGTATCCTTTAAAAAAGGTGCATTAAGCATAAAAAATCATCTTGAATATACATATTTTGGTTTAATAAATGAAGTGGAGATGGATCGAAGCACAACAAACTGATGAGATTATGCTTGTGACATAGAAAGTAATCAAGTAGGTTTATTTTAAAAAGTGATTATCTGAATAGTAAAAGAATCCCCCACCTCCAGTGAAAAGTATTTTGAAACAAAAACATTATCCCTTTACTTTTCTTGATGAGAAATCAATGGTCTTTTAACTGATCACAAATTTATGGTTTTGTGATGGTTAACATTCTAATGACCATGTTCCATATCATTATCTATTAGAACTTGATAGTTATATTTCTCTTCCATGTCTATGTTTTCACATCCTGCTAATGTTATCCTATTAAAAAGCCTAATTTTGTGGTGTCCTTTACATTTCTGTTTCCCTCTTATTAAGAGGATATTTTATTAACCCTATTTTCGATGTGGGTTTCCCACAAAGGAATTTTCAAGTATCAACCTTTGACTTTTGAAGTAAAATTTGAAATTGAAAGGATGAAATTTATTGAAATAGAATATATTGTAACACCCCAATATTTTATGGTATGTCACTTTTAAATTTAATATCTTCGAAATATTACGTTGAATATAACACCAAGCTTAAATGAACCATGATATACTATTAAATATTAACATAACCGTTAGAATAGTGAAGTGACTATTATAAATGGTAATTTTTCTATTAGAATAATAACCTCACCTATGAAAGTATAAATAAAATTTAGATATCTCATAAATGAAAATATAACATATTTATATCATATAATAAGTAAATATTTTTTAGATGATAAATTAAGTGTTGATATTTTTATGAAATGTGAATGTTTATTTACAAGTTTGTAATTAATAAAATGATTTAAAATATAATTTATTTTCATAAAATAGATTCATAAATTAATATTTTATTTTATTATAATTATAATATAATTTTATGAGACCATAATTATTTTTTCAAAGTGTCCTAAAATCGATTATAATATTAAAATCAATTTTTTTAATAAATGATGATTTTATTTAAAAATTAAATTCAATAGATTTATGTCATTATTTTCATAAAATGGAGTAAATTTATGAAATATACATGTTGAAAAATGGTTATGGTGATTTTTTGGGATTTTTCTAATATGGTTGAATTTTCGGTGAATAGTGAAATAGAGTAATTTACAATATTTTACATTATAAGTAAATAAAAGATTTTTTGAGTCATTATTGAGTCATGGATGATGTTATTGGATATTATATAGAACTAAAATTATCTATTTAATATATTTTTTACAATAATCAGTAATATTGATAGTATTGATCCAAAATAATAAACTAATGAATAAAATAATGAAAAAACACCCCTCTCTTACACTAAAAATATCACCCCTCACCACCAATTCTCTTCACACATTATAATACTTAAAGCTTCCCAATTCCTCTAAAAAAACTCTTCCCCACATATTGGTCTTTATTGTCTCACCAAATTACAAATCCCAAGTTCCTTAAGGAGGTTCTCAAGGAAACTCTATACAAGAGGTAAATTCCTCTTTCGTTTTCTTTTAATTTCATTTAATTTATTTTCTTTTCTTATCCTATCCTTACCTCAAATATACAAACATTAATGATAACTAAATTATCTTATATATAATATAATGCTATTTCTTAATGTTATATGAATCATTAAGTCTCTTCTCTTCTTATTTTATTCTAAAAATCAAAACATTGTCCGTGAGGTGTCGATTCACTGCCTTTGTGGATGATGAGATTTTGTTTTTCATTAACACATTAAAGGTCGGTAATAAAACCTTTTTATGGTTAAAAAAGAATATAATATGTGATTTAAAACATATTTAATGTTCTGGAAAATGTATATAAATATGGTATTAAATAAAATGATACTGGTTCACGATGGTCATAAAAACTGCTAAAATAAACTATTAATTTTTCATTAACGTTTTATCTATTGAATCATCCTAATAACATATAAACGAATGATATATGTTATAATTAAAACTTATATAAGTTCACTAATACTAAATAATGTCACTTCTAGAGAATTTATTTCTATTTTACAGGAAATCCCATAATTATACACAAGGGAACCGTCCATAAAACCATGAAACGAACACTCCCAGAACAACAAAATTAAACATTATTACTCATCTGAATGACCATAAATAAAATTATAATAAGTAAAATATATTTTTACAAGGTTATTTTATAAGTAATTAATGAATCTAATTTTAATATTGAGGACATTAAGTACAAGTGAAGAATTATTTAAGACATAAGGTAAGGGTTTTCTCATCTCACTTTTATTTCTATGAGATATGCCTTTTTCACCACTTATTACTTGTGTGTAGTGAATTTTTATTTAAATTTTATATATCATATCATTAATCCCTTTATATTCATGGTATTAAAATTTTAATGTGATAATTATTAATTTTATGGGGCATACAGTTTAACTGATTACGAAGCGGTAAAGGAATTCTTAACCCAATTTACATTCTTTGGGATAAACATATGCTCCAATGATTATGTCATGCTCTGATTACATGTAAAATGATTTTTTATTAAATAAATTTTTATTTAAAATTATTTTATATGTATTTATATCTAATACACATAATTGATTCATTTGGTTAATACTCACCCTTTATTTTAAAATTTTAGATTTAAATGTTTTTTTCAAAATTTAAAAGAAATATTTTTTTAAATTATACGGCATGAGATGATTTTCCCTATTTAATGATGCCTTAATGTTTTTAAGAATCCTTTAAAAGTTTACAAGGTTATTTCCAAAGAAAATGTTTTCTTTTATAATTGTTCAACTTTTTTTAAATAAATGATTCCAAAGTAAAAAAGGGCATTTCTCTCAATAATTTCTCAATGATTTTATTGGAGTATTTTCATCTATGTAAAGACCCATTGTAGAATTTATCATTAATTGTGGTTCATATATTATGATACCATCTACCAAATTTTATTGAATTTTTTATGATCATTTTGATTGTGGATTTCCTATTTTGAGACCATTCATCATATTACACTAGATGGTTTATGATTATGTTTACTAATTGGGGAAATTATTAATATTTCTTATTCTAGTTTCGATATGAATGTATAAGTTTATGTTTCTCCCCTTTCAAATGAGGAGTGAATTGGACTTAGAAAGTGTTGGGTGGGGACCTCTATAGCCCCTCGATGCATCAGAAGGTCTCATGAGACAAACTAGACCACGTTTTAGATAAGACCTTACCCATTTATGTGTAATTCTTGGACGAGACCTTGATAATATGTTTATGATGTCCTGCATTATGAATTCCCTCATTATGAGATTATTTATTGATAATCCATGTGATTATTAGACTAGTAGAATATCAATGGTTAAGTATATTTTTCATGTGATTATTTATATGGTGTTATTTAAGTAGATTTTATCCCTTCCATATTATGTTCAAGATTATGTTTTAATGGAATGTGTTTTTATTTATTCACCTTGACCTATTGTTTATGTTTATTTATGATAGCTTACACTGTATTGCTTACCCTTACTGTGCATATGAGATAACCCATATCTTATATTTTATTTTTTCTCAGGATTCCATGATTTATATTATAAAGACCCATAATTTAAATATATATTTTAATTATACATAGAATAATATTTATTACATAACAAAACAAAAACCATTCCAGGACTGTATAGGTATAGTGTCTTCAAAATTTGGTAAACATAAACAAATGGTTCATAAAACACCTACACTATAACCCCCTTATTTCTTCATAACTAGAATCCTTTTTGACATATCTTACTTAATATCCTTCTTTATAACCTGGGGAAATAAAACATATAAAAGGGTGATATAAAATACCCAGTAAGGGTAAACAAGGGAAATATCAATCGTATCATAATCATAAGAACGTAACATTTAAAAATATTATCCTAGGGTTTTTTGTCATGGATTAGTATAAATTATATCATATTTATTAATTAAATTCATTTATATAATCATGCTTTAATGATGATTATATATAACTAATCACATAGCACTGTGGAGACGGTAAAATGTATGTACGCACGAGCGACAATATCGTTCTCATAACAGTTGAATGGTATTCAAGTGGATGGTATATAGTATCTCAGAATAAATAAAAGTGTATATTAATAATATTCATATTCATTAATTCTATCATTATACCCATCCATATAAGGTGGTGGTGGAAAACCTATTACACCACAACGTGGAGATGATAAGCTTTATGTACGCACACATGGTGATTTAATTTTTTCATAGGATGGGTAGAAGGTGGACTATGGTTGTTTCATAATCATAATAACCTATATTTATGTAAGTAATACTGGATTTATTACTTTATAATGAATCAATTAATGAGGTATAATTATAAGAAGAAAGATGTTTGAAAGAATCGTAAATGATATTACCTCTTCTTTGACGCGCCTCCTCTAAATCTCATCTTAGAGCACTAGAGTTGGTCTTTGAAGAAGAACATGACCTCTAAAATGTTTCTAGGGAATTTTATAAGGGAATTTTTTAGGTCATGGTTGAGATTTAAGTCTCAAAATTAAGTGAATAGTTGAGGGAAGAAGTTCCCTTTTATAATTGAGGTGAGGGGTAATTTTTGAAACCTCAAAAATATTAATTTGTAATAAAATAAAACCCCACTTAAATACCTCTAAAATAAATTAATTTAGAATATGATATGATATAGGTTTTTAATATCATCAACAAATACATTTTAGAGAAGTTTTTATTTCAATTTAAGCATTATCATTTTAATTAACACTATGTTATTCTATTTAATTTTTAACTAGGGTAACAAATATTTCAATATTAAAAGAGTGTAATATTTACTTATTTGAAGTCAATTAGACCATAAATTAATAATTTAGAAAGTTTTAGACCATATAATAATTATTATATATTTTTAAAAATGTTTTAGGATTTTTAAATAATTTAAGAAAACCTTATTTTGACAAAATATCAACAGTGTCAATTTTGACACTATTTATTTCATAGATTTTTATAAATATAAAAATAAGAAGTGAGCCTAAATAAAAATATTTTATTATATTTATAAGGGGTCAAGGTACTATATAAAATTCACTTGAAATAATAATTATCCCAAATTATATTTATTAAAATATTTTTAATAACATTTATTGGATCTCTTTATTAATAAAATAATTACTACCTCAATTTTGTGTAATTATTTAATATAATTATTTGTTAAATAAATATTCAAAATAAAATAATATGATGAAGGTTAATACATTATATTTTATAATAATACTTTTAGTATAATTTATCTTCTGAAAAACCCAACATTAAAAATAATATACTCATTTAAAACATGATTGTGACAAAATTTATCTTTATTTTAAATAAAATAATATAGGTGTCATAATCTCTTATATAAGCCAAAAATGGTCAATAATTCAACTCTTGGATGATTATGGTTGATATATACTCGACCAAAAAGGTTTGGTCAAGTTTTTGGTCCTTTTTTATTGTCATTAATATTTTAATAAAAACTGTTGTATTGATTTCTCATCAATTAATTAATTTTTTCATCATCCAAGTATAAGTCTTTAAGGTAATTATTTATTTCCTAAAAATTAAAAATAAATTGTCAGGATAAAAAAAAACATTTTATATTTCAAATGAGTATTTATAATCTAATTTATCTTCTAGTATAACATTATATTAAAAATAATTTAATTATTAAAGTTTGAGTGAGACATATTTCACTTTTCTTTAAATAAAATAAATTAAATGTCCTAATCTCATCCAAGTGGGTTCCAATCGATACCATTTCAAACAAAGTCTGTTTGAGGAAAAATTATAATCATCAAATTATATTAAGACAAGTTTTAGGGTAATTTTATAATATTATTTTTACCATTAATTACCCAATTTTCCCTTTTACCGTGATAATAAAATTTACTGAAGTTACTATTCATATTTCCCAAAAAATAAAATATATATATTAACATAATTTGTAACTACTTATTCAAAATATAGAATATATTTTTTAAAATTAAAAACACAAAATTTGTAGAAATTAATTTAAAATCAATCCTGTTGTTGAAATGAGAAAATAGGTTTTAAAAGTTAAAATATTGCAAAATATTGACATGTTTTTACATATAAATTTAATGTAAAATTAATTCCAATGACCTAAATTATAGTAAATGGTAAAAATTATATTTTATTTATACTTTTAGACCATTCAATAATATAATTTAACAATATAAATTATTTTAATGAAAAAAGTTATTTTCAATTAAAATTTAGCGTATCAAAACCTGAAAGTTATCAGAAAAATATATGAAATTCATCCAAAGTAAATTTTTATATCCTAATTTAAAATAATATGTGCATATTTTCATATAAAAATTAACATGTCAAAATATTAATTTAAAAGAGGTTTTCCATTCAAAGGTGTAAAATTATCCTTTTAAAAAATAGGTTTTTATACATCAAATAGGGTTTTATTCATGACCTATGACTAAAAGATCCATTGGATGAATATAAAAAATATTTTATTAGGTATATAACAAAAAAATATCTTATTAATTTCATTACCGAAAGTAATTCACTAAAAAATAAAAATATCTATTTATACTTTTCATAAATAATTAATAGACAATGAATTCAGAATGCATTTTCATAAGTTAGTTATAGTTATTCTTGCTAACCTAATGGCTAGGCTATAAGAGTAATTTTATAATAAGGTCATATCAAGTTTCAATTAGAAGTCTATTGAATAATAAAGATTATTTAAAGAAAATATTTCATAAAAATATCTAAGTTTTAAATTCTACCCCCTTAAACTGAATTTCTCCCTCAAAATTAGTCACTTGGAAACAAGTAGATGAGGATAACTCTCCCTCATCATATCCTCAAGTTCTCATGTAACTTCTTCAAATTTTCGGTTCCTCCATACAAATTTAACCAAGAAACAGTCTTGTTTCATAGAACTTTTTAACTACGATCTATAATCTATATCAGTTGTTCTTTATAAGGAAGATCTTGCTCTAGTGGTACGACTTCTGAGCTTAGTACATGTGATGGATCAAGTATGTACTTTATCATTATAGATACATGGAACACATCACAGACTTGAGAGAGATTCAGGGGAAGTACCAATCGGTATGCTACCTTCTCAACACGATCTAGAATTTCAAAAGGACTGATATACCTATGGATCAACTTTCCCTTATTTCCAAATCTCATTACTGCCTTCTAGGGAGATATTCATAGGAACACCTTATCACCCACTTGAAACTCTAAGTATTTTATTCAGTTTTCAGCATAAATGTTTTGTTGACTTTGAGCTTATCTTATGTGTTTTTGAATAGATCTGACCTTTTCTTCCATTTCATTAACAAGATCAGGTCCTAATAGATTTATTTCCCCAAATTCATCCCAACAAGTTGGATTTCTACACTTATTTCTATATAGGGCTTCATAAGAAGCCATCTGAATACTGGAGTGAAATATATTGTTGTAAGAAAATTCCACCAAAGGTAGGTGTTTATCCCAACAAACTTTTAAATCCAAAGAGAAATCTCTAAACATGTCTTCTAGGGTTTGAATCTTCATCCGAGACTAACCGTCTATCTAAGGATGATAAGCAGTGCAATAACTTAACTCTGTATCTAGAGAATGTTGAATACTTCACCATAAATTTGAGGTAAACCTTATATCTCGATCATATATAATGGAAATTGATACTCCATGAAATCTTATCACTTCATTTACATATATCCTAGAAAGATTATTAAGATAGAAATCATCTCTAAGAGAAATTAAGTGTACTGACTTCATACGACGATCAACAATAACCCATATAGCATTATGGAATTTAGATGTTTTGAGAAGTCTAACAATAACGTCCATAGTAATGTTTTTACATTTCCATTATAGTATGGTTAATGGTTATAACATCCCCTTAGACTTCTGTCTCTTGGCCTTAATTTGCTGACAAACCAAGCATCGATAGACATATTCAGCAACATCTCTTTTCATGCCATCCAACTAGAAATACTCTTTTATTTCCTTGTACATATTTGTTTTTCTAGGGTGAATAGAGAATGAAGAACTATGAGCCTCATATAATAACTCCTTCTTTAATTCTGGTATGGGATAAATAAAAACCCTATTCCTGAACCATATTTTTTCATCGCAATCATGGTTTACTTCTAGAACATTTCTCACCTTCCTCTATAGATCTAAATATTTATTTTGTGCCTCCTTAATCTTCACATGTAAACATGGTTTAACATTCATTCGAGAAAGATAATATTTCCCCCATTCCTTTAAAATTTCAAGATCCATCCTTTGAAAATCCATAAATATTGGATATTTTGTGATCCTCATCATGGATAAGCTAGGATGGTCTTGTCAACTCAAAGAATCTGCCACTTTGTTCACTATCCTAGGGTGGTAATGTATTGAGTAGTCATAATATTTAATCAACTCCAACCATCTTATTTGGCACATATTCATCTCATTTTTTTGTGAAAATATACTTTAAAATTTTATGATCAGTATAAATATCACACCTTTCACCATAAAGACAATGCCTCCATATCTGTAATGAAAAGATTATGGTAGCTAACTCCAAATCATGAGTTGTGTAATTTTGATCATGGATTTTAAACTTCTGTGAGGCATACGATATAACCATATCATTTTTCATGAGAACACATCCCATACCCTTCTTTAACACATCACTATAGATCACAAACCTTTCTTCCCTACAAGGCAGTGTGAGCACAAGTGCATTGGCTAACCTTCTTTTTTAGAATTTTGAAATTATACTCACATTACTCCATCCAAATGAACTTAACTCCTTTCTGAGTCAACTTGGTGAGTGGATTAGATAATCGTGAATAATCATTCACAAAACATCGATAATATCCATCCAAACCAAGAAAACTTTGGATCTCAGTTACCGTTTTTGGTCTCGACCAACTTTCAACAACTTCTGTTTTTGATGGATCTATAGATATCCCTTCTCTTGAGATTACGTGACCCAAAAATGAAACTTTATGAAGCAAAAATTCACACTTGGTAAATTTCTAATAAATATTCTCCTTTCTCAGGGTCTTCAGTACAACTCTCAAGTGGTCTTCATGTTCTTCTTTTCTCTTCAAATATATAATAATATCATCTATAAAAAATACCAAAAATTGATCAATATAGTCTCTAAATACTCTATTAATTAGATCCATAAAGATATCAGTGAAATTAGTAAGACCAAAAGGAATCACTATAAATTAATAGTTTCCATAACTTGTACGGAATGCCGACTTTGGTATATCCTCCTTTTTGACCCTTAATTGATTATATCCTGAATAAAGATCAAACATGGAAAAGTATTGAGCTCTATATAGTTAGTCAAATAAGTCATCAATATAGATAAGATGATATTTTTTCTTGATAGTGATCTTGTTAAGTTCTAAATAATCAATGTAGAGTCTCATTGATCCATCTTTCTTCATAAAAATAGAACAAGTGCCCCCCAAGGTGATGCACTAGGGAATATGAATCCCTTATCAAGATTATCTTGGAGTTTCTTCTTTAATTAATTCAACTTAGTTGGGGAAATTATATAAGGTGTCTTTGAAATAGGAATAGCACATGGTATGAGTTATATTCAAAACTCAACATCACAATTTGGTGGAAGACCTATAAATTCCTCCAGAAAGACATCATAAAACTGCCATACAATGGGTGTATTCTTAGTTGTGAGTTTCTCCCCAACCATTTGAGATAAATAACCTTAATTTATAGGAATCAATACCCATAAGATGGAAGAAATTTCTATTGGAAGGTTATATTCATCCTTTCATCGATAGATGATCATAGATTGATCTGAAATATGAAATGTGACTTCCCTTACTTGGAAATTGATATAAGCTCCATAAAGAGAAAGATAATCCATGTTAAGAATAACATAAAAATCCACTATAGGAAGGATCACAAGATTTTCAGGAAGCACTTTCCTACAAACTTCAACCAAAGAAGAATTATAAACTTTGGATGCTACCGTTGTGCCATTAGGAGTTGTCACAGCTAAATCAACATCTAATTTTTGAGGTAATATGGGGATACCCTTAGAAACTTCTTTAGAAAGAAAATAGTGGTTGTATATAGAATCAAATAAAACACTTTCTAATTTATAGTGGATGGTAAGTGTACCTTTCACTATTTCATTATCATACTCCACATCACCAATAGTGATTGCATGTGAATTTCCGTTGTATTTGGCCTTAAGGGTTTTTGATGTTGATCATAATCAATAACCCTTGGATTAGGGTATTGATTGGAATAATTCCCCATTTCATTACACTTGTAACATTTAAGTGTAGGAGGTTCATTTTGTGTAGCCTTTTCTTTTTTTTCTCATCATTAGACATATTCTTCCCATCACTTTAGCATTAAACTGCCTGATGAACTTTTTCTACACAATTAAAACAGTTACTAGTCCCTTTAATACAATCCCCTCCATGTTTCCTTCCATACTTGTAGCATAAGGGAAAAATCATCTTCTTTTCAGTGTGGTGTTTATATTTTATTTTGAATTCCATTTTTCTCTTCTTATCAATCCCATATGACTGATAGGTTACTCGAATCTCCATCCCAACCTTGAGAGCACATAAAGCAATTTACTTGTAGCTATTGAAGTCCCTTATGGATAATGACCTTAAGATACTTGGTTTTAAGCCACTAAAGAATCGATCAATTTTCCTCTCAAGTTGGATAATAATTCCAGAAGCATACCTTGCAAGTCTTGTAAAAGTTTCTTCATATGTACGAACGAATTCATCATCATTTTTCTTAAGTTTAAGGAACTCCTTCTCCATATCTGTTTGAAGAATACGAGGAAAGTACTTATTGAAAAATAAGTTCTTGAACCTGTCCCATTCCATGGAATCAATTTCATCTATTTTACTTGTATCCTTGATAATATTCCACCATTGATTAGCTTCACCTTCCAAATGATATACTACTAAGATGAATTTATCATGTTCAGAACATTGTAGAACTAAAAATATATTTTTAGTGATACTGATCCATAGTTTAGCCACTAATGGATCATAAGACTTGCTCATGAAGGATTCAACATAATGTTTCACCCTCATTTTCTTGTTTGAAGTCCGTCATGATTCATATCTTGAGAAAGTTGTGTGAGCATGGCTATAAGATTTTTCATTCCAGCTCCCATAAAATTTGGTTACTCATGGGGATAATCATTTCATTGTCCGTTGCATTTAGAATTTCATGGTTCCTTCGAGTACTTTCCATTGACTAAAACCAAGAAGTATAGTGTAACATCCCCAACCTAAGATCCACTAAACCAGTGCCCCAAGCCGAGTCTTGACATGACCTCAAGCACACCTCCACGTACGCTAGAGGTTTCCAACTATCAGCAAGGGTCTAATGAGTTATGTGGGGCGACTATACCCTCTTTAATAGAGTAAGCCACAACAAAACACAATATAAATATAGGAGTAATATGAAACAACTAATAAACATGCATAACCAAACATTTAAAAAATAGTGTACAAAAACAAACCTAATAGCACAATGACATGTTATACTAGCAGTGCAAAGTGAATGAAACCCAAAATAAGACAAATGGAAAAAACTCCAAATGGGTCCCAACTCTAAGTTAAGATCCTTTTCCACACACATCCTGAGCCCAAATCAACATCTTAGTGTAGGGCCTTTTCCCTTTTATGGACCTGCAACCAAGAGATCTTCTCGGGTACCCAACAACGACATGGGCAGGGTGTGAGTACAAAACATAGTAGGCCACCACTAACGATGTCTACAAAATATCCAGTCTAATAGTTAGTGCATTCAAGTACAAAATAAATGGTAAGTAAACAAAGGAAAACTTGTGTGCCATTAGATATCCAAGGTTCACTTAATTAATTACTATCATTTATCCCAATTTCACTTCTTATAACATCTTCATTATTTAAGCCATTTTGATCACATTCTCTATGGGTTAGGTATAAATATTATCTACAAAAGGGTCTAAGGAAAACAATCTAATTCCTAGGGAAACAAGTCAAGTCCCTATCTCACTAGGGATATTCATTCCACATCAAAAAATTATCCTAACCTCGATGCCTCGGTCCGGGTGGAATGCAACCATTAGGAGAATAGAGCCTCCATCCCCTTCCCTAACCCATGCATTTATGGGTGGAGTTTAGAGCCCCAGTTTAACTCGACCCATGGTTGTAGAATCTCAAGTAAATAACCCACTCTACTAATCCATGTGCACATGATTATTTATCAAATTACCATATTTATACCATAACCTAACATAACATAACCAATTCCATTGGAAAATCCTCAATCACAATGCATAATTAATAACATGGGAATTAATATTATGCCATAACCCATTAACACATTTACCAATTACAATTCATAGTCATTTATCCAAATTCTTATTCTCATGCCTTAACCCTTTATGTTTATTCAACAACCCCAATGCCTTAGTCAATATACCTCAATGGACATACATTAACCCATTTAGTCCATTTATCATTTCAATTACATTTCTCATGTATTAAGTCATTCCATATTTATCAATTCACTTATCCAACCATTTAGATTTTCTAAATTCACAAGCCATTTCCAATTTAACACGATCATTAATTCATATGTACTATCCCTATTTGGAAATTCAATATAAATCATATACCATTCGACACAATCCCATTTAAACCAATTAAAACATTACTAATCCATGAAAAAAAACTTTATTGGGCTACACGGTTTACCCGCATGGTTTTACAAACCATGCGAAAACCATGTGTGAGACACTGCTCGAAAAATAACCCTTCACACGGTTTCTTGGGGATTCTCCACGGTTTGATTTACCATGCGCCAACCATGCGTAAGCCTCTATTCATGGCTACACTGTTACCTGGGATACTCTGCAAGGTTTTCCCTAACTGTGCACAAAACATGAAACATGCACAAGAACTCCCTTTTTCTTCCTCTTTCATGTCTCGAACCCACAAAACACCCCCAAGCCTTCACAAAAACATAGGGAAACACTTATCTATCCAAAAAGAAGAGGCCAAACCAAAATTTAAACAAAAAATAATACCTTAGTAAAATATGGGATATTACAACCTCCACACCTTATAATAGCTCGTCCTCAACCCACTCTTCCGAGAATCACCAAGATTTCAGAACAAGAGATCATGACACTAGGCCTTCCAATCCATTCCCATATTCAAAGTTTCTGGTTTCAAATCACAATGCCCACTGAACACGGATCAAGGGCACATACTTTCCCCACAATTCTTCCTCACCACAACTACAACATGAACTGAAAAATCCACAAGGATGCATCAACTTCAATCATACCCAACCACTAGAACATCACAGAGAAAACTTAGACAATAGTTCCTGACTCACTACACATGTAAACTTCACACACAACATCACATCATCATAGAGAAACCAATCGAAACTTCATCAGTCTGATCCTCTATAAAACTCATGACAAAATTACTTGGCATCATTTTCCTATATTTACCAAATTATAATGGTGACCCAACCCAATATCACCTAAAGGAAAAACACACGATCCTTGAAACCACAATTCCTAACTTCTATAAATCCACCAATCAAGTCCTGACAATCCTATTCCAAAATCATACACGCAATGAAACCCAAACACTCTAGTTCTTAAACAATTTAACCTATTTCAAAAAACACTACCATGAACAACTCACCACTCTCAAACATCCATAGGGAATTAACCTATATTTGCATCCAACCGCACCGTCGAAACCATTTAGAAGGACATTAGTACACTATCCATTCAGGGACTGAGACCAACTTTACCTCACTTAGGTACAACATCATTTCAAAAAAGGTATTTTTCACTACAACATGAACCCATAGGTGGGTCACTCTTACCACACCCATTTAAGTTTACCATCTCAAGTCAGACCACACCCGACTGTCTTTTCCTAGAACACCCACCACCTACTGATGGTACACTACCCCTTTCTCACTTTCTCTAAGGTTCTTACTAATTTGAATCCTATCATTAAAATCATACGAACCCACTGAGGCCTCTCCTTGAGTTTCAAAAGAATTCCATCATCGCGGTGTTACTTCCCTCCAAACCGGCATCAGCTTCACCCTTGGAATGACACCACATTAAATGGACAATGTGCCCTTCAACTTGAGATGTTCTAAAACCATGAAATAAGAAATTACATAATTCTAACCCCAATATTCATTGGAGTTATAAAACTCAACCTCTCTCGCCAAAACTTGTCATCGTTTCCACCCACACCTTTTATGACTTCAACACAAACATCAAAAACATCACATGGAACCACCCTGAGCTTGAATCCAACACTTGGATCATTAGTCACCAAATACAAGTCCCACATTAACTCATCATGGGACCTAAAAAGAACCTTATAGGTTCCTCATTGGAATCCCAATGCCACTTCATCAAATCAATGTTCTCTTCTCCACATACAGGACTAACTTATCACTCCCCACCTTAGTAGTGTCGTTTCTGCGAATATCATGAGGGATTCCAACCACCATTTCATACACTCAATCACAAGCTTAACCGCAAAACATATACATGGATATCTATATTTTTCCCAAAATAAGAAAATGAATATCACCCAGTGCCAGTTCTCGGCTTCTGTGAAGGGTACCCATGGAGTTTTTCAACATTCAGTCCATTCTGAGGAACTTACTCTAATCCATCGAGGGTGTTCATCCCATCATAAAGCTCTAAATATACCATTTCCATGAGTGTAAACTCCAGGATGTCCCTCATCTAACCAAACACCTTCATGTATCATGGCATGATCTAGAGTTTCTCAACGTACCTGGAATTATGTCAAGATGTTGGTCATGCTCGTCACTAGCTGAGGTACACTAAGATGTTGTCAAAGAACACCACTACTAACCTATCCATTTCTAATATAGAACTATGGGACACTATGACCTGCCAAAGATTTCAGTCCTCCTTGTCAAACTCATCTCATCAACATTTAACCACCACCACTCAAGTGTGATTTCCAACCAAGATTAACCATCACTCCATGACCAAATCACCAAGAAGTAGTGAACCAAAATTCTATATGGAACTACTTCCACCACACCACTAAAATTCTTCCACAGTGTCCATGATAGCTAATAACCAAAACACAATAGTCTACCACACCAATCAAACTGAAATTATCTCATAAACTGACCTTTATCCATGTGTATATCATCACCCACTTACTTACCTAACCATGTGTCTTGGTTATTCCACCTCATCAGCCCTGAGGCGGCCTCTTCATCTCACCCAACAACCCAACCATTCATACAAACAAGTTCATCCATGTGACCATCCTGACCACAGGTGTCACCATCAGGTGAAAGAATATAACCACACTTCATCCACACATGTCTTTTCTACTTTAAAAAAATTCAATACCTCCATTAATCCTCATTCAAATAGGTGAGTTAGGAATCCATACGATACAACCTTTCATAACAATCCTTACCTCCTATCAAAAGAACTAAGGTTACCTTATGCATGAAGCAAGCACAACTATACCATTTACTAAAACTTGGGGTACTTAGTATGCATTGACACCACCTCTAAATCATCTCCCATTATTCATACTCCAAGTTATACGGACCAATGGATTAACCTTCCATGAGGTCAACCTTGATTTTTCAAAACTACCATTGCATAACCACAACTCGAGTTGCACAACCAACCATCAACCTTCCCACTTATCTCTCAAGGACAAACCTACACCATTGAACACCCTGAGTTCCACTATCAATGTCCAAAACGTCTACATGTGCAACACACAACCAAAATCACTAAAAACCTTTTCCAACCTCTCTCATGGGTCACCTTGAAAGTTGGATGATACCAACTCCCTATATTGGAGTAATAACCATGAGAATCCATTGGTCCTCTTTCCAAACCATACATATCGTGACAAAAAACAAGAAATACTCATGAATGGAACTCTCACCCCCATTCTGATGCACACTTTACCTAGAGCACCAAATAGAAATTTACTCTAGTTTTTGTACTGAAGGTGTACACATTCATTAGCACTATGAGAAAAACATCCTCTCCATGATTCAAAACAAAACTCGTAAGGTATCTACTGACTAGGTCACTAAGGCCCATGCACTATCTTTAAGGTTCATCATGCACTCCGTATGGCCACAAACCACGAGAGATTCCACACTCGCATTACCAAACAATGCCTCACAACCCAAAATCCAAAACCCTACCAAGGGTTCTATAAACACACCACCTAGTCCATATCATAACTGACAATGCCTCACAATCTAAATCCAAAGTCTCAAACTGGGGAAATCTCACTTCCCAACCCACACATAAAATGGCCAAACCAACAACACAAGGGGTAACCACCTTTGAACTCAAAAATTATCATTTTGAACTTATCATTCACCCAAAACATTGAAGAATGAATGACAGGATTTAACCATAGATGGAAAAGATCTCAGGATATCAACCTTAAATAAACCATTCTACATATTTTATCCCAACGGTCATCATCACACTTAGAACACTACCCTATACCGTATCTATCGTGGATCATGATCAACATGGGGTAACCAATTTATTTAATAAAAACTATTTATTCAACACCTATTCAAACCAATTCTTCGTTTACAACACAATATTTTCCTCTTAGGCACGTCTCCCATTCCACACTTGTTATAACCACCATTTTATCTCATTTACACTTTTCATTAGGTGAAATCATTAACCATTTTACCATTACTGCACAAATATTTCTCTTTTAGACACCATTAAATCTTTACAATTTATCACATCCCAAAACTTTAACCCAGTTATAACATTTCTTTAGTCACGATATTCCTTAACTACTCATTTGCATCATTATTATTAGACGCAATTTTCATTAAATTATTACAATGGTAAAATGTATTCTAGCTTTCATGTCCCACACACCCATCCTCATGTGTTCCTACCCTAATGCATTCCACCTATGTTCCTATGTTCCTAAATTATGCATGAATTAACAACCTCATGGAATTATGGCCATGAGAAAACTATCATAAATCAGAAAAATTACACAACATGTGGATCACCCAATAGTGAAATACCATTCAACTATAACAACACACATCAAGAACAACAAATCCCACCCAGTGTGACTTGGGTTTTACCTCATACACATGTTAGCTACTCCCAAGCATGATCTCATTACCAAGGACCAACATGGTCTTAATCCTTCTTCTATTATCCCCAAATAGTATGAAAGAGAAAAAAACTCCTCTGATACCACTTTGTAATGTCCCCAACCTAGGATCCACTAAACCGGTTCCCCAAGCCGAGTCGTCACATGAACTCAAGTGCGCCTCCCCATATGATAGAGGTTTCCGACTAGCAGCAAGGGTCTAATGAGTCATGTGGGGTGACTATACTCTCTTTACCAGAGTAAGCCATAACAGAACACAATATAAAAAGTATAATAATATGAAACAAATAATTAACATGCATAACCAAATGTTTCCCAAAGAGGTTACAAAAAAAATCAAATACCACATTGCCATGCCATACTAGTAGTGCAAATTGAATGAAACCCAAAATAAGACAAACATAAAAAAACTCAAAATGGTAATCGACTCTATGTCTAGAGCCTTATCCATGCTTATCCCAAGCCCAACTCAAGAACTTAGTGTAGGGCCTTTTCCCTTGTCCTGACCTGCAACCAATAGATGTTCTTGGTTACCCAACGACAGCCCGAGTAGGGTGGGAGTACAAAACTCAGTAGGCCACCACCAACGGTGTCTACAAAATATCCAGTATAATAGATAGTGCATGAAAGTAAAAAATAAATGGTAAGTAAACAAAGGACAACTCAGGGGCCATTAGATATCCAAGTTTCACTTAATTAATTCCTAACATTTATCGCAATTTCACTTCTTATACCATATTCATTACTTAAGACATGTTGATCACATGCTCTATGGGTTAGGCATAAATATTATCTACACAAGGGTTTAAGGAAAACAATACAATGAACAGGAAAACAAGTCAAGTCCTTATCTCACTAGGGATACACATTCGAAATCAATACATTATCCTTACCTCAAAGTCTCGGTCCAGGTGGAATACAACTGTTAGGGGAATAGAGCCTCCATCCCCTTAACTAACCCATGAATTTATGGGTAGAGTTTAGAAAATCAGTCTAACTCGACCCATATATGTAGAACCTTAAGTCAATACCCCACTATACCAAGTGACGTGCACAAGCTTATTTATTAAATCACCATAATCATACCATAACATGACATAACATAACCAATGAAATTAGAAAATAATAAATAACAATGAATAATAAACAAAATGGGAATTAATTCAATTCAAAAATCCATTAACACATTTACCAATTACAATTCATAGTCATTTAGCCAAATTATCATTCTCATGCCTTAACCCTTTAAGTTTATTCAACAACCCCTATTCCTTAGTTAATATTCATCAATGTCAATACTTTAACCCATTTAGCCCATTAATCATTTCAAGTACATTTCTCATGAATTAAATCATTCCATATTTATCAATTCCCTCATGCAACAATTTACATGTTCTCAATCCACAATCCATTTCCAATTTAAAATGGTCATCAATTCATATGTACTATCCCTATTTGGAATTTCAACATAAATCATATACAATTTGACACAATCCCATTTAACCCAATTAACCCATTACTAAGCCATGCCAATCAACCCCTTAATCCATTATTAAACCTAGGAAAAACATAGAAATTCCATATAAAATCCAACTAAACATACTAACATGTTTAACATGGGCTCTATGTTATTACACATTAATTTCACACGTGACCCTGTCAGTTTCTAGGTTTGGAAAGGTTGGCACATCCCATGGGTGGCCCCAAATTGGTCAAATAATCCTCGATGCATCCCACAGAGATTGTGAGGGTTTAAAATAATTATATAGATGATCATTATACCAAATCCCACCAAAGGCATCTAAATCACAAGGATTGGAAACCAAGAACACATACTCATGCACTCAAATCTATATAAGACTATGGGATATAACTTCTAGACCACCTACCTCGAATCCGGTTTTGAAAACACTCTTAATTGAAGCCATAGTTCTAGATTCAACCACTATTTAAAGCCTCAACCTAAATATCACCAGAAAAAGAGGGGTTTGGAGCTTTAGAAGGAGATCACCCAAAATAGAAACCCCAATCCGGAAAAGAGAAGGAAGGGGTGGATTAGACTAACCTGAAGCTTTGATCTAAGACAAAAAACATAAAAAAAATTCTAGAAATGAGGGAGATTGATCCATGAGAGATCTTGAAGGTCTTGGTTCGTTACTAGGGTTGAGAGGGATGGAATGGAGGAAAATCCCATGTTGGGTTGTAAAATCCCAGGATGGAAAGTTTTTTAAATTTTTCCAACTTTATTGGGCTGCATAGTTTAGCCACACGGTTTTACAAACCATATGAAGACCGTGTGTGAGGAAATCATCGAAAATACCCCTTAGTAGGGTTTCTTGGGGATTCCATGTAACACCCCGACCCCAGTTACCCAGAGTCGGTGCATTATTACATAACATTGGCATGATTACAAGAAAGATCAAGTCTCGAAAGACCGATTTGTTTAGTAGCCTTGGAATAACTAGATACATTAATAAAGTTTACATTACATCATAAAATGAAAACTACAACAACATAGTCCCCATAGTTCACACTCTTATACCCTCATACTATTCCTGTAGGTCATTCATAAATTACTTATTCACATCCTGGGAAAAATAAAACATAGAAAATGGGTGAGCTCAAATGCCCAGTAAGGATAAAAATATAGCGGAAACTTCCATAAATAAGAATAAAAATTTAAGGAAATGTATAACTAAAACAAAATCCTTTTAAAGTTGAACTTCGACATAGTATGGCAAAAATAAAATGAAATAATTCCATTTACTTATTCACATGGATATTTAACTAATAGAATAATCACATGAAATATCAATAACCACTTTCATAATGATGGAATGCATAACGCCAGACTATCATAACCACATAGCCAAGGCCTCGTGACAAGACTACAAATAAAATTTTGTCAAGGCCTTGTTCCAAGACACTAGTTTTTCTCATGAGACCTACCGATGCATCAAGGAGCTATAGTGGGCTCCACCTGTCACATATTAAGTCCAATGCATTCCCATATGAAAATGTTTAAACAAAACATAAACATTCGTATTAAAACTAGCATACGAAATGTCAATACATTCACCATAAACCATGAAGGGTATAAAAATAACATATCCATAGTCAAAAATATCACAAAACCTTCAATTCAATATGGAAGTTTTGTTTCATAATAAATCAGCTTCAAATAAGCTTAAAATCTATCAAAGGATGTTGACATAGATGAAATCAAAACTCTTTTTAGAGAAATATCTATTTTTATTTTGAAATCATTTAAGAGTCATATAAAATAAAACATTTTCTTTGAAAATATTCTTATAATATTGTAAGGTAAGCTTCAACGATTTTATAATGGCGGAAAATAGCCGCACCTGCTGTATAAGTTAAAAAAACATTCTTACCTTAATTCTGTCGAAAAGGTTAAAAAGCACCTTGTTTGGAAAACGACAGAAAGATTCTTTTATAAACCTCTTATAAAAAGTAAAACAAGGGTATAAATTAATTTAACCCATATTATATTAAATAGTAAAAATGTTTTGAAATACATTTTTAAGAAACATGGATGTGGATGATAAAGAAATCCCAGCAGATTATTACGTATAAACAACCTCGGATAATGAAGAGATTGCGAAATAAACCCTTAAATTGTACTTTTCCTTGGTTGGGGTAGGTTAAAATATTGTATAATGCTGAAATAATTGTCATTAAATTATATAGGAATCATATATATTAATATGATATCATATATGATCTTTTAACATTGATTTGTTAATAATATCTTAGTATTATCGTTTTTTCGGGTGTTAACTTACTCGTTTTCTTTTATATGTTTTGTTACATAAGCTATGTTTTTCATGGATAGTTTGTATATTATTAATATACATAATGATATAAAGTCCTTAAAAATTATTTTTAAATCATAAAATGATAATTATACTTGAATGGATACGATGGATAATGAATCTCATTGCATTCGTAGAGACGGTAGTCCGTACGTACGCACGAGCGACAATATCATTCTTTTGATATTAAAATAATATTTAATTGGATGGTATATCATATATAAGTAATCATTATCATGTTATATTTATTATTTACATGAATTACACATCGTTATTATACCCATCCAAATAATAATTTATTGAGTAACAATTACACCACGACGTGGAGACGGTAAGCCGTACGTACGCACGTATGGTGACATGTTATTGAAAGGATGGATAGAATACTTAAATATGGTTGTAAAATGTTTATAATAACATCAAAGTATATATAATATACTGGAGTTATTATTTTATAATGGTAATAACAAAGAAAGAAGAAGTGGAAGAAGAAAGGAACTTGAAAAAGGGTGGTGAAATCATTACCTCTTCTTCAGGTTCTTCCTTTTGATTTGATCAAAAGGGATCCTTAAGTTGGCTTTCTGACTAATGTAAGGACTATAGGACGAATTGAGGGAAGTTGATAGAGTATTTGGGTAGAGTTTGGCCGAACCAAAAGGCTTTTAAGGTGTGAGTTAATGAGAAGGGAGAGTGCCCTTTTATAAGAGGGGTGAGGGGAACCTTTGGAAAAGCTAGAAATATTATTTTATAATAAATTCATATTCGGTTTCAAATGGATCAAAAGTGAATTATTTAAAGGTTAAGGTGGGGATGGGTCAAAAACCACTCAACAAATAGAATTTATACAGGTTTGGGTTACTATATTAACCTTATATTTAAGTATTAACTCTTAGTTAATTAGTTTCATTTTTACAATGTCTCGTTGTATTTTTATATTATATGGTTCGTAAACTTACTATATACATCCTAGAGACCCCCAAGTGGTCCATTAATGATACAAATATCATGATATAAGTCTCTTTGCCGAACCTTATATTTTTAGGAATTTAATATCAATTAATAATATAATATTTGTTTTAAAAACTCTTTTATGTCAATTTTGACACTATTCAATAATTGATTTTTTTAAAACCCATAACAGAATTATTACTTCTAAAAAAGATAATTAAGTCAATACTAACATGTCATATTAACCTATAAAATTAGTGTAATTAATAAAAAGTCTCCAATTTTATTTATTTGGGTATTTATAATATCAATTATTTTAATTTTTTACTATTATGGTAATTACTGTATCATCATTGTGTCATAAATAAATTAAATTATTTAATGTCTAAAAATTATAAATAAAATATAATTATGTAGGAAATAGTTTTATATTTCTAATGAATATTTACAATCGAATTTATCTTCTATATAACCCTATATTAATAATGTTTTAGTAAATAAACTTTGATTTTAACTCTTTTAACTCTTCTTTGAATTAAATAATAATAAATGTCCTAATCTGATCCAAGTGGACCTAAATGATAATATTTTATTCCTAATGTTGTTTTTGATCTAGATATACTTGTCCAATAGAATTAGGACATGTGTTAGGGTAATATTAATATCATTTATACCCTTAATTACCCTATTTACTTTTAACTGTGGTAAATAAAAGTAAAAAGTTACTATTCACCAAAATTATTTTCATCTCATTGAACCAAATTTTACTACTTGATATTAAACGTGTATCTCGGATTTTAGATATTCCATTCACAGAAGTGGTAAAATTATGTTTTATGAAAAATTCTGTTCATTAACTACCACTTAGTGGTTTCACTATTCATCAAAAATTGAAGTTTTTCAGAACAATGCCAAAATTTCACCCTAAGCTATAATTGATATTCCGAATTCAAAAATGATGTTTATTTTACAAAATTCTAAACATATAAGTTTCATTAATTAATTTTATAATTAATTCCCACTGTCACAACAAATAGCGTGTTTTTAAGAAACAATATATATCAAAAGATTGATAATTGATTGTGTCCAATTTCAAAGTGAAATTAATTCTAATGAACAACATTGGCTAAAATGGTAAAAATATATTCTAATTATACTTTAAAACCACTCAATAATATAATTTATCACTTTAAATTATTTTTATTAAAAAATTTGTTTTTAAGTATTTTTCACTATTCATAACAATTGGAAGTTCTCAGAAAAATACCAAAAATTCAACTTAGGGTAATTTCGATATTCCGAATCCAAAAATGAAGTCCATTTTGAAATATAAAATATATATAATTTCAAAAATTAGGTATTACTATTCATAACTTCTAGTTTGATTAGTTGTGGTGTGTTAGAACTCGATGTTGCGTACAACACACACTATCACATTATTCAAAGAGAAGCGTACCGTAGAAGCTTGGGGTGTTACATTCTCCCCTACTTCAAATAATTTCATCCTTGAAATTTCTAGAATACTAACGAATGAAAAGACTCAGGTGGTTCTTCATCATAGGTTTCTTGGGTTCCCACATTGCCTCTTCCATCTTATGGTTTCTCCACAAAACTTTTACCAGACGCGTCGTCCGATTTCTCAGCACTTGTTCTCTCGTATCAAGAATCTTGACGGGCTCTTCGCAATAAGATAGATCGGGTTCCAGTTCTAATTCCTCATAGGTGAGTAGATGTGTTGGGTCAGGCATGTATTTCCTCAATATAGATACATGGAATACATCGTGAAATTTGGAGAGACTTGGCGGCATTTCCAATCGGTAAGCTACAAACCCAATTCGTTCTAGAATTTCGAAAGGTCCGATGTACCTGGGACTAAATTTAACTTTCTTACCAAAACGTATGACTCCCTTCCATGGAGATACCTTCATGAAAACATGATCACCAACTTGAAATTCCAAATCCTTCCTTCGATTATCGGCATAGCTCTTCTTCCTACTTTGAGCTGCTTTGATGTGATTTTGGATTTCCTTCAACTTTTCCATTGTTTCCTCCACCAGTTATGGACCTACAAGTTTTCTTTCACCACCGTCATCCCAACAGGTTGGTGTGCGACATCTCTTTCCGTATAATGCTTCATATGGTGCCATATGAATATTCGAATGGAAGCTATTGTTATAGGAAAATTCTACCAGAGGTAAATATTGATCCCACATACCCTGAAAGTCAAGTGAGAAAGATCTCAACATGTCTTCTAAGGTTTGAATAGTTTGTTCTGATTGTCCGTGTGTCTGAGGGTGGTAGGAAGTTCTCAAATGAAGTTTAGTATCCAAGGCTTTCTGAATAATTTTCTAGAATCTTGAATTAAAACGGGGATCAAGATCAGAAACAATCGATAGGGTTACTCCATGAAGTCTCACAACTTCATCAATATATAGTCTTGCTAGACGTTCCAGTGGTAGATCTTCTCTTATAGCAAGAAAATGTGCTGACTTGGTAAGATGATCAACAATAACCCATATTTCATCGTTCCTTCTAGGAGTCTTTGGTAGCCCCATGATAAAGTCCATTGTAATATTGTCCCATTTCCACTCCAGTATGGGAAGAGGTTGCATGAATCCTCCAGGATGTTTCCTTCCAGCTTTCACTTGTTGAAAAACCATACATCTTGACACAAAATCAGCAATATCCCTCTTCATGTTGTCCCACCAAAAATGTTCCTTCAAATCTCTATACATTTTGGTTCTCCCAGGGTTTATAGAGAAATTGGAACTATGAGCATCATCCAGCAATTCCCTTTTTAGATCAGGTATATCGGGAACACATAGTCTCTTCCCGAATTTCAAAATTCCTTCTTCAGACACAAAGTCTCTTAATCTCCCATCATTCACAGCTTTAATCTTCTTTTGAAATTCTTCATCATCGGTCCGAGAACTCTTAATCCTTTCTAGTAATGATGGTTTGGAAACCATTTTAAAAAGCATTGATGTTTCACCTTCCCTGGATATTCCCATGTCCATCTTCACTAGATCCATGAAAATTGGATCCCTTTCAATTCTCATATTGTTCAAAACTCCATGATCTTTTCTTCTCAAAGCATCCGCCACCTTTTTTGATTTCCCCAAGTGGTAGTGTATCGTACAATCATAATCGTTGAGTAATTCAAGACATCTCCGTTGCCTCATGTTGAGTTCTTTCTGTGAGAAAATATACTTCAAACTCTTGTGATTAGTATAAATCTCACTTTTTTCACCATAGAGGTAGTGCCTCCATATCTTCAAAGCAAGGATCACAGCTGCTAACTCAAGATCATGAGTAGGATAGTTTTGCTCATGAATTTTCAACTGTTGTGATGCATAGGCAATAACCCTATCATTCTTCATAAGGACACAACCAAGTACTTTCTTCGATGCATCACTATAAATAACGAACCCATCATTCCCCAATGGTTGAGTCAATATAGGAGCATTGACTAATCTTCTCTTCAGTTTCTCAAAACATTCTTCACACTCTTTTGTACAAAAAAATTTAACCCCTTTACATGTGAGCTTTGTTAATGGGTTAGCCAATCAGGCAAAATTATGGATGAAATGTCGATAATAACCTGCTAAACCAATAAAAATACGTACCTCAGTTATACTTGTAGGTGATGGCCATTCTTGGATTGCCTTGGTCTTAGAAGGATCAACAGAGATTCCATCTTTAGAGACAATATGGCCAAGAAAATAAATCTCCTGAAGCCAAAATTCACACTTTCTAAACTTCCCATATAATTCATGTCTTCTCAGAGTCTTCAGGATAATGTGCAAGTGATTTTCATGATCTTCGTAGATTTTGGAGTATACCAAGATATCATCAATAAATACCACCACAAATTTATCGAGATATTACTTGTAAACTCTATTCATCAGATCCATGAATACAGAAGGTGAATTAGTCAATCAAAAAGGCATTACTGTAAACTCTTAATGCTCGTACCTGGTTAGAAATGTTGTCTTCGGAATGTCTTCCTTCTTTACACACAACTGATGGTATCCAGATCGAAGGTCAATCTTTGAAAATTATTGAGCTCCATGAATTTGGTCAAATAAATCATCAATGAGAGGTAGGGGATACTTGTTCTTTATTGTTATAGCATTGATCTCCCTGTAGTCGATACATAACCTCATAGATCCATCTTTTTTTTAACAAAAAGAACAGGGGCTCCCCATGGAGAAACACTAGGGCAAATAAATCCTTTATTACACAATTCCTATAATTGTTTCTTTAGTTTGACTAATTCCACAGTGTCCATTCTATAAGTGGTCTTTGATATAGGCCCTGATCCAGGAATTAAATCAATGGAAAACTCAACTTCTCGTTCTGGAGGATGTCCAGGTAAATCTTCCGGAAATACATCTATATATTCTTTCACAATAGGTACATCCTCTATTTGAACATTCCTTTCCTCACCCATAGTCATTTCTTTCTCTTCCTCCCCAATAATTGAATTTAGTTGAGCTACTGGGGGTGAATCAAGATAAGAATTAGGTGGTGACGATTCTGCTCTAATGATAAGGTGTTCCTTATCATCATCATCAAAAATCATAACCTCCCTCTTCTTACAATAAATATTTGCATCATAGTCCTAAAGACAATCCATACCGAGGACTATATCAAACTCAATCATAGGTATGAAGATGAGATCAACAGATAAAGAACATTTATGTGCTCTAATGGGGACTGATTCACAAAACTTTGTTGCAATGATACTTCCCTTAGGAGTTTTAACTGACAACTCCCTTGTTAAATCAAATTGGAAATATCTAATTTTCTTAGAAAACTGGGAAGATATGAAACAATGTGATGATCCAGAATCAAATAATGCATTTTCTAAACTGGAGGAAACCATTAAATTACCTTACACGATGTATTTTGGAGCTTCTACCTCAGCAAGAGTGATAACAAAAGCTTGGCCTTGATCCCCTGGCCTTTTCTGAGGTAAGTTCCCCTGACGCTTAGGACATTCATTTGCATAATGTCCCACCTCCCTGCAATTGTAGCACTGAACATTGGTAGCTTCCTTCTTCCCTTTAGAATCACGAGCTTGGTGGCCTTTTTCACCACACTTATAAGAGACACCTATTCCTTTTAAGAAAGTACCAGGGTGTTTCTTCCCACATTTACCATTGGATGGATATTAAACCTTTCCCTTCTTCCCCTTATTTCTATTCCCAGATTGATCAGCAGATCTATTCTTCTCTTGCTTTCCTTTAAAGTCATAAGACTTAGAGAATTCCTTTTTGGTCTTGATAGCACATGAGACAATGTCTTCGTACGACGAGAAGGATTGTGACACTAATTCTTGACGGAGAAATGGTTTTAACCCATCAAAGAAATGATCAATCTTACTTCTTGGGTTACGTATATAATCTCCAGCATACCTTGATAAATTTGTAAAGTTAGCCTCATACTTTTTGACATTCTCATCCTCCTTTTGTCTCAGACTCAAAAATTGTCTTTCCACATCTGCTCGATGGTCACGAGGAAAGTATTTTTCTAAAAACAGATCTTTAAACTCCCTCCATTCCATATTTGATACTTCATCATCTTCCTTCATGTTTTGAATCAATTACCACCATTGATCAGCATCTCCAGTGAGGTGGTAAGCTTCCATGATAACTTTTTATCTTTCACTACTCCCTAAAGCCTGAAATATTTTCTCTAGGGAATTTATCCATTGCTCAGCTACTAAGGGATTTTTACTTCCATTGAACGTTGGTGTTTTTTGCCTCATGAATCGATCTAACATTGATCCTTTACACTGCGGATCAGGGTGCTCCATACTAGTAAGGTTATTATTCATAACCTGAGTGAGTTGTCCCAGTATGGTGATTAGCTGATCGACACCAGTTGGATCACCAGCTCCACTATAATTATCTTGAGTAGGAGGGAAATCCCTACATGGAGTGTGTGCATTGATATAGTTTCCATTTCTTCCACTAGGCACCATTTCTAAACAATTGCATAAACTAGATCAGTTTATGAATCAAAATACATAATCCCATACTTATAAAACACTTAACATAAATTGAACTATTTATCGATATAATCCAATATCATAAAAAATGTTTTCTTTGAGGAAGTATATACTCATAAACCCTTCATAATGATTTACAAAGAAAATGAGAGTTATCCTAATCATATCCCCCGGGAGTGTCGTAACCAAGAGTGCACCAAGGCCCGTTGTCGTGCACCAGTTCCTATTTGAGTCTAGATCAAAGCAGTGTTTTCGGGTTTTACCCCTAGGTACATCTGTGCCAGAGCCACCTCTACCTGCTCATATCCATACAGGGATGTATTTCTCAGAAAACTCACAAAATCTCTACAATACCAAAATTCTAGGAAGTTCTTCTATACTAATCCTCAAATTCCATCTTAAGTCTATGTGCTCTAATCAGATTTTATCTAAATCTAGCTTCCAAGGTTTGTACTAAACTTCCTCTGATACCAACTGTAACGCCCTGACCCCAGTTACCTAGAGTCGGTGCATTATTACATAACATTGGCATGATCACAAGAAAGATCAAGTCTCTAAAGACCGATTAGTTTAGTATCTTTGGAATAACTAGATACATTAATAAAGTCTACATTACATAATAAAATGAAAACTACAATAATATAGTCTCCATAGTACACACTCTTATCCCCTCATACTATTCCTGCAGGTCATTCATAAATTACTTCTTCACATCCTAGGAAAAATAAAACATTGAAAAGGGGTGAGCTTAAATGCCCAGTAAGGATAACAATATAGCAGAAACTTTCATAAATAAGAATAAAAATTCAAGGCAATGTATAACTAAAACAAAAGCCTTTTAAAGTTGAGATTAAACATAGTATGGAAAAAATAAAATGAAATAATTCCATTTACTTATTCACATGGATATTCTACTAATCGAATAATCACATGCAATATCAATAACCACTTTCATAATGATGAAATGCATAATGCCAGACTATCATAACCACATAGCCAAGGCCTAGTGCCAAGACTAAAAATAAGATTTTGTCAAGGTCTTGTGCCAAGACACTTGTTTGTCCCATGAGACCTACCGATGCATCGAGTAACTATAGCGGGCTCCACCCGTCACATATTAAGTCCAATGCATTCCCATATGAAAAGGTTTAAACATAACATAAACATTCGTATTAAAACTAGCATACGAAATGTCAATACTTTCACCATAAACCATGAAGGGTATAAAAATAACATATCCATAGTCAAACATATCACAAAACCTTCAATACAATATGGAAGTTATGTTTTATAATAAATATGCTCCAAATAAGCTTAAAATCCATCAAAGGATGTTGACATAGATGAAATCAAAACTCTTTTTAGAGAAATATCTATTTTTATTTTGAAATCATTTAGGAGTCATATAGAATAAAAAATTTTCTTTGAAAATATTCTAATAATATTTAAAGGGAAGCTTCAACAATTTTATAATGGTGGAAAATAGCCGCACCCACTGTATATGTTAAAAAAAACATTCCTACCTTAATTCTGTCGAAAAGGTTAAAAAGCACCTTGTTTTGAAAATGACTGAAATATTCTTTTATAAACCTCTTATAAAAAGTCAAAAAAGGGTATAAATAACTTTAACCCATATTATAGTAAATAGTAAAAATGTTTTGAAATACATTTTTATGAAACATGGATGTGGATGATAAAGAAATCCCAGTAGATTATTACGTATAAACAACCTCGGATAATGAAGAGATTGCTAAATAAACCCTTACCTTGTAATTTTCCTTGGTTGGGGTAGGTTAACCTCCTGTATAATGGTGAAATAATTGTAATTAAATTATACAAGAATCATATATATTAATATGATATCATATATGATCTTTTAACATTGATTTGTTAATAATATCTTAGTATTATCGTTGTTTCAGGTGTTAACTTACTCGTTTTCTTTTATATGTTTTGTTACGTAAGCCGTGTTTGTCATGGATAGTTTGTATATTATTAATATCCAGAATTATATCAAGTCCTTAAAAATTATTTTTAAATAATCAAATGATAATTATACTTGAATGGATATGATGGAGAATGAATCTCATCACGTTCGTGGAGACGGTAGTCCGTACGTACGCACGAGCGACAATATCATTCTTTTGATATTAAAATAATATTTAATTGGATGGTATATCATATATAAAGAATCATTACCATTTTATATTTATTATTTACATGAATTACACGTCATTATTATACCCATCCAAATAATAATTTATTGAATAACAATTACACCACGATGTGGAGACGGTAAGCCGTATGTACGCACGTATGGTGACATGTTATTCAAAGGATGGATAGAATACTGAAATATGGTTGTAAAATGTTTATAATAACATCAAAGTATATATAATATACTGGTGTTATTATTTTATAATGGTAATAACAAAGAAAGAAGAAGTGGAAGAAGAAAGGAACTTGAAAAAGGGTGGTGAAATCATTACCTCTTCTTCGGGTTCTTCCTTTTGATTTGATCAAAAGGGATCCTTAAGTTGGCTTTATGACTAAAGTAAGGACTCTAAGATTAAGTTATGTAAGTTTAGAGAGTATTTGGGAAGAGTTTGGCCATACCAAAAGGCTTTGAAGGTGTGAGTTAATGAGAAGGGAGAGTGCCCTTTTATAAGAGCAGTGATGGGCACCTTTGGAAAAGCTAGAAATATTATTTTATAGTAAATTCATATTCGGTTTATAATGGCTCCAAAGTGGATTATTTAAATTTTAAGGTGGGTATGGGTCGGAAACCACTTAACCAATAGAATTTAGACTGGTTTGGGTTACTATATTAACCTTATCTTTAAGTATTAACTCTTAGTTAATTAGTTTCACTTTTACAATGTCTCTTTGTATTTTTATATTATATTGTTAATAAACTTACTATATACATCCAAGAGACCCCAAAGTGGTCCATTAATGATACAACTATCATTATATAAGTCTCTTGGCCTAACCTTATATTTTTAGGAATTTAATATCAATTAATAATATAATAGTTGTTTTAAAAACTCTTTTATGTCAATTTTGACACTATTCAATAATTGATTTTTGTAAAAATCATAACAGAATGATTACTTCGAAAAACTTAATTAAGTCAATAATAACATGTCATATTAACCTATAAAATTATTTTAATTCATAAAAAGTCTCAAATTATATTTATGTGGGTATTTATAAAATCAATTATTTTAATTGTTCACTATTATGGTAATTACTGCATCATAATTGTGTCATAAATAAATTAAATTATTTAATGTATAAAAATTATAAATAAAATATCATTATTTAGGAAATATTTTTATCTTTCTAATTAATATTTAAAATCGAATTTATCTTATGTATAACCCTATATTAAAAATGTTTTAGTAAATAAACTTTGATTTTAACTCTTTTGACTCTTCTTTGAATTAAATAATAATAAATGTCCTAATCTAATCCAAGTGGACCTAAATGATAATATTTTATTGCTAAGGTTGTTTTTGGTCGAGATACACTTTTCCAATAGAATTAGGACATGTGTTAGGGTAATATTAATATGATTTTTACCCTTAATTACCCTATTTACTTTTAACCGTGGTAAATAAAAGTAAAAAGTAACTATTCACCAAAAATTATTTTCATCTCATTGAACCAAATTTTACTACTTTATATTTACCATGTATCTCGGATTTTATAAATTCCATTCACAGAAGCAGTAAAATTATGTTTTATGAAAAATTCAGTTTTTTAACTACCACATAGTGGTTTCACTATTAATCAAAAATTGAAGTTTTTCAGAACAATGCCAAAATTTCACCCTAAGCTATAATTGATATTCTGAATTCAAAAATGATGTCTATTTTACAAAATTATAAACATATAAGTTGCATTAATTAATTTTATAATTAATTCCCGCTGTCACAACAAATAGCGTGTTTTTAAGAAACAATATATATCAAAAGATTGATAATTGTTTATGTCCAATTTCAAAGTAAAATTAATTCTAATGAACACCATTTGGTAAAATGGTAAAAATATATTCTAATTATACTTTAAATCCACTAAATAATATAATTTATCACTTTAAATTATTTTTATTAAAGAAGTTGTTTTTAAGTATTTTTCACTATTCATAAAAATTGGAAGTTCTCAGAAAAATACCAAAAATTTAACTTAGGGTAATTTCGATATTCCAAATCAAAAAATGAAGTCCATTTTGAAATATAAAATATATATAATTTTAAAAAGTAGGTATTACTATTCATAACTACTAGTTTGATTGGTTGTGGTGTGTTAGAACTCGATGTTGCGTACAACACACGCTATCACATTATTGAAAGAGAAGCGTACCATAGAAGCTTGGGGTGTTACATTCCACATAGTTTTCTTAACTGTTCACCCACCATGCGTAATCCTCTGTCCGTGGCTGTACGATCAGAAGACCCGCTGAATGAAGGTGGAAACTACCTCATGAAGGATTCAACAGAATATTGCACCCTAATTTTATCGTTTGGAAGTCTAGCATGATTCATAGCTTGATAATATTGTGTGAGAATGACTATAATATTTTTCATTCCAGTTCCCATAACATCTGGTTTCTCAGGAGGAAAATCATTTCATTTCCCATTGCATTCAGCATTAATGTGGTTCCTTTAGTTTCCATCCATTGATTAAAACCAAGAATCATAGTGTGATCAACACTAATCGTAATGTGAAAACCACATAATTCAAGAATAAAATTTCAATTTAGGACAATATAGGTTTTATCATAGGTTATTAATGAACATATATAAAACACTTGGATAGGATTGTAACTTATACTTCTACATATCCGTAGGATGTTTTTACTAAGGTTCTCTCATCGTATTTTCCAAACGTTAACTATACCTTTACTCTGATACCAACTATAATAGCCCATACTTTACATATATATTTTACTTACACATGGAAGAATATTTATTACCTGACATAAAAAAACCATGCCAGGACTGTAAAAGTTTATTGTATTTAGAAATTGGAAACATAAACAACTAGTTCATAAAATATCTATATTGTCTCCCACTTATTTCTTCATAACTCGACTCATTTTTCACATATCTTACTTAATACCCTTATTCATGACCTAGGGAAAATAAACATATGAAAGGGTGAGCTCAAATTATTATTAAGGGTAAACAAGGGAAATATCAATCATATCATGATCATAAGAGCATAACATTTGAAAATATTATCTTGTATATAAAAGAACATAATATCATGTCATGGGATAAATCATAAAAGTGAAATGTAATCCCAATAGTCATAACATAAGACATGAAATTTCATGTCATATACACATAATCATATAAAATCATTTAATATTAGTCAAGGATCATTTCAAAGACCATCATAGTGGACAAAGTCCATTACTCGACAGAGTTCACTCCTCGTTCCAGTCCTTTATTACTGAACCAGATTTACTTACCATTCCAGTCATGTCTATCTCATGAGATATAAATCTTTACCCAATGAATTGAAGGGATATATTGGTCCCACCCATCTAATAATTATATCATTCTTACATGTACCACAAAACATAAACCATTCACCATAGAAAATCCTAATAAACATAAAAAATGGGTTTCTTAAACATCATTCCATCATAACATAATCCATATAAGGTAAATGTATTTCACAAACAAAATTAAATCATAAAAAAATCAAATCAATGTAATAAAAGGGATAGAAACACAAACCAATTTAATCTTATATGGAAAATAATTTTTATAAAACACTTGAGCTTAATTCCTAAGGAAAATATCCTTTCTTCTTCAAAAATGTTTCCCTTTCTCAAAATGCCACACAATTTTGGAAGAAATAATTTTATGTGAAAATAACCTTGTAATATTGTAGGTAAATATTCATTTAAACAAGGAATTATGAAAGAATAAAAATCTGTTCATGTCGTACAAGTTAAAAAAACATTCTTCTCTTACATTTGCTGGAAAAGTCAAAAAGTACATTGTACCAAAAATGACAAAAGATTCCATTCACACCGTTTAGTAAAAATTCACCAATGGGTAAAATTGGATTTAAGAAATTATAGAATTATATTAATAATATTTCTAAATACCTATTTAGGAAACATGGATGTGGATGATAAATATACCCCAGTAAATACTTAGGAATAAACAATATCAGATAAAAATGAAATATGCAAAGTTATCCCTTACCTTATGTCTAATATGATTCTTATATATCTGAACCTCTTAAATAATTATTTAAATAATTTTAATGATTTATTCCACAATCAAAACCATTTTTTGATAACATTTATGATCATATTTTCACCCGTTTGTTTGTAACATTTCATTGTTACTCGTTATTCAGGTGTTAACTGCTTTATGTTCTAATACATGTTTTGTCAGATAAGTTCTTATTCCTCTTTTTAGCTTATATTTACATCATTTAAAGCATGATATTAGTATAATATATATCATATTTATTCATTAAAATATTTTATATAATCATTCTTTAATTAATATTATGTAGAACGAATCACATCACACCGTGGAGACGGTAAACTGTATGTACACACGTGCGATGATGTCATTCCCATAATTTTTGAATGGTATTGAAGTGGATGGTGTATAGTATCTTATAATAAATACCATTTTATATTAAGCATATATATATATATATATATATTACTTCATTATACCCATCCATGTAAGGCGGTGGTGACAAACGAATTACACCATAGTGTGGAGACAACAAGCCATACATACGCACGAGTGGTGATTTCATTTATTCATAGGATGGGTAGACGGTGGAAAATGGTTGTTTCATAATCATAATAACCTATAAGTATATATGTAGTACTGAAGTTATTACTTTATAATGAAACAACTCATGAGGTGGAAGTACAAGAAGAAAGAAGTTTGAATGAAATCATAAATGATATTACCTCTTCTTCGATGTGCCTCCTATAAATCGCCTCTTAGAGCACTAGATATGGTCTATAAAGAAGACCAGAACCTATATAATATTGATAGGGAATTTGAGAAGGGAAATTTTTATGTGATGTTCAAGCTTTAAGGCTCAAAATGAAGTGAAGAGTTGATGAAGGAAGTTCAATTTTATAATTGAGGCGAGGGGCACTTTTGGAAACCTCAAAACTATTAATTTATAATAAAATAAAACCCCAATTGATAACCTCTAAAATGTCACAATTTTAAAGATAATATTATATAAGGTTTTAATATCATCAAAAAATAAATTTTAGACAAGTTTTTATGTAAATTTAAGAATTATCATTTTAATTAACACTAAGTTATTCTATTTAATTTTTAACTAGGGTAATAAATATTTCATTATCAAAAGGGTGAAATATTTACTTATTTGAAGTAAATTAGACAATTAATGAATTATTTAGAACATTATAGACCATATAATAATAATTATATATTTTTAAAATTATTTTATGATTTTTAAGTAATGTAAGAAAACCCTATTTAGACAAAATATCAATAGTGTCAATTTTGACACTATTTAATTTATGATTTTTTATAAATATAAAAATAATAAGTGAACCTAGATACAAATATTTTATTATATACCTAAGTGGTAAAGTTAATCTAAAAAATTAATTTTACAAAATAATTATCCCAAATTATATTTATTAAAATATTTTTAATAATATTTATTTGATCTTTTCATTAATAAAATAATTACTACCTCAATTTTGTGTAATTATTTAATCTGATTATTTATTGAAAAAAAATTCAAAATAAAAGAATATTATGAAGATAAATACATTATATTTTATAATAATACTTGTATTATAATTTATCTTCTTGAAAACCCAATATTAAAAATGATATACTCTTTTAAAAGAAGAATGTGAAAAATTTATCTTCACTTTAAATAAAATAATATAAGTGTCATAATCTTATATATAATCCTAAAAATGGTAAATAAGTTTATTTTTGTATGATTATATATGAGATATACTCTACCAATAATTTTTGGTAAAGTATTTGGTCCTTTTTATTGTTATTAATATTTTAATGAAAAACTGTTTTATTGATTTTTCATCAATTAATTAATTTTTTCATCATTTAAGTATTGGGTTTTCAGGTAATTATTTATTTCATAAAAATTACAAATTAATTTTCATCATAAAAAAAAATATTTTATATTTAAAATGAGTATTTATAATCTAATTTATATTCTGAAAAACCTTATATTACAAATAATTTAATTATTAAAGTTTGAGTGACACATATTTCACTTTTCTTTAAATAAAATAAATTAAATGCCATAATCTCATCCAAGTGGGTTAGAATGGATACCATTTTGGAAAAATTATGTTTTTGGTCAAATTATAATCATTAAAATATATTAAGACAAGTGTTAGGGTAATTTTATAATATTAGTTTGACCCTTAATTTTCCGATTTACCCTTTTATAGTGTTAATAAAATATATTGAAGTTACTATACATATTTTCTAAAAATAAAATAAATTTAATTACATAATTTGGAACTACTAATTGAAAATATGGAATCCATTTTTCAAAATTCAAAAAACAGAATTTGAATTAATTAATTTAAAATTAATCCCATTGTTGAAATGATAAAACCGGTTTTAAAAGTTAAAATATTACAAAAGATTAAAATGTTTTTACATATGAATTTATTGTAAAATTATTTCCAACGACCTACATTATATTAAATGAAAAAAATATATTCTATTTATACTTTTAAACCATTCAATAATATAATTTAACCATATAAATTATTTCAATGAAAAAATTTATTTTCAATTAAAATTTAGCATATGAATACATGAAAGTTATCAAAAAAATATCAGAAATTCATCCAAAGTAAATTTTTATATCCCACTTAAAAATAAAATATTTATGTTTTCATATAAAAATTAATGTTTCAAAATCTTAATTTAAAATGTGTTCTCCATTCAAATGTGTGAAATTAACCTTAAAAATAGGGTTTTATACATTAAATAGGGTTTTATTCATCGGATGAATATAAAAAATATTCTATTAAGTATATAACACATATATATCTCATTAATTTCATTACCAAAATTAATTCACTCAAAAATAAAAATATCTATTTATATATTTTATAAATAATTGATAGCCAATGAATTCACAATGCATTTTCATAAGTTAGTTATAATTATTCCCACTAATATAACGACTAAGATAAAAAAGTAATTTTATAATAAGGGTGTCTTGCATTTAATTTAAACTCATAATTGCGTGCAAAGAATTCTACTAAAGAATAAAAATTATTTAAAGAAAATATTTCATAGAAATGTCCAGGTGTTACATATATTATATGTGACAGGAAGGGATAATCTAGGAGAATAGGAATGTTTCCAAAGGAGTTTCTATTTTGTATTTAATTTCAAGTTATAATGTAACAATCATTTTTGTATCTAGTTTTTCAAAGCTACTAAACTATTTGGTCCGTTGAGATGCAATCGCTTGTTCATAGTACCAATGTAATAGGTAAGACCCTAAATATAGGCTACTGAGGTCGGGGTATTTAAATCAATGATGTAATTAATTAAATTTATCATTTATTCATAAATAGTTAATGAACACAGTGTATGTAATCCAACTACACGATGTTTACTTTTCTTCACTGAATGTCCGAAGTACATGGATAGGGACTTAGAGTGTACTTCTTGTGAACATTTATGATGTACATGGAGTGTACGAAGGATACATGGTGTGTACGTCAAGTTATATGGATTCTATCTTATATGTGTTATGTATTAAATACACACAGTGTATTAATTACATGACATGTATTGACCCCTTGTTTTCCACCATGAGAACATGTGGACTACCTGGTGTGTAGGAAATATACATGGTGTGTAGTCTAGAAAATCTATATTCAACCATGTCTGGTCAAAAATTGGTGTATTTAATGCATGAAAAATTTATTTATTACATTATGGCCTAGAGTCTACACATGTAACTTGGCTCAATGTACAAGGATACACAACATGTAACAAAGAAGTACACACCGTGTAACCACGTGTTATCTAGATATAATTCTTAGCAACTATAGATGGGTTCTTTAGATGAAATATTTGTTAATTATTAACCTATATTGGTTATTTAAGTGACAAATAAAGAGATGGAATAAAAGATCTTGATGACTATATAAATAATGAACAGAATTTGAAATGAAATTTAACACTTAAATTCATAATGATCAACAATCAAATACATAATTATAAATTTGAATGTTATTTCTCTGATACAACTTTGTGGTTTTGGGTGTATTGTAAGTTTTTATCGGGGCCTATCCTGAATCATCAAGTGTCAAATTAGATGGATCATTCACATATTGTTCAAGATATAAACAACATGACCAAATTTTTTTCTCTAAAGAATATTGACAATGAAGGTTTATGTAACTAAGAGAATATATTTTCTTGTTCAATTTATAATTAATTTAAATATATTGGAAGAAATAATACTACGATCTTGAGATATGTCTTCTAGTCATATGTTGATCATCTTAAACCCTTTTCGGTCAACCATCATTACTTTTTTAGGATCCATGTGTTGAATCTGTCTAGTGGTGATCCACATGTGCTCCTATGTTCTCCGAACAATGTAGATGGATTGTTGGGTGCTAGAAAAATAGAACGATCATATTGTAGTGTTTATATTTATTGTTGTGATGATTTATTTTGGCTTGAAGAATAATTTTTACAATCTCATTATTGAGATAATAGAGGAGGAAATAGAATCTATAAAGCATTCTTTGGTCTTGAGAAAAAGTTCCAGATTTTGTTATGCGCAGTGATTCTAAATTTCGATTAAACTCTATAAAATAAACACAATCGTATATTTATAGAGATAAATATAGTTTTAAAATATTATTTAATTTCCTGATGACCCTCAAATAATATATTAATCCTCATATGACCCATTCCATGTAATAATAATATAATTATTTTTCTCATGGAATTCACTAACTGGTGTAAAGATACATATTATTTTACCAACTTGAAAATTAATATTTATCATCATAAATGATCTTGGTCCACTAGTCCTCAATATTTATTAGTTAAAAAATTAATATTTATTCATTTAATAAATAAATATTATATATTAGCATAATTAAATTAATTACCATGAAAATAAATATTTATTTAATTTATAAAATCAATTATTCTTGAATAAAATTATTCCTCTGTCATGAGAATAATATTTATTCCTAAAAATTATATTCAAATACAATTTAATTGTGATAAAAGGAAACACTTAGTGCATGACCCTCTAGGCCTCTTTCTCATTGGAATTAACTAGAATTTTATAAAGTTCATGATTACTGTCTAACAACAGATCAAGGAAACCATGAGAAAGAAGTTAATGTCATAATGTTGAAGACCACATATAAGTTATCATTGTGTAATTTAATTTATTTGTCAAAATATATCATCAAGTAGGTTGCAGACCCATGTCACCATCCTATATTATTTACATGTCCCTATTTGACTAGATAATATTAAACTCACCATTACACCATGAACATGGAATTTAATTTGATAATTATATTTTAATATGTGGGTTGATATACCAAATTTTATAAATTCTGAAGATACAAATCCTTCCTTGGATTTTTCATTAAAAAAATTCCATAATGTCACACCCAACTTACCCTACTTCTTGTAAATATATGAAATCACAGATTTGGTCAATAAATCCAAGTTCATGAGTCAAAACATACATAAATAATAATCTTAAAGTCCAAGGACCATTATACACACTCAGAGATAGAAATATCCAATGACACATAAACATGTAAAATTCCTTTTGGTGGGTCTATTATCAGAATCTTCCATATTAGATATTACCAAGTGAAAACTTTATGAGATAAATTATCATATACATATGAGTATTATCACCTAACAGTATCCATACTATGTTCCCTATCAAAAAATCTTATACAAAAATAGAATTATGTTTTCAAATATCATCATGGAACTTCAAGGTTCTCATTATAAAGGGGAAACAATATGTTATTTTCAATGTGAAATATAATCTAGGAAATTATTATATTAAATTCATGAAAAAATATGTGTGATATGTAATAATATATCTTAATTATTATCAAATTTTTTGAATATATATATATATATAATCCTAAGTATAAATAGTTTGTTCTAGAACACCAACTTCAAAAAATCCTATCCTGTGTAAAGGTGGAGAGATATTTGAGATTTTCATGATGTTAACTATATATTTATATGACCTATGTAAAGGTATACATGGATGTACTATATTGAAATATCTTAGGTTGTGCCATAGGAGAATTTATATGACTTGGATAAAGGTAATGGATAACTTGTATATAGGTAAAATAAAATCTATGTAAGGGTTATGTGAAGAAAAAAGAAAATATGCGAGGCACCATGCCATAATGCAGGTCGTAGTGGAAGTGGAAGATATTGAATTTCGATGGCACATGCATTTTGGAGAATGGGATACACCACAATGTTGTTGAAGAGAATATTTCCATGCCACAAAATATCATTACAATGTGTAAGGTGTGTTTTTGGAAGTGAGTATGAGCTAATGTATTCTAAGAATACAAGTGTCTAAAACATAGTAAATGGAATAAACCACAACCACTTTGGTGAATCGATAAAATTATATGAGATCATGTTATGATCATGGTTGAGTTAGGTAGAAGTTAATGTGATTGTTCTGTGGATCTAGTTAACTAATAGAGGCTATGTTATAGGCAAGAAGACCAAACCAAAATATTTGATTAATCTAAAATTAAATATAATTGTAGAAATAGATACATCTTAGTGAATTAATGATGATATATTAATATACCATAGAATCATAGACCAAACCATAGTCAAGTATTTTTCTTGGTAACCTGGAAGTTTGACCATGTTGTTATTGCTCGAGATTTTAATACCTTAACTTGGTTATAATAGCACTAAATTAACAAACTAAATTTATTAGACACCTAGTGAAATCTATAAAATAGATAAGGATGGATTATTAATATGAAATATCATATTAAGCTATAAAACTTTATAAAACTACCTACAGAAATTTTGGAAAATAAATTAGAGGCATGGTGAATATTGAATATCCAAAATTCAGAGAGGAAAGGGAATTACTATTGTTTATCAAAGAAGGATTAGAATAACGAATCTTGGAACTCATTGATGATCCCACCAAAGAAGAAAATTTTCATACATGTATAGGAGTTTATAGATTCTCTATAAAGAAGTAGACAAAGAGATCAAAAATGTATTTACCCTAAACTAGAGGATGCAAGTGTTGTTGATCTTAACAGACCTACATATCCTTAAATTATGGTAGACCAATAGGTCTATAATATGTGGGTGATTTTCCTTGAGTAGATTATAATAGATAAAAAGGGAAGTGATTCTTATGATAAGAGTGACGTTGTCTATAAATAATCTTTATAAGACAAGTGCATTTCGATTGATTCAGTGCATTAACACATAATTGATCACATGATCCTTGGATTATACTATATCGGTGAACCAAGTAAAATTTCTTCTGTTTGTGTGAATGTTTTTTTATATTTATTCAAAAAAAAGTGGTATAAACAACTATAAGTAATATATGTTAAAGGGATATTCAATTTAAGTATTAATCAGATCAACATAGAAGAAAAAATAACAAAATTGGTGACCCTTATAGTTAAGAGGTCAATATCATCATGGAAATGAGATTTTAAAGGAAAAGTGTTTAAATTGGAATGGGTTACATACCTTGATTCACCCCCATCTAAGGGTATCTCTTGTTTAAGATCCTTTAGGGAATTATAATTGGTATCAAATCATATGTTCATTTTCTAATAGATTTTTTTCTCTGACTTGATCTGATTGGTTTTGATGTTAATGTTTTAGTCTGATCTTATATTCTGAGTTACCAAATAAAAGGGAAGAACTTCAAAGAAGAAATAGAAGTCTGGTGGAATTCTTTATCACAAAACTATTTTTGGAAGAGTGAGTTGTTGTTGAATGAATCTAGAAGTACAAAAAATGAATGTATTAATGATTGATATTGTGAGTCTATTTATCTATTTAATGATACTATATGAATGATTTATGAGGCAAATAAGCTAATTGAATTTGGGACTACTGATGATGATGATATCTTAAGGTGTCTATAAAAGGGAATATTTACACTTATCGAATGAGTTGGATCAACAATTAATAGAAGAAAATATGAATCTTGAATAAGAAAATAATTCTCAATATATCTAGATCAAATTATTGAATATTGAGGATGACAAGTTGAATATATTAAATGAAATACTTATTTAAGTGTATATATATTTAGGGTAATAGAATGATTCCTAGTATAATGATTTTGAAGTGATGTATTCAAAATTTAAAAAACTCAAAGTTGATTGTAATGTAAATAATCTCAACTAAAAATAGGTTCATAATTTGAATTCTATGAAATATGGACACATTTATCATCTGATAGAAGTTTTTAAGGAGAGACTAAGTCTACAATACGAAAAGGTATGCTTTAATGTCTCTGTTGCTAAAACGGATAAGAAAATGAAGATGAAAAGTGATATGTTGAAAAAAATCACTCACGCATTGAAATATGAAATGTCTTGAGTTAATAATATTAATAAATACATGGATACTCAGCTTGAGAATAAAATCAAAAAGATCTAGAAACTTGAAGAATTCTTGATCTCAACCAAGCAAATAGTGGAACAATCAAACACCAATGGTAATCCAAAATTCAAATATGATTTGAATTTATTACATGACAATAATTCAGTAGGTGATATTGAATTGGAAGGAAATATTATTTATTTGAGGAAAATAATGATAATATTTTCATTCCACAACAACAAAATTCCATGGAATTTTTTATTGTGTATCATGAACCCTCTAACATTCATGATAGGAAGAGATACTTGTGAATTCCCAAGAAAAGGGAAAATATTATAGATGTTAGAAACAAATCTAAAATAGTTCCTATAATAGGTAATTAAATCTATATGAGCCTTAAAAGAAGGCCCAAAATCATGTGATACATTTGTGGGATTCATGGACATGACTCTAGATTCTATTCAAAAGCACTGAAGTATATTAGTTGTTGTGAAGCTGGAGGAAATTTTGATATACTGAGTCATCAATAAAAGAAGAGAAGGTATGGGTTATATTTCAAAAATAACTATTAAACTAACCATTCCTCGAGTAAATATTTTAGAAGAAATTTATCAAAAATTAAAGAAAAATATCATCATGCATACAAGGATAAATCTAGTCCTTTGAGAAAAAAATTTTAGGGGTTTCATGAAGAAGATCTCCATGATGAAACCAATATTAATAATAATTTCTAAATCCATAGTAGACTCTATAATGTGTTAGAAAGAAAAGAAAAAGTTTTGGAAGAACAAAAGAATATTTCATTTTGATAAAACTATAAGATTTCATGTGAAATAAGTTTCCAAAAGGAAGGTATATGATGGAAGATAAAATAATATTTTTAGGGACAAAATAAAGGATTTAAGAAAGAAAATTAAACATTATATGGAAAAATAAATCCTTAATATTAAATCTACTCAATGGAGATAAAATTTTCATTTGGGTTTTAATGAAGAGAACAAACAAAAATAATTGGAGAAGAGTTTGGATTCCATTAAGACCAAATAAGATCTAATAATAGAGTCCAAGATAAAGGGAAATAAAAATATGATGGTCTATAGTGACTCTCTATCCACCTAAAATTGAGAAAAAGTTTAAATTACCCCTCTCCCCAAATAATTCATATATTTCTAAACTATTTTAATTGGTGTAGAAAATTGGGGGAGACACAATACATTGAGAAATTATGATAAAAAGGAAAATGTGTATAATTTTAAGGAAAATATATTTTTGAGATGGTTTTGCATGAAAGAAGTGGTGTTTGATGTATTTTAGGTCTGTTTTAGTATCAGTTATAAAGTTTCAAGTAAGGTTGAGGTTTATTACTAAAAAATTCATGGAAAGGATCCTGAATGATGGTAGAAAAGCTATCAAATCCCTCCTAAAACAATCAATGGTATCTTGATAATTATAATATATTATAGTTGGTATCAAGATAAATCTGGTGTGTCACAAGTGATATCAGGATAAAGATATTAATGGTTTCAGACTACTAAAGGAGTAGGAATGTTTAAGAAATGAAATTAGCTACGTGGATGAACATCATTACTATTCATTTATTTTTCCAAAAAATTAGTATCAACTAATTTATGTTTTATAAGATACCAAAAGATAATTTCAATTAAATGGTTTTATCAACAATTGATATCCACAAGTGAAATAATTTTCTAATATTGGTGTCAATAAATAATTCTATATTTTCGGGGGATTTTGTAATAACCCAAAATATTATCAATGAAATTTCCCACATGAATTTATAATTATGTCATATAATATTATATAATACACACGAGCCACATGATAAAACCAACTAAATTTTATTATATTAATTTTAACATTAAATTTAGATAATAAAAGTGGTCATAATAATTGAAAGTATTACAATGAAATAAAAATAGAAAATAAGACAACTAAAATATAAAAATTTGGATATGCTCAATCCACCAGAATAACTGCACTCATGAACAAAACTGTAGAAATAAAAAAATATTAGTAATACAATATTCATATTGAAAATGAAAATATATAACCTTGAGGTAAAATATATGTGAATGAATAATGAATTAGATATGGGGTATATATAGGAAGTTGGGAACCCATATGACTATTAAAAATCTAACCATTGGAAAAGTAATCTGACCATTAAGAATACCAAACTAACCCTTAGAATAATAACCTTACCGATTGAAATGTAAAATAATATTTAAGTATCTTATAAAAGTAAACTATGATGGTACAAGAATTTTTTTTTTCAAAATGATAAATTAAGTATTTTTATATTTTATAAAACAAATATATTTTAATTACAATTTTATAATAAATATAATGATTTACAAGAAAAATTATTTTTATAAAATGTGTTTATGAAAAAATATTATTTTTTATTATAATGATAATATAATTTTATGAGACCATAATTAATTTATCAAAGGTTCAGAAAATCAATCATAATATTGAAATTTGTATTTTTTGAATAAATGAGGATTTTATTTAAAAATTAAAATTCTCATATTCAAAAAATTAATTTAAAAAAATTAACTTCATTTTTCGAATCCACACATAAAAAAATTCTTATCATATTTTTTTTGCATTTTTCTAAAATAGTTGAATTTTTGGTGAATAGTGAAATATGATAAAATATTGTATTTATTGTTATAATCTTAATAATTGAATTTTTGAGGCATGTATAATGTAATAACCTATTATTTAAAACTCACACGAACTATTTACTATATATAATAACAATAATGAATACTATTTACAGTCTTGTTCAAATGTAATAAATTAATGATTATAATATTCAAAAAACACCCCTTCATCCCCTTATTAATACATCACCTAAAAACTCCTTCTCCTAACAACTTATAAGCCTTGAATATTGAAAAACATATTACTAATTTCCTTATTAATCCTATACCTCAATTTTTAGTTCTTCTATTCTCAATAAAATACCAATTCCATGTGCCTTAAGGAGTTTTTCAAGGAGACGATATTTAAGAGGTAAAATTATCAATTTATCTATTTTAAATTCATTTATTCTTCTACATTATCCTCATATCCATAATACAATATGAAATGATGAATCCAATATCATAAATATACAATAATTTTATAGAATATATATCTTATACCCTCCCTTATTTAGATTCTAAAACAAAAATGTTTTTTATAATATGGTTAGTTCACCGTCTCCATGAACAACACACTTCATTTTTCTCCACGGTCTTCAAGGATGGTCATAAAGATATTATTATGGTCAAATAATATGATAAGAAGTATAATATAACTTATTTAAATTTTTTAATGTTTTATTGATCATTTAATTAAATAAAATTAATTTAGTTTTTGATGGTTGGTAAAACCAACTAAATGAATTGACCACATAATGTTAATGTTTTTACTAAGTGAATCATCCCTATATCGAAAAGAAAAATGATATTTGGGACCATTTAAATTTTATATGGTCATGAATATTATTTCATTTCACATATGGTGTTTTCGTCTCATTTGAAAATAACATCAATGATTATCCACATGTGATCTGACCTTGGAACCATAAAATGAATGCTCTCAAAACAACAAAATTAATATTTATATCTCATTGAAATGATTATAAATTAATATAATAAAATTATAATAAATGAAATATATATGGAAAATGTTATAAATTAAGTAGTTAATGAATTTAATTTTATTATTTATGACATTAAGTGAAAGTGAAGAACAATTCTGGAACATAAGGTAAGGGATCTCTCTGAACTACCATTTTCTTGGGGTTATGAACTTTCTCTCTATAACTTAATTTCTCTATCTATAATGTTATGGAATGATTAAAAATTATATATATATTTCTAAAAAATATATTTCAATCTTATCCTACATTCATTTTATGGGGTAATACATTTCATAAGTTCATTTCTCAAATGTCTTCTTCGTGATTTTTTTTATTATGATATAAGGCAAAATTATGAAACCCATTTCTTCCCATGGATAATTATTTTGTTTATTTCTCATGAATGATTTCCTTTTTTTGAACACATAATCATTTACATGTTTTTATGGGTGCACCCATATGCTATTTAAATTCATTGGGTAATGTTTTTGTCTAACGAGAAGTATGTATGAGACTAGGGAGTGAACCTAATCTACAATGGGACTCTATCAAACATGTGATGCTATTTTAGTGGTTATCCTTGAATTATGCTTATTTAATGTTTTATATTTCTTATAAATTCCTATGAAACCATAATATTATTATTCCAAAATATTTATGTTATGATTCTATATGATTATTCCCGATCCTTGATTTTTTATGATATCATGTTATGCCTTTTGATTGATATGTTATGCTTCTCCATCATATTTATTCCCTTACTATGATTTATAGCCCACTTATTTGTTTTTTGTATTCCCTTGTTCATACTATGAAATTTTAAGATCTAAAAATTATTTAAAATCTAATTATATATATTAAAATAAATAATTTTTATTTTAGTTTCATGTTGTTGTTTTATATACCTAGTCATCCAAATACACTTGGTCTTTTGATCCTTTGGTTGTATTTAATGGATATTTATTTTAAAAAACATGTAATAATATATATAAAAGTCTTGGGTCACTATAGTTGGTATTAGATAATGGTGAAGTTATTTTTGGAGATTATTAATAGAATAATTTAGTGATAACCCTATGGATAAGTCTTAGTATAAGAAAATATCCTGAAACTTTGGCGAAGTATAGAGAAACTGGTTTCTATGAAATTATATCATGGTATGGATACTACAAGTGGATGTGGCTTTGACATAGTTATAATTAGGGGTAATAAAACTGAAAAGGGTGCATTGGGTATTAAACTGATTGCCACCTGGTGCATGACAAAGAGGCCTCCATGCACACCTAGTTTAACACTCCTAAGAGATATGCTTTGGAAAATTTAGAAAACTCTTTATGCACCATTATGATGGAATTAAATAGATTTTAAGGTTATAAATACTAATAGGGAAATTACCATGAATAACCTATATTGAAACCTTAAGTCTCAAAATTTAGGGTTTATGTGACATTTATAAGTTATTCCTTCCATGTTCATAATTTCAATTTTAATTTATTAGAATTGTAGTATTCTCAACATTTTTTTTATTTTAGTTAATGGTGGTAAATAGAATAAACCATTAAAACAACCAACATGATAAGAAAAGTGATGATTAAACTAAGGATATTCCTAACCTTATGGTAGCAGGTGATGGAAACATCATGGAAGTTCTATCTTAGATGACCCTTCAATGCAGAATAACTTGAATCATTTGGAACTACCTCCTTCACCTAAAAAAGATAAATTTGTGGCCATGTACTTTATATGAAAAAGTCCTCATACCTTTAGTGTATCTTCTGATCCCATCATCATGGAATAACAGATTATCTCCATTTATAGGATATTATCTTCCCTCCAATGCTATGAATAGGATAAAGTCATGATATTAGTTTATTGTCTTGAAGGGAAAACTGATCAGTGGTGCACACTGATCAAGAACATGAAGTATAAAGAGAAAATTGATTCCATTGCATGGAAAGGATTCAAGAAAATATTTTTCAATAAATATTTTACCTAAAATCTCCATCATAAATAGAGAGGTATTTTATCAGACTGAATAAAAAATAATATTAGTCTATTGAGGAATACAAGGAAAACTCTACATGGCTTTCATGACACACCACTATATTTTTCATCAACACCAAAAGTAAAGTTTACCATTTCTTTAGTGGGATGAAGCCCAGTCTAAAAAAATATTTTATGATTAAATAATTTTAAAACAATGAAGAGATTTTATGTTTTGTCTTTAAGGTTTATATGGTGATCAATGACTCCCAATGGTCTTGTGGGGATGGAGATAAAAAGCATAAAATGGGGTTTAATTTGAGAGGATCAATGGATAAATCTCATAAAAGAAATAAATACCAACATCTGGCATGTAAAAAACGTGGGAAGAAGCATATTGGAAATTGTCTCAAGGAAATTGGGAGATTATTACAATGTAATAAACAAGGAAATTAGGCTAATCAATCCTAAGAGAGATGAAGAAACCAACTAATGTGATGGAAGAAAACAAGGTTTAGATCAAAACTCAAACTGTGGTATAATGTTTCAACTTCAAAGAGCATGAAAATTATGTGAACCAATTATTCAATCAAAGGGTTGTTTGAGATAATCAATGAAAACCACCTCCAAGACCCGGAGAGCAAGGAAGAGAATATTCTATTACTATTATTGAGGTGGATACTGAAAAAGATGTGGTGAAGGTACACTAGTTATAAATTCAAGAAAAACTAATGTGTTTTTTATTCTAGTTATATGAATTATTTCATATCTTGAATGTTTAGTTGACCTATTCAAAAACCACCTCAAGACATGGGGGTTGATCTATCCATTAAAAAAATGGATAAATTATTTCATCCCAAGTATATAATTCATCCCTGGTCAATATTTGTAGGCCAAACCTCTTAGAAAATATTTTCCAAATTCCTTTAGTATAGTTTGATTCTATTTAGGGCATGTATTGTCTTTACTTATATAACGCTAACATTAACTTTCAGGAGAGGGTGATCACTCTTCACATCCCAATACATCCTCCAATTATTTACATGTTTAAGGAGGAGGATGAACCTCCTTTGGATTATTTATCACAAGGGTGGATATTATTTCTTTATGAGAAAGCATATCTATCTCAAATGATTTAAATAAATGAGGGAATCATGATCAATGACATGCCCATTGCAAGGGATAATACTTATGTATTCCTTGAATAATTTTTTATTCTTTATCTTGGATGAGAGTTTTAGTTCTAAATAAAACTTATACTTGGATCTATTACCATATCTAATACTGCCTACAAAGTAGACACCATTTAGTTTGAAGAATTGAATAAGTAGTTACAAGAAAATCTTTACAAGGGTTTTATATGATTTCGTGCTTCACTGTGGGGTGTGTCATTACTCTTCATCAAGAAGAAGGATGGTTAAATTTACCCCTACAATGATTATCTTTAACTCAAAAAAATCATGATAATGAAAAAGTATCCCCTTCCATGTAAAGATGACTTATTTGATCAACAACATGGGGCCTCGTATTTCTATAAAGTAAAATTTTTATTTGGGATATCACTAATTGAAGGAAAAGAAACAATATACTCCCAAGACTACCTTTCAAATGATGTTTGGATAGTATGATTTAATTGTGATTCAATTTGGACTCATTGATGATCCAAAAATATTTATGTACTTAAAAAATAGAGTCTTTATAGATTACCTTGAAATATTTGTGGTAGCCATTATTGATGTCGTTATGATATATTCCACAACCAAGGAGGAGCATGGGGATCATTTTAATGCTATTCAAAATACTTTACAAAAGGATAATATATATGTAAAGTATAATAATTGTGGGTTATGGATGGAGGAAGTATCAATCTTGGGGCATGTTATCACTAGAAAACAGATATCTATAGACCCTTTTAAGATAAAGATAATTGAGTAGCGGCCAAGACCAACATCTATAATGAAGATATATAGTTTTATTGGACCATATGGGTATTAATGAAAATTTGTGAGAAAATTATAATGATTTTCAAACTTTCTAACCAAGATGACTTGGAAGTGAGTAAAGATTTTCTAGACTAGTGAATGTAAATTTAACTTTGATGAATTGAAAAAGAGGCACAACAATACACAAATTCTCACAATTCTTATAAGTGGGGAACTTTTCTTGGTATAAAATGATACTTTAAAGATGTAATTGGGATATGTACTGATGAAAAATGATAAAGTGATCACCAATTCCTCATTGTAGTTGAAATTTCATGAGAAGAACTTGCCAACACATGATCTAGAGTGGCCTGTATTGATCTTCACATTGTAAATCTAAAGGAATTATATCCTTGGGGTTAAGGGTGAAATATATATGGATCCTAATAGCCTCAAGTATATATTCAAATAGAAGGAGTTGAATATGATCTAGTGATTATGGTTAGGGATGATCAAGGAATTTTAATGCTTAATCCACTACCATTTAAAGAAAGTAAATAAAGTGGTAGATTTTCTAATTAGAAAGGATATGGAAACTTTATAGATGTTGATAATTGAGAAGGATCAAATCTTCTTAGACATGAAAATTATTTACATGGGGATCATAAAAGAAGGATTATCATCATTACTTTCTCAAATGATTACTCAACCATCGCTTCTGGAGAAGATAAAGGATACTCAAAGTGATTATGTGTAAATACTGGAGAAGTCTGAAGATATAAGAAAAAAGTAAATCCTATAAGTTTAAAATTGATGAAAATGGAGTTGTAATATTGTATCAAAACTATGTGTACCATCAAATCCCGATATAAAAGAGATATTTAATGATGCAAATAACTTGACCTTATCCATACAACCAAGGAGAATGAAGATGTATTGATATCTCTAAGAGAACTATTTTTGGGGAAATATAAAAAACAATATCATAGAATATATATCAAAGTTCATGGTATGAAAACAAGTGAAGTCAAAAAAAATTCTAAAGGGTTGATGAAACCATTACCCATACCTACAGGGAAATAGGAAAATATCAGCATAGACTTTGTCACTGGTATTCTGAAGATGTTTAAAGGAAATAATGATATATGGTTTATAATGGATCATCTTATAAATACTTCTCAATTCATATAAATTCAAGAGGATTTTTCACTTGATCAATTTGCAAGGATATACATCAGAAAAGAGGTGAGGCTGCATGGAACACCACTATAGATTGTATTTATCCAACATCCTATATTTACCTCTATGTTCTAAAAAAGTATTCAATGGACTTTAAAAAATGAATTGAAATTTAATAAGGCTTATCACCAACAAAATGATGGCCATTCTAAGCAGAATTTATAGGCACTTGATGAAATTTTGAGAGCACGATCGATGGAATTTAAAGGAGGATTGGATCCACATATTCCTCTAGTCGGATTCTCATCTAAAATTGTTGTCAATAAAGCTTCAAAATAGATATATTTAAATCCCTTTATAGGAAGATATGTACAAATACTGCATGTTGAGGTGAAGTTGGTTAAAATAAGCTGATGGGACCTGAAATGGTCAAGGAAATGGTAAAAAAGGTCAATACTATTCTACTACACATCAGGGCTGCTTAGATTCAACAAAAGATCTATGCTAAAAATAATTGAAGATACATGGAGTTTTAGGAGGGAGATAAAGTGTTCCTCCACCTATCTACATGGAAGCATAATGAAATTTTGGAAGAAGGTAAATGTAACACCCCATGATTTGATAGTACATTATCTCTTCAAATTAATTCAATAACGTGCGTTACACGCAACAGCGAGTTCGAGCGCACCACGACTTAATAAACTAGCCGTTCAAAAAGAAGTTATGAAAGGTATTAACTGAATTTTGAATTTTATATACTCCATATAATTTTATAATACATATTATGTGTTTCTTATACATAATATAAGAACAAATTCATTTTTTCAGATAAAAGAAGTATTTTTCAAAAAATGCAATTTTACTGCCTTTTAATGGAGAAACATTTTAAAAACCAACATTTTACACTTTTATATATTCAATTAAATTAAATTAAATTATTCTTTAGAATCGGGACACAAAAATTTAGTTTGGATAAATTTTTGGTTCTTTTCTGATAACTTTCATATTTTGATGAATAGTAAAAAATATGAAATTTTAATTAAGAACAACTTTTTTAATCAATATAATTTATAGTGTTAAATTATACATTTGAGTGGTTTTAAAGTATAATTAGATTATATTTTTACCATTTAATATAATTTAGGTCATTTTATGTAATTTTACATTTAAACTGAACATAAACAAGTGTCAATCTTTTGGTAATTATTATTTATTAAAAGCACGCTTTTTGTTTTGACAATGGGAATTCATTTTATATTAATTTATGCCACTTATTTGTTTTTAATTTAGAAAAATGGATTCCATATTTGTAATTATGAGGTCCAAATTTTGTAAATAGATAACTTTTATTTTTATACATTATTGATATTTACTTTAGTAAATATTTTATTTACCTTGGTTAAAGGGTAAATCTTTTATATAAGGGTAAAAAAATATTATTTTAATGATATTAAATTACCCTAACATGTGTATTATTCCTATTTTATGATACATTTCTGACTATGGTCATCCTTGGGTCTATTTTGGGACCCCATAGAGCCACTTGAGAGTGATAATGACATTTTATCTTAAATAATCTAAAGTAAAGACAAAAATAACAAAATCATATATCTTTTAGTAAAAAACCTTTTATATAAGGTTATATAATTGATATATTCTACTATAAATATTAATTATAAATATAAAAAGATTTAATACATAATTAATTTTTATTTATAAATTTTATACATAAAATAAATATATTTATATATGAAATAATAATGATGCAGTATTTTACATATTAATGAGAGAATCAAATAAATGATATTATCAATATTAAAATAAATATAATTTGAATGTTTGATGACATAAAATAATTTTAAATGTTAATATGACATATTATTCTTGATTCAATGTATTTATTCAAAGTAATAAAGTTTTTATGACTTTCACAAAAATGAAAAACTAAATAATGTCAAAATTGACATAAATGAGTTTTTAAAACAAATACTATATTATTAAATGATATAATAGTCCTAAAAATATATGGTTTGTAAAAAAAGACTTATATAATAATATTTATGACATTAATGAACCACTTGGGGTTCTCATGGAATTTTATAGTAAGTTTATTAATTATTTATTATAATAATACAAGAATACATGGTAAAAGTTAAATTATTTAACTAAGAGTTAAATCTAAAATATAAGGTTAATATGGTAACCTAAACCTGTCTAAAACCTATTGGTTGAGAGTATTCAACCCATACCCACCTTATCCACTAAATAAATCTTTTTTGGATCCATTATAAACCAAAAATGATTGTATAATAAACTAATATTTAAAGCCTTTTCTAAAGTGACCCCCACCCCTCTTATAAAAGGGAACTTCCCCTTCTCTCAAAATAACACCTCCAAAGCCATTTGGATCGACCAAAACCTGACCAAATATCCTAAAAACATCCCTCAAATCAACCTATATTCCTTAATTTTACCATAAATCCAACTTATGGATCCCTTTTGATCAACTCAAAAGGAAACACCCGAAGAACATGTAATAATTTTCCCACCATCTTTCAAGTTCTTTCCTTCTTCCACTTCCTCTTTCTTTGATTTTCCGTACCAAAATAATAACTCCTATACCTCCTACATACTGTGATGTTATTATAAATATGGTACAACCATATTCGTTATACTATCCATCCAATAAATGACAAAGCCACCATGTGTGCGTACGTACGACTTACCGTCTCCACGTCGTGGTGTAGTTTGTTATTCACTCACTTCATTATTTGTATGGGTATAATAATGAGTATAAATAATGTAAATAATAAATATAACATGTTAATTATTATTTATATATGATATACCATCCAATTACATATGATTTCACTATCAATATAATGATATTATCGCCTGTGTGTATGTACGGATTACCGTCTCCACGACGTGATGAGATTCATTTCCACATTCACCATTCAACGATGATTATAAAAATATATATTATTAATAAGTATGTAATATATGACATAATAATGCTAATTAATATATATATATATATATATATATATTTATGTACTTACATATATCTTATTCACTTACTTCCATTCAATACGATATGAAAACGGAAACAACATTTATGCATATGTACGACCTACTATCTCCATCAATAGTGTTTTCCATTTCATATATCTATCTATTATAGATACTTATGTTATAAATATATATGATATATAAATCATGTGTTATATTTTGGAAGTATCTAAATCAGGGTCTAAATGATATGATCAAGAATAACAAGTTAAAACATGTATGATAATGAAAGCGATTATTACCCGAAATGATAATTTAACATGGAAATCATTATTAAATGGGTATTATAAAGTAATAAATGAATCATGTGTGATATAATAAATATGAATATGGTTCTGGTATAATTTAATAACATACTATGGTCATTATACAAGAGTTTAAACGTACCCTCAACCAAAAGAAAGTGCAAGGTAAGGGTTAATTCCACAATCTCTTTATTATCCAAGGTTGTTTTTACGTAAGTATCTAATGATACATATTTATTATCCATGTAAATGTTTCATATAAGAGTTTTCAAAGGTGTTATTTTTAAGGGAATTTTTACTAAAACATCATTTTAAATGTTTTAAATAATTATTCTTCTAAACCTTTCTCATTAATGTCCATGTTTTCAAAATGGTTTTAAAGATTTATTTATATGGACATGAATGTTTTAAATGCAAATTACATTCAAAAGTTTCAAAGTGTTATGGGAAAATTTTATTCAAAACTAATTTTGAATGAATTACTTTATAAATTATGTGACTTTTAAATGATTTCATGAAAAAAAGATATTTTCTCAAAGATTTTTACTGATCAGTTTCAACTATGTCAACATCCTTTACGAGATATTATTATTGATCAAGGTGGGTTTATTATAAAAATATTCCATATTGTATTGAAGTTTTTGAGGATATGTTATTTTTATACCATTCATGGTTCATGTATAATGTATTGACATTTCGTATGCTAGTTTTAATATGAATGTTTATGTCATGTTTCAACCTTTTCATATGAGGAATGTATTGGATTTAGTAAGTGATGGATGTAGCCCGTTATATCTCCTCGGTGCATCGGTAGGTCTCATGAGACAATTATATGTGGAATTGGATGAGTCCTTTCCCAATTTGATATATGGTTTTGGCCGAGGCCTTAATCATTTTTAAATGCCTTGGCCGAGGCCTTGACAAAATGTTTCAAAATGTATGACATTATACATTCCCTCATTGTGAAAATAATATTGATGGTTCATGTGGGTATTCGACTAGTAGAATAACCATGATTATGTTTTATTATGGAATTATTTACTCAGATCATATTCATTCCATAAAGTGTTCATGTTTCTTATTTGTAAAGGCATGTGTTTTCAATTATTTACCATGCCTAATGTTTATGTTATCTTCTGTTAAATTATTTACCCTTACTAAGCATCTGAGATCACCCCTTTCTTATGTTTTGTTTTCCCAAGATGTGAAGAAGTATATTATGACTTACCTATAGGGATAGTCTAAGGTATATGAATGTGGTCAATGGAGACAATGTTGTTGTTTTTTATTTTGTAATGTAATGTAAAACTTATGAATGTATCTAGTACTTCAAAGGCTACTAAACTGATCGGTCTTTCAGGACATGATTCATTGTATCATGCGAATATATTAAAATAATTCACAAACTCTAGGTAACTGGGGTCACGGCGTTACAGTTAGTATCTGAGGAAGTTTAGTACAAACCTTGGAAACTATATTAAGAAAAATTATGATTAGAGAACATTACCCTAAGATATACTTTGATGATTAGTGTAAAATAACTTCCTATAATTTTGTTAATGTAGATATTTTTTGTATTTTCCAAGAAATACATCCTTGTCTGGATACGAATAGGTAGAGGCAGCTCTGGCACAGATGTACCTAGGGGTGAAAACTCCAAGGAGTTTCGGGCTTGACCCGGGGTATCCTAGTACATGACAACGTGCCTTATTTCACTCTTGGTTATGACAATCCCCTGGGATATGCTTAAAATAATTCATATTTTCATTACAAGCCATTATGAATGATTTAAGAGTAAATACTTCCTCAAAGAAAAAATTTTATGATTATAAGTTATATGCAAAATCTTTTCATCTTAGGTTAGATATTTTCAAAGTTTGGAATTATGCATTGTGATTCAAAAACTAACCTAGTGTATGACATTGTTTAGAAATGGTGTTTAGTAGAAGGAATGGAAACTCCAACAATATGCATGATCCAAATATTAAGAAGGATCATATATTTCATGCTATTAAGACAATATTTATAAGGGAAATAGTATCCCACAAATTCTCATCATATGAATAAATAGTATCACATGTTAATAAGATAAGTAAATAATTCTCTGAGTCCTATGTCTTTGAAGGGAATCAAGAGAAGAAAAGGATAAAAGAGAGAAATATGGTTAAAGGGAATAGGGAAAAAAAGTATTTTTCTATATGTGATAACTATAGAAAGAATCTCCCTAGTAAATGCTTGAAGGGAATGAGAGTTTGTTATAAGTGGGGAGAAAAAGGTCACCAAGTACGAGATTGAAAGGGTAAGAAAATGGTTTCAAATGTACAATGCTTCATCTGCAAGGAGTTGGGACACTATGCGAATTAATTTCCAAATCATCATAGTATACCCCAAATGATGCTATTGGATACTAATCAAGTTATGATACTTCCAAAGATGAATATGAATGATTAGAATTATTATGTTTTTATTAAAGTATTATGTCATTTGAGTATTGTATTAATGATGTACATGTTATAAGAATTATAGAGTATATAAGGATTGTATTGCAGTACTATTTTGTTAAGGACTTGTAATTGTGTGGAACTAAGAAAACTGACTCAATAGTAGGTTAAATGTTTTTGGAAAATATATGGTGAAGAGAAAGATAAACCATAATATGGTTATGATACCGAGGTAGTGATTTTGGAATAATATATTATTGATTTGGATAAATTATATTTTATATTCTTGACTACCTTGAAACTGATTAATGATTTGTAAATTCCATCATTGTTGGAGTTTACAAAAATTTTGGATAGAAGGAGTACATCCAGTATTCTATAAGGAATAAGGGAGCATGAATGTAATCAATAAGGTTTTATAGTAATTTAGGGTGTTACAGTGTTTTAAAAGAATACATGATAAAGGTATTCACATGTTATTACGTGGAAAAAAGGATCTTCATTGTGTTTACCTTCCTTATAAATTTTGGACTGTGAGTTTGGACAGAAGTATTTTGGATATGTCTAAAGGTTGGAATCGATTAAGTTTGAAATTGGATACTATTGTTAAGGTTAAATCATTTCTTGATATTATTTTTGGATTGTCATAAAAAGGACAACCCGGAGGTTGGATGACAACCTGTCACGTCCGGCAAGGCCGCAAGACTTGAACCCGCAACCAAAGGGCAGCAAGGGTGCATCACCTACCACTGGCCTACGTGATTTCCTAGTTTGTATAATGTAGTTTTCTTTCAAATAGTCTGATAAATGAATTATAAATTAATTTTTTTGGAATCCTATACGATTAGGATAAATAGAATATTTTTGAATTCTATTATCTTTTGGAGTGAAAGATGATTTGTGGTAGGAATTAGTTTAAGGATGAAAACCTACTTTCCAAGTATATTTTTTCCTCTTATTCTATGAATAAATTAATTCTTAAACTTTAGGGAAGGGATCTTAAAACCAAAATTGTGTTATCCTAATACTTTATGTTTTTTTGAACAGATGATATTTTAAATCATCACAGATTGATGGCTTTGAGGCCCTCAATTTTACACTTGTTTGTGATTTATGACCTCAATCACTCCATATAAATATTTACATTTTTCCTCCAATTATGTGTCTCTAATTTCCACCAATTTTCTCCTAATTGAGATCATTATTTGGTGGTGACTTTTTCATTTCCCTTTCCCTCTTATTAAGACTAAATTTTATTAACCCAATTTATGATGTGGGTTTTCCACAGAGGTATTTTTCTATTTTTAACCCATTATTTTCAAAGAACAATTTAAAATTGTGGGTACGCAATTTATTGAAGGAGGGGAGAATGTAATTCCCCATGATTTCATAGTACGTTATCTCTTCAAAGTAATTCAATAACGTGTGTTACACGCAACACCAATTTCGAGCGCACCACGACTTAACAAAGTGGGATAAAAAACTATAGATAATATTTATTAATTTTTTGGTCAAGTTAATCTTTAATCAGATCAATATACAAGATAAAAGAAAAAAAATTGGTCTATATAGCTAAGAGTTCAAGATCATTAGGATAATGAGGGTTTAAAGGAAATGTGTTTAAATTGGAAACAATACCCAAATCCATTCCCACTATTAGGATATCTCTCTTATAAGACCCTCATGGAACCTACAATATTCCTTTAAAGTCTCCACTAAAACCATTTAGTTTAAACAATTAAATCATGAAACATGTTTAGGGAACACCTCATGAGGTCTATGGTTCTCGATGCATACTCAGACAAGGCCATGCTACCTTGCAGTGGTTCTAGGATCCTAGATATCACTCCATCTTGAAAAGGGATAAAAATAAAACCATAGTAGATTAGTTGAATCATAAGTTCAAGAAAAATCAGTCACTAATTACTTACAATAATGTATAAAGAGATCAATACAAGAATATTCATCCAGTCAGTGAGAGTCTGAACTAAACAGAAATGAGAGTCTAAGACTCCATCCAAACCTTTATCACCCAAGGATTAGGATCTCCACACAAACACATGAGGATACTATTGTTATAACACATATAACATATCCATTGTAACACCCCGACCCTAGATTCCCAGAGTCAGTGCATTATTTTAATACATTGTCATGATTACAAGGAATCAAGTCTCGAAACACCAATCAGTTTAGCAGTCTTGGAAAATAGATCACATATAATAATGTTACGTTACACTTTATAACATACAACACAAAAAAATCCTTTGAGAATGCCATTATTCCCTTAACTTAACCCTGCATCTCAAACATAAAATACTTCTTGGGATCCTGGGAAAATAAAATTTAAGAAAGGGGTGAGCTAAGATGCTCAGTAAGGGTAAATAGTTTAACGAAAGATGTAAACTTTTAAGGAAAGATGTGTAACAAAAAAAAATCATTTTGAACATAAACTTGAACAAAATATGGAAAAAATTAATCAAACATTACCTTATAAACATGCACATGGATATTATACTAGTCTAATAATCAAATGTAATCTCTAATTTCATAATGAGGGAATGTATAATACCAGAGTTTAATTTTTGTGTCAAGGTATCATGCTAGGACCTATGGGCTAACTTTAACTGGACCCAAACCCGGAGAGCCTTTGTAACCGGACTCCATCTCGGAGAGCCTCTATAACCGGACTCCAACCCAGAGAGCCTCTGTAACCGGACTCCAACCCAGAGATCCTTTGTAACCGGACTCCAACCCGGAGGGTCTTATGTAACTGGACCCCAACCCGGAGGGCTTACTTTTACCGGTCCCCAAGCCGGAACATACTAGTCCAATACATTCATCATAAGAAAAGGTTCAAATATAACAAAAACATTTGTATTAAAACTAGCTTAAGAAATGTCAATACTTTATCCATAAACCATGAATGGTATAAAAATAACACATCCATAGTAAAACATATCAATAAAAATTCATTAAAATATGGAAGATTTTTATCATAATAAATCAACTTCAAACAAGTTTAAAATCCATTAAAGGATATTGACATAGATGAAAATTATCAGTAAAATGCTTTGAGAGAAATACCCCCTTTTCAAGAAATCGTTTAAAATTCTAACAAATTATAAAGGTAGTCATTTAAAAGGGATTTTTGAATCAGAGTGTCCCATACCACTTATAAACTTTTTAAGAGATTTATCATTTCAAAAAATTCATGTCCATATAAATAAATCCTTAAAATCATTTTGAAAACATGGACATTAATTAAAAGGGTTTAGAAAAATAAATATTTAAAACATTTAAAATGATGATATAGTTAAATAGACCATCCCATAAAACCTTAAAAGATTCATTTTGAATTTTTTTTTATAAAATATGGGTATTTATGATAAGTATGTCCCAAAAAATACTTACACATGAACAATCTCAGATAACAATGAGATTGAGGAAATAACCCTAACCTCATTGAAATCAATCAAGTCATATGACCAAAAGTTAATAACCACCAAATAATTCATATAATAACATGAATATAATGATAATAATGATAATATATATCAAATGTCAGTAAAAAATACACCACATGCAATAAATAAGTGGCGAATAATGGAAATATCACGGAATTAAAAGTGAGATAAGAAACCCCTTACCTTGCACTTTCCTTTGGTCAAGGGGACGTTTAACCTCCGGTATAATGACCATTGTATGTTATTAGATTATACCAGGACCATATTAATATTTATTATATCATAAATTATTCATTTATGACTTTATACTATGCATTTAATAATTATTTTCATGTTAAATTAACATTTTGGGTAATAATCTCTTTCTTTATCGTACGTGTTTAAACTTGTTATTCTTGACCGTATAATTTGAGTAATGATTTAAATACTTCCAGAATATAATCCTTGGTTCATATATCATATATATTAAGAATATAAATATTTATAATAGATATATATATGAAATGGAAAACACTGTTTATGGAAACGGTAGGCCGTACGCACGCATAAAGGTTGTTTCTGTCTTCATATCGTATTGAACAGAAGTAAGTGAATAAGATATATGTAAGTACATAAATACACAAATATATATATATATATATATATATATCCATTAGCATTATTATATCATATATTACATAATTATTAGTAATATATATTTTTATAATCATCGATGAATGGTGAACATGGAAATGAATCTCATCCCATCGTGGAGACGGTAATTCGTACGTACGCACAAGAGAGAATATAATTTCCTTGATAGTGTGGAATTGGATGGTATATTAATTTTATAGATACATTATCATTTTATTTTCATTATTTATATACATATTACTCACCATTATATCCATCCAAATAACATAGTGTTGAATAACAAATTACACCACGACGTGGAGACAGTAAGTCGTACGTACGCACACATGGTGACATTATCATTCATAAGATAGATAGAATAATGAATATAGTTGTTACATATTTATAATAACATAATAGTATATGGAATATAAAGGATTTATTATTTTATAATGGAAACAACAAGGAAAAAGGATGTGGAAGAAGAAAAGAACTTGAAAGAGTTGATGAAATATTTACCTCTTCTTCAAGTTCTTCCTTTTGATTTGATCAAAAGGGATCATTAAGTTGGATTTATGACCAAAGTAATGACTCTATGATGAATGGAGAAAATTTTGGAGGATATTTGGTCAGGGTTTGGACGATCCAATAGGCTTTTGAGGTGTGAAATTAAGAGAAGGGGAAGTACCCTTTTATAAGAGAGGTGAGATTCACTTTAGGAAAAGCTTGAAATATTATTTTATAATAATATAATTTTCGGTTTCTAATGGATCCAAAATGATTTATTTAGAGGATAAGGTGGATATGGGTCTAAAAAATCTCAACCAATAAGTTTTGGATAGGTTTATGTCACCATATTAACCTTAACTTTTAGATTTAACTCTTAGTTAAATAGTTTGACATTTACCATGTCTCTTTGTATTTTGATATTATATGGTTAATAAACTAACTATAAAATTACAGTGGAACCCCACTTGGTTCATTAATGTCATATATATTATTATATATGTCTTTTGGTTGAACCTTAGATCTTTAGGACTATTATATCAATTAATAATATAATATTTGTTTTAAAAACTATTTTATGTCAATTTTGAAACTATTTGGTATTTATTTTTTGTTAAAATCATAAAAGAATTATTACTTCAAAATAAATTAATTTAATCAACCCTAACAAGCCATATTAACCTATAAATTTATTTTAATTAATCAGAAGTCTAAAATTACATTTATTTGGGTATTTATAATATCAATTATTTTAATCTTATTTTAATAAGATAATTACTACATCATCATCGTGTCATAAATAAATTTAATTATTTAATGTATGAAAAATATAAATAAATAACATTATTTAGGAAATATTTTTAGCTTTATAATTAATATTTATGGTCGAATTTATCATATGTATAACCCTATATTAAAATTTTTTAGTTATAAAAACTTAAATTTAACACTTTTAACTCTTCTTTAAATTAAATAATAATAAATGTCCTAATCTAATCCAAGTTGACCTAAAGGATCATATTTTATTCATAAGGGTTTTTTTGGGTATAATTACACTTATCCAATATAATTAGGACTTGTGTTAGGGTAATAATAATATCTTTTTTACCTTTAATTACCATATTTACTTTTAATCGTGGTAAATAAAAGTCAAAAGTTACTATTCATTAAAAATTATTTTTATCATACTGAACTGAATTTTACATACTGATATCAACCATGTATCTCATATTTTGGAAATACAATTCACAGAAGTGGTAAAACTAATTTTTATGCAAATTTGCAAATGCTCCTAGGAGGTGGGTAAAAGACGGTAAAAAGTTCAATAAATTTTTTATATATCTAAACTTATTATAAAATGACTCCAATGAATTACATTGAACTTATATAGGTATTATGTATCTATTTTTACCTAAATAAATTTAAATAAAATATATAATTCTTTAAATAAAAAGTCCGTTTTAAACAATAACTCAATGTTTTTCACAATTCATCAAAAATAGAATGTTTTCAGAAAAATACAAAAAATTCACCCAAAGATAATTTTGATATTCCGAATTCAAAAATGAATTCTATTTTACCAAATTCAAAACATAGAAGTTTCATTTATTAATTTAAAATTAATTCCCATAGTCAAAACCAATAGGCGTATTTTTAAGAAATATTAACTATCAAAAGATTGACACTTGTTTATGTCCAATTTCAAAGTGAAATTACTTAAAATGACTAGAATTGGATTAAATGGTAAAAATATAATATATTTATACTTACAAACCATTAAAATGTATAATTTAACACTATAAATTATTTTGATTAAAAAAGTTGTTTTCAGTTAAAATATAGTATTTTTTCACTATTCACCCAAATATGAAAGTTATCAGAAAACACCCAAAATTTATTGAAACTAAATTCTTATGTCCCGATTCTAAAGAAGAATTATATTTTATAAAATTGAATATATAAAAGTTTCAAATATTGGATTTAACTAGTGTTCACCATTAAAAGGCGGTAAAAGTGCATTTTTTTGAAAAATACTTCTTTTATTTGAAAAAAATGAATTAGTTATTACATTATGTCTAAGAAACTCATAATATGGATTATAAAATTATAAGGATTATATAAAGTTCAATATTCAGTTAATACTATTCATAACTTCTTTTGAACGGCTAGTTTCGTAAGTTGTGGTGCGCTTGAACTCGGTGTTGCGTGTAGTCCATGTTATTGAATTACTTTGAAGAAATACCATACTATTAAATATTGGGGTGTTACATTCTTCCCTTCATCAATAAATTACATCCTTGAAATTTGAAATTGATCTTCGAAATTAAAAGGTTGAAAATAGAAAATACCTTTGTGGGAAAACCCATATTGGAAATTGGGTAAATAAAATTTAGTCTTAATAAGAGGAAAAGGGACATTAAAGGGTCACCACCAAATTATGATCTTGATTAGGAGAAAATTGGTTGAAATTAGAGACACATAATTGGAGGAAAAACATAAATATTTATAGGGAGTGATTGAGGTCATCAATCACAAACATGTGTAAAGTTGAGGGCCTCAAATTCATCAATCTATGATCATTTAAAATACAATCGGTTCAAAAAAACATAAGGTATTAGGATAACACATTTTTGGTTTTAAGATCCCTTAAAAAAAGTTTAAGAATTAATTTACCCATAGAATAAGAGGAAAAAAATTACATATATATATATATATACTTGACAATTATAGTTTTATCCTTCAACTAATTCCTACCACAAACACATCTTTTACTCCAAAAGATTTCAAAAAAAATTTCGATTTATCCTAATCGTATAGGGTTCCAAAAATAATGAATTTATAATTCACCTATCAGACCCTTTGAAAAAACTAGATTATACAATCCAGGGACTTCACGTAGTCCAGTGGTAGGCAATAAATCCCAATCGCACTATGGTTGTGGGTTCGATTCCCACAGCTTTGTCCGACAGGACGAATTGTCACATGGTCTGTGTGTTGTCCTTTTTATAACAATACAAAAATAACCTTAACAATAGTATACAATTTCAAACATAATCTATTCCAACCTTTAGACTTATTCAAAATACTTCTATCCAAACTCACAGTTCAAAATTTATAAGGAATTTAAACACAATAAAGATCCTTTTTTCCACATAATAACATGTGAAAACCTTCATCATGTATTCTTTTAAAACATGGTAACACCCTGAATTACCATAAAAACTTATTTATTACATTCATGCTCCCTTATTCTTTATATAATAATGGATATATTCCTTATATCCAAATTTTTGAATATTCCAACAATGATGAAATAAAAAAAATATTAATTATTTCCAAAGAAGTCAAGAATATCCAATATAATTTATCCAAATCAACCATCTCTTATTGAAAAATCACTACCTCGTTATTAGGACCATATTAAGGATTAAATTTCCTTCAACCATGTATTTTCCAAAAAAGTGTATCTTACTATCAAGTCACTTTTCTTAGAACCATATAATCTCAAATCCTTAATAAAATAGTACTGCAGTACAATCCTTATTTATCTCCATAATTCATATAACCAGTAAATTGCTGATACAACACTCAAATGAAATAATTATATAATAACAACATAAGAACACTAGTCATTCCTCTTCATCTGAGGTAGTATCATAACTTGATTATTATCCAATAACATCATTTGCGGTATACTCTGATAACTAGGACATTGATTCACGTAGTGTCCCAATTCCTTACAGATGAATCATTTTACAATTGAAACATTTTTCTTACCCTTGCAATTACGTACTTGGTGTCCTTTTTCTCCACACTTATAACAAATTCCCATTCCCTTCAAGCATTATCAAGGTGATTCTTTCCACATTTATCACATATGCGAAAATCCTTATTTACCCTCTTCACTTTATCCATATTTATCTCTACCATCCTTTTCTTATCTTTATTTCCTTCAAACCCATATGACTTAGAGAATTATTTACTTGTCTTATTAACACATGATATTATTTCTTCATTTGTTGAGAATACATGGGAGACTATTTCCCTTCTAAATGTTGTCTTTATACCATGAATGATATGATCCTTCTTACTCTTTGAATCATACATAATGCAGGAGTTCTCATTCCTTCTACTAGGCGACATTTCTATACAATGGAATACGCTAGGTCAGTTTATGAATAACAATGAATAATTCTAAACTTGTAAAATACCTAAATTGAACAGTTTATGGATATAATCCATAATCATAAAAAAATATTTTCATTGAGGAAGTATATACTCATAAATCCTTCATAATGATTTGAAAAGAAAATGAGAATTATCCTAAGCATATCCCATGGGAGTGTCATAACCAAGAGTGTAGCAAGTCCCGTTGTCGTGCACCAGTTACCCTTTGAGTCTATCCCAAAGCGGTGTTTTTGGGTTTTACCCCTAGGTACATCTGTGGAAGAGCTGCCTCTACCTGATCGTATCGAGACAGGGATGTATTTTCTTGGAAATCTCACAAAATCTCTACATTACCAAAATTCTAGGAAGTTCTTATATACTAATCCTCAAAGTCTATCTTAGGGTAATGTGCTCTAATCAAAGTTCATCTAAATCTAGTTTCCAAGGTTATTTCTAAACTTCCTCTGATACCAACTGTAACACCCCATCCCTAGATTCTCAGAGTCGGTGAATTATTTTAATACATTGGCATGATTATAAGGAATCAAGTCCCAAAAGACCGATCAATTTAGCACTCTTGGAAAATAGATTACATACATGAAAGTTAAATTACACTTTCAAACATACAACACAAAAAATACTTTGATAATGCCATTGTTCCCTTATCTTAACACTACATATCAAACATAAAACACTTCTTGGGATCCTAGAAAATAAAAAATAAGAAAGGGGTGAGCTCAGATGCTTATTAAGGGTAAATAATTTAGCGGAATCTGTAAACTTTTAAGGCAAGATGTGTAACAAAAACAGTAGCCTTTCAAACATAAACTTGAACAGAATATGGAAAAAATAAATCAAACATTACCATATAAACATGAACATGGATATTATACTAGTCGAATTATATAATGTAATAACAACTTTTATAATGTGGGAATGTATAGTTCCATAGTTTAATTTCTGTGTTAAGGCCTCATGCCAAGACCTATGGGCTAACTGTAACGGGACCCAAACCCAAAGAGGTTCTGTAACCGGACTCCATCCCGAAGAGCCTCTATAACTGGACTCCAACCTGGAGAGTCTCTATAACCAGACTCCAACCCGGAGAGCCTCTGTAACTGGACTCCTACCTGGAGGGTCTACTGTAACCAGACCCCAACCTGGAGGGCATACTTTTACCAGTACCCAACCCGGAGCATACTAGTCCAATAAATTCATCATAAGAAAAGGTTGAATATAACATAAACATTCGTATTAAAACTAGCATACAAAATGTCAATAATTTATCCATAAACCATGAATGGTATAAAAATAACACATCCATAGTCAAACATATCACAAAAAATTCATTAAAATATAGAAGATTTCTATCATAATAAATCAACTTCAAACAAGTTTAAAATTCATTAAAGGATGTTGACATAGATGAAAATGATCAATAAAATGCTTTGAGTGAAATATCCATTTTTCATGAAATCGTTTAAAATTATCACAATTTATAAAGGTAGTCATTTAAAAGGGATTTTTGAATAAAAGTGTCCCATGCCACATTGAAACTTTTTAAAATAATTATCATTTCAAAACATTCACATCCATATAAATAAATCGTTAAAATTATTTTGAAAACATGGACATTAATTAAAAGTGTTTAGAAAGATAAATCTTTAAAACAATTAAAATGATGATCTAGTTAAATAGATCATCCCATAAAACCTTAAAATATTCCTTTTGAAATCATTTTTATAAAATATGGGTATTTATGATAAGTATGTCCCAGAAAATACTTACACATGAACAATCTTGGATAATAATGAGATTGAGGAAATAACCCTTACCTCGTTGTAATCAATCAAGTTGTATGACCAAAAGTTAATAACCACAAAATAATTCATAGAATACCATGAATATAAAGATAATACTGATAATATATATCAAATGGTAGTGCACAATACACCACATGCAATAAATAAGTGGCGAACAATGGAAATATCACTGAATTAAAAGTGAGATAAGAAACCCCTTGCCTTATACTTTCCTTTGATCGAGGGTACCTTTAACCTCCTGTATAATGACCATTTTATGTTATCAGATTATACCAAGACCATATTCATATTTATTATATCATACATGATTCATTTATGACTTTATAATACCCATTTAATAATTATTTTCATGTTAAATTAACATTTCGGGTAATAATCGTTTTCTTTATCGTACGTATTTTAACTTGTTATTATTGAGCATACCATTTAGGTCATGATTTAACTACTTCCAGAATATAAAACTTGATTCATATATCATATATATTTAGAATATAAATATTTATAATAGATATATATATGAAATGCAAAACACAGTTTATGGAAATGGTAGGTCGTATGTACGCATAAACGCTATTTCTGTTTTCATATCGCATTGAATGAAAGTAAGTGAATAAGATATATGTAAGTACATAAATACATATATATATAAATATATATATATCTCCAGTAGAATTATTATGTCATATATTACATACTTATTAGTAATATATATTTTTATAATCATCGATGAATGATGAACGTGGAAATGAATCTCATCGTGTCGTGGAGATGGTAATCCGTACGTACGCATGAGCGACAATATCATTTCCTTAAAAGTGTGGAATTGGATGGTATATTAATTTTACAGAGACATTATATTGTCATTTTCATTATTTATATACATATTACTCATCATTATATCCATCCAAATAACATAGTGTTGAATAACAAATTACACCATAGCGTGGAGATGGTAAGTTGTACGTATGCATGCATGGTGACATTATCATTCATAAGATGGATAGAATAATGAATATAGTTGTGCCATATTTATAATAACATCGCATTATATAGAATATACTAGATTTATTATATTATAATGGAAAAAACAAGGAAATAGGAAGTGGAATAAGAAATGAACTTGAAAGAGGTGATGAAATATTTACCTCTTCTTCGGGGTTTCCTTTTGATTTGATCAAAATGGATCCTTATGTTGGCTTTATGAACAAATTAAGGCTTCTAGGATGAAGAGATTAAATTCGGGAGGATATTTGGGTAGAGGTTGGCCGAGTCAAAAGGCTTTGGAGGTGTAAAATTAAGAGAAGGGTAAGTTTCCTTTTATAAGAGAGGTGAGGGTCACTTTAGGAAAAGCAGGAAATATTATTTTATAATAAAATAATTTTCAGTTTCTAATGGATCAAAAATGATTTATTTAGAGTATAAGGTAGGGATGGGTCGAAAAATCTCAACCAATAGGTTTTTGGTCGGTTTAGGTCACCATATTTACCTTAACTTTTAGATTTAACTCTTAGTTAAATAGTTTGACATTTATCATGTCTCTTTGTATTTTTATATATATGGTTAATAAAATTACTATAAAATGACAATATAAACCAAATTGGTACATTAATTCCATATATATTATTATATATTTCTTTTGGCCGAACTTTAGACTTTTAGGACTGTTATATCAATTAATAATATAATATTTGTTTTAAAAACTATTTTATGTCAATTTTGACACTATTTCGTATGTGCTTTTTTAAATCATAATAGCATGATTAATTAGAAAAAAAATTGATTGAATCACCCATAACATGTAATATTAACCTATAAAATTAGTTTAATTAATTAGAAGTATCAAATTACATTTATCTGGGTATTTATAATATCAATTATTTTAATATTTTATTAATAAAGTAATTAGTAAATCATCATTGTGTCATATATTAATTTAATTATTTAATGTCTAAAAATTATAAATAAAATACCATTATGTTGGAAATAATTTTATATTTCTAATGAACATTTATAGTCAAATTTATCTTATGTATAACCCTATATTAAATTTTTTTATTTATGAAAACTTGAATTTAACACTTTTAACTCTTCTTTAAATTAAATAATAATAAATATCCTAATCTAATCCAAGTGGACCTAAAGGATAATATTTTATTCCTAATGTTTTTTTGGTCAAATTACACTTATCCAATAAAATTAGTACATGTTTTAGGGTAATAATAATCTCATTTTTACCTTTAAGTACCCTATTTACTTTTAACCATGATAAATAAGTCAAAAGTTACTATTCACAAAAAATTATTTTTATCTTATTGAAAAAAATTTTACTTACTGATATCAACTATGTCTCTCAGATTTTTGAAATTCAATTCATAGAAGTTGTAAAATTAAGTTTTATGCAAATTTGCAAATGCTCCTAGGATGTGGGTAAAAGACGATGAAAAGTTCAATAAAATTTTTATTTATCTAAACTTATTATAAAATGACTCCAATGAATTACATTGAACTTATAGAGGTATTATGTATCTATTTTGAACTAAAATAAATTTAAATAAAATAAATTATTATTTAAATAAAAAGTCTGTTTTAAACAATAACTTAGTTTTTTTCACTATTCATCCAAAATTGAAAGTTTTCAGAAAAATACCAAAAATTTAACCTAAGATAATTTTGATGTTCCTAATTCAAAAATGAATTATATTTTACCAAATTCAAAATATAGAAGTTTTATTTATTAATTTAAAATTAATTCCCGTTGTCAAAACCAAAAGACGTATTTTTAAGAAATAATAACTATCAAAAGATTGACACTTGTTTATGTCCAATTTCAAAGTGAAATTACAAACAATGACCAGAATTGGATTAAATGGTAAAAATATAATCTATTTATACTTCCAAACCATTAAAATTTATAATTTAACACTATAAATTATTTTGATTAAAAATGTTGTTTTCTGTTCAAATATAGTATTTTTCACTATTCCCCCAAATATGAAAGTTATCAAAAAAACACCAAAAATTTATTGAAACTAAATTATTATGTCTTGATTATAAAGAAGAAGTTTTTTTTGTCAAATTGAATATATAAAAGTCCTAAATATTGGATTTAACAAGGGTTCACCATTAAAAGGCAGCAAAGTGCATTTTTTTTGAAAAATACTTCTTTTATCTAAAAAAAGAATTAGTTCTTACATTATGTGTAAGAAACTCATAATATGGATTCTAAAATTATAAGGATTATATAAAGTTCAAAATTTAGTTAATACTATTCATAACCGCTTTTGAACGACTAGTTTGGTAAGTCGTGGAGCGCTTGAACTCGGTATTGCGTGTAGTGAAAGTTATTGAATTACTTTGAAGAAATAACGAAATATGAAATATTGGGGTGTTACATCCATGATATGTCCAGTCTCTGCCAACATAATATAAACTATCATCCACTCTATAAGAAATATTTTTACTAAGTAAGAAGGGGAGGTACACTATCACAAATCATAGGGAAATGATATATCTCATCCAAGTCTTAAACAAATACCTAATTTATCAGTAATTTGTGGTGAGAGTCCCAAATATAAGAAAAATCTTGTCATAACCCTAACTCTACACATAAACTGGTTATTTATGAGAAACACTCTTCATTTGATAAGATGACCCATAATGATTTGAGAATATATGGATGAGTATACATAAGAGGGAATGAGAGATCACAATCGATCACTGTATGATGCATACTCCCAGTTTATTGTGCATCACAATTGATTTCATTGAGATTTGAGTTGACTAATAGGTTTTTAGAGTCCTAGAGAAGGGATACATTGGCTGCTACACATATTCTAGTCTCCCTGGGACTTGATCACTCTGATACTACTCTAACACATCCTAATCAAACCCTGTCCCTAAGACGTGACCACTCTGATACCACTATGACATATCCTAACACACTGGGGCCCTATCTGTCCGGTGATAAGGTGAGTGTACAACCCCAATCCCACTTTAAATAAGTAAATGGTTGTTGATTAACATTGATTGGACATATATTACAATATGGTAGTCCTTAACATACACCAAACTACAATAACCACATATCTCCAATTAGTATAATAACCAAAACACTAGAATCATATATATATATATATAATTTAACTATATATAGAACATGACTGATACATACAATAAAAACAAAATAATATATAGGCAAATACTAGATAAACTATACATCTTATAAACCTTAGAATATTACCGATCCAAGACACTAGAAATATCCTCCATGTTGTGTGTACTCCTAGATTGATCTCTAATTACAATGGTCATCTCCAAAATCATGATCTACCATAATTAACAATGCATCACTATGTGTCACTAAAAGTCATCTCCAAACAAGAAACACAAGCTCCACATCCACCAAGACCACCTCCAAACCTTATGAAATATTCATATACATAACACATGTGGGAACAACACCCATGTGGGGGTGAGTATAAACATACTAAGTAAGGAACCCTAGAACTAAAAAATAAATGTCAGAAAAAATTCAACTAAAATCCCAATATAGATAAGTGGACCATAGAAAGATAAGAAAATATCTAGACATTATTAACTACTGGAAGTCTTGGGGATTCACATAATTATTCATCATATTATTTTTAATCTTTTATGGTCATACCTTATGAGAAACCAATGTCGACCAGAGTATGAAAATCACACAAAGTATAAAGTTGATAGAATAACTATATGTCACATCTAAAAGGAAACAAATGGGTTCTTAAGGAGTCACAATTCTCGAAGCGTCTGATCTTCTCAACCTCTCCATATTTCATATCACCATTCAAAACCATAAAGGAAGACCCAATCCTCTCTGAATCATGCCTGATAGTTAATAGAGTACCACACCTTACCATACACCATTACCAAGTCACTGTTTGAGAAAACTAGAGGGAAACCCACACCTTGACCAAGGATTGATATCAATTAAGTGAGTACCAACCCCTAATATCATAACTATAAAGCTATGATAAAACCCACATCACCACTTAAAAAATATAGTAGAAGACCCACACTTATTAAGTAGCACATAATAGATGAGGGTGTACTGAATCTATAGAGATGAACCATGTCTTGAGTATAAAGTGGTGTCCAAAACTGATAAAAATGTCTGCGGGGCCTACACCTCATCTATGCTATGGGAGTACCTATCTCAAGCTAATCTAGAAAACCCCCACTTCAGGTATTAAGGGGACTACTGAACTCTAAGGTAAATATGGGGGTCCAATGAACTACCCTCGACATGATTCCTAGATAATTTTGAATCTATGAGCACTCAACTTCTCTCACCCAAACCTAGTCAATTGCCTTATAGAGATAATAATTATAAACCACTTGTATCACCTTATGTTATATCTTTGATTCCAAAGAGAAGAAAACCATCAAATTCTATAAGAAAAAGTTCTCTGGATGGGCTACTAATGTTTCCAAATATTAGTCCTGAGCAATGATATATTAAAATACACTAAGTATAGAATAGTTCATTACATACACTATAGGGTACATGGCGTGTAACACATTTATTGAAGCATTTTTATGTACTTCTCTTCACATGTCATGAAAAAACAAGACTACAAGGAGTGTACACCGAGGCACATGGTATGTGAACTCACTGAATCACATGGTGTGTGTTTCTAGCTTCCCAAGACTTTTATTCCCTAAATACATGACTTGCCTCCATAGACACATGGAATGTTGTCCATATATGTCTCCATGGGAATGTATATATTCTCAATCCATATCATGCATGCTATGTATAGAATATATCCAAAGTACACACCATGCATCTGGTCCTTTAATCAGCCGCCCAAATCATACCACATGGCATGGGAATCCACAACACAAATTTGTGATATTTATAAATTCCATAACCCTAACTCCATATCCAAGGAGGTACAAAATGTGCATTATTTCAAACTACACACTGTGTTGTCATGTTATTCACCTATAATTTAGGTTCTTCTAATTTTTCATGTTGTCACTACCCATGATTACCCCCAATCATTCCTTCCTTCCACCAATCACCAACAAGGACCCCTAATGGTCCTTTTTAACACTCAATACATTTCCATCTACCTTCTTATATGGAACCAGATCGATCTATCACACCAGAGTTTTTTCCATCATTTTTCCAAGATCGAATCAATTGCCTTCACTATAAAACATCATATATTTCCTTTATAATCACCCTAAGTTAAAATCACTGGCCTAATGGATGCCTATTAGTGATTTATCTCTACATGAAGAATTTAAACCAAATAATGGAGGTCTGTTTGTATACCAACAATCTAATAATTTTTTCTCAATGCACAATAAGACATGCTGATCAAGTAGGAATCTTAAAAGGGGAAAACATAGTGAGTATCAAAGATAAATTCCCTGAATTATCATTACAAAAAGAAATACAACAAATTTTAAAAACAATTTCTTAATGAAACATCATTACAAAGTCAAATTCATTATTATAAAATAATAATACCATTGAAAATAATCTATAATGGGTTTTGGATTTCATAAAAAACCATGAAGAAAGATGATTGAATCCAATAAAAAATATCTACCTTGATATAGAACTTTTTTCACTTAAATCCATAGTCAATTATATGTTTCTTTTCGTCATTTCCATGAAATCCAATCGTTGTGGTCATAGTGGATCTATTCTCATTACTATGATTTTGTTATTATTGTACCATGACCTAATCCCTCCCCCTATCCTACCATCCATGGTTTATGGGAACAAAATAAGTGACCAATCTTGTAGAGTAGTCATAACATATATTTAATATCCATGAACTAGGAAAAAACATTCATAATTAATTAATTAATTAATTCCTTTAATAACACACCTGTGATGGGTTCTGGACAAGAGTCTAGTTATGAAATGAGATTTGATCACCCCTAGGGTAAACCCAATATTCCACACACAACCACAATATCAGAATTCCCATACAATATATCATTTACAAGATATCATTGCTTTTTCTCATAAGAAAAATTAATATTTTATTAAATAATGTTTAATTAATAAATATTAAAAATCCATTAAAATTACTCATTGTAAAAACCCAAGATTGATGTACATGAAAATTACATTACTTTTTCAAAATAATTAATACATGACCCAAATAGACTCCCAAATACCATACTAGTTTAGTTCCATTAGAAACAAGAAAACATAAATACAAGTTCATAAAACATCTACATCATCTACGACTTTATCCTTCATAACTAGAACCCCCTTTTGACGTATCTTACTTAATAAAATTCTTCAAATCTTGTGAAAATGAGACATGAAAAGGGGTGAGTTAAAATGCCCAGTAAGGGTAAGCATGGAAAATATCTTACAAAACATAAACATATGATTGTAAAACGATCAAAATAACTTTTGAAAAATAAAATTCCACATTTAACATATACCAAAATTTTGAGTCATGAAATAAATCATGGTTGTTCATAAAGCATAAATCATAATGGAATCATAAACCATGAGAAAATATCATTAGAATAAAAAATAGAATTGTGGAAAAAAATAAGAACATAATATGATTTCCATAGTATCCAAGGAATTGCTTCCAAGACCATCATAGTGGAAAAAGTCAATTACTGAACTAGGTTTACATTCTGTTCCAACCATGTATTACTGAACCAGATTTACTTGTAGTTCCAGCCCTATATTACTAAACATGATTTAATTTCCATTATAGTCATGACTATCTCATGAGATATAAATCATTACCCAATGCATTTGATAAGATATATGTACCACCCATCTCATAATGAAATCATTCTTTCATGTGCCACAGAAACAAAAATCATTCATTATAGTATAACCCATGAAATAAAATTCGTTTCTTAAACATAATTCTATCATAATCTATATAAAGTAAATGGATTTCATAAAAATAATTCCATCATAAACACAATAAAGTAAAATTAATAATAGGGATATAAACATAACCCTATGTCATCTTATATGGAAAATAATTTTGATGAAACACTTGAACTTAGTTCCTAAGGAAAATATCCTTTATTTTTTAAAAATGTTTTCATTTCTCAAAATGCCACACAATTTTAAAAGAAAAAAATTTAGTTGAAAATAATCTTAAAATCGTGTAGAGAAAGCTTCATGGAAATAAGGTGTCATGAAACCTTAAAAATCCATTCAAGCTGTATAAGTTAAAAAAATTCTCCTCTCACTTTTGCTGGAAAAGTCAAAAAGTACATCAAATCAAATAATGACAGAATATTCCTTTCATAACAATTAATAAAAATTCACCAAAGGTTAAAATTAACTTTAAAATTTTTTAGAAGAATAGATGTAATATTATATAGTTAAGAAACATTGATTTGGGTGATAAATATATCCTAGTAAATACTTATGTATAAATAATCTCTGATAAAAATGAGTTTTCAAAAACTATCCCTTACCTTAGGTCCGATTTATTTTGTTTGTGTCCAATAATCCTATATATTGGGTTTAAACAAATTATTAACTTGTAAAATAACCGTAATAATAACTATGATATCATATACGATTCATTTATGACTTTATATTACCCATTTATTTATCAATTCAATGTTAAAGCAACATTTTGGGTAATAATCATTTAATTTATCATACGTGTTTTGACTTTTTATTATTGATATTATTACTTATATAATGATTTAATTGATTCCATAATGTAAAACATGATTTATATATCATAAATATTTAGTATATAAATATATATAATAGATAGATAAATGAAATGGAATACACTGTTTATAGAGATGGTAGGTCGTACGTATGCATGAACGTTGTTTCTATTTCCTTATTGAATTGAAAGGAAGAAAGTAAATGAAATATATATACAGAAATACAATAGAATTATTATGTAATATATTTAAATCTTATTTATTATAAATACTTTATAATCATTCTTGAATGGTTAAAGTGGATAATGAATCTCATCGCGTCGTGGAGAAAATAGGTCGTACATATGCACGAGTGACAATATCATTCAATTAATTGTTAAATGGTTTGGAATTGGATGATAGATTAATTATAAAAAATAATTAGCATGATATATTAATTATTTACATCTATTTTAATCATCATTATACCAATCCAAATTAAGTATTGTTGAATAAATAATTACACTACAATGTGGAGATGATAATACGTAGGATGAATAAAATGAGGTATAAGGTTGCCCCATAATTATAATAAAAGATCATAATGTAGAAGATATTGGATTTATTTCTTTGTTATGGGAACAACATAATAAGAGTAAGTTGAAGAAGAAAATAATTTTGAAAGAGGTGATAAAACAATTACCTTTTTTTCGAGTATCTCTTTTTGATTTTCACAAAAGGTATCCTTAGGATGAATTTATGCACAAAGTGTGGCCTATAAGATGAATTGAGAGAAGTTGGGATAAGAAATGGGAAGGGGTTGGACAAGAAAAATGGATTTAGAGGTGTGATTAAAATAGAAGGATAAATTCCCTTTTATAGAAGAGGTGATGGGTACTTTAAAAAAATATATAAATATTAATTTATTATAAATTTATTTTTGGTTTTTAATGGTCCCAAACTCATTTATTTCAAATATAAGATGATTTTGGGTCATATAACTATCATGATATTAAAATTATACAATGTTTTTTTTAGCCCTTATCTATTTGGTTTAACCTTTATTTTACCCTTTTTAATCATACCATGATATTTTATTATTTACACTTTGTGGGTTAATTTAATTATTATAACATGTCAAACGACCCAAAAAAGTGCCATTTTTGGAATATTTGGACTTATCCAAACCATTTTTTTGAATATTAGATTTTTATTAATTTTATAACATTTAATAAACTATTTTATATTTTATGTTATGAATTATGTCAATTTTGACACTATTCATACATGACTTTTTTCAAAAATTCATAACATGATTACTTAGAAAAAAATACATTAAACCAATACTAACATTTCATATTCTTCCATAAAATTCATGTATGACATAAATTATGTCATATAATATTTATTTTAATATTTATAATATCATTAATTTGATATTTATCTTAATACAATAATTACTACATCATTGTTGTGTTAATATTTATGGTAATTATTTAATCTCTAAAAATTAAAAATAAATTTTCATTATGTACATAATTTCAATTATATTTCTGGAGACTATTTATGTTCGATTATTCATCATGTTTATCACTACATTAAAATTATTATACTTATACAATATAAGAGAGTGACATGTTGTCACTTTCTTTTGTTTCAATAATAAGGAAATAACTTCCATAGAAAATAGTCTATTAAATGAATCAATTATAATACTTAGGTGATATGAGTCAACTTTTATTAATCCAATATGATTTTTTCAGGTTTTAGGGTAATTTTATTATCTTTATCATATTGTTTGTTACCCTAATTTACCTGATTCACCTTTAACTATGGTAAATAAAAATTAACATAGTTACTATTTATTATATCCAAAAAATAAAAGTAACCTATTAAAATAATTTTGACCAAATTATTCCAAATAAAGAATCCATTTTTCAAAATTAAAAACAAAAAAGTTGTAGTAATTAATTGAAAATTAATTCTCATTGTCAACACCAGAAAGCGGGTTTTTAAGAAGTAGAAACTATTAAAAAATTGACATGTGTTTATGTGAAATTTAAATATGAAATTACATAAAATAACCAAAATTAGATTAAATGTTAAAAAACAATCCAATTTAACTTTAAAAAATTTAAAAGATATTCTAACTACATAAATAAATTAGATGAAATGGCAGTTTTGAATTAAAATGTAGTATTTTTCACTATTCATTAAAATGTGAATTTTATCAAAAAAAACCAAAAATCCAACCAAAATAAATTTTGAGGTATTTATTCCAAATAAGACATTTATTTTTTCAAATATAATATATAAAAGTGTTAAAATATATAATTAATATTGGTGCGCCATCAAAATGTATCAAAACTAAATTTTTTGAAAAATACTTTTTTATGAGAAAAATTAAATTTTCTCTTATATCAAGTTCTAGAAAATACATAAGGTGAATTTTAATGTTATATAAAATTAAAATGTGGTTAAAATTATTCATAATGGCTAATTTATATCCAATTAAATAATTATATTTTTATAATATATCATTATTTAGTGAAACTCAGTATTACATACAACACAAGCTATTGAGGAAGGTCATTCTTGAATGTAATTAAATCCAAGTCATTGTTGCGTTTAGTGCAAGATTCCTTTTATATTTCATATAACATAATCCAAACATAGTTCTTTTATACATTGAACAAATATACTTAGTTTTGCGTGAAATGAATTATATCAAAAGTACTTGAAATTGTGTGTAACACAAGCCATGTATAGTGTTGCATGTTCTGCAAGCTAATATAGTGTTGTGTATAGTTCAAGATAATATTGGAATATCTTATGACACAAGACATCAAAGAATATATCTCCAAAAATCTTGGGGTGTTATATTATACCCCCTTTAAAATGAATTTCGATTTCAATATTTGTTTGTGTTATAAAAGTTTTACTACTTGAAAGTTTCTTTCATAGAAACCAACATCATAAAAAAGAATACTAAAACTTCATTTTAAAAAAGGAAAGCTAGAAACATAAAATTTACCCAAAAGAAACTCATCACTGGGTTTCCACATATAATAACATAAGTGGGAAGTGAAAACATGGATATAGAAGAAAAATCTAACCATCAATTTTTTATGGATAGCGATAGAGAACAAGGTTTGGAGAAAGTTAACAACCAGAAAACCATAAATCTGTAACGATTTAAGGGACCATGTAATGTCTTGTAAATTCTATGTAATTATTTTAAAATTATATGGGATTATTTTGAGACCAAACACTTTGAAAACATATGATTCCGAGGTCCGGTGAGCTCGAAATAGAATTTTGAACTTATTTTTTGTTTATTTAAGTAAACGTGTGAGAAGGTTTTTCTAAATTTTAAACCAGTGTTCATATCAAAGATACGAGAGAATCGTTGAACTCAGAATATGAGGATTCTCTTAGAAAGAACATAAATTTGACTGACATGGGTCGACTGGAAAAGATAGATTATGGGTTTTTCAAAAATAAATAAATAAAATAACTTAAAAAGTTATTTTATTTTCCTTTTCTCACTGTTGAGTGGTGGCATTCTAGAACTGCGGTGTGTCAATGAGGCAACAACGATCCCATTTAAGGAGACTCTTTAACAGAAGAAAACAGACACATTATTCCATTAATGAAACAACGTAACGATGTGGTGACCTGACAACATAGTGTATCAGAAACAATGTGACGTGTTTCTCTATTAATGAGATAACACATTGGGGAATCAAAAGTGGAATTCCTATGATGAACCTATGGTGAAAATCCTCTCCAACGACTAATTAATAAGATTGGCGAATCACCAGTGACATCGACGTACCCGAAGAATGGGACTAGAGAGTGACAAATGCCAATGGAATCCCTGCAAACGGATTGCTCCAATGACGAACCTCCTACAGGAAGGGGTTGTGTTTGTTTTAATTTCTATTTTACCATTCTCCGTCCTACAGTAAAGAACCCTGATCAAACCATGAACAGGTTGATCCCTGAATCACTCTTTCTTGAGGGAGGGTTCTTTTTTCTTGGGATTCATGTATCCATATTGATTAATGATTTGATAGAACTCCAATCCTAAAACTTCCCATGTTTAAACTCTAATACGGAGGATGTAGGCTGCACAAAAAAGGACCGAGCCCCTCTTCCTTGTGCGTTCTTTGTGGAGAAATCTCCAAGTTGATGGTGAGGCAATTTCAAGGCCTTATTAGGGAAGGAAACACCCCATGAAGACTAGAGGCGTAGAGGATGCGAAGAAAAGACCATCCAAGAAGACCTGTTGTATCATAGAAGAACCCGCCAGTGCCGGAAGTATGGAGATCACAATATGCAAGGATGGCACATCAGGGGGGGGGGGGGTGGCAGCCATGGTCATCTTGGGCCACAGCGAGGTGGCAAGATCCACCGACAATAGTTATCGATTTGTGGGGGAAGACACGACCACCCAAACGCCTCGACGAAGCGGCCCTTGCTTGTGAACTGCGGTCCCTCGCTGGCATGTGGTCCAAAGCCCGTGTGTGGGACCCAAAACACAGTCGGCTTATCTTGACACGGCGCGCTGCAAGCTAGATGCCCATGCATCTGGCTAGAGGAGAACCATACCATGCTTGTAGACTGGGAAAAGGAGACCGATCTGGTAGGCAGGCTGGACTGGGGTGCACAAAATGAGCCATGGCACGACTCGGGTTGGTTTAAGCCAACCCACTATCACAGGACGACCTGGTGACATACTACTAGGCCGTTTGGTTGCCCCAATGGGAAATAGATGGGCCAGTCGGTTACGGGCTAAGCCAAATTAGATCGGGTCTACAGGCAACCCGGTGGGCTGGACCCCCGGTCGTATTGAACCAGGTCCAGGAAGGCCCAATGGGCCTAGTCCAGTGGCCAGAACAGACCAGTCCAGCTTAGACAAAAATTGGGTCGGGCATGGTTGGACTAACCGGGTGGGGGCATGTGGGCCCCCCCATTCCAGGATGGTTGGGATGGTCTAATTGGGTCGGACCAGTCCCAGACGCAACCGACCCCTATTTACTAAAACGCTAATAACTTACAAACAAGTCATCCGATTGATGAGCTATTTATGTAGTTGGAACCCCTGTGATGGGTTTCTACTTTTGGAATAATCTAAAGATATTTAATGGAAGTTGAAATGTGATGAATGTATTGAGGAGAAGTTTCTCCCGAAATCAAGTGCACTACGTGCTGGAATCCTGTGGTTGACTGAGACCCAAAGACTGCTAAATAGTGACCCAGTGTGGATCAGATACAATGGCCCCATGAAAAGAGGATCTATGTGACCCGAGAGGTCCACAGTGGGGAGCATCTCTGTGTGACCTGATAGACCGATGATACTCATTAGGAATGAGTATATCAGTATGATGGCCATGGTGGGAAGCATATCTGAGTGACTCGATAGGTCCATGGTGGGGATCGACTCTGTGTGACCCAACATACCCACAATACTCATCTGGGATGAGTTCCACAATAGTCCAAGGCTACTGGTAAGTTAATATTTGTGACCTCATGGGCCCATGGTGGGAAGCAGCTCTGTTTGACCCAACATACCCATAGTTATCATTAGGGAGGAGTACCCCAGTAGCCCAAGGTGTTCAGTGATATGAGTAATGGTCTTACTTTCCTACTTTAGGTTATACCTGGTGTGAGCTGTCTTGCTTCGTGGTTTGCTTTGAGGATTGATTTATGGTTTTTATTTGTTGTTTTGGGGTCCCTATTGCGTATATTATTACTCACCCCTGCATAGGCTTCTGCCGCACGTGTTGTGTATGATTTAGATGAACGATGACTTAATGGAGGACTTGGTGGACCAAGACTAGGTGGTGCCCAGTGAGATCAGGTAGGAAGGACATACTTCTACGGCTTTCGACGGCTAGTCTGTACTTTCCCATCAGGTGGGATTTTCAGCGAATGGATTGCGATCAATCTTGTACTTACTATTGTTGCAATTTTCTTTTGTTGGGTTTGCATTCAATCCCATTTACTTCCAGTTGTACCTTTACACTCAGTGGTTGTTGAGTAGCATGTATGTTCTCTTTTTAAATTTTCTTGGGATATGGTTGTGTGTTCGTATGTATATGTACTCAAGAAAATGCCTCCCACTTGTAGGTTGATGCCTACGATGCTAGTTGCCAACCCCTAGCCTTCGGAAGGTAGGTTTGGGGGAGTCATGACATGGGCCCCAAGGGACATGTCATTATAGACAATCTTATTCATTGGATAATAAGGCACTAGGTTAACTTTTTTTGTTTTCAAGATCCTTTTCATAAAGTTGAAGAACATGAGAAGAAATACTTCCACTATTTATATACAATCTCATTATTGGTCGTTCCTTGAACAGTTTCTAATTCATCTCTTATTCAAAGAAATGAAGTTGAGTTTATCATTCCTAATGTGTAAGAAGATCATATGATCCATAAATTGAATGATACGTCATTCCATATATCTCAACAAAAAGTTTAGGAAAGGATATCAAATATGAATAAGTCCACCTATAGTGAGATAAGACTTTATTCTAACTAATGTTGTCTAAAGTTTAACTTAAACTTTCCATAAACTTATAACCTTACAATCCTTTTAATAGTTGAAAATCAAAACCTATAAAAAATGGATCACTTACTCGACATAACATTTATCCACCATATATCATAAGGTATATCTGGTTGGTTACATTCCAAAAGTGTGAACACCTTCATCATGTATTCTCTTGAGTCATGGAAACAACATGAATTATCAGATATCCTTATTGAAAACATGAAAGTTTCCTTATTCAAAACCTTATTTGATATATTCTTTAAGTCCCAAAAAGTTATATACTTCATCTATGATAGCATAAACCTCTTGTAAATAATTCCATAATTAGATCTCAAGAAACTAACATCATCCAATTTACTTATTCAAATTCAATATATCTTTAACCAAACATCATTATATTAACATAAGGGACATATTAAGGGTTATCTTCCCCTTAATCATGTGTTCTCTAAGTATATCACCTTACCCTTCACTTTTATTTCTTATTAGAACTATTCAACATATGATTTTCAATCCATAATTAAAAACTTATACTGAAAACACTTATATATTTCACGATTCATATATCATAATATTTGAAATCTGAAACAAATACACCTCAATCATCCAACTTTATTCCTAAACCATTACTCAGGATCCATCATATTCTTATTTCTTAAAATATAAATCATGTTATAAGGTTTCTCAACCTAAATATTATTAGGTTTATTGTAAACAGTACTATAAGAACTGCGTATACCTTTCACATTTCATTTACAATCTCTTTATCCTCTGTATAATGACCAATACTTGTACTATCATCATGATTATCTTAATGATATTTCAATATAGGAAATCAATATTAATAATTATCATAATTTCCACATCTAAAACATTCAATGGTTAACAATGTTATATATAGTTATGGATATTGACTAAGACCAAAACACAAAGTTTGAGAAATACATATCATAGAATAGATTCACATAAGTAAGGTAAATTACTTATAATATTTCAATCTATGATATATTTAGTTTAACCCTAGGTTAATCATGACATGAAACATCTACATCATCTCCTTCTTTATCCTTCATAAATAGAAACCTTTTTTACACATCTTACTGAACACCCTTCTCAAAATCTTGGGGAAAATGAGACATGAAAAAGGGTGTGCTCAAATGATCAGTAAGGGTAAGCATGGAAACTATCTTACAAAACATAAACATAATAATGTAAAAAGATGAACATAACTTTTGAAAAATAACATTCCACATTTAACATATACCAAAATTTTGAGTCATGAAATAAATCTTGGTAGTTCATAAGGCATAAATCATAATGGAATCATGAACCATAAGAAAATAGAATTATAATAAAATATAAAATTGTGGAAAACAAATAAACACATAATATTATTTCCATAGTATCCAAGGCATTTCTTCCAAGACCATCATAGTGGACAAAGTCCATTACTGAACCAGGTTTACTTGCCATTCCAGCCATGTATTACTAAACTAGATTTACATACCATTCCATCCATTTATTAATGAACCATATTTAAATTCCATTTCAGTCATGTATATCACATTAGATATAAATATTTACCCAATGAATTTGAGGGAAATATAGTTCCAACCCATATCATAATGAAATCATTATTACATGTTCCACAAAAACATAAATCATTCATCATAGCATAACCCATGAAATAAAACGGGTTTCTTAAACATCATTCCATCATAATCTATAAAAAATAAGCATATTTCAAAAAAATAATTCCATGATAAATAGAATCAAATAAAAGTAATAATAGGGATAGAAACATAACACTATGTTAGCTTCGATGGAAAATAATTTTGATGAAACACTTGAACTTAATTCCTGAGGAAAATATCCTTTCTTTTTCAAAATCGTTTTCTTTTCTCAAAATGCTACAGAATTTTAAAAGAAAAGAATATAATTGAAAATAATATTGAAATTTTGTGGAGGAGGATTCATGGAAATAAGGTGTCATGAAACCATAAAATTCCATTCATGTCTTATAATTTTAAAAAACATTCTCCTCATACTTTTTCCAAAAAAGTCAAAAAAATACCTATAATCAAATAATGACATAAGATTCATTTCATACCGTTTAATAAAAATTCACCAAAGAGTAAAATTAAATTTAAAAAATTATATAAGAATAGAAATAATATTACATAATTATGAAAAATGGATGTGGATGATAAATATACCCCAGTAAATACTTACATATAAACAATCTCAAATAAAAATGAGATTGCAAAAATTATTCCTTATCTTAGGTCCAATTTTTTATGTATTTTTCCAAAACTCCTGTATATTGGGTTTAAACATATTATTATATTGTTATAGAACCAAAATAATATCTATGATATCATATATGATTCACTTATGACTTTATATTACCCGTTTATGTATCAATTCAATGTTAAAGAAACAGTTTGGGTAATAATTTTTTTATTTATCATACTTGTTTTGACTTGTTATTATTGATTTTATTACTTAGAACATTATTTAATTACTTATAGAATGTAAAAAATGATTTATATATCATAAATATTCAATATAAAAATATATATAATAGATAGATAAATGAAATGGAATACACCGTTCATGGAGATGGTAGGTCGTATGTACGCATGAACGCTGTTTTTGTTTCATTATTTAATTGAATGGAGGAAAGTAAATGAAATATATATATTCATAAATCCAATAGAATTATTATGTCCTATATTTAATTATTATTTATTATATATAATTTATAATCATTGTTGAATGGTTAACATGGGGAATGTATCTCATCACGTCGTGGAGACGATATGTCGTACGTACGTACAAGCGACGATATCATTCACTTAAAGGTGAAATGGTATAGAATTGTATGGTATATTAATTAAAAATAATAATTATAATGTTATATTAATTATTTAAATAAATTATACTCATCATTATACCAATCCAAATTAAGTATTGGTGAATAACAATTTACACCATGACGTGGAGACAGTAAGTCGTACGTACACACGCATGGGGATATTGTTATTCATGGGATGGATAAAAGGATATATAAGGTTTTAACATAATTATAATAAAATATTAGAATTAATTAAAAACTATATTTTTACTTTATTATGGGAACAACATAAGAGAGGAATTAGAATAAGAAAATAATTTTGAAAGAGGTGATAAAACCGTTACCTCTTTTTCAAGAATCATGTTTTTATTTGCAAAAAAGGTATATTTAGGATGAATTTATGGCCAAAGTGTGTCCTATAGGAGAAAGTGAGTAATTTTGAAGAGGAAATGGGTAGCTTTTAGTGGAAAAAAGGGCTTTTGAGGTGTGAATAAAATAAAAGGAGAAATTCCCTTTTATAGGAGAGGGGAGCGTCACTTTAAGAAAATCCTTAAATATTAATTTATTATAAATTTATTTTCAGTTTCTAATGGTCCCAAAATAATTTTTTTCAAAGGTTATATTATTTTGGGTTGTTTCCCTATCATCAAATTAAAAATATACAAGTTTTGAATATTTTTTAACCCTTATCTTTTTGTTTTAACCTTTATTTTACCCTTTTAAATCTTACCATGATATTTTATTATTTACACTTTGTGGGTTAATTTAATTACCGTAACATGAAAAAAGACCCAAAAAAGTACCATTTATGACATATTTGGACTTATCCTAACTATTTTTCTGAATCTTATATTTTTAGGAATTTTATAACATTTAATAAACTATTTTATATTTTAAGTTATGAATTATGTCAATTTTGACACTATTCATACTTGAATTTTCTAAAAAAGTCATAACAACTTGATTACATAGAAAAATACTTTAAATCAAACATAAAATGTCATATTCATCCAAAAAATTCGTGGATGACATAAATTATGTCATGTACTATTTATTTTAATATTTATAATATCATTTATTTGATATTTATTCTTAATAAAATAATTATTATATCATTGTTGTGTCAATATTTTGGTAACTATTTAATCTCCTAAAATTCAAAATAAATTCTCATTATATAGATACATTTATTATATTTATGGAGACTAATTATGTTAAATGATTCATCATTTTTTTCAATACATTAAAATTATTATACATATAAGATATAAGAGAGTGACATGTTTTCACTTTCTTTTGTTTTAATATTAATGACATCACTTTCATGGAACAAATTTCATTAAATGAACGAATTTTAACCCTTAGGTGGTATTAGTAGAATTTTATTAATTAAATTGGAATTTTTTAGGTGTTAGGGTAATTTTTTATCTTTATCATATTATTTGTTACTCTAATTTACCCAATTTACCTTAACTGTGGTAAATAAAAATTACCATAGTTACTATTCATAATATCTTAAAAATAAAAGTAACAAATTAATATAATTTATACTCACTGAATAAAAATATTTAATCCATTTTTAAAATTAAAAACACAAAATTTTTATTAATTAATTTAAAATTAATTCTCATTGTCAAAACCAGAAAGCGAGTTTTTAAGAAGTAAAAACTATCAAAAGATTGAGATGTCTTTATATCCAATTTAAATGTAAAATTACTTCCAATGAAAAAAATTGTATTAAATAATAAAAAAATAATCTAATTACACTTATAAAACAATTAAAAATATGATCTAACTATATAAATAAATTAGATGAAAAGGTAGTTTTGAATTAAAATGTTGTATTTTCACTATTCATTAAATAATGAATTTTGTCAGAAAAATACCAAAAATTCAGCCAAATTAAATTTTGATGTCCCAATTAAAATTAATAAATTTATTTTGTGAAATAAAATATAAAAAAGTGTTAAAAACTAGATTTAATATCGGTGCACCATTAAAAGGCGACAAAACTGCATTTTTTGAAAAATAATTCTTTTATCTAAAAAATTGAATTTTTTCTTATATCATGTTCTAGAAAATACATAATATGAATGTTAATTTTATATATAATTTACAATGTGGTTAATAATATTTATAATGGCTAGTTTATATCCCATTAAATAATAATATTTTAATAATATATCGTTGTTTAGTGAAACTCAATATTTCGTACAACACAAGCTATCAAAGAAGGTCGATCTTGCATGTAATGCAAGCCAAGTAAGTGTTGAATTTATTGCAAGTTTTCTTTGGTGTTCCTTATAACATAATCTAAACAATGTAATTTTATAAATTGAACAAATTCTATACTCCGTATTTTGTGAAATGAATTCTATCAAAAGAACTCGAAATTGTGTGTAACATAATCCAAGTATAGTATTGCATATACTGCAAGCTAATTAGGTGTTTCATATAGTGCAAGTTAATCTTGGTGTAGCATACAACAAAAGACATCAAATAATCTATCTCATAAAATATTGGGGTGTTACAACCATCCTGGGAAATTCACCAAAAACCATATCGAGGGAGAACACCTCACCTTGATATCAATAGAACCATCATCAATTTTTTGAGGTCTTCTTATAGGGTAAATTTACCATATTACCCCAAAAGAGATCACAAGACTCTAAAATCTCAAAGTTGAGTTAATCCTAGATTAAGAAAAATATGAGTCACTACATATAATTAAATTTTATAATAATTTATTTAACATATTATAAATTATATATTACTCATTCCCTATTATTATATCAATTTTCTAAGCTATTTTTATATGGGAGTAAGGCTACCAAATTCTCTCTTTTAATTTTCTATTGAAGATTTACTTTTTATAATATATTTTAAACTATTATTTCATAAGCTATTAGGATTATAATTACATGGAATTATCATCCATTTGATATAATATCACTGACATATTACTCATTACCTCTAATTATATCCTTTTCTTAAATCATTATTATGTGAAATTAAGGGTTTTTAATATTTTATACTTATTTATCTTTTGAAATCCTTTCCAAATACTTTACATTTTCATTTTTATGATTTATTATTTTAAATCTCTTATTGTAATACTACCTAGATATTACCAACCCTTCTCATCATATGATTTTATAATTCATTAATGAAAAAAATATTTCCATAGCCACAACCTCTATTATAAAAATCCCTAAGTGAGACTCATATTTGTGGAATTATGTATATTAAACTTTCTAAGAGGAACAATTTTCCTATGTTGAGATAAGATATATTCTCTTTATCCTATTTTGTATCTAGTGTAGGCAAATATCAATTTTGATACAAGTGAACCCTAGTTATTGATATCATCAAAACTAGGATTTATTTCTCAATGAAGTTGTATATCCTCAATTTATATCAAATATGTGTGATTATATACTATTATTTTTGGATAGGGTTTTTATATCATTAATTTGATTTCCTACCACTAAAAACTATTTTATTCAGTAACTAATTATTATGGATATCCTTATATGATGAAATTATCCTACCATATTACTCCATTATTATCCCTTTGATAAGGTTTCTTCTAATGCATTATTAAAAACTTATACTTTTTTATTCAAATTGAAATATATTCACCTAAATTTTTAAACTATTCAATTTACATGTGAAATATATTGATATGATCATAAATTATTTTATTATATATGGTTTGAATATATGATATGCCTGTCATATGGTGGCACAAAATCTACTACATTTTTTCCAGTACAGCATAATGGCTGACCAAGGTCTTCTCACTTGATCATCTTCACAGTCAATCAAACACTATTCCTAGTTCACTTATAGCATTTTCATATTTTCTTATTTTATAAAAAAATAAAGACGAGGATGAAAATTTTAATACATTTCTAAACTATTACTAATAATTCATATGGCATGAAAAATATAATGAATGCTTATTAGAAAAGAAAGGAAATTTTCCTGAGAGAGTTTTCCAGGAAGAACCTTCATTGTACTATCTTAAATATAGTAAGTGAACACAACCCATTATATGTGAACAAACCTTCTTCTACCCATGTTTTGAATATAAATTTTACTTAAAAATCTACAAGCACACCATAAATCCACCAACTAAATTGATGGAGAATGGTTGAAGAATAAATGGTTAACCCTTAGATAACCATAGAGAGGATTACACCCACTATAAATCATCCTTATATTTACTGAAAGTAAAAATAAAACTTTCATGTAGTTCATGCACTAGATTACTCTTCTAAGATATTCGTCAAGTCAGTTACTCATCATCATGAGTGAAATAGTTCACATTGTAGATAGAGAGATTTAATAGAGAAATAAATAGTGAGAATGGAAAGAGAGAATTGAAGAATAATTTATTAGAACACGTATGAAGATTATATGAAAAATAAAGAAATGTTTTGATTGAATGGACCGAAGGCCAAAATTTTTATTGATTTTAGATAATCCCCCATTTAAGGGTAAAAGGGAAGAAAACCAATACTTCAAGGATATCAAGACATTAACAAAATCAAGAAGCAAGGGGGTTACAAACCAGAACAAAACAACGAGGAAATGATTCAACCCAGCATCAACATCATTAAGGAACGCCTCCACCAAAGCATGACCACTCAACAAGAATTCTCGTGTAAGAGTGCATGGGCACGGTACCGATGGCTACGCCATAAACTCTCAATCTTCTAAATCCGAAAAGTCATGCGTGGTGAAGAAGACTAGCTCTATCCTCATCTGAATCAAAACCTTGAAGAATGTTTGGGTTCCATAAGAGATCATCCAATTCACCTCCAGTAACTCAACCAAAGAGTATCCATTACCACAAAACACATAAAATTTCAACCACAAGAAAAATCGCCAGTAGATCCAGAAGACAAACTAATGGGTAAAGAAAAATCACACTCTCCTCAGCAATCACCATTGGAACCCAAACAAGAAGAGACACATCCCAACCACATGCCACCCTTTGAACACATCTGCAGCAACCAAAAAGGAGGAAAAACCAAAGAGTATGAAGCCAAATCTTCATCACCCTGGACTGGAAGATCCAACACCATGTCTATGGAGAATTGCTGTTGAGGGTATCTGAGCAGGTCTAAGCAAACAATGCCACTCTGGGCTGGAGTCGAACAGAACCGAGCCGCGGAAGAACCCACACCAACTTCCAATTCAGTAGAACCACATGAGGAAGAAGGAACCAGCGGGAAGACTATAAGGCCCCAGCCTTAAACCTTACTTAAAATTGAATTAAATGAATAATTCACATTGAGGATCTTTTCAGGTTTAGAGTTTTAGAGAATTAGGACATAACTATTACTTCTCAAAAGATTACAAAGTAGTCTCTTCTACTAAATTTCCATAAAATAAAAATTCTTAAAAAGAAACATGTCTAGTTTCATGTTTTAGGTAGCATGACTTTCCCTTGATCCCATCCTTGACACTATTCAATGCTAAGTCCTGTGAAAACATTTCAAAAACTTGGGATGAGCATAAAAACTCATTAAGGGATACACAAAGAATAAAAACTGTTAGTTAATCAAAACAAATAGTAAACCATGTATACTTTATCAAGGTAATACTTTTCACCTTTATGAAGTAGTAAAAACTCTTCACTGAAAAAAAATATCATTACTTACCTTTTTATATCCAAAGGATTACCATAAAACCCATAAAAAGAACACATAACATATATAAAGGTAACTTGGGACATAAACATACTTAAGTGGAATAACCATACGGTCGACTCCCACACATATCACTTAATGGAATAGCCATACGGCCAATTTCCATACATACTTAATGGAATAGCCATACGGCCGACTTCCATACCCAATGCATTGGAGGTTATAACGTAACCACCCGTCCTGGTATTCATGGCACCACCCGTCATATGGTTTATAACATAACCACCTGTTAAAATGTCCAAGTACCAATATAAAATCATAAAACATAAAACCAATATAAAGGAATGATAACATTTCCACATTTCAATCACAATATATCATAAATATATTGACATAATAGAATCCTTTTTCAAAACCATTTTCAATACCAAAATACATAAAAGAGTATATGGTATTTATTTTATTCAAAAAACATTACGGCTTGTTGAGGAAGCCAAAGACCAAATAATACTCGCGGTGGCGGAAAAGGTTTTTGTCGCCGCGTACGTTAAAAGAAACATTCCTTTTTGTCGTTTTGTAAAACGCTTCGTATAAAAAGATTCCTTTTGTATAAAAGTAAAATTCAAAGGGGGTTTATACACCGTATAAAAGAAAGTTGTGTATAAAACGAAATATGCCTCAATGAAAGGAGATTGAGACGAAGTCCCTTACCTTGGGTCCAACTTGACTCGATCGTTATTTAACGTCCTGAATAATAAACTTGAGTTAATTCATAATTGATTAAGAACCTTTTTAAAGTTCATTATTCCTTTTATATCACTTATTTCCATGTCATAAACATTATGTAACCATTTAAGTTAATAATGTTTGTTTTGTCGATATTTGGTTCTTGAGTCGAAAGTGGACTTCTTACAATTACATGTTGTTCGTGTGGTCAAAGGTTCTTTATATCCAGAATTAAATTCCTGATTTGGATATCATATATATCATATATATCCAGAATATAAATGTATTTATAATATTACATAATCATTTAGAGGTAAGAAATGAAATGCACCGTTCATGGAGACGGTAAGCCGTACGTACGCATGAACACTACTTTCATTTCTTTGTCATATTAATGGAATTAAAACTAAATGAGAGGTATGTATATTTTAATTCCAGAATTATATTCATCATTTAGATATATCATTAATTATATATATATCCATTATATACATGTACATTTAATAGTACATTACATTTGGGGATAAGAAATGAAATGCACCGTTCATGGAGACGGTAAGCCGTACGTACGCATGAACGCTACTTTCATTTCTATCTCATAATTTAATGGAAAGAAATAATAATTATATAGAGTTATATTATAATTCCAGTATAACATCATATATAATAACTTTAAATCCATCCTTTACACGTCCCACATATGGCATTAACGAATCACATCACTTTGAGGGGGCGGTAGTCCGCACTTCCTTAAATGAAGATATCGTGTTTACGCACAATGGAAACCATAAAGGTATGCCCAAAATGAAAAATACAAAAGCTTAAAGAAAACATAAACATATTATATATCATATATAAAAATAGTGACATCATAATGGCCACCTTTGAAGGTGTTAAATAAGTATTGAACAATCATTGTTTCGTGAGGCAGAATTTCGCCATCCACGGAAACCGTATGTTCTTTAACCATTTGATGTAGTTGTGTGAGAGTGTAGCTCGAATAAATCTTATAACAACATCCTAGTATATTTAAGATACTGGTGTTGTTACAAAATAAGTAAATTAAAAGAGTTTAGAGGGTTGGAGAGGCAAAATAAAACAAATGAACAAGAGAGAATGAATTACCTTTAAAAGTGTAACTCCTTTTGATTTGAGCCTAAAGGCTTCCTTTGAAAGGATTATGCCCAAAGGGAATCATCTAGGATGAGGAGAGGGATGTGGAGAGAGTAATTGGTCAGGGGTTGTCTGAGCCAAAGGCTTTATGAGTGTGTGAAATGAGGTAGAGGTGGGGGCCTTTTATAAGAGGAGAGGAGGGGCACTTTTGGAAAGTAAAGAAATATTACTTTATTTGAAAATGTGTTTCGGTTTTAAAAGGTCCCACATTGATAGAATTCGTGTATAAGGTGATAAGGGTTCGAAATACACTCATCCAATTGGTTTTGGACATGTGTAGTTCATAGAGTTTACATTATCTTTCCATTTTATTTAAATCGTCAAATAATGATGTCATCGCTGCATCATTATTATGTCATAAATAATTTAATTTATTTAATGTCTAAAAATTATAAAAAAAATAATATGATGTAGGAAATATTTTTAGCTTTCCAATTATAATTTATAATCAAAAATCTGATCTTTATAACCCCATGTAAAAATTGTTTTCGTAAAACATATTATGTTTGTATCATTTTTACTTTTACATTAAATAAAAAGTTATTTATGTCATTTCCCAACCAAAGTGTCTCCATGGGGTCCCCAAGTTGGCCCATGGCTTGTCTTGGTCGGCCATGACTCACCCAATAGGTGTAGGACAAGTGTCATGGTGTTTTCACATTCTTATAATATCAGTTTTACCTTAAATTACACTAATTACCTCTAATCGCGATTAAGAACCTAATAAGTTACTATTCACCAAAAAATTATTATAATCTCGTTGAACCACATTTTACTTCTTAATTACAACCATGTATGTCGGATTTTTGAAATTCAAAACACAATGATGGCAAAATTTCATTTAAACGGAAAATCAGTCTTTATAAGTACCACTTAGTGGTTTCACTATTCATCAAAAATTGAAGTTTTTCAGAAAATTACCAAAAATTCACCATAAGCTATATTTGATATTCCGAATTCAAAAATGAAGTCCATTTTAAAAAATTCAAAACATATTAACCACATTAATTAATTTAATAATTAATTCTCGCTGTCAGAGCAAATAGCGTGTTTTTATAAAACAATAAGTATTAACAGATTGACACTAGTTTAAGTCTGATTTCAAAGTGAAATTAATTCCAACGACCACTATTGGATTTAATGGTAAAAATATAATCTAATTTCACTTTAAAACCATTTCAAAATATTATCTAATCATATAAATAAATTATATTAAAAAAAGGTTTTGAATTAAAACACAACATTTTACACTATTCATTAAAAAATGAACTTTATCGAAAAAAACCAAAAAATTACACAAAGTAAAATTTGATGTCCCGATTCAAAATAAAAGTTTTCTTTGGTCCAAAATAATGTATAAGAGTGATCAAAACTATATTTAATGACATTTCTCCATTAAAAGGCGATAAGTGAACCTTTAGTGAAAACTAGGGCATATACGCCTAAAATTGAATTCTTTCCGTATTTTAAGCCTTTATCTTTTATTGGGTAAATGTAAAAACATTTAAAAACATATATAATCATATTTTAGTTATTTCTATCCATTCCCTCTAGTACAACGGCTACTCGTTAACTAACATTTAAAATAATATTATTTTATTACTTGTGTGCAACGTAAGATTCCCAAGAAACTCGTTGTTGCGTGTTGGGTACGCCATCGAGCATAGCATCCCCTTTAAAGTAATATTAATATTTGATTCACAAATATGGATAAATATAAAGATGGAATATTCTTTATTTACCTGGGGTGTTACATCCTTCCCCCCTTTTGGGAATTGCGTCCTCGCAATTTTAAAATTGGGCTTGGAAACATCCTTGAAAGTCCCACATCGGAACAAGGATCGGTAAAAAAATCACTTTAAAATAAATAAAGATAAGTACAAAGGTCACCTGAGTTAACCCTTACTAGGATTCCAAGTATGAAAACATGGATATGGAGGAGAAAACATAGGGTCATGTTCTGATGGAGAGTGATAGAAAACATGTTTAGGAGAAAGTTAACCATGAGAGAATCACAAACTTGTGATGGGTTAAACGGTATTCGATTCCCCAGTAGGAAAAGTTAATAGACAAAATTTTTGTTTTAAGTTACTTTTTATTGAGGAATTTATTCATAAGGAAACATAATCACTTATCATGTTGACTCTCAACTTTTATTAGATTCCTTACACAAACTCATATTTTCTCCAAAAGGCGAGTATTTAGGAAGACTTGTTCAAATTAAGAGTACTATAATCAACTTCTAGAGAATCACCTAATCCACAAAAGAGAACTATATACTTCCCATATCTTTAGACCTTAACCACAACCAAAACCAAAAAGGTTAGTACAAGGTCAGATAATCCAGAAAAGGATAACCCTTTATAAAAAGAAAATCTATTCTTAATCTCCAAAATTTGTCCAACAAAATCCAAAGTTCAACGAGGACCATCCGATAAACAAATTTGTCCATAAAAATTCCCCAAAGTAAACCAATATAAGATTGAAACCCAAAAATTTTAAGGATTTAGTCACATAGTCTTCCAAGTTAAATCGTAACATTTATCTCCAAACAACATCAGTTGCTCCTAAAGTCCTGTATTGAAAAGTAATTAACCTAATCACATATCCTACATGATAGGTTAATCATTTTCATAAATAACCCAAAATCATCTTACTCTTAATTCATAAAATCATATAACCAGAAAGAATCAGTCAAACTAACCAGGGACTTCAAGTAGTCCAGTGGTAGGAGATAAATACCAGTCGCACTTTGGTTGTGGGTTCGATTCCCGCAGCATTGTCCGACGCGACGGGTTGTCACACGGTCTGCGTGTTGTCCTTTTTTCAAAACTATATAATTCTTAAACCATTCCCCAAAAAGGAATAAAATCATCAAAAATGACCATAACATAATTTAACCTCAATTTTATCTCATGCCTTTCACTTCAATCATAACATATATTAACCCATAATTACCTCAAAAGTTAGGATCATATAAACCCAAATGGTTCTTTATAACTATGTCCACAAAAGAAGAGATAACTATTCCTTGAATAAAATTTCATATATTAAACATCAGGGTTACACATAATATAAAAAGTCTTCTAATGTAACCCCATCATCAAAAGAGACTTAATACTCCTAATAATTTCACCACAACTCTTGAAGCCCTTATATGTTGAGATCTTACTTATTCAACATTCTTCATGATCCATTAACCATTCCTTTCCAACTTATTCCGAAATACCTCTTTCTTACAAACAAAATCATGAATCATATCCTAAGATTCCAAAATAGGAAAACAATAGTCATGAAATAATACATACCTTTGATTGGTCATTGTGAGTTTCTTCATCCTCAATCAGAATGGCATTAGGTAGTGGTAAACAAACATTTGTACGCTCTTGGTGACCCCATTCACGAAACTTCTTCATAGGACATGTGTTTGCATAATGACCATGCACACCACATTTAAAACATTCAATTGATCCCTCAGAAAGAACTTCTTTCCCTTTCCTCGAGTCAACTGGATGCTTCCTTTTTCCATGGCAGGTTATTGCTTTATGACCTTCATTTCCACATCTATAGCATATTTCTGTCCCTTTGAAACATTTTCCTAGGTGTTTCTTTCCACATCTTTGACACATAGGTTTTTGAACACACTTACCTTTATGAGTATTACCTGTACTTTCGTAGGGATTTGTTTCTTGCATATATGATTCCTTAGAGAAATCTCCAAGGTTTAGGTGGTCAATCATAACTCCAGATAGTTGGTTGAGGATAAACACAAGAGTTCTCATTACATCTCCCATATCATTCAGTTGCTCGCTCAGAAAACTGTCACAGTTTCCTTCACATCCACCGTTACCTTGGTGCCTGCTAGATCCAGCCATTTACTAAAACCAAAAAGGTCAGAGTGAGTATATCAACAAAACCATCATGTACTAATGAGTAATATAAACACTAAGATATTCTTACTCATTCACTTTATCTAAAACTAGTACTCTGTCTGAAATCTTAACCATTATGGTAATGTCACTTATGCTTAAAGAATACCCTAACCTCTAAAGTTATCTAAACCGACCTTTGATACCGACTATAAGGCCCCATACTTAAACCTTACTTAAAATTGAATTAAATGAATAATTCACATTGAGGATCTTTTGAGGTTTAGAGTTTTAGAGAATTAGGACATAACTATTACTTCTCAAAAGATTACAAAGTAGTCTCTTCTACTAAATTTCCATAAAATAAAAATTCTTAAAAAGAAACATGTCTAGTTTCATGTTTTAGGTAGCATGACTTTACCTTGATCCCATCCTTGACACTATTCCATGCTAAGTCCTGTGAAAACATTTCAAAAACTTGGGATGAGCATAAAAACTCAGTAAGGGATACACAAAGAATAAAAACTGTTTGTTTATCAAAACAAATAGTAAACCATGTATACTTTATCAAGGTAATACTTTTCACCTTTATGAAGTAGTAAAAACTCTTCACTGAAAAAAAATATCATTACTTACCTTTTTGTAACCAAAGGATTACCATAAAACCCATAAAAAGAACACATAAAATATATAAAGGTAACTTGGGACATAAACATACTTAAGTGGAATAACCATACGGTCGACTCCCACACATATCACTTAATGGAATAGCCATACGGCCAATTTCCATACATACTTAATGGAATAGCCATACGGCCGACTTCCATACCCAATGCATTGGAGGTTATAACGTAACCACCCGTCCTGGTATTCACGGCACCACCCGTCATATGGTTTATAACGTAACCACCTGTTAAAATGTCCAAGTACCAATATAAAATCATAAAACATAAAACCAATATAAAGGAATGATAACATTTCCACATTTCAATCACAATATATCATAAATATATTGACATAATAGAATCCTTTTTCAAAACCATTTTCAATACCAAAATACATAAAAGAGTATATGGTATTTATTTTATTCTAAAAACATTACGACTTGTTGAGGAAGCCAAAGACCAAATAATACTCGCGGTGGCGGAAAAGGTTTTTGTCACCGCGTACGTTAAAAGAAACATTCCTTTTTGTCGTTTTGTAAAACGCTTCATATAAAAAGATTCCTTTTGTATAAAAGTAAAATTCAAAGGGAGTTTATACACCGTATAAAATAAAGTTGTGTATAAAACGAAATATGCCTCAATGAAAGGAGATTGAGACGAAGTCCCTTACCTTGGGTCTGACTTGACTCGATCGTTCTTTAACGTCCTGAATAATAAACTTGAGTTAATTAATACATGATTAAGAACCTTTTTAAAGTTCATTATTCATTTTATATCACTTATTTCCATGTTATAAACATTATGTAACCATTTAAGTTAATAATGTTTGTTTTGTCGATATTTGGTTCTCGAGTCGAAAGTGGACTTCTTACAATTACATGTTGTTCGTGTGGTCAAAGGTTATTTATATCCAGAATGAAATTCCTGATTTGGATATCATATATATCATATATATCCAGAATATACATGTATTTATAATATTACATAATCATTTAGAGGTAAGAAATGAAATGCACCGTTCATGGAGACGGTAAGCCGTACGTATGCATGAACGCTACTTTCATTTCTTTGTCATATTAATGGAAATAAAACTAAATGAGAGGTATGTATATTTTAATTCCAGAATTATATTCATCATTTAGATATATCATTAATTATATATATCCATTATATACATGTACTTTTAATAGTACATTACATTTGGGGATAAGAAATGAAATGCACCGTTCATGGAGACGGTAAGCCGTACGTACGCATGAACGCTACTTTCATTTCTATCTCATACTTTAATGGAAATAAATAATAATGATATAGAGTTATATTATAATTCCAGTATAAAATCATATATAATAACTTTAAATCCATCCTTTACACGTCCCACATATGGCATTAACGAATCACATCACTTTGAGGGGGCGGTAGTCCGCACTTCCTTAAATGAAGATATCATGTTTACGCACAATGGAAACCATAAAGGTATGCCCAAAATGAAAAATAAAAAAGCTTAAAGAAAACATAAACATATTATATATCATATATAAAAATAGTGACATCATAATGGCCACCTTTGAAGGTGTTAAATGAGTATTGAACAATCATCGTTTCGGGAGGCAGAATTTCGCCATCCACGGAAACCGTATGTTCTTTAACCATTTGATGTAGTTGTGTGAGAGTGTAGCTAGAATAAATCTTATAACAACATCCTAGTATATTGAAGATACTGGTGTTTTTACAAAATAAGTAAATTAAAAGAGTTTAGAGGGTTGGAGAAGCAAAATAAAACAAATGAACAAGAGAGAATGAATTACCTATAAAAGTGTAACTCCTTTTGATTTGAGCCTAAAGGCTTACTTTGAAAGGATTCTGCCCAAAGGTAATCCTCTGGAATGAGGAGAGGGATGTGTAGAGAGTAATTGGTCAGGGGTTGGCCGAGCCAAAGGCTTGAGGAGTGTGTGAAATGAGGTAGAGGTGGGGGCCTTTTATAAGAGGAGAGGAGGGGCACTTTTGGAAAGTAAAGAAATATTACTTTATTTGAAAATGTGTTTCGGTTTTAAAAGGTCCCAAATTGATATAATTCGTGGATAAGGTGATAAGGGTTCGAAATCCACTCATCCAATTGGTTTTGGACATGTGTAGTTCATATATTTTACATTATCTTTCCATTTTATTTAAATCGTCAAATAATGATGTCATCGCTGCATCATTATTATGTCATAAATCATTTAATTTATTTAATGTCTAAAAATTATAAAAAAATAATATGATGTAGGAAATCCTTTTATCTTTCCAATTATTATTTATAATCAAAAATCTGATCTTTATAACCCCATGTAAAAATTGTTTTCGTAAAACATATTATGTTTGTATCATTTTTACTTTTACATTAAATAAAAAATTATTTATGTCATTTCCCAACCAAAGTGTCTCCATGGGGTCCCCAAGTTGTCCCATGGCTTGTCTTGGTCTTCCATGACTCACCCAATAGGTGTAGGACAAGTGTCATGGTGTTTTCACATTCTTATAATATCATTTGTACCTTAAATTACACTAATTACCTCTAATGGCGATTAAGAACTTAATAAGTTACTATTCACCAAAAAATTATTATAATCTCATTGAACCAAATTTTACTTCTTAATTAAAACCATGTATGTCGGATTTTTGAAATTCAAAACACAATGATGGCAAAATTTCATTTAAACGGAAAATCAGTCTTTATAAGTACGACTTAGTGGTTTCACTATTCATCAAAAATTGAAGTTTTTCAGAAAATTACCAAAAATTCACCATAAGATATATTTGATATTCCGAATTCAAAAATGAAGTCCGTTTTACAAAATTCAAAACATATTAACCACATTAATTAATTTAATAATTAATTCCCGCTGTCAGGGAAAATAGCGTGTTTTTATAAAACAATAAGTATCAAAAGATTGACACTAGTTTAAGTCTGATTTCAAAGTGAAATTAATTCCAACGACCACTATTGGATTTAATGGTAAAAATATTTTCTAATTTCACTTTAAAAACATTTCAAAATATTATCTAATAATATAAATAAATTATATTAAAAAGTGGTTTTGAATTAAAACACAACATTTTACACTATTCATTAAAAAATGAACTTTATCGAAAAAAACCAAAAAATTACACAAAGTAAAATTTGATGTCCCGATTCAAAATAAGAGTTTTATTTGGTCCAAAAGAATGTATAAGAGTGATCAAAACTATATTTAATGACAGTTCTCCATTAAAAGGCGATAAGTGAACCTTTAGTGAAAACTAGGGCATATACGCCTAAAATTAAATTCTTTCCGTATTTTAAGCCTTTATCTTTTATTGGGTAAATGTAAAAACATTTAATAACATATATAATCATATTTTAGTTATTTCTATCCATTCCCGCCAGTACAACGGCTACTCGTTAACTAACATTTAAAATAATATTATTTTATTACTTGTGTGCAACGTAAGATTCCCAAGAAACTCGTTGTTGCGTTTTGGGTACGCCATCGAGCATAGCATCCCCTTTAAAGTAATATTAATATTTGATTCACAAATATGGATAAATATAAAGATGACATATTCTTTATTTACCTGGGGTGTTACAAAGACAGGGGCCCCTCTGGCATCGACACCATGATAAGAACACCAACATTTAACCAAAATTAAAAACAAACAAAGTGAAAACAAACCTCCCCCTCCTAACCCACCAAGTTTCTGTCATCGAATCTAAAAAATATTCTCTTTAAATATTGGATTTTTTGGGTTAAAGTTTCTTCTTTTTGTCCCATGTGAATATACACTTCTTAATTATTCTATTAAAGAGAGTGTATATGATTTTGAATTACCATATTATTGTATCTTCAATATTCAGTTGTATCTAGATTTGAAACTACCTTCATCCTTCTTCTAAAATAAACTCATTTCCCATATGGAATCTTGCATGTGATTAGATGTATCACAAGTGTTTTTTTAGAGGGGATGAGGGTCAGATGGTGTAGATCTGATTTAAATTTAATGTATTTTTAAATTTCCCATATTCATGTAGCCAAATTCATGAATTACAAGTTCACATACCCATTTTTCCATATTGTCGATTACTGCGATGTAATCGTTTACTATGACGTAGCCATGATTCTCTATATAGCCATTTTACCGACATAACAGATTCACATAGCCATTTTTTCCACATAGTTGATTCACATAGTTTATTTACCACATAGCTGATTTACATATCCATGTTTACTATATATCCAATTTTCTTACATAAAGGCAGAACACATTTATCAAAAACTTCTAAAATAAAATCAAACATCCAAATTCATAAATTTCACAATTTTTTTCCAAATTAATTATTTAAATTAAAATCACACATATTTTAATAAATAAATTAATTACATGGGGAAATGATTAAAATATTAAAATTAATTACTAAGAATTTAAAAAATTCATGAAAAATTAGGCCATCAAATACACCCACACTTGAACTTTTGTTGTCTTCCATCATTTAATCTCAAGAAATAATCTTTGAGGGAACCAATGATACAAATATTTAAATTTCAAAGCATTTAAATTAAAAAATTATAAATGGTAAACTAACCATTAAATTTCCACATAAAATATCAATTCAACCTCACATTTTTCAAAGAAAAAATTAACCCAAGTCTTTTAATTTATTCACATTGGAAAATTATGGGTCTTCTCCTTCTTTCTATTCAAGTTTCTCAATCATTATTATTTAACATTCCATTTTTTGATATACCTCACACTGAATTATTTTATTCTCTCATAAACCATGATACAGATTCTTGTAGAGTTATTCTCATACCATCCGTACATTCTTATTTTCCACAGTATTAAAAAGGATATACCTTCTATACTTTGTAAAGACAAAAATCACATAATATCTTGACGACTTTTCAATTAAGGTTTTGATGACTCTTTGGTTTATGGTTGGTAGAGATTGATGATCGAAACATTAAGTCTCAAAAGTAGTGTTCTCTCTAAAGTGGAATTCATGATATCATAAGTAAAATCTCAATAAAACCCCCCTTCAAAATGAATACTCCCTCTTCCTGATATCAATATAAAGTCCATGATGCAATGAATGATTAATGAATAATGGACACCCTCTTGAATTTTCTTTACATTTTTTTTCTTTCTTTCTTTTGAAAACAAAATTTTCATTTTTTTTCATTTTCTAAATTTATGATTAAAAGAAATCTCAAATACACTACCCAAATTCTTATAATAAAATCATTGTTCAGGTAATTTTTTTTTTATTTTCCCATGCCACAACCCATTTTTTATCTTTTTTTCATCCATTTTTTCTCTTTTTTTCAATAGGGTTAGTAGTGAAATACAATAAATGATCACAAAACATTCCCAATACCCAGCAAAAAACCCCCACACTTTTTATTACAATATATTGTATACCTTACAATATTAATTCCATCACCCCCACACTTCAACATTAAAATATCATGAAAACACCAAGAGAAGGGTATGAATAGATGTAATTGTAATTTATTGTGGATCATTCCTAAAAAGGTCATTTATAGTTTATATAGGAAAAAATTATTAATGAAAATGGTGGTATAATGTATAAGGGATAAATCAATAAAAATACCTCAATCCTATTAAATGTTTCCTTGTATAATCATACTTTTGAAAAGTTCCAATGAAAGTTCTAGTAGTTGACATTCCCCAAGATATCTCCAGAAATATGCTTAAGATAGAATGAAAAGTATTTGGTATATAAATCCTCTTAGGAATGATACATATGAAATTGTACAATAAATCATGACATGTATAATAATTAAAAATAAAACCCCATGAATTTCATAAATTCAAATCATGAAAAATGGTAGGGAAATCTCATTTACATGTATCGACCAATTCCCTAAAAACATAATTCATCAAATCAGTACATATGATTCACTATAATAATTCAATTATCCATATTAATTAGTTAATATAATTATATTATAAATATAAAAAATGGAATTATGGGATTACTAAGAAACTCATATCCCACAATTTGGCTAAGTAAAGAAAAAAATATCTATGTGGGCCTAAAAATTTTCTTTTTAAATATTTAAAATAGTTTTGTAAAAAAATAAAGGGAGTTAAAATATACTGAATATAAAAGTGAACTCACTTTTTCAATTAATATCTATTCCTCATATTTGATGTTTTTTTGGGGGGGTGCCTCATTATCATGGACCTACAAAATAAAATCACTCATTAAAGTGTAAGGAACATTCCATCAAAGCTCAGAAAGATAGAGGGGAATTGGTATGCGTCATTATATATTCATAAAAATAAATCATAATAATTAAATTGATAACTAAAGTACAAGAAATAAAATAAAATAAAAGAAATATAAGTTTTGGTTTCATCCTCAAAGTGGTACCTAGGTTTTGATTATCTCTAGAACGGAAGTACCAACTGCCATCCAAAGTATAATAGTGGGTGGAGTTTCTTGGATTTGAACCACCAAAACTTATTCCTTCTTACAAACACTTATTATTCTATGATTTTGAGGAATCAATAGATATATTATACCAAATATACTACTATGGAAATGAGATACAACTTTCATGGTGAGGGTAGGATGAAGTACGAGTCCTCATCCTTCTTGGTTTTCACTTACACAACATATTATTAAATTTTTAGTGCTTTCTCAAGATATACTACATCAATTGAATATTAAATGGGTAAGTTAGAATGTACCTTTGTTTGAACGAAATTAAAGTATAAAGAATCAATACCAAAATATCCCCCTTTAATGCAATCATCTTAGGACCTTGTTTCCTCTAGAAAATATACTTGGATCTCATATTGTAATTCATCTAATAAATGTTTAATTTGTTTGGGGAGGTAAATATATTTATCATTAGGTGCATCTTATATTTCTTCCTATTTATCCAAAGATAAACAAGGGTTGGAAAAATATGAAAATTCAAAATAATGAGAGGTGAAACTCAATAAATATTCAATAAAATTTGATGAGAATGAGTTTAAGAAAAAATAATATCATTAAGCTAGTATGAATTCAATTAGTTATTTAGTGAAAAGTGACTATTGGAGTTGAATTTTACTGAATAGAGATAGGTAGTCAGAATCATCCATCTTCCCTTTAAATTCCATCACTTGGGTGGTTTTTTCTTATTCAAAGGCCTTGGATAAGTACATAGGTGATGATGATACCTCTTTTTTAAGGATTGATATATCATATTTCACTTCATATTCATTCTATATGTCATCCAAATATTGTTTATCCCACATATATACATCAAAATGTGATTATTCATCATCACTCTCAATCTCTTCAAGGTAGGTTTGGATCTAGATCTTGAGATGGTTTTGATGAGGATAATCTTAAAGTAAGCCCTCAACCTCTTTAAAATTTTCAAAACAATTCGGCGGATCCAATGGTACATATTTCATGGTCTTTAGTATTTTATAATCAGTTTGGATTTGATTAAGAATGCCCATTAATTCTTTAAGAAAGAGACAGATCTCATTACCATTCAACATCTACTTAAATAGAACCCTGAGATCATTATCCCTTTATAAGAGGGCCTCCTTATATTTTGAACCACTTTAACTTGAAATAGTGAGTGGTATACCCATAAATATAATAATTGTTTGTATATATCATAGAAAAAAATTTTGAGAGTTTTTTTAAAAAAAATAATAAAAGTATTTACAAAGTATGAAAAAAAGAGTGAAAGATAAACTATTTGTATCCCTATTAATGACACTCAGTTTTTTTATTCTTATCCTTGGTTGGTAAAAAAGATAATATTTTTTCATAGTGTAACATAGTGGTTGACCAAGGTACTCTTAGTTGAGGAGCTTCATAATCAATAAAACACTATTCCAAGTTCACTTATAATTTTATTTTTTATTTTTTTAATTTATAAAAAAAGAAATATGTGGATGAAAATGTGAATACAATGGTAAACTATTCCTAATCATGTAGACGACCTAAAAAATAGTTTGAATTTTTGTTAATAAAGAAAGTAAATTATCCCAAGAGAGTTTTAAAATAAGAACTTTCATTGTTTTGTATTGAATGTACATAGTAAATACACTCCATCATATATGTACGCACCTTATTCTATTCTAGTTGTGAATATACAGTTTACTTAACAATATCTTGGAACACCATACATCCACCTCCTCAATCAGGGTAGATTGGTTATAGAATAAGAAGTTAACCCCTTAGATAACCTTAGAGAGGATTACACCCACTATAAATCATCCTTAAATTATCCCAAAGTATAAAGAAAACATGCATATGGTTCAAGCACCATATTAATCTCCATATATTTTCCTTAGGTTAGTTACTCATCGTAATTATTATAAGAGTTCATAGTAGAGATATAAAGATAGAGAAATAGAGAAAGAAATAATGAGAATAGAAATAGATAATGGAAGAAAACATTACTAGAACATGTATATAGACTAAATGGAAATAAAGGAAAACTAAACTATAATAGGAAAGAGAATAAAATTAGTAGCCTAATTTCACTTTTAAGTGGCCAATCCCCCTATAATAGTTCAAAACCTCTATATTTATAAGTATCAAATCATCAAAGATTTAGTTTTTAAATCTAAAAAATATTTTCTTCAAATATTCTAATATTTTATTTGGTCAAAGTTTTCTATTTTTATCCCACATAAATATATCCTTCTTGATTCATTTATCAAAGAGAGAGTATGTTACTTTATCTTCCCATATGTCGTTATCTTCAATATTTAGCCATATATTGATTCAAAACTACCTTCACCCTTCTTTTAAAATAAATTCATTACCTATATGGAATCATACATAGGAATGAGTGTCTCCCAAGTTTTTTGAGAAGGGTTGGAGGTCATCTATAGTGGTTCAGATTGAATTTAAGTGAATCCTATAATTTCCTATATTAAAAAAACAAAATTAATGAAATGAAATTTCAGATAGATATTTTTTCATTACCACGAAATAGCCATATTCCACTACATTAACAATGATCTCCATATATTTCATTCATGTAGTCATTTTTACATATATCCAATTCGTATAAGGGTTTTTACCTTATATCCAATTCTTGTAGGCATTTTATAATGTAGCCAATTCATGCATCCATTCATATAACTTATTTACTTAGATATTTTGCCTATGTAGCTTATTTTACTATTTAAAGTCGTAAAAAATTTATCAAAAACTTCCAGAATAAAATTAAACATCTAAATTCATCATTTTCACAAATTTTCTCCCAAATCAATTATTTAAATGAAAATCACCAACAATTTAATAAATCAATTAATTATATTGTTAAAATGATTAAAAATTAAAATGAACTATTAAAATGTTAAAATGTTTCATGATAAATAACGGAATGAATATACCTTAAAATGTATTAATATGATTGAATGGTATTCACCTAGATAATTCATACCTTTTGTTTGATTGTGGATATATTGACAATCAGTATAAATAATATTTATATACTTATAATTATTGATTATTTATCCATGTTTATGTAAAAGGTTATTTAATGAATATTATGTGTTATTCAGAGCAGTTGGTGTCCTAGATTAGTGGTAATGATATTCTGCAATCCTGTATTTCTATCAGGGTTCAAATCTTGACTCGCTTTGATTTGAGGGATTTATTTTTAGGTGATGATTTAGGGATGTGTGTCAGTGCAGCTGATCTGTAGGACAATAGAAAATCGATAATTTTAGGGTGTGAATGTGTGACATTTGGTGTCTCTAATGGAAGGTGTGGGAAAGGTAGCATTGGTATGAGGATCACTCATCATAGGAAAGGGAGTCCTGCTCGTTGAAGGAGGTGTGAATGATATGGATGTTAGTGACTAGGTTAGATGAATAACATGATGGGAAACTCTCTCAATGGTGGTACAAGGTTGAAGATGCAGTCAACGGGGCAACACATAGGATATGGTATGGCTAGTTGTAGATACAACACAAGGGGTTGGGCTGTGCATGGCAGTTGATGTTGAAAAAAATAATGAGAGGATGGCTTCATAGGTGATCTGGGTGGTGTGGACACGCACAAGCGATGGAAAGTCTAGTTATAGTTGGTTCATAGGGCAGTAGGACTATGAAGGAGAGTTGTTGAGCTATGAGTTTAAGCATTTGGGCCATGTTTCTTAGGGAATTTTCTACTAGTTCTTTTGGCCATTTAATGGGTTCCATCTGTCCAAAAAAGAAGAGTTTCATTGGTTTAATAGGGGGGTCCCCCAATCCATTAAAAAGAATACAATATTAAGATATTATTTTCATATAATGGAAGTATTTGACTTATTATTTGATGGTGGGGACCTAAATTATATAGTCCATTGATGCATCTATTAAACTCATGAGAAAAACTAGATTGAGTATTTGGTGTATGTCTAATGTTTTATATATATTGTCTTGGAACAATGAATTAATGGTATGTTTATTAATCCCATCATTATACATCCCAACATTATGAGATTGTTTATTGTAATCTATGTTATTATTTAGTTCAATTTTTATATTATAAATTGATATATTATGCTCATTTTATCATTAATATGGAACTATTTGACTGTTTATTCTATCTATATTATGTGTTACATGTTTATACCATGTTAAAATTTATTATATTCTATCACTTACTAAGTGTCTGAGCTCTCCCTTTATATTGATTCCCAATTTACCTTGGAAACCAAGAAGAATACTATGAATGATATAAAGATAACCATGGAAGAATAATAAATTTTCATGTATTGTTATATTATACCTTAAATTTATAATGTATTGTAATGTTCATGTTTGTATCTAGTCTTATGAGACTAATAAACTCTATATTGTTACACCCCAAAATTATAAAGTAAGAAAATTGTATTTAATAGTGTGCATGACTCACAACATTAAATGTAGAAAAAAATATAACCTCTCAAGAATTTATGGTATATTTAATATTTTCAATAAATTTAATATATTCTATAAATTTAAATTCATGCAATACAAAGTTATCTTGAGTATCATACAATAATGAGTATCTTCGATGACTTGCATTACATGCAAGATCGATTTTTTCCAAAAAAATAATATATTATTAAAACCTTATTACTTAATATAATAAATTATATCATTTCTATTAAATTAGAATTTATAAATAGGATTAAATATCTTAAGAAAATATATGGTTTAAAAAAATATTAAATTAATTCATTTGTAATAAATTTATTATAAACCAACATAAAAACCAATTGAATATAAATGAAATTTTTTTATAAAAAAATCTATTTTTATGCACTCAATGAAATTTTGTATTAATAAAATAAATTAATTACCATTATTTAATGATATTAATGAAATATATATATATATATATATATATATATATATTATAAATTCAATCAAATATTTTTGAAATTAATTTAATAGATTTTATAAGCATAAGATAAGAAAAAACCTAATTTTACGCATAAAAACCTATATTTTACTGAAGATAATTTTACCACCTTTTAATGAAGCATCTAATTCAAATCAGAATTTTGAAAATTTTATAAATTTAATATGAAAAAATAAACTTTATTTTTGAAATCATAACATAAAAATTATCTTATGGTGATTTTGTATTATTTTTTATGTGAGGTTTCATTTTTTGATGAATAGTGAAAATACTGAATTTTAATTCAAAACAGCCTTTTAATCTAATTTATTTATAATTTTAAATTAAATTTTTATTGTTTTTAAAGTTTAATTAGATCATATATACATAAAGTAATCCAATTTAGGTCATTTGAATCAATTTCACATTAAAATTGGATATAAAAACATTTCAAACTTTTAAACATTTCTATTTTAAAAACCCGTTTTGTCATCCCATCCACATGATTAATTTTAAATTTAATTTTACCACTACTATGTTTGGAATTTCGAAAAATGTATTAAATATTTGGAATAATAATAATTTCTAATTTCTAATAATTTCAACTTTGTTTTTTTACTAAAAATATATGTGAAAGTAATTAAAATTAATTACAATGATTGAGAGAAAAAAATAGATTAATAAGAGACTAAACCTTACACTTAAGGGCTAAAATGACATAGAAACTTGTCGAAAATACATTTAATGTAAATATTTGTACAATATAACCTATTTTCTCTACTTTTTTCCATTATTAGAGAAACATGATGTAAGAGATACCTCTCAAATTTACCTTTTTATATTTAGAAGAATGTCACTCCTCCACTATAAAAAGGAACTCACCCCTACCACTTATTCAAACCTATAAATCCATTTAAATCATAAAAACAAAACCAAAATAATCTCACAAATACCACCTATAATACTAGAATACCTACATTTTTTAGAAAGAAAACCAAGGAATCCCTTTGGTGCAAACCAAAAGGAGTTACCCCAAAAAGGGGTAACATTCTTCAATGTGAATTTATGTATTTTTTTTGCAACAATTAATTTATTATTATTACATGATTATATAATAACATAATTATCATAAATATAATTTTTTAAGTTTTCTAACAACACCTATTCACACTTCCATCAAATGGGTAACATACTCACCATTTGTGTACGATGAACTATCGCCTTGCGAAACAATGTCATTCGTTTTTTATTTACCACTTCTCATGGTTTGGAATTATGATGGATAAGATGTTTTTATATGATATATGATATTTAAATTGTATTAACACTTTTTTAAATGTTATATAATTCATAACTTAATTATTTTCATTTTGTATAAATACGATAACATCGTGTGTGAGAGCGTGGACTACGACCTCCTCAAAGTGACGCGACTCGTTCACACTATACATAGAGTATATAAAGGATGGTTTTAACAAAAATATGTGACATACATGACATAAATATGATATTTTAATTATAATATACATATATATTATTAATTTTCATTTTTTTAATATTAAAATGTAATAGAAGTAGCATTTATGTGTATGTATGACCTACAATCTCTATGAAGGGTGCATTTAATTTCTTATCTCAAAAATTTATGGATTAATATAAATACATGTATAATGGATATATATGATATTTAAATCATGTTTTACATTATAGGGATTATTAAATCATGATATAAGTAAAATGAATAAAAATAACAAGTTAAAACACACTCGACAAACAAGGCAATTTACAACTGAAATAGTGAAAATAATGAAAGATTATTAACAAATGGGAAATAAGATATTATAAGAGTTAATATATGATATTATAAAAATTATTATAGTTTATTTACAATTTATTATCATTATTAAAACAATTATAATTGAGGATAAAGGATATTAAACTTAAATTAATTTCAAGGTAATGGATTTTCATCTCACTTTTTACATATGTGAGATAAATGCCATATTCAACACTTAATTCATTTTTTTTGGTTTATATACATACAATTTTGATATATTATATCATAAATTCTTTTATATTCATTGTATTTTTAGTTTCAATTTGAATTATTTATTCTAAGGGTATTTGAATTAAAATTTTCTAAGTGGTAAATAATTTAATGACTCGATTCCTTTTCATTTGGTTATATAACATTCTCATTATCATTAATATTATAATATTATGTGTGAAATTTTTTATTGTATATTATAGTATTTAATTTTCTATGTATATTAACATTTTACACACATAATATATTCATTGATTGATTCTCACATCAACGTTATTTCCTTTTCACGGGTTTTCCTCATAATCTCATTTTTTTGGGATTGTTTACACTTTAATTTAGATTAGAGGAAATTATTGGACAATTGTTTAATAGAACATTTAATTTTCTTCTTATTTTGTTATTCATTAGATTTTCTCAAGTAATAGTACAATTTTTCCACTCTTTGGTACTCAAAATGTTTAAGAAAATGTTTTTAAGAAAACCTGACTTCATTTATCTCTATAGTCGGGGAACCTGTTTTCTTCTAAAAAATATGTTTACAAAAAAGTTTTTAACCTTTTTCAAAATGATTTATAAAAGGAAATTTCACCCTTTGCATAATTGTTTATGGTTTTTAAAAAGTTATTTTCAAAGAAAAGGGTTTTAAAAAAAATTATATTTTCCTCAAAAATTTCTTCGAAAGATATTTTTATAATATTGCAATTCATCAATGAAAATAACCCTTTTTTACTCTACTTTGGATATGTTATATTGATACCATACCTATCCTTAATCTAGATTTATTTTTATTGATTTGTCTTAGGATAGTATGGAAATTCACTTCCTTGATTCTTTTTTGTAGTCCCATTGAAATATTCAATTTCCTATGATCATTGAACATTGAATTTCTCCTAATTATCCACATCAATTATCATGGATACATTCATTGAATGAACTATATACTATTTTTATATATGAATTTTAATTTGAAAATTATTTGATTTACTTGGGAAATATTGATAAATCAGTATCCTTTAATCAATACAGATATTTGATAAGGAACTTGTTTTTGAATTAAATCAATTACCCAATATCTAAGGAATGCATTGGTCATGAAAGAAACAGGTTTGGGACCATTTAAAGTAACCCCATAGATGCATCGATAGTCTCATGAGATGAAATCAGTTAGAGAAAAACCCTTTGAGTTTCTTTCTAGGAATAATAGATAGGTCTATACCCAAATATTTAAACTATCTTTCAAAATGTCTTGATAATAGTATGATAAACCATATTGGGAAAGGTATTGATGGTAAAGGTATCATGTGCTTAGGAAAAATGATGTCTGATAATTAAGAATTTCCTTCATTTATTATTCAAATGTCATTATCCATGAGATTTTTTCTTGGACATTATCTATAGATGAATTTCATTCTCATTTTATTAATTAAATTTTATGTGTTTCAGTTATTTTCCCTATCATATAAATTATTCCTTATACATTTATTTAAAGGGAATGTGTTTTTAGTTATTTACCTTGATATATTATTTACAAACTTTCTTATCATTTTATTGATTGTATGGCATGTGTCTTCTATTATTTCCTTTCCATATTGACTATTCTCATTGATTCATTGTTGATTCTTCTATGCCTGACCCTTATTGAGAATTTTAGATCGCCTTTATTTTGTTTCTTTCCTTAGGAATACAAGAAGTGTACTAAAAAAGATGTGAAAGGATATACTAAGTGGGAATAAATTTATACTCAAAATAAGAAAATTATATTGTAATTAGTGTATTCATTTGTAATACAAGACTCGTGTTTGTATCTATTTTACCAAGACTACTAAACTCTTTAATAATTTGGGATTTGATTCCTTATAATCATGCCAATTTAATGGTGTTAGACACCAAATTCAAGATATTGGATTCAGTTCTCTATAGTTGGTATCAAAGGAAGCTTAGTAGAAACCTTGAACACTAGATTTATGAAAACGTAGATTAGAGAACATAATCCTGAGATATAATTTTAGGATATGTATAGAAGAAATCCTAGAATTTTTGTAAAGTAGAGATTATGTGGGTGTACCTAGAAATATATCTATGTCTAGATTATATATATAGATGTGGTTCTGGCACATATGTACCTAGGGATAAAAACTATGAAAATGTGCATCAGGCGTAACTCGAGCATAACCATGTACACAACATCGAGCCTTACTACACACTTGGTTATACACTCCTAAGAATATACTTAGGATAATTCCAATTTCTTTTTAAAAACATTATGATAAATTTGAATTGATAATGATAATGAATGACCTAGGTTAAACCTTAAACAAAAGAAGAACCTATGGAGAAATAAATGGATGCAGTATTTATGTATTGAGGATATATTGAATACCTTAGTTAAAAGGATATTTAATGATTTAATTTCAAGTAGTTTCATCATATTTATTTTTATATTATATTAATATGGTTTTAGAAAATAAAAAAATGTATGATGGCTGAAAAACCATCAAACTCGGCAAGGCATTGGGGTTTAAACCCATGACTGAAAAATGAAAAGGGTTTCACGTCTACCACTATCCTAAGTGTTGTCCTGATTAATGTGTAATTATTTTTAGTTAAATAATTTGAAAAAAAAGTATTAATAATGAACCCGTAGTGTTAATTTTTATGTTTAGAGATTAATTTATTAACCACATTGGATTTGGAGAATAGTTGGACACAAATAAAAATACTTTTCAATCTTTTATAGATCTTACAAACAAAAAAAGGTAAATTTTAGTGATTCAAAAAATGGGGGTTCATGCTTTGATTTCCATTTCATGGAGTAAGGGATGAATTATAGTTTGATCAAAGTATAAAAAAAAGATATAATTGTTCATATGAAGTTGAAATATATCAAGTAAGTATATTTTCTTACATTCTTAGGCAGTAAAATAATTACACTATATTATGAAAATGGTCAAAAAATGTTATCATAATACATTATTTTTTATTGAACCGATGGTATTTTAAATCATCACAGATTTATGGATTTGAGGTCCTTAACTTTACATTGATCATTCAATTTTTTTTATTGATGACATCAATCACTCCCTATAAATATTAATTCTTTTCTTCAAAGTCTATATGTTTACATTCTACTAATGTTCTCTTACATTAAAACCTATTTATTTGTTATTCCACAATCTCATTTGTAATTATCATTCTCTATTATTAAGAGGATATTTTATTAACTCTTCTCACGATGTGATATTTCAATAAATAAATTTTAAAATATCAAACCCAAGATTATTGAGATCGAGTTTAAATTACGAGGACACTTTTATTAAGGTGGGGAGAATGTAACACCCCAAAATTATAAAGTAACAACATTGTATTTAATAGTGTGTATGACACACAACACTGAACATAGAAAGATATATTACCTCTTGATACATTATGGTATATTTAATATTTTAAATAAATTTAATATAGTATATATATTTCAATTCCCAATACACCAATTTATATTGCATTTCATACAACAATGAGTTTCTTCGATGACTTTCACTAAACATAAGATCAAATTTTACCGAACAAAATTTTATTATTAAAACATTATTATTAAATATAATAATATATAACCTAGATTTTAAATTAGTGTTTATGAATAGTATTAAATAACTTGTGAAAATATATGTTTTACACAAATATAAAATTAATTGATTGGTAATCAATTTATCATAAACGAAACTAAAAACCAATTGAATATGAAGTAATATTTTTATAAAAAAACTATTTTTATGAACTAAATGGAATATCAACTAAATAAAATAAATTAATAACTATTATTGAATAATATTATGTAAATATTTATATTATAAATTTAATAAACTATTTTTTACATTCATACAAAATATTTAATAGGCATAAGATAAAAATAAATCCAATTTTAAGAATAAAAACCAATATTTTTCTAAAGGAAATTTTACCAATTTTTAATATAACACCGATTCAAAATATAAATTTTGACACTTTAAAATATTTAATAGGACAAAATAATATTCATTTTTGGAATCATAACATAAAAATTATTTTTGGGTGAATTTTTGGCATTTTTCGATCAGGTTTTATTTTTTATGATGTTCTAAAAATATTAAATTTTAATTCAAAACGTCTTTTTCATATAATTTATTTATAAGTTGAAATTATATTTTTTATTGGTTTTAAAGTTTAATTATATAAATTTTAAATAAATTAATTCAATTATTTCATTTTAATTAATTTCACATTGAAATTGGATATGAAAAAATTTCAAACTTTTTGAACAGTTTTACTTTAAAAACCCACTTTGTCATCCCGTTCATGGGATTAATTTTAAATTAATTTATACCACTTATGTGGTTGGAATTTAGAAAAATGGATTAAATATTTTGAATCAAAATAATTTAAAATTTCTAATAATTTCAAATTTGTTTTTTATCAAAAATATTAGTGAAATTAATTAAAATTAATTACAATGATTTAGAGAACAATTAGCTTAAGAAGGGACTAAACCTTAAAATCAAGGGAAAATGACCTAGAAACTTTTAAAAAATACATTAGGTAGAAATATTTATTCCATATACAAAAATATAACTAATTTTTCCATTATTTAAGAATCATGATGTAAGGGAGACCTCTCAATAGTTTTTACCTTTTTATATTTACAAGAATGCCACTCCTCCTCCACTATAAAAATGATTTCACCCCTCACACTTATTTAAACCACTCAACTAATTTTTATTGTAAAAAACATACCCAAATAATATAAAAATACCCCTTATATAATCTTAAAATCATCACCTTGGGAAGAAATCAAACCAAGGAATCCCTTTGGTTTTAACCAAAAGGAGTTACCTGAAAAATATTTTACATTCTTCACTATGAATTTATGTTTTATTTGTTTCTATAACAATTAATTTCTTATCATTACATGATTATATAATAAAATAAGTATCCTAAATATACTAATATGTTTTTATGTTAAATTTTTGACTAAAATGTACACATAATTCCATAAAATGGGTTATGAACTTACCATTCGTGTATGATGAACTACCGCCTTGTTAAATGTTGTCTTTCGTTTTCCCTTTACCACCTCTCATGGTTGTAAATTATGATAGAAAGAATATTTTTATATTATATATATGATATTTATATTTTTTAAATACTTTTTTAATTTTTATATAACATTTAACTTCATGATTTCCATTTTTTGTAAATAGTATAATATATTTTTTGGAAGTGTGAGCTACTGCCTCGTCAAAGCAATGTAACTCATTCACACTATACATAGAATGTGTAAATGATGGGTTCCATAAAAATATGTAAAATATATGACATAAAAATGATACTATAATTATAATATTTTTATATATCATTTAATTTTTATTCCATTAAGTATAGAAAAGAAATAGAAGTAGTGTTCTTGCATATGTACAGTCTACTGTCCCCATGAATGACACATTTCATTTCTTATCTCAAAAAATTTATGGATTATTATAAATAAATTTATACTAGATATATATGATTTTTAAATCATTTTTTAAATTCTTGATTTTATAAAATCGTTATATATGTATTAGGAATAGAAAAAATAAATTAAAACATAACTGAAAAACTAGGTAATTAACACCTAAAATAGTAAAAATAATGAAATATTATTAATGAACTGGTAATAAGATATTATAAGAATTTAATATAAAATATTATAAATATTATTATGGTTTTGGTATAAGTTATTAACATTATTAAAACAATTATTTATGATTATAAAAGATGTTCATTTGAAAGAAAATGCAAGGTAAGGTATTTTCATCTCACTTTTTACATATGCGAGATAAATGCAATATTCACCACTTACTTCTTTTATATGGTATATCTACTGTGAATTTAGAAATATTATATCATGAATAATTTTATATTCATGGTATTTTGATTTTAATTTTTAATTATTTATTCTAAGGGTATTTGAATTAAAAGTTACCAAGTAGTAAAGAATTTCACAACCTGAATCCTTTTCATTGGGTTATATTACTTTCTCATTGTCATTAATATTCTAAGATTATGTGTGTAATAAATTTTTATTATATATTTTATCATTTATAATTATTTTATTTGGATTTAAATTTGACACACATAATCTATTCATTTATTGATTCTCATATCAATGTTATTTCTTTTTCAAGGGTTTACTCCATAATCTCATTTTGATCGGGAATGTTTACACTTGATTTTACATTATAGGAAATTATTGGATAATTGTATAATAAATCATTTAATATTATTCTAATACTATTATTCATGATATTTTTCAAGTAATAATACCATTTTACCACTCTTTTGTTGTAACACCCTGAGATTTTATGAATTTTTTTTAATTTCATTAATGTCTTGTGTTGTACGCTACACCAAAAGGAGATTGCACAACATGCACCCTTGACTTGCCTTGCATTACACGCAATCACGACCTTCCTCGATAGCGTGTGTAGTACGCAATACCGAGTTTCACTAAATAACGATATGTTATTAAAATATTATTAAAACCAGCCGTTATGAATAGTAATAACAAAATTTTGAAATTTTGTAAATTTTATTTTTCAAAATGGACTTCATTATTGGATTCGGAATATTGAAATTATCTTAGGGTGAAATTTTGGTACTTTTCAGATAACTTTCATTTTCTGATGAATAGTGAAAATTACTAAATTTTAATTAAAAACACAATTTTTAATAGAAATAATTAATAGTGATAAATTATTAATTTTAGTGGTTTTAAAGTATATTTAGAATATATTTTTACAATTTAATACAATTTTGGTCATTGGATGTAATTTCACATTTAAAACAGACATAACAAGTGTCAATCTTTTGATAGTTATTATCTCTTAAGAAAACACTATTTGTTTTGACGACGAGAATTAATTTTTAAATTAATTAATGCAACTGATATGTTTTGAATTTGGTAAAATAGAAATCATTTTTGAGTTCATAATATAAAATATAGATTAGGCCAAATTTTTGATATTTTTCTGAAAACATTCATTTTTTGATGAATAGTGAAACCACTAAGTAGTAGATTAAAAAAATGAATATTTCATAAAACTTAATTTTACCGCTTCTGTGAGCGGAATTTCAAAAATCCGAGAGACATGGTTGATGTCAGTAAGTAAAATGTGGTTCAATGAGATGAAAATAATTTTTGGTGAATAGTAACTTTTTACTTTTTTTTACCACGGTTAAAAGTAAATAGGGTAATTAAGGGTAAAAATGATATTATTATTACCCTAACACATGTCCTAATTCTATTGGATAAGTTTAATTTGACCAAAAACAACCTTAGGAATAAAATATGACCATTTAGGCCCACTTGGATTAGATTAGGACATTTATTATTAATTTATTTAAAGAAGGGTTCAAATAGTTAAAATCAAAGTTTAATAAGTAGTTAATTTTTAATATAGGGTTATACATAAGATAAATTCGACTATAAATATTCATTAGAAAGATAAAAAGATTTCCTACATAATGGTATTTTATTTGTAATTTTTGAACATTAAATAATTTAATTAATATATGACACAACGATGATGCATTAATTATCTTATTAATGAAATATTGAAATAATTGATGTTATAAACACCCAAATAAATGTAATTTGAGACTTTTTATGAATTAAAATAATTTTATAGGTTAATATGACATGTTAGTATTGATTTACTTAACTGTTTTCGAACTAATCATTCTGTTATAATTTTCACAAAAATCAATTACTAAATAGTGTCAAAATTGACATAAAATAGTTTTTAAAACAAATATTATATTATTAATTGGTATTTTATTCCTAAAAATCTAAGGTTCGGCCAAATGACTTATATAAGGTTATATATATTAATAATAAACAACTTGGGTTTGTTTGGCTTGTTATAGTAAGTTTATTAACCTTATAGTGTAAGTACACAAAAAGACACGGTAAAAGTAAAATTATCTAACATAAAGTTAAATATAAATGATAAGGTTAAAATAGGAACCTAAACTTGTCTAAATTCTATTGGATGAGATTATTTAGACCCATCCCCACCTTAGCTTCGAAATAAATCAATTTTGAGATATTTAAAACAGAATTTGGATTTATAATAAAATAATATTTTTAGTTTTTCCAAAGGAGCCCCTCTCCTCCCTTATAAAAGGGAACCTCCTCCCTCTCTTAGTCGCACCACTTTGAGCCTTCAAGCTTGGAAAACCCCTGCCAAATTCTCTTCTCCACTTCCCTAGAAACATCTTAGAGAACCTGGTCTTCTTCAAAGACCAATTTTAGTGCCCTAAAAGGAGGTCTCAAAGAGGTGATTCAAAGAAGAAGAGGTTCAGACACTTACGAAGCAAATTGGACCTAAGGTAAGGGAAATATCACAATCTCATTTTTATTCGAGATTGTTTATACTTCAGAATTTACTGGGGTGTATTTTATCATCCACATCCTTGTTTCCTCAATATGTAATATTTATATCCTTCTAAAATAGTTTATATCCAATTTTATCCTTCGGTGAGTTTCTAGTAAAAGATATGAAAGGAATCTTTTGTCATTTTTTGTACGGGGTACTTTTTGACTTTTACGACAAAAGTACGAGAAGAATGTTTTTTAACTTATACGGAATGAATGGATTTTTAAAACATTATTTCCAAGAAGCTTCCTTTACAAGTTTTCAAGTTTATTTTTAATCAAATTCTTTAGTTTAAAATTTTATGACATGTTAAAGAAAGGAAAATGTTTTTGAAGTATAAAGGATATTTTCCTCAAGAATGGAGTTTAAGTGCTTTATCAAAATTATTTTCCGTCTAAGATAATATAGGGTTCTGTTTCTATCCCTATTATTACATTGATTTGATTATGTTGTGATGAAATTGTTTTTATGAATTTCTTTATCTTATATGAATTTTTTATGATGTCATGTTGTTTAAGAATCGCATTTTTACTACATGGGTTATGCAATGATGTATGATTTATGATTTTGTGGAACACATAAGAATGGTATCATTATAGGATGGTTGGGACCTATATCTCCCTCTAATGCATTGGGTAAAGATTTTATATCTCATGAGATAGACATGGATGGAACGGCAGGTTAAACTGGTTCAGTGAAACAGGACTGAAACGAGGAGTGAACTCGGTTCAGAAATGGACTTTGTCTACCAAGATAGTCTTGGTAATGAGTCTTGACTAATAAGAAATGATTCCCTATGATTATGTGTGTATGCCACAAAGTTTTATGTTTTAAGTTATGAATATTTGGATTTCATTTCACTACTATGATTTATCCCATGTTATGATATTATGATCTCTTTTTCAGGTTAAGATTTCCAAAATGTTATGTTCTTATGAATATGATGTGATTGATATTTCTTTTGTTTACCATTACTGAGCATTTGATCTCACCCTTTTATGTTTTCTTTTCCCCAGGATATAAAGAAAGGTTTTAGGTAAGAAAAATAGGGAAGATCTTTATGGGAGATGTTGAAGATCTTTCACCCTGATTAGAAGATTACGTTCCGAGTTTCCAAAGACACTAAACTATTACGGTCCTTATGTGTGTGTTTTTCTTATGTACTATGTATTCCGCAAAAGTAATGTAATGTCCTTGTACGTCAAGCTTCGTGTCTCTACAGTTGGTATCAGAGGAAAGGTTTGGTCAACCTTTGGAAACTAGGATGCGATAACTTTAGTGAGATCCCCAGATATATTTCTAAGTTATGTCTAGGGATGTCCCTAAGGTTAAGTATAAGTATAGGTTATAGTAATAGAATTATGGTAACCCAAGATGTTAGATATTGAAGGTACTCCTCATTTATTGTGTTGTTTTCCCAAGAATGATTTTTTCCTCTCACACTATTCTTTTTGGGTTTTAGAAAATGGCTGGAAACAGGAAGATTCATGATAATGAAGGATATGACGGACAATGGAATGATATTATTCATGAGAAACCAAATGAAATGGGATTTGGAAGTCCAAGCATTGTTATTATGCCTAATGAGAAATCTCATAATATGATTAATAATCTCAACTTTGGTAAGTTTCCCAACTCAGATAATAAGAGAAAGATGGAGTTTCATGATGATCATAGAGGAAACAAAGTTCTATTTCCTTCATGTAAATCATTTGGGAAGAGGCATCCGGGATATTGTTTCAAGGGAACTGGAAGATTCTTTGGGTGTGGAAAAGATGGACACAAAGCCAGTAAGTGCAAAGGAAAAGGTTCAGTTTACACCATGGATGAGGATAATGGTATTGCTAAGACATCAACAATGGTTAAATGTTTTAAATGTGGAATGTACGGGGATTATACAAACCAATGCCATAAGGGAAAGTCTCATGAAGAGAATCAGTACGGTCGTATGGGTAGTATTTATGTTGATGATGATGAAGAGACTACAAATGATATGTGAATTGAAAGAATTGTTGAAGCTCAGTCAATGATTTAAGAAGGTAGTGGAATGATTACATTTTTATCAAGTGTAATGTTGTATAAGTAATCTCATGGTACTATGGAATAAAGAGACATCTAAGGATTGTTACACTGTTTTCTTTCCTTGAGTTTTGAAAGTGTATGATTAATGGTACCAGTATCAATGAAAGGTTATTCAGATATTTTTGGAATGTAGATGATATGCGCATAATGAAGGGATAAGGAGAAAATGAAATGTTTGACAGTATTCATGAGCCCATGATTGATATAAGGACTAAGTGATATCATGGTTTGAGTATATAGAATTTTGAGGATTTTGGTATGTGGAAAGAGTTAACTTTTAATAGCATTCATGTTTTCAATAAGGTTCAATGGGTATTCATTTTTTTCCAAGAGAATACATGATTAAGGCCTTTGAATGTTTGGAATGTGACCAACAAGACATATCTCATGATATATGGGGATCAACAATGGTATTAACATGCTAGTTGTATGAACTCTTTAGTAATCGTTTTCACTATAATATGAGATTAGACAACATTATTTTGGATAAGCCTAAAGATTGGAATGGATTATGTTGGAAATAAGTTATTATTGTTTAAGGATAGAAGTTTTTTCGATATTATTTATGGGATGTTATAGTAATGTAGTTTTAGAAAAAGGACAACCTGCAGGATGGGTGACAGCCCATCGCGTCGGACAAGGCTGTGGGAATCGAACCCACAACCGAAGTGCGATTGGACTTTATCGCCTACCACTGGCCTACAAGAAGTCCCTGTTTAATAGAAACTAGTTTTATTATATTAAGCAGTATGATATATGAAGTATAAGTACATTTTAGGAACCATATATGATTAATCTCACTATAGATGGACTTATGTATTTTTTGATAACTTTTCTAACCTTTTGTTTGAGACAGATGGAATGACCCATAATTCTATCACATGATCTGCTAACACATCACAAATGACAAATTCAACTTCATTTATTTAAGAGATGAAGTGGAAATTTTCCAAAGAACGACCAACGGTGAGACTATAACGAAATCATGAAAATATTTCTTCTAATTCTGATTTCATCAACTTTAGGGAAACGATCTTAATAACCAAAAAATGTTGTCCTAGTGCTCTTATATCGGATGAATCAGATGGTACCTTAGATCATCACAAATTTATGGCTTTGTGATTGCTGGCTTTTCCATAGCCATGTTCTCTACCACTCTCCATCAGAACATGATGGTTAGATCTCTCTTCCATATCCATATTTTCACCTATGTGGAAACCCAGTGAATAGTTTATTTGGGTAACCGTTACGTTTCATACTTTTGTTTTTAAATATTGGTTTTGGTATTCCTTTTTACGATGTGGGTTTCTATCAAAGAAACTTTCGAATAGTAAACCATTTATAACCCCGACAAATTTCGAGGGCGAAATTCATTTTAAGGGGGGGTAGAATGTAACACCCAGAGATTTTATGAAAAATATTATTTTTAATTTCATTAATATCTTGTGTTGTACGCTACACCAAAAGGATATTGGAAAACATGAATCCTTGACTTGCCTTGCATTACACGCAATCGCGACCTTCCTCGATAGAGTGTGTAGTATGCAATACCGAGTTTCCCTAAACAACGATATGCTATTAAAATATTATTAAAACTAGCCGTTATGAATAGTAATAACAAATTTTTGAAATTTTGTAAATTTTATTTTTCAAAATGGACTTCATTTTTGGATTCGGAATATTGGAATTAGCTTAGGGTGAAATTTTGGTACTTTTCAGATAACTTTCATTTTCTGATGAATAGTGAAAATTACTAAATTTTAATTAAAAACAAAATTTTTAATAGAAATAATTAATAGTGATATATTATTAATTTTAGTGGTTTTAAAGTATATTTAGAATATATTTTTACAATTTAATACAATTGTGGTTATTGGATGTAATTTCACATTTAAAACAGACATAAACAAGTGTAAATCTTTTGATAGTTATTATCTCCTAAGAAAACGCTATTTGTCTTGACGATGGGAATTAACTTTTTAAATTAAATAATGAAACTAATATGTTTTGAATTTGGTAAAATAGACATCATTTTTGAGTTCATAATATCAAATATAGCTTAGGCCTAATTTTTGGTATTTTTCTGAAAACTTTCATTTTTTCGATGAATAGTGAAATCACTAAGTGGTAGTTTAAAAAAATGAATTTTTCATAAAACTTAATTTTACCACTTCTGTGAGTGGAATTTCAAAAATCCGAGAGACACGGTTGAAGTCAGTAAGTAAAATGTGGTTCAATGAGATTGAAATAATTTTTGGTGAATAGTAACTTTTTACTTTTTTTTACCACGATTAAAAGTAAATAGAGTAATTAAGGGTAAAAATGATATTACTATTACCCTAACACATGTCCTAATTCTATTAGATAAGTGTAATTCGTCCAAAAAAACCTTAGGAATAAAATATGACCATTTACGCCCACTTGGATTAGATTAGGACATTTATTATTAATTTATTTAAAGAAGGGTTAAAATAGTTAAAATCAAAGTTTAATAAGTAGTTAATTTTTGATATAGGGTTATACATAAGATAAATTCGACTATAAATATTCATTAGAAAGATAAAACAATTTCCCACATAATGGTATTTTATTTTTAATTTTTGAACATTAAATAATTTAATTAACTTATGACACAACGATGATGCAGTAATTATCTTATTAATGAAATATTGACATAATTGATGTTATAAACACCCAAATAAATGTAATTTGAGACTTTTTATGAATTACACTAATTTTATAGGTTAATATGACATGTTATTATTGATTTAATTAACTTTTTTTAACTAATCATTATGTTATGATTTTCACAAAAATCAATTACTAAATAGTGTCAAAATTGACATAAAATAGTTTTTCACTCAAATATTATATTATTAATTGTTATTTTTTTCCTAAAAATATAAGGTTCGGCCAAATGACTTAGATAAGGTTATATATATTAATAATAAACAACTTGGGTTTGTTTGGATTGTTATAGTAAGTTTATTAACCTTATAGTGTAAGAAAACAAAAAGACACGGTAAAAGTAAAATTATCTAACTTAAAGTTAAATATAAATGATAAGGTTAAAATAGGAACCTAAACTTGTCTAAATTCTATTTTATGAGAGGATTTCGACCCATCCCCACCATAGCTTCGAAATAAATCAATTTTTAGATATTTAAAACCGAATTCGGCTTTATAATAAAATAATATTTTTAGTTTTTCCAAAGGAGCCCCTCTCCTCCCTTATAAAAGGGAACCTCCTCCCTCTCTTCCTCACACCACTTTGAGCCTTCAAGTTCGGCCAACCCCTACCAAATTCTCTTCTCCACTTCCCTAGAAACATCCTAGAGGTCTTGGTCTTCTTCATAGACCAATTTTAGTGCCCTAAAAGGTGGTATCAAAGAGGTGCTTCAAAGAAGAGGAGGTTCAGACACTTACGAAGCAAATCAGACCTAAGGTAAGGGAAATATCACAATCTCATTTTTATCCGAGATTGTTTATACTTTGGAATTTACTGGGGGTTTATTTTATCATCCACATCCATGTTTCCTAAATATTTAATATTTATATCCTTCTACAATAGTTTATATCCAATTTTATCCTTCGGTGAGTTTTTAGTAAAAGATATGAAAGGAATCTTTTGTCGTTTTTCGTACGAGGTACTTTTTGAATTTTCTGACACAAGTATGAGAAGAATGTTTTTTTAACTTATACGGCATGAATGGATTTTTAAAAATTATTTCCAATAAGCTTCCTTTACAAGTTTTCAAGTTTATTTTTAATCAACTTCTTGAGTTTAAAATTTTATGACATGTTAAAGAAAGGAAAATGTTTTTGAAGTATAAAGGATATTTTCCTCAAGAATGGAGTTCAAGTACTTTATCAAAATTATTTTCCATCTAAGATAATATAGGGTTTTGTTTCTATCCCTATTATTACATTGATTTTATTATGTTGTGATGAAATTATTTTTATGAATACCTTTATATTATATGAATTATTTTATGATGTCATATTGTTTAAGAATCCCATTTTTACTACATGGGTTATGCAATGATGTATGATTTATGATTTTGTGGCACACATAAGAATGGTATAATTATGAGATGTGTGGGACCTATATCTCCCTCCAATGCATTAGGTAAAGATTTTATATCTCATGAGATAGACATGGCTGGAACGGAAGGTTAAACCGGTTCAGTGAAACAGGACTGAAATGAGGAGTGAACTCGGTTCAGAAATGGACTTTGTCCACCAAGATAGTCTTAGAAATGAGTCCTGACTAATAAGAAATGATTCCCTATGATTATGTGTGTATGCCACAAAGTTTCATGTTTTAAGTTATTATTATTGGGATTTCATTTCACTCCTATGATTTATCCCATGTTATGATATTATGATCTCTTTTGTAGGTTAAGATTTCCAAAATGTTATGTTTTTTATGAATATGATGTGATTGATATTTCTTTTGTTTACCCTTACTGAGCATTTGAGCTCACCCTTTTATGTTTTCTTTTCCCCAGGATATAAAGAAAGGTTTTAGGTAAGAAAAAAAGGGAAGATCTTTATGGGATATGTTGAAGATCTTTCACCATGATTAGAAGATTACGTTCTGAGTTTCCAAAGACACTAAACTATTACGGTCCTTGTGTGTGTGTTTTTCTTATGTACTAAGTATTCCACAAAAGTAATTTAATGTCCATGTACGTCAAGCTTCGGGTCTCTACATTTGTAGTCAAATGTTTTTAGAAAATGTTTTTAAGAAAACCCAACTTCATTTGTTTCTTTAGTCAAAGAACCTATTTTCTTCTAAAAAACTCGTTTTATAAAAATGTTTTCTAAAATGATTTTAACCATTTAAAAATGATTTATCAACATAATTTTTACCCTTTATATAATGTTTTATTTATTTTTAAAAGTGATTATCAAAGAAAAGTTTTTTCAAAAGGATTTTTTAAAAAAGGATATTTTCCTTAAGAATATTTTTAAAATATATTTGTACAGTATTTCAATTAATAAAAAAACAATTTATTTTTACTCTATTTGGGATAATTTGTATTTATACCCTACCAATCCTTCCTTTGGATGGATTTTCATCGATCTTTTCAAGGATAGTATTGACATTTCCTTGATTCAATATTGTAGTACCCTTTAAATATTAAATTTCTTATGGTCCTTGAACATTAAATTTCCACTAATTATCTATACCATTTTTCATAGATATGTTCATTTCCTAGAAAATATACCATTTTTTACATTTGATGTTTTCTTTTAAATTTATTTGGATTACTAGTGAAATATTGAAAAATCTGTATCCTTTACTCAATACAGATATTTGACAAGGAATATTGTTTTTGAATTAAATCGATTATTAGATATATGGAGAATTATTTGGAAATGAAAGACACGAGTTGGTAAATGTTTAATGAAATCCCCTTGATGCATCAGTAGTCTAATGAGATGAAATTATTTGGTAAAAAATACTTCTAGTTTGTTTCCAAGCAGAATAGATGGGTTTCTACCCACATATTTAAACTGTATTGTGAAATGTCTTGATGGTAGTATGCTAAATCAACCTGTGAAAGGTATTTATGGAAAAGGTATCATGTTACTAGGAAACATAACATCTGATAATTAATTATTTAATACAATTAGTATTCATTTATTATTTTCCATGAGTTTTATTCTTTGACATTATCTATGGATGCATTTTATTATCTTTTAATTGATTAGATGACACATGTTTCGGTTATTTGTACTTCCATATTAATTATTCCTTATACAGTTATTTAAATGGAATGTGTTTTCAGTTATTTACTATATCATATTTTTATGTGATTCATTATCTATTTATTGATTATATGGAACGTGTCTTCAATTATTTCCTTGCTATATTTACTATTCCCATTGATTCATTATTACTTCCTCTATTCTTGACTATTAATGAGAATTTGAGATCACCTTTATTTTTTTCCTTTCCATAGGAATATAAGAAGTGTACTAAGAAAGATATGAAAGGATATGCTAAGTGAGAATAAATTTATCATTGAAAGAAAAAAACATGTCATAATGAGTGTATTCATTTGTAATATAATACTCATGTATGTATCCAGTTTACTAAGAATACTTAACTCTTTGATCCTTTGGGATTTTATTCCTTATAATCATTCCAATATAATGGTATTAGACACCATCTCAAGGATATCAGGGTTGGGTCCATACATGGATCATGTGTATTGTGATATTTTGTATTATGTTTCCATTGTAATCAATAATCACCGACCCTAAATTATTGTATATGGGGTTGTTAAAGTTGGTATAAAAAATGTTTTTTAGAGACCTCAGGAGATAGGTTTAGATGAACATAGTAAAATAACCATATATTATGATAAAACCATATAAACATTTGGGAAATCTTCTATATTGTGTAGAAAACATGATATTAATTTTTGAAAAATTTATAAAAATACATATAGACAATGTTATAATTAATAGTGTTTTTCAATGCTTGATTATGTTATGAAATTCTAAGATAATGAAAACCACTTGAAGAGATGATAATAGTTTCAATAATTTTGGTTATTATAATGATTGTTATAAGGATGTAATATTTGATATAGATGGTTAATATTAATAATTTTGGAATCTAAGATAAGAAATATATATGATATAAAACCCTAATATATATCAATTAATCTATATTTAAATAGTTCATATATAAAAATGTGAACACATATTTTCAAAATATAAAATTCAATTCTATTTTTGATGTTTTCCCTTATAAAATAAATGATAGTAAGTTAATTACATATTTTAAAATTTAGAAGGGATAGATTAATGAGAAATATTACTAATTAATTTTAGATTGAATATTACATTTAGTAACCTTTGGATGATATGATTATATGAGAGTTTATACTTGTTATATGTTATTTCTTTTTACAAAAAAAACGCATTTAAAACATTGATCAATATAGGGTGTTTTAAATGATAAATAGAATAACTTCATTCTTTTTCTTCAATACTAATTAAATTTTATTATTATATATTTATTTTATATATTCCATAATATTAAAGTTAAAATAAAATCTATTTTATGGTATTTCAAATATTACATTATTTCTTAGATATTTTCATGGGTCATATAAAATTTTATTATAGTTTTTTATTATTTTATGCCCATTTGAATATTAAGGAAGAATAAAAGGACCTATTAATTTTTCATAACTCCATAGTAATATGATGGCATTTAGATAATTATATAGTTACAGTTATGAAAAATGATTCAAAGACAGTAATTCAATTTCCCAGGGTGTAGAGTTGGATTAACAAGTCACAATGATGTGTCAAATTATTAAGAGGCTATAAGAGACAATGGGAACCCATATATACATATTAAAACTCTAATGCATCTCACTTTTCATGGATAGTGAACATAAGCCCATAATGTCACTTATTAAGGCCCAAATTGACTTCCAAAGTCCATGAAAAATAGGTCAATTAATTTAGAATAACAACAATATTAGATAATATAAAAATTCATCCATGGGGGGAAAATCATGATTTATGGGCTATGAAAATAAATTAAATTATTATATATGGAAAACACCTTCTAAACCTCCTTAAAGACAATGTCCATGGGCTAAAACCATGTGCTACTTTATGAAACAACTCCACTCAACTTTAGTTTTCCAAATTTGAGGGGGAAATTAGGTTTATAATTAATTAATTCATGATATTAGATCCTTATCCATTATATATCTCTTTTTTTATTAATAGTCAATTCTATGGATCTTGTATAAAATTTATGTTTTAATTTGTAAAATATATGAGTTTGTTATGTCAATTTAGAGGAACCCTATTTTCTAATCCCTTTATCTTATGAATTATTTTCTTGTAAGTATACTTATTATATTGAGGATCCAAGATAAAAATACCCCAAATTTCATGCCTCAAATAAATTAAATTGTTTTATAGATTGGTCATCACATCCCCCCCTTGTGTGAATTGTGTAAGTTATAGGTCATTATCTTTATAGTGCTGGTGGAATAATTGCATCCACAAGACCATTATTCATACTAAAAATCCATTACATACCCCTAAACTAAATACTTGAACCATCATCATATGATTCGAAGATTGGGCCACCATGAGTATCCCACACCAGTTGGTATCAGAGCTCTGGTTGACATAGTAGACACATATCCCTTTATTACTATTCATTTTTTCTATTATCCTCATATTTCCAAATTATCCACCATTCTTAAAAAAAATTTATTTAAAAAATAAATAATTTATCCCATATTGATAAATATTTAAATTTATATATTAGTTCAACATTCATATATTTGTATTTCCCTTTCCATTTACTCTATTATAATTATATCCTAAAAAAATTCTCACGATCCTAAATCTTGTACTTTATTTCTTGGGAGACTAAAATAAAAAAATATAGATAGGTCATTTTCATCTCTCTATGCTTTACATTATTAGAACAATTATTTTTCACCTCATATTACACAATCATTCTCTTCCATCTTTCTTTACCACTATATTTTATATATTTGTTTTTTGTTGTGATTGAATTTTTATCTTATGTAACTATAGGGGAAAACCCCATATATTACACCCATTTACCATTTCTCACAGTTTACCTATATTTTATAACTTTATTTACGACTATTTAGCATTTTGTAACCCTTTCACACTTAGATGAGTTATGTTAATTGATTATATTGCACCATCTTGGATAAGAAGGGATTGGCAGCTCCTGATATTACTAAATAAGGTAAAAACTTAATAATATCATGGGAATTGATTTGAGATCCAAAATTGGGGATACAAATGAGTAAAATTATTTTTCTTTATATAATTTTTTGTATGTGAATGTGTATACTTTTTTGTAAACTAATACAAAAATTGACTATAGCCACATATTATGCCCGTGGGTATAACCCTTTCACCCATGGAGCCTATTAATGTGGATAAAGCCCATGGGAAATTCTTTTGGATATGGCCTCTTTTTTTTGGGGGGGGGGGGGTATAGCCATATTCATAGCTGACCATGGTTATAGGTGTCGATAGACACAATCCATGACTGTGGATGAAACCTTTAAAAAAAACAACAACAGTGGGATTTGATCTCAATACATCTTCATTAATTCATCTGATACTTTACTACTAACCCCTTACATACTATATGTATATATAATTTTATATAATTATAATTATTATAAATTTAATAAAAATTAAAATATCGATGGATACGAGAACCAACAACCACATTTGACCATGGACCATAAATACAACCCTTTATCGGGAAACATATGGCAATAGTTGGTGGATGACCATAGTTGTATCCCATTCCCATGACCATCCCATGTAATTGTTTTTCATGAGATTTCATGGTATATGTATATTTATGAGCACATTTTCTCATGGATATAGCTCCCATATATCCATGGTCATTTTCTTGAGCATAGAGAGATCATTTTCATTGAGTGTGTGAGTGTATATCCTTAGTTATGTTCATGTTTCATTGAGAGATAGAGAGTGTGTGTGTGTGTCTGTGTGTATTCAAGTGTGTGAGTGTGTTTTTATCCTTTTGAGTGTGTATCTTGGTGTGTTTGTGAGTTTTCTATGTGTTCATGTGTTTATGTAATTATCATACCATAAGTTCATGGAAAAGAAACTCTAAACTAATACATTTATAGTAAATAATTTCATACATTGTTTAAAGTATTATAAATATGAAACCATTATCTTTGGCGTAAATAATTTGTGATAAATTCAGATCATGGGGCTCTAAAATGACTTAGGAGACAATATAAATTAAATAGAATACATTTTAGATGTCTGTAATTTATTGAATCATTCCCATATGTCATGAAACATAAGAAAGTGTAAATAAAATACTATAGATGATGAAATTACATGTAAATATATTCTTTTATCCTTTTTAGAGTTAATATTCCTTAGTTTTTAATTCATCAAGTAATTATATACCAATGAATGTGATTTATGTGAAGATTTTGGTCATTATAAACATGAAACTAGTTAGTTAAAGTTCTATTTACATGATGGATTATTATTTGATATCTATAAGATTTGTATTCATAATTTATTTATCCATTTAATTTTAATGAAAGAGTCATATTCTAATAGGTTAATGGGGGAATTTGGTATTATAAAAAATTTAAGTGTTCTTAGTGTTATTTTTTATTTTCATAGGATGTCTCTGTTTGTTTAGAAATTTATGGGAAATTGAATAGTGTTCTATAAATCTATATCTAAAATAAACCTACATGGATTATATCTTCCTCTCCCAATACCTAATAACACTTTGGAGGATATATCTATAGAAATTATTATAGGGTTACCAAGGACTAAGAGGGGTATAAATTACATATTTTTTTATGGTGGATTGGTCTTAAAAATGGAACATTTTATACTTCTTCATAAAACCAATGATTCCACTAACATTAATAAATTATTCTTTTATAAATTTGTGAGGATACTTATGATATTAAAGATCATTATATGTGACCGATATAACAATATTCTAAATCACTTTTGGAAAAAATTGTGGATCATGCTTGGAATAAAGTTATTATTCTCCACCACAAGTCATACGAAAATCGATGGTTGAAAAGGGGTTATAAATCAAACACTATCCCCACTATTGTGTACAATAGTCAAAGAAAATATCAGGAATTGAGAAGAGTTCCTTATATACATTGAATTAATAGGTCCATGTATTCCATTACTCAAATTTCTTCATTTGAAATTATTTATATATTTAGCTCTCTTTCCCCAATTGATATAGTTTCATTTTCTTTAAATGAAGCAACTAATATTGATGGTAAAAGGAATAAAGAATTTAGTTAGAAAATATATTAATATTGAAGGAAAAATGTTGATATATTGAACCAGATATAATTTGATCATGAAAAATGGGTCAAAAAAGTTTAATTAGAGCCTGGTTAACTAGTATGGATTCATATGAGAAAGGAAATATATACCAATAAATAGAAGTTGAAACTAATTCCACATGGAGATGGTTATACTAATTTCTTAGGAAAATAAACAACAATTTTTACAATATTTTACTTCCCAGTGAGTATGTTAGTAGTGAAAAATTAAATATTTTTCATCATTATTCATATTTGGAGGTAGTGTATGAATAGTGAAGGATTAATTCTTTTCAAAAGGGAGGGGGTGATGAGAATCAATTCAAATACATTGAGTCTATTTACCACGGAAAAGAGTCATATTTACAAGGACCAATGACACATCAACAAATTAAGTGGATATAAGAGACAATGGTAACCCATATCACTGCATTTAGATTCTAATGTATCTCACCTTGTATATATAGACTATACAAGCCAATAATATCACCTAATTAAGAATAAATGTGACTAAAAAAGTCCATGAAACTTGTGTCCAATAATTTCAACTCTTGAACACATTAGATAATCTTCAAAGTCATCCGTAGTAGTAAAAAATTCATCTATGGTGGGATATGAAAATAAATTCAATGCCTATGTGTGGAAATAATATTATACCCCTCAGTAAAGTAAAAATCCATAGGCTAAAATCATGCACTACTTTCCAGAAAGTCTTCATTAAACTTTAAATTTTTGTCTTTATGGGTATAAGCATGTTTAGGATTTATGAATTTAATCTATTAGAACTTTTATCTTTATTTTTTAAAATATCCAATAGCATGTATCTTGTATTATATTCAAGTTTTCATTATATAAACACTATAGGTTTCTTCTCTCAATTGTGAGAAACCATATTTTCTCTTTCCTTACTTAACACAACCCGACCCACACAGACCCCACCTAATCCGATAGTAGGTCAAGTGTTCCACACTAATATTTCATCAGGTCAGAGGACAATTACTAACATTGAGTAGTAATATCACACAATATGGGATGTCTTAGCCTATATCAACTTGAAAGAAACATATAACTTTAATGAAAAAAATAAACAAAAAACTTATAGTGTATTTATATATATACAATTGAATTTTATAAAATAAATGAATGGGATATAATAAGACAAGTAAACTGCTACAATGTCAAACACCATAAGAACTGTACATTTGAAAAACCTCCCAATCCAACAGACACGAAACATAGGAAATATCCTCCCCACTGCAAGGGATCCTAGATCTATATCCAACTGTAATGGTTATTTATACAATCATGAACCAACAAGATCTATCAAGTGTCACCAAACATCACCAAGTGTTAGCTCCAAAAAATTCACACCAACACCAGATCCATAAGTAAATCTATTAATTTTTCACCATCTTAACAAACACAACACATTTGGGATCAAAGCCCGTACATGGGTAAGTATAAACATACTCTATAGAAAACCCTAAAAATAAAAAATAAATACAAAAAAAATTCATTTCAAAACACCAGAATAAGAGATGGAGTAGAGATACAAAAATAAAACTAGATATTCTTTATAACTATAATTCTCAAGGACACAAAGGAGTCATACTCATCTCTTTTCCAATATACAAAGGCTCATATCACACAAAAAATTTGGGATTATTAGAGTACCAAATTAATCAAAATGTCTAAATCCAATATCCCAAGTTTAAATAACAACTCAAAGGAAAACAAGGGGTTCTTGAGGTGTCACAAGGCTTGAAGTATCTAAACTGATCAACCTTTCTAGCATCCACAATTCCACTAGAAACCATAATGGGGGACACAATCCTCACAAAAGTATGTGTATCAGTCAAGGGATTTCTAAATCTTGGAATCTGTAATAACTATGCCCCAACCTAGAAACATCATAGAGTAACATGATACTTATATTAGAGTCCCACTTTGTACAACCAAACTATATATAAATTAACCATAACAATCTACCCAATATCACCTCACAAAAATCATAATAAGGGACCCACACCTCGCCAAATTATACATGTCAATTGTGAGAGTACTAAGACTTGATAAAGAAATTAAACCTTATATATTATTGATTTAAAAATGAGATATTTGTCATAATTCATGGATAGAGTACCCATGCCCCAAGCATGTAGGGAAATACCAACTTTATCAGTTGTGTGGGGGACCCACACCTCATTTGAGACCAAGGTGGTATGAACCCAATGCCCAAGTTAAAGGAATCATTCCATGAATATATGGGAGAGTACTAAAATATAGGAATAATATAAGGTACCCTCTCTCAATCTTATAATTTTATGGGATTACAAAACCCCCATTTCTATTTTTATCATCTCACCCAATTACAATTGTCAGTTATACAGATATAAGAATATCTGTATTCCCAAAACTCCCAATGTCTCACATATGATTCTAAATAGGGATATACCATCAGGAAAATACATAGAAAAATAATTATGATAGACTACCCACATTCCAAAATCTAAATCTTGTGAAATAAAATATGAAATAACACTAAGGATGGAAAAGCACATGACATGTACTTTAGGGGTACAATGAATATAAGACATTGGGAGAAGTCTCATCATGTATTACTGTTTACATGGAATTTATATGTATACCTAAATGATGTGTATTATAGTGTACATTACATGATATACTATTAGGGGTACTTTATGTTAATCCCTAATACATGATATCATTTCATATCATTATATAAAACACATCAAAGGTACTACACGACATGCAATGCCAGTAGGAATACTTAGTGTGTACCACTATATTCTCAAGATATTTTGTATTTAATTATAAAAAATGTCTCCATGGACACATGGAATTTTGTCCTCTAATTTGGAATTGGGAATTTGACATAGACTTGTCAGTTTCCTATGGTCTTCGCTTGGATTATAGTCTAACTACACTCCATATATAGTATAAAGGGTGGTTGGGTGTGTACCCTTCCACACCCTAGGTCATTTTTGTAGCCCCAATAAACATTTATATCCATTTTACATGTTTTATGATATTTATAAACAATTGAAACCCTATATTTATAACCCAATAATATACAAAACATGTGTTCTTGGGACTACATGCCATATAGTTGGGTTTTCTTCCTAAAATAACCTGAAACTCCATATTTCACCACCATACCACTGAATATTATGCCACTACCCTTTCCTAAACCTAGTAAGCTATCCATCATGCCCAAAATCCACCACTTTGTCTCTGAGGTTCATCCCTAATTATTTTCCATCTATCATGTGTCTAATAAATCATCTTAAAGTCATCCTATGCATGAATTAAACTATCATGTCATGCCACTGTTGGCCCTCAAACCATTTACCACAAATGCTCAAAATCATTACCCATTCCTCATTAAGTCATCATCCTATACCACAATCATCGAACCACCATCCATGGTAATGGGTGGAATTGATGTTTATCAAGTGAAATAGAAAATCATGAGGGGCCTCATGATTGATGAAATTTTCATTGGACAAATATTCATCAAATTTCATTCATAATTATAGGTAAATAATAAATAATTAAATACAATTAATAAATAAATTAATTCTAATAGATGAATATCAAGTATTTTAATGGAAATGGTAAAACAATTGTTATAACAATTCAGAATCACTAGATTTTTCCTGGTGTTATAGTTCTGTATCCAATAATTTATCAAAAATAAAAAAACATGGAATGAGGAATAACTTCCAAATAAAAAATCCCTACCTTGATGTCAATTCACTATTTTTTCAATCCATTCATCAATGTTATGTAATCCAATCAAAATTTACATTGTATTACTGAATATATATCCACCTATCAATCTGTTGGTGATATTTTGAGAGAGACGAACTTCAAATCCCAATAATTATCTCTATGGTTTATCATTTATGGAAATGGATAATAATAGATAAAATAAAATAGAAGGATATTTATAAATCATATTTCAGTCTATTGATATTTTAATTAAAAGACCCAAAAACACTCAATCCATGTCCTAATTCTCTGGAATATAATTTATACCTTGTCTGGGTAAAAAATATCATTTTAGAAACAACCACAATATTGGAATTTACTTCCAAGATCCCATTTATAAGATAAAATCATCATCACTAACTGAATAATTTTTTATTTAGATAAAAAATGACAAAAATCTATCAAAATTTAATTTGATCTTAAATTTATAAAACATAATCCAAGAGGTAAGGACTGCTCCCCTAGGTCAACCGAATAATCATCAATTTTTTTTGAGGTAAACTTCTAGGTTAAATTTATTGTTTTTCCCAGAAGAAGTCCCAAGACTCTAAAACCCAAAGTTTAGCTAAGTTTTGATCATGAAAAATATGGATCACTACATCCATCCAACCTTTAAATATTTTCTTCCATTAAAAGGAAACAACTAGAGTTGTGAGATTGTGATGTATATAATGTAATATAATGAAAAAGATAATCCAACCTCATAGATACCTCCTTTATCTTTAGAGGTATGAGCTCTAATAGAACTCAACACAAAACCACACAAGGAGGAAATATACTCTTTTATCACCAAATATATCTGCTCCAACCATTTTTAAGAAAAACCTCAACAAAAACATAAGTCTTTATTTGGGATTCTTTTGAAGCCTTTGTATCTAAAGGTATTCCAACTATCTATGAAGAAGTAAAATCACAAACCTTTGATATCAATCTTATAACAGTTCATTACTAAGAAAAACTCTCATGGTGACCTTATTCTCCTCGCCTTTAAAGAGAATTCAAGATGAATATCATGTGAGAATAATCTTTTCATGCCATACTCCACTATTTTTCTCACCACTAAGGTTCTGTATCGACTCCTATAGAGATGAAATATAACATAATATTCAGAGCATGAATTATCATTCCCATCATCACCTACCATCATAGAGCATGCACTGTTATCTCTAGATCAAGGCATAAAAGAAAAACAATCCTTCTTACCCAACCTCTTCATTAGAATTTTTGACAAATTCCCTTTAGAATATCAATCTTTAATAGGTTCACACGCACAGTCAAAGGAAACCTAGCTGTTTTGTCTTCATTCATTCATAATAGATACTGATGAACACATAAAAAAATAACACCAACTTCCAAAAACTACTTAGAAACACATTATTTATTTTGGGGCGGCCTAATATATAATAATATGATGTGGGCAATCTTGACCACTTAGATGAACCTACATTGTTGGATCTAAACCCATGGATAACACCTTTTAAAACTCAAGTGACCAAAAATTAAAACCTATAGAGAAACAATACTCATCCTCCTTATACTAGGAGTTTAAATATTGTGATAATGTTCACAAATATCTCTTAGATATACTACCTTTAGGTCTATAAAAACCTGGGTTGGTGTTTGATCCAGACTCCCATTATGATTTCCTATATGAATACATAGGGAAACCCATTATCCAAATGGGTAATTGAGTGATGTTATCCAAACCTTTATGAAAAAACTCTAGGTCTATTGCTTGAAAACAACTTTTTATATGACACCATTAAGTCAACATCACCATCATGGTCCTCTCCCACACAAAATAAGGGTATGAAAATACCATCATCCATCAAAGATAAAACATATATCTCTATCCCAATAAGAATTAACCACTATAAAGGTATATGTTTAGGTAGTTACTTTATCAACTAAACATGGGGTTACCGTCTAATAAGAATAAACCACCACACCACTTTTAGGACACTCTATTCTCATCAACTTCCATAACCTAAAATTTTATGGGTATGTTTTCTATTTTATACTCAGTGTCAACATGCATCAAGGATAAGGCCCCTGGAATCTTGTGGGTCACTTTTTAAAATAGAAAAATATAATGAAATCAACCCCAATATCCTAGATCTGATGAATTACTTTATTATATTGACATAAGAAAATAATAATCACATCTCAAAGGACTTAATAGTTTAGTAGTCTTGGTGAATTAGATACATATTTGAAATTCACATTACATTTTAAAACATAAAAAAAGAATTTCATTTAGTCTTCCATTACTTCCTCTTTTTGAAACCTTGATTATTAGTGACAATATACTTTTGGAATCTTGGGGAAAAGAAACATATGAAAGGTGTGATCTCAAATACTCAGTAAAATTATATATATAGCATAAGATATCGTAAAAAAACATAAAAAATTATGGAAAAATTATTAACTGAAACACATAACATTTAATCAATAACCTAGGTGATGATGGGAGGTTGGACCCCCCGTGTTGGAGGATGGAGACCCGCTGAGAAATGGAAGAACGCCCGTCACACAAAGTGAACCCTAAATCCGATACTCGCACTTTCGCAGAAGTAGTTACTGGGAAATCGATAGAGGACCGGATCCCTTATGGTGACATGACACAGAGTTTTCATCTCAAACCAAAAACATATCGACACCACGGTCATCTCACCATTTATTTCTCAACTGATGAGGTATGTTTGTTATCATCGGATCTTCGACATGTTCTGGTTGGGAAATTTCAAAATAGAAGGCTGTCTTTGAAGTTTCTTCACTCAGCTTTAGAAGTCATTGGATTTACGGGTTTTCATTTGGGTATCCTCAATCACACGCATGTTGTGTTTAGATTTGATTCAGTAGAGAGATATTACAGGATATGGGCAAAACGGACATGGTCATTCGGTGGCAGCCAAATGCGAGTTCTCAAGTGGACTCCAGACTTCGATCCTTATGCAGAGTCCCCGATTGTTCCAATTTGGGTAGGTTTTCCTGAGCTCCCATTACATCTTTTTAAACAGAATGCTTTGTTCTCTATTTCCTCGTTTATTAGCTCCCCAATGAGGATTGATTATGCCAAAAAGGTTTTATCTAGGCCATCAATAGCTAGAATCTGTATTGAAGTTGATGTACCTCAACCTTTACCCTCGGCTGTTTGGATTCAAAGTGGGGATTTTGGGTTTTCAAAAGAGATAATTTATGAAAAAGTCCCAGACTACTGTCAATTATGTCTCAGGTTAGGACATAATTCAGCTAGTTGTAAAATGTATAACACTTGTCCTAAAAATTTGACTTCAAAATGGATTGAAAAATGTAAAGAAAAACAAACAGATGAGGCTGGACCCTCTGACTGTACTCTCCAGGAAAGACAGGATGGAATTCATGGGAGATTGAACTCCCATGAACCTAGACAGAAACCCTCAGATTTAGTTGCAAAAGTTTTAGATGACTCCAAGCAGTAGGAACTTTCTAAAGCTAAAAGGAATAACTCTATCCACCCCATTTTGAAAGCAGTTGCATCATCAAAGGGTCATGAGATTAGCAAAGGTGATTATGTGAATAATGAGGTCATAGAGCAAGATGAAGATGAGATTTTCCACGGTGATGTGGGGGTGGCTTCTCATCAGAAAGATTGTAAAGGTAAAAAAGTTATTGTGGACCCTGATGGTTTCATCACCCCAATCCCAAGGAAATCTAGGAATCATAGAAGAAATAATAATTATGATAGAAGTATCATCACAAGATCTCTAGCGGCCAAAACTTCTGATTTTGAGGTCCCTCCACAACCAGTACCTACTGAACCTCTACCCAAAAACTCACAAGCTTCTGATTCCTTTGATTCAGACACCAATGCAAGTGATGATAAAGAAAATGACCTTGTGTACAGAGATGCATACCATTATGATGAGGATCCAAATTTCCCAATGGAACTTGACACTTGGTTTGAGGAACAAGAAAACACTACTTTTCAAAGGTATAAAAATGGTGACATGTCTGCTCAAGACTACCTTGACATTAGAAAAAGGATGTTTATCAGAATCGCTGATGAATTTAGTGAAGACCCAAATTTTGATTTTACGAGCATAACTTGGCAATAACCACTGACTCTGGTTCTTTGGGTTATTCTCGTTGACTTCTGGTCTCTCTACTGATTTCTGGAAGAATCTAGTTTTGTTTCTGGGGTTTTTTCTGGTTCTGGTCTTGTTTCTTTATGTGATTTATGAATGGAAGTTCATCCTGTTTTAGACTGGTTATCTATTTTTCATAGTCTGTCTCTACTCAGAATGTTGTGTTGTGATGGTCTGAGCTCCGATTTTGCTATTTTTTGCTTTGGATGTGATATCTGCTCTTGAAAAATGGGTAGTCTATTTCTGGGACTGTCCGCTTACAGTGGCAGTATATAATTTTACTGTTTGGATGCAAACTTGTTTGAAGTTTGTCGGCCTCTCCTGTTTCTGTTTGACTGCTCTACACTAGGTTCTTGAGAAGGATACATAATCTAGATCTGGATCCACAGTGCTTCTCTGCTATTTCTGTTACTGTCCCGTGCCATAACGTTTCAATGATGTTGTACTTCCTTTGCACCTGTGGTTACGGGACAGCTTGGTCGATGAGATGATTTTAAAGATCTTAATGTTTGAAATTTTTTGGTAGCTGACTGTTGAAAATTAGCTTTCTAATCTTCTGTTTGTTTATGCGGTCATCTAATTGAAACTCCTTGAAGAATTATGACTACATATGGATGATGTTTGGATGGATTTATTCTTTAATCTCTAGCATGTTGTCTTGAAATGGATGTTGTCTTTCCAGCATGATGTGTTAATCTGGATGCTGTTTGGAAATGATATGCATTGTGCTCTGGTTGATGATCAGTTTAATGAGGCTGGTGAAGTCTTGGATTGGAGTCAAGGCCAGAATGGATGATCTTGATTGAAGGCTCTACCTTTTTCCGGAGATCTATTACTGGATGGATGCAACATTTTTCTTTGGTATATTTGAGTTTCTTTATCATGTACCCTCAATTACTCCCTGCTGGTGTAAGTTCTTTACACCTCGATTTTGTAATGCAATTTTTTTTGATTTTAATAAATTTCTCTAGGGGGCATGAATTGGGAAACCAGTTCATGTCACCACTTTTCTAAAAAAAAAATCAATAACCTAAAGATAATATTATAGGAATGAGAGATAATAAAATAGTTTCATATAAACATTCACATGAGAATTAAATTTAACCATGGATATTCTACTAGTCGAATAATCACATGGGATAAATGCCCACTAGGCCTTTAGGCTATGTAATGGGTCTCCCTCTACCTAGTTAAAAGTGGTATTTGCATTGATTTAATAATAAATGAGGCTTCAGCCCCAAACATTAAATAAAACATGGAATAAAAATAACTAATCTCATAATTAGGGAATGCATAATGCCAAAAATCATAAAGATATTGTAAATACTTTGACCAAGACACCATATATAAATGAGTAAGACATCAGTCAATGCACAAACAAGTTTGCCTCAGGAGACCTAACGATGCATCGCGGGGATATAGTGACCCCCAAACATCAAATACTAAGTAAACGGAATTTATCATATAAAAATGGTGAAATATAAACCACAAAATAATTCATATTCAAAATTAAAATGTGAACTGTGAACACTTCAACCGTAAACAATGAATAGTATAAAAATAGCACTTTTACAGTCAAACTGATCATAAAAACTTCAAAAAATATGGTAGATATTATAATAATAGACCAACCTAAATCAAGCATAATATCCAATAAATTATTTTTACATAGATCAAAATAAACTAATAAAATCTTTAAAAAATTCATGATATAAAATCCCCTTTTACAATGATATCATTTATTTAAAAGGCCACACATTTTTAAAAGAATTTTTTTCATTTAAAATAATCTTATAAAATCATAAATTAAGTTTCAATACATTAAGTTTTCATGATGGTGGAAAAATTTGCTCTTTCTGTATAAGTTAAAAAAACATTCTTTCAATATTATTATCGAAAACTTCATAAAGTTCCTCATTTGGAAAACTAAAAAAAAGATTCCATTCAAACCATTTTATAAAATATTGAATATGGGTAAAGAGACATTAAACCTTTTTAGGATAATACTAAAGATAATTTTATTTTTATAAGAAACATGGACATGGATGATAAATATTCTCTATAGATACTTATTTATAAATAACCCCAAATAATAATGAGATTCTGAAGTTAACTCCTCCCACTTTATAATCAGTAGAATCACATTCCCCATAAAAGGAAGAAAATATATGAATATGAAAATACCATAATCTTAACAATAATACTCCCAAAATAAATTCATGATTAGTATATACACCACACAAAATAAACAAGTAGTGTATAAGGTATGTGTCCCATAGAAATAAAAGTGAGACAAAAACCCCATACTGTGTATTTTACTTTAGTTGAATGTGATTTAACATCATGTATAATGGTTAAAAACATATTATAACTTATAAAATAATTATAATAATAATTATAATATCATATATTATCCCATTATAATATTTTATCACTTTTTTATTAATAATATTTATTCATTTTACTGTTTTAGGTGTTAATTTCCATGTTTTCACATGATTATTTTGTCTTGAAAGTCATGGTTATCTTGAGTAGGATATATATAAAACATATATAGAATAATATTAATGTCATAAATATCATATTTAATCATTAAAAACATTTTTATAATCATTCTTGAATTGTTATCATGTAAAATGAATCACATCACGTAGTGGAGACGATAGACCATACGTACGCATGAGCGACGATATCATTCCCTTAATGGTGAAAGAATAAGGAAGTGGATTCTATATTAATTTTTAAATAACAAATATCATGTCATAATTATCATATATATTCATTATTTACATTGTTATACCCATATAATTAATGTAGTGATGAAAAATATTACACTAGGGTGTGGAGATGACATGTCATGCATACAAACACGTGGTGATTTTGTTTTTTTACAAGATGGATAAAAGGTGGAATATGGTTGTACCATAGTCAAAATAAAGTCTCAACATATATATGATACTATAGTTATTAATTTCTGATGAAAAAAATACATAAAAAGTAAGTAGAAGAAGAAATGAAGTTGGACGAGTTAGAAAAAATGATTACCTATGTTCAGTAGAATTCCTTTAAATCTATTCTTAAGCAATCTAAGTTTGGTATTTTTGGGAGACCATAACCTATAGAACTTTTATAAGGATTTTGGTAGGATATATGGGTTGGAATTAGTTAGTATAGAAGGCTCAAAGTGGTGCGAAGAAGAAAGGGAGGAGGGTCCCATTTATAATTGAAGTGAGGGGAAACTTTGGGAACTCTCAAAATATTAAATTAATATCAATAAAATTTCAACTAAAAACGGTTCCAAAATGACTTATTTATAATATAAGATTATCATGGGTATAAATAAATTCATCCAATGAAAATTATACAAGTTTTTTTAATCCTTAACTTTTTTAACTCTTATTTAACTCTTTAAACTCTTATCGCGATATCATGTAAGTTACAATTTGAGTATTAATATAATTATTATAAAATGAAAAAATAAAAATAAACGAGTCATTAGTGAAAAATTTATCTTCATACTAATCATTTTGATGAATTTTATTTTTTAGGAATTTTATATCATTTAATAAATTATTATTTATTTTAAAATATCATTAGTGTTAATTTTGAAACTATTCATAACTTGACTTATTAAAAATATCATAACAATATGATATTTTCAAACCATCTATTTTAAATCATCAATAATATGTAAAATTAAAATATAATTTTTTATGACATTATTTTGGAAAAATATATTTATTTTAATATTTTTAATATCATTTATTTGATTCTTCAATTAATTAAACAATTACTACATTATCATTATGCCGCAATTTAAGGTAATTATTTTATCACTAAAAATTATAAATAAATTACCATGATGTTCATAAACATTTTATATTTATAAATACTATTTATATTAAAATATATACCTTATATAACCCAATAATAAAAATATTTCTCTTATTAAAAAGAAATGTGTGATAAAATTTACTTTCCTTTAAATATAATACTAATAAGGTTATATTCTCATCAAAAAGGCCATAAATGGTCTCATAAATTATACTTTAATTATTATAAATGAAAATCCTCATCCAATAAAATTAGGACCAGTGTTAGTGTGATTTTATTATATTTTTAAAATTATTTTTACTCTTAATTACCCGATCTACCCCTAACCGTTGCAATGAAACATATTACTTAAGTTACTATTAATAATTTTAAAAAATAAAGGGAAAATATTTAATAACTTTTTACCTTATGATTTCAAATTTGTATTATATTTTTTAAAATTCCAAACAAATAAATTTCATAAATTAATTAAATATTAATCCTGTTGACGGAACGGGAAAACAAATTTTTAAATTAAAAATGTTCAAAAGAATGAAATGTTTTTTTATCCAAATTCAATGTGAAATTGATTCCGATGACTTAAATTGGATTAAATTATAAAAAATGATCAAATTATACTTTAAAACCAATTTAAAATATAATTTATCACTCTAAATTATTTAGATGAAAAGGCTATTTTAAATTAAAATGCAATATTTTTTCATTATTCATAAAAACATGAAACTTATTAGAGAAATAGAAAAAATTAAAACAAAGTAAATTTTATATTTCAAATTAAAATAAAAAGTTTATTTTTTCAAATAGAATATTTAAAATTGTCAAAAATTGGATTTAAAATAGGTTCATCATTAAAAGGCAGTAAAAATACCTTTTTAAAAAAATATAACCTTTTGTGCTTAAAATTGGTTTTATTATTATCTTAAGACTATAAAACTTAATGTATGAACTTTAAAATATTTTTTTGAGTACATAAAATATATATTTCCTTATGATCTTTACTAATAGTGATTAATTTAATTTATTATATTAAAATTACATTTTAGGCATAAAATAGTTTTTTTAAGTAAAACACATTATTTATATGAAATTAGTTTTTTATTTTAATTTAAAATTTATTTGTACTCAATGAATTCATTTTATAATCATGTGTAAACTATATTTTCATAATTTAGTTAATCCTTTTTACAACTTCAAACTTAACGACTAGTGTTAAAATAATAATATTTAATAGTATATCACAGATTATTTAATCCTAGTGTGGTGTTTAATGTAAGCAATTGAAGAGATTAAATTTAAAAGGATACATAAAAAAAATATTGGGGTGTTACATTATCACATCCTATAATATATTAAATACTTTTATTTTTTCAATTTGGGTTCGGTAACTATGTTTTGACTCTTTAAAATACATTTATTGAAATCCCACATCGGAATAACGGTTGATAAAACATCCACTTTAAATGAAATAAAGGGAAGTACAAAGGTCACTTGAGATAAAACCTAATAGGGATCCATGTAAGAAAAAATGAACATGGAATAGAAAACTAAATATCATGTTATGATGGAAAGTGATAGAGAACATGGTCAAGATAAAGTTAACAATCACAAATTCATAAATCTATGATGGGTTAAAAGGACATTTATATTTTGTATGAAAACTAAATAGATATCATTTTTGTTTCAAGATCCTTTTACTATGGTTAAGGAATTCATTTACTTCCTAGAATAAGAACATAGGGAAACATACTTACTTTACAAGTAGAGTTTCATCCTTTAATAAATTTCCACCATAAACTCATCTTTTTCTCCAAATGATGGGTATTTAAGATGATTTTTTCATGCCTAAAGAACTCTAATCAACTTCTTCGGATCACAATATCCAAAAAAGTATAACTATCTATTCCTAAATTATTTATTCATTAACCAAAATAAAAATGTTTATGTTAAGATAAGATAATTCAACAAAAATAAGAAACCCTTATATGATGAAAAAATATTAATCTCAAAAATTCAAAAGCAATACTCAAAGTTCAACATATATCATTCAAAAAATAACTATTTTTCCACAAAATATTCTAGACTAATATTAAGACCCAAAAATCAGAAAGATTTTATCATATAATCTTTCAAATAACATCAACCACTCTTAATGACTGATATCAAAAATTCAATTTCCCCTATCACATAATAACCATGATATGCTAACCATTTCCATAAATATCCAAAATCACCATAAGTCCACAATAAAATCATATTTGACTCCAAAATACAATTAACCCTTTATTAATCAGAATATTCCATTTAATTTAATATTATAGTGAATGTCTTCCCAAATAACATTGATCACTTAGTAACCATATCATTTTACAATTCCAAGGTTATTTATTTGATAAAAACATCCTTAAAATATAGATAACCTTTATACATTTGATATTTTAACTAAAAAAAGTCATGCTAACCAGGGATTCATATAGTCTAGTGGTAGGCGTTGTACCCTTGTCGCCCTTCAGTTATGTGTTCAAAACACATGGCCTTTCCGAATGCGATGGGTTTTCACCCAAACTACGAGTTTTCCTTTTTCTAAAACTATATTAACATAACTTACAAAATAAATATGCCAACATACTTGAAATATGGTAAATCAATAAATAGCCTTTTAACTAAGATTTTAAATACAAACCTAAAACATAAATACATCATCCATTTATTTCAACAAAGTTCATTCCTTAGTCTAGAGTTTATCCTATAGAAGAGGGCATTAAATTGGGTAATTCCTAGTTTCCCCACATTTAATGTAATGAACTAAAAATGGATTCTTAGTATGATTTTCATTTCCTTCAATCATACTCATTATTTTTCCTCAGAAATTCTTTTCTTTACGTCATTCTTTCTCATACATAAAGCATTTCTATATTCTTTTGAGACAATTTCCTAGGTTTCTCCATCCAAATTTTATACATGATGCAAATTGTACCTTCTTTTCTTTATGATATCCACAACTGGAGCTCTTATAAAGATCCATCCTTCTATTCTTTGGTGAGTTTGGGAGTTGGTTAAGGTATATGTTGTTAATCATATTTTGAGAAAAATTATTAGGCATGAACTTGATATCTTTCACTCATATCAGCATTCCATTTGATTTCTCATCACCACCACCTTATCCATAATGTTCAATATTAACATATATCCTTTTACTTCCATCCATTAAGTAAAACTATAAATCATAGTGTGAGTAACAATAGTCATAGTGAGGAAAATGAAAAACAATTTATATATTATCATGACACCTTATTTTCAATCTAAAACACCTTAGGTTTAACCTAGTTTATTAATTTTCATAATATATTTTAATCCTTAAAAATGTTTTGTAAATAAATTTAGAATTATCCTATGAATATCCTCTAGGAGTTTCAAACCAGGTGCTCGATAAATCCATTTATCATGAACCAAGTTACACTGAGTTATGATCGAAACAATTTTTTAGAGTTGTTACCCCTAGGTACATCTGTTCTAGAACCACATCCACTTGTATTATCTAGACAAAGATGTATTACTAGGAAAACCCACATAATCTATACCTTGAAAAAGTTCTAGGATGTTCTTATATACTTATCCTCAAAGTCTATCTTAGTGCTATGTTCCCTAATCTATGTTTTCTAAATAGAGTTTCCAAGGTTCCTACTAAACTTACTCTAACACCAATTGAAATGAACCTGACCTCAGTATCTCAGAGTTGGTGCCCTAATTTATTACATCGGTATAAGATACAAGGAAACACATCATAAAGGACCACATAGTTTTTTAGTCTTCATAAACTAGATACATATTTTAAATTCACATTATATTTTAAAACATAAAAAAATAATTTCATTTAGTCTTCCTTTATTTTTCCTTTGTGTAATCCTACATATTGGCCACAATATAATTCTTTGAATATTGGGGAAAAGAAACATATTAAAGGGTTGATCTCAGATGCTCAATAAGGGTATATATACAGTGTAAAATATCATAAATAAGAAAAAACTATTATGGAAAGGTGATTAACTGAAAGACATACCATTTAATATATAACCTAAAGATAATATAGAAGGAATGAAATATGATCTAATAATTTCATATAAATATTTACAAGATAATGAAAATTAACCATGTATATTCAAATAGTTTAATAATCACATGTAATAAAAATAACTAATCTCAAAATGAAGTAATTCATAATACTTAACATCATAAAGATATCATCAATGCTTTGACCCAGACACCATACATAAATGGGTAAGACATCAGTCAATACCCAAACTTGTTTTCCTCAAGAGACCTACTGACGCATCAAGGGGATATAGAGGGCCTCACACACCACTTTCTAAGTCTAATACATTCATAATATAAAAAGGTTTAAAAATAAATAATATAAAGATTCGTATTGAAAAATAAGAATGTGAAATGTGAATACTTCAACCATAAACCATGAATGGTATCAAAATAGCACATCCATATTCAAACTGATCATAAACCCTTCAAAGAAATTAGGTATATTCTATCATAAGGTACCAACCTCAATCAAGCATAATATCCAACAATTAATGTTGATATAGATGAAAATAATGTAATAAAATCATTAACAATTTCTTGATAGAAATTCCCCCTTTATATTGAAATCATTTATTTAAAAGGAAGCACATTTTTAAAAGAAAAAATTTTCATTGAAAATAATGTTGTCAAATTATAAAGGAAATTAGATGACATTATGGTTTCATGATGTAAAAATAAGCTCATTCCATATAAGTTAAAAAATCATTCCTTCAGTATTTTTGTTGAAAATTTCATAAAGTACCTTATTCAGAAAATGAAAAAAAGGTTCCTTTCAAACCATTTTATAAAAATTAGAAAATTGGTAAAGATACTTTAAAATTTTTTAGGGTAATAGAAAATATAATTTGATTATTTTTTAAGAAACATTGACATGGATGGTAAATTTTACCCAGTAGATACTTACATATAAACAACCCCGAATAATAATGAGATTTTGATGTTTACCCTTCCCACTTTATAATTAGTAGAATCTCATGCACCATGAATGGATGAAAAATATATGGATATGAAAAAACCATAATATTTTGAAAAATAATCATAAAATACATTCATGGGTACTATATAATCCACACAAAATAATCAATCAGTGTATAAGGTATGTTTCCCCCAGAAAAAAAAGTGAGACAAAAATTCCTTACCTTGTATTTTTATTTAGTTTAATGTGATTTAACATAATGTATAATGGTTTAAAACATATTATTTAATTATTCCAAAATCATAATAATATTTATAATATCATATATGATCCACTTATAATATTTTATCACTCATTTATTAATAATACACTAGTGTAAAAACACAATTTAACATAGTTTTTTTCTTCAATTTAGATGTCTATTTTTAACCGACGTCTATAAAGGTATCATAAAAAATATGGTTTTCTACGTCAGTTTCATAAAAAATGATGAAAAAAATAATAGTATTTGTAGTTTTTTTGGTTTTTGGCATCAGTTTCCTATAAAAATAAATGCTGAAAACCTTGTTATTTTATTTTAATGATTCAGTGTAATTTTTTATAAAAACCGATGATGAATGTTAATTTTTTTAAAAATATTTGAATATTACATCCCCATAATAACCAGAATCCCCATAATAGAAAAATAGTATACAACAATCAAACATCATATATTATCATTGACTAAAAATCCTTAGAAACCTAAATAATTTTATCTAGTTAATCCAAAAATTATCTACACAATTGTATTATAGAGTAAAATTAAAAATACATACACGAAATTTATAACATGATCATTTTTTGTTATTGTTGAAGAATAAGTTTGATATCACTATGTTAAAACACCTATTATAATAAAAGAATTAGTTTTTAAACATATTTTATTAGGAAAATGTAATAGTAATCAGAAACATAAGAATATATGCACCTTAAATCATAATCATATTAAACAAGTAGTTCACAAACAAATATTAAAGATGGTTATGTTCTTCTTGTGTGTATGGATTGACATTATTGAACATATACAATGATGTTGAATGATATAAGATTAAAAAATAGAATAATTTTTAAAAAAATTAAAATAATTAATATGACTAACCTCATCATAATCAGTCATTACCCCAGTTGTGATTATCTTAGAAATGAATCGTAGAATATAATAACCACATTCGACATATCCTTGTTGATGATGACACTGCAATTAGTAAATAGTAACTTGATAATAAAAACCAATACACACACACACACACACATAGACACACACATAGACACACACACACACACACACACACACACACACATATATATATATATATATATATCCAAAAATCAATATAATATTTAATATAAGAAATAATCACATTTTCTTTCATATAGTTGGTTGTATTTAGATTTTTTATTGACAAGTGATCTTTGTTAAATTCTTTCAATGAACATAATATTTCATATATATTAACTAATAATATGTGTATAAACCATGAGAAATAAAAATAATGAGCATATAAAAAACAAAAAATAACTTATTTTTATAAATGGACACCACCTAATTACGAGAAAAATCAATATAATGTCTTTTCACTTGGGCAGAATATGCCTAACATCCAATGCCCCATACAATACAAAAAGTTATAATTTAATGACAATATAACGAAAATTAATTAATAATTATGTTTCTGCTCTTACCCATCAAGAAATGGCATAAACCAACACCCAATATCCATCATTGATAACCTCTCACATATATTTGCAACTCTATTTTTAGTTGACACATATTAAAAATCTGGTGAAATATATTTTGGATCTATGGATCTATAAATGCTTATGTTGTTATTTTGAACAAGTATCGTGTGTAGATACATAATTAGAAAATTAATATAGTTAGTCAATTTGAAACATCTTTAATTAAATAATAAATACTGAAAGGTCTATTTTTATTCATGGAAAATAAATGCAACACATTCACATTGATCTCTTTAAAATCAATTAGATCCATGATATCTTTGCCTAATATTTTCAATGGATAGTCTCTTCTATATATATTTAAGGAAATATGAAACTCATCGATATTAGCCAAGGAAGAAGAAACTTGATATTATCTTTCAATCCCATTAGAAATATCTTATGTATCTACAGTTGTTTATTTCAGAAGATTTTGTTTCATTTTTTCAATTTCTTATGATTTTAGATAATACTATATATGTTAAATGTCAGAAAAAATTATAAGAAATTCTCAATTATATTTAATTAATATTTAAAAAAAATTCATACCTCACATGAAATATGACGAAGAAGGATAGATGTCCAAAGTAAAAAAATTACCCATAAAATCTGCAACTTTGGTAATCTGCATAGTAGGGAATGGTAGTAGAGCAGTAGGATCAATAATATCATGTATCAATACTCTAACATGACCCATTTGAATAGGTTGGTGCTGTACAGAATCCCTAAAAATGCACAAATCCAAATGATATAATATGTACATTAGGATCTTCTGCATACAACTCACAATATATGGTTGGTTCTGAGCGAGGAGGTGGAGGATCTGAGTAGGCAGGATGGAAAGGCTAGGTGGGCTAGGAAGTCTAGACAGGCTGGGATGGCAATTCAAACTGTTATAATATCATCATTTATTCTAACATATCATGTTGTATAGCTGCTTGAATTTGATCGCCCATGGACTATTTCATATATTTCAGTTGATATTTTAAGGATTCTATTTATGGGTCTCTTGATTGATTACTTTTATGACCAAAACTTTTTGAATACTAACACCTACCTCATATCATCTTATGTAATCGAGTTGTTTTGGATTTCCTAATGTAGTGGCTAGGATGCCCATCATACCCTCATGGATAGAAGTTCTTTGTGTTGATTGATCCTAAAGCTCATCCTAAAATGAAAAATGAAAATTATATATTACCATTATTAATTTATAAATTACAAAAATTAATGATAAATAATAATTGTTTACTTATTATTCTTTCAGCTACTTCCTTAGCCTTCTCTGTAAGATACTTTTCATTTTTTCTTCTTCTCACTCTTTTCTATTTCTCATAGATGATGGTTGGAGATGGAGGACCAAATTGGACCCCATAAGAACCACTAGTGGAGTGAGATCTTAGTGCTTCAAACTTTTCCTCAATCATTTTTTTCTCTAATAATTGATACACTCCACATGATAAAGTATGAGGGTAAACCTTCTATAACTAGAAATATTGATTGGATATCCTAGAGGAATGTTATATAAAAAGTATACTAATAAGTATTTAGTTACATATATATGAAATTTTACAATACAACATAATATAATTATCATACCAAAAATGTTTCATCATGTTGGGTGGAAAAAAATTTCTTCCACATATCTTCATCTGAAAATGGATACTTAAGAAATGGCCTTTCATTTTTTCCCTTTGCAAACACATATTTTTTTTTGTCAACTTCATTTCAAAATCCCTCTATCAAACCACTACTAAAGTAAAACATTTTTCTTAACTACTTTTGTTTCTTCAAAATTGAATTTCATCTATATTTTCGTAACAAAAATATTAGTCATTTAAAATATATGATATTCAAAAAAACGAGATAAAATATATCAGTTGAGATATTTTACCTTCATGTCCTGCAAAAGCTGATCTATGACCATATTGTTGACAAACATCCAATCAAGATATAAAATATTTACCCTGCAAAAACTCTACATTCTGATATAGATGATAAATTGAATTGAATTTCATCCAGTTTCATTATTATTATCATCAAAATGAATATGTAATCACTCCCCTCCAAGAGAAAGTGATAGTTTCAGCAAATGTGTAATTTTAAGTTTACCAACTCAAGAATTTGATTTCTGAATAGTAATTATCGAATACTCCCCTGCTGAAGTCTCATCAGTAGGCCTGCAAACATTTTTTTTTGTAAATTAAAAGTTTTATTTAATTGTATATTATATTACTGGATATTTAATAATATGAGAAAATAAAAATGACATGGTAGATGTTCCTCTTTCTCTGCATCTATATATATCATTTTAATGGAAAAATGTAATTCTTATGTACCTAAATATTATTAGACAAGTCAATAATTCGAAAATTGGAAAACATAAACATGTAAATTTAGAAAAATAAATATAAAGTAAATAATTACCAGATTAAGTAGGAGAGTAATTTAATGTTTTCCCGTATCCCTTCTGCATGATCATTTTTAATTTTATGAACTATGTCAACCTTATAGTCATTATTATTTGAAAATTTTGTAATAGAAAAAAAATACTTATATAATGCAAAAACATCATCATCATCCTCATCATTCAAATGGATTATTTTCCCTTGAGTAAATGATGGACCTGTGGACTTTTGATGGATCGATGACAAAAGGTATTTTCTTTTCATGTGTGTCCATGATAAATGGTTCCTCATTAAAACTAAATCTTTTTAAATCAACCAGTTTAAACCCATATTTATCATTTTAACACTACAATTACTTGAAACCCAATTACAGTAAAATATGGTGACTAGAAATTTAATATAATCAATTCCAAATATGTCTTCAAGAACTCCAAGATATGTAATTGATGTAAAAATTGGGATTTTATCTTTGCACTCAAAAAATTCAATGCTTCAGTGATGACCATCACACCACTAGTTTGAATGTTACTCTTGTCATATAACTTCTTTTTGTAAAATTTTTACCCATTAATATCAAAACTCGATCATGTGATCACATTAAGAGATTCCCCTCTTCCAACCATTTCAATGTCTCTTATGTAGATATATATGGGATGCCTTTCTATTTAATCCATGAAACAAATGTCTTTTTATGCTCAATTATCATCCACTTTTCATTTATTTTTGGATATAGTAACTTTAATTTTGTTATATATGACTATATATATGATTTAACCTCATCTGTGTTGTTAGAAATGTATAAATGTTCATGCATCACTTAATCACATGGAATGATATTTACCTTTAAGCCTCTAATCCCTCTTCCATCACTATCAACTATCACATGTTGATATATAGGAATACCAATATTATCCACTTCATACAAATACTCAGTAAAGAACTCAATCAAATCTTTTAATACATATTTTTGAACAACAGAGGCCTATGATAAATAATGATTTTTAACATATCCCTTAAAAATTTTCATATATCTTTTAGAAGGATACATCCGTTGCAAATAAATAGGCCCACATATATTATCTCATGCACTAAATGAATCACCAGATGAACTATTATATCAAAAAAGTAGGTGGGAAATACAATTCTAGTTGACAAAGAATAAGAGATACTTTATTCTCCAACACATCTAATAAATTTTTATCAATAACTTTGTGAAAAATTTATTTGAAAAAATTACATAACCTGATGATAGTATTTATGATAGCTATCAACAATAGACCACACAGTGAGACTAGTAGATTTTGTTGCTTCAATACATGAAAATCATGAGATTTCATACCTATTAATTTAAAATCCTTCAACGACACAAAATTATTCACATTTGAAGAATAACCACTGGGTACTTTAATACCCTGAAGACACTGAAAAAAAATTCGTCTTATCAATCTTGTTTAATGTGTGATAAAACAGAGGTAAACATGTTCTGTTTCCTTTAATAGTGGGAGATAACTACAAACATATTCCCATTGATATCAAGACAAATATAGAATGTAATCTATATTTATTATTTCCTTTTATGTACAACAAAGTTCCAGTCAAAATATCATATATGTTTTTTTCAACATGAATAACATCGATGCTATGTTTTATCCCTAAAAATTTCCAATAAGGTAGTTCAATAAAGATATACCTTTTCTTCCAAATATTTTTTTGAAGACCATAACTTCTTTTCTTTCCAAATGTCAAATCAATATTTTTCACCATATTTTAATATTATTTAGTGTAAAATGGTCGAGGGGGATGGTTGTATTCCTGTAAACCGTTGAATTCTTTTTTAAATCGACAATAAGGATGTTAAATTCATAAAATTCTTTGATGTCCCGTGTACACTGTATTAATTCCATTATGAAATTGATAATATGAAGTCTCTTATTCACAATTTGGACATACTTTATGTCCCTTAACACCATATTCAAATAAGTTTCCACAAGCAGGAAAGTGGTTTATAGTGAACATTATCGTAACATGCAAAAGAAAATACTCTTTCTTATGTGCATTGAAAACTTTAACACATATCTCCCATACCAGTTTTAAATCATCAATCAATGGTGAAAGATACACTTCTATATCATTTCTTAGTTTTTTTGTTCTAGAAATCATCAAAATCATCATAACAAATTTTTTCTTTATACATGGATCTAGGTAAAAGTTGTAAACTACTAAAAAAAGGCCATGAACTATGTTGGATACTTAGGCTCTGATATGGATTCATTCCATCAGTACACAATACCATTATGAGATTTCTAACTTCACTTCCAAAATCACGAAATTGTTTATCAAATCTCTTACACTGTGACGAATCATTAGGGTGATGTAAGTTACTATTAGAGATGTACTCATCTAAATGCCATCTTAACCTTTTTACATTAATTGAATTTGAAAATAGTTGCTTCAAATGAGGAATTATTGAAAGATACCAAATTTCTTTAGAAGGAGATGTGATTATGGTACCTAAGAATAAATCATAGTTGAATTATTTGAATTGTATGAAATAATTATTGGAAGATATCATTAGAAAGTACAAAATTGATTTTTCATGAGGATAGATGTTAGTACTTAATAATGAATCTATGTTGAATTTTTTACCATTTTATAGCGTGATGTTCCACATGTAGGACAACTTGATAAATATTTATATTATTTCAAATAAAATACACAATCATTGTGGAAAGCATGTATTTTTTATACCCCAATACCATTGGGAATAATATTTTATTCACCTCATAATTGGAATATGAAAGCTTGTTTCCATCTAGATTTATCTCTTTTAAAAGATCAAGTAAGTTAGAGAAACTTTTTATCACTCCACTCATTTCTCTCCTTCAAGTTAACTAATCTCAAAACTGCTGATAATACTATATATTTTCTGCAACCTGGGAAAAATAGTTTCTCATAATATTTATATAATAATTTAATAGTTGCTATTTTTTTGATGGTTTTACCACCAAAATCATGAATTAATTCCTCAATATGATCCTCTGCCTCATTATGAATATTTTCATCAACATTGGATGTTGAATTTTTATTTCTTTCACCATGCCAAATCCAACTTGTATAATTAAAGATAAAACCATAACAAATGAGATGATCCTTGATTTCTCGGTAGTTTACCTTTCTCATATTTAAATACTACACATATGGAAAAAATTAAATCCATGTTTTGAAGATTTCGTTTAGAAAATTAAAAAAAGTCATCAACTCCTTTTTCATATTCACTAGTATTTTTTATGAACTTATCCCATTATGATCCATTCAATACATGATATCTCAATATAATTGGTTAATATATTAAAACATATAAACATTTAAAAATATAATTATAAATAGATAAATTTTAAACATAAACAAATTAAATAAAAATGATTGGTGATCAAATTTTACAACTTAACTTTTTAAACAAAAAATGATGCTTTTAATCCCAAAAAACAATTATACATATTGATAAAATCATATTATATACATGATTTATCTTAATATATAACAAAAAAAATTACAAGGATTATATTCAAAAAAAATTTATAATTTAACTTCACAAATAAAACAATACATTACAGACTTATACATAAACTACAAAATATTTATAACAAAAAATAACTAACAAAAAATTATTGTAACTATTAAACATAAAAAAATTACATAAAAAAATTATGAAAAAAAGAACTTGAATTTAAAAAAATTATAAAAATAAATATACAAAAATTTATTGAAACATTTATAAAAATATAACTTACACAATCATCATAACAAACAAGTATATCTTAGATGAAATTTTACATAAAAACATATAATAACTTATAAAATATTATCATAAAAAACTATTATATATAAATTATTTGGAATAAAAAACATACAAATTTCAGAGTTGAATAATGAAAAATGTATCATGAATTCCAAGAAACTTAATAAAAGTTTGTGATAATAGATCGAACCCTGCAAGATTCAAGAAAAATGAGTGAAAAAATGAATTAAAATAAAAAACCAAAAAAAACCTTAAATGGTAGTAGCGGATTGGCCGTAAGAGCTCGATGATTGAGAAATATGTATAAAGGATGGAAGATTTAATAGAAGGAACAACAAAATATGGTCAAAAAATAACTTTAGTAGTTAATCGATAGCCATTGAGGGTGGTCTATGGTTATCAAAGGCATTCAGATCCATCATCAGTTAACATAGAGGGTTTTGAGGTGTGGTTGTGGGTTATTGAGGGTCATCAAAGGTGTTTGGATCCATCGTTGGTTGATAGATAGGGTTTTAGAAAAAGAAAATTAGGGATTCAAGACCCAGATATAATTTTTAAAAGATCTATGGAGTCAGTTTTCTCTAAAACCAATGTGGTAAATGTAAAAAAAAATTAGCATCTATTTCCTCCAAAACCAACCCAAAAAATAATTATGTTTATATTTTTGGGGTCAGTTTTGAATGAAATTGATGCCAAATATTTTTTTCTTATCTTTGGTGTGAGTTTTCTTGAAAACTGGCACCAAAAGTTGTTTCGAACCAGTTTTGGTATTAATTTTCAAGAAAAATGATGCCAAAAATCAAATATATTTGTTTTTTAAATCATGTTTTTTTAAACTGATGTTGAAATAATGATGTTAAAGCCTATATTTATACTAGTTATAATTATTGATTTTACTGTTTTAGGTGTTAATTTCGAAGTATTTTGTCATGATTGTTTTGTTTTGAAAGTCTTGGTTCTCTTGAGTAGGATATATATATAACATCTAAAGAATAATATTAATTTAGTAAATATCATATTTAATCATTAAATACATTTTTATAATAATTCTTTAATTATTAACATGGAAAATGAATCACATCGTGTTGTGGAGACGGTATATTGTATGTACGCAAAAGCGACGATACTATTCCCTTAACGGTGAAAGAGAAAGAAATTTTATGGTATATTAATTTTTAAATAATAAATATAATATAATAATTATCATATATATCCATTATTTACATCATTATACTCATCCATTTAAAGTGGCTATGGAAAAAAATTACACCACAGCGTTGATACGGTAAGCCGTGCGTACGTACACCTAGTGATTTTGCTTTTTTTTGTAGGATGGATAAAATGTTTAATATTCTTATACCATAATAATAATAAAATATCAACATATATATTATAATATATTAATTATTTTATAATTGAAAAAACACATAAATATTAAGTAGAAGAATAAATGAACTTGGATGAGTTAGTAAAAATGATTACCTATTTTTCTGCAGACTTCCTTTAGATATCTTTTTAAGGGATCTAGGGATTGTATTTTTGGGAAATCATAACCTATATAACTGTTATAATGATTTTGTTAGGAGAAATGGTCATATATTAGTCCAGATATAAGGCTCAAAGTGTTTTGAATAAGTGAGGGAGGGGGTTCCCTTTTATAATTGAGGTGATGGGAACCTTTGGAAGCTCTCAAAATAATAAATTAATATAAATTAATTTTAAATTAAAAATGGATAAAAATGATTAATTTATAATATAAGATTATTATGGGTCAACATAAATTCATCCAATGAAATTTAGATAGGTTATTATCTTTTTTTAATCCCTATCTTTTTATAAAACTGTATTTCAACCTTTTAACTGTTACCATGATATCATATATGTTACACTTTTAGAGTTAATATAATGACTATAAAATTATAAAATACAAATAAATGAGTCATTGGTGAAATACGTATCTTCATCCCAATCATTTGGATGAATTTTATATTTTTAATAATTTTATATCATTTAATAAAATATTATTTATTTTAAAATATCATTAATATGAATTTTAAAACTATTCAGTACTTGACTTTTTAAAAATATCATAAAAATATGATATTTTAAAACCAAATATTTTAAATCATCAATAATATTTAAATTTAATATATACATTTTTATGACATTAATATTATAAAATTATATTAATTTTTTGTATTTTTAATATCATTTATTTGACTCTTTAATTGATTAAAAAATTACTGCATCATATTGTGTCACAATTTAAGGTAATTATTTTATCACTAAAAATTATAAAAATATTAACATGAAATATATATTTTTTACCTTTAAAAATACTATTTATATTCAAATATATACCTTATATAACCCCATAGTACAAATATTTCTCTTGCTAAAAACAAAAGTTTGAGAAAATTGACATTCCTTTGAATATAATACTAATAAGGTTTTATTCTCATCCAAAAGTCCATATATGGTTTAATAACTAATATTTTAATGATTATAGATGAAAAATACTCATATAATAAAATTATTACAAGTATTAGGGTGATTTTAAAATATTTATAATATTATTTGTACCCTTAATTACCTGATTTTCCCTTAGCTACAGTAATAAAAAAATATCACTAAAGTTACTACTAATAGTGTGAAAAAATAAAGGGGATAAATTTAATAAATATGGACTCTGTAACTTCAAATATGGAAATAATTTTTCAAAATTTAAGACACAAAAATTGAATAAATTAATAAAAAATTAATCCCATCGACGGAATGAGAAAACACATTTTTAAAGTAAAAGCATTCAAAAGAATGAAATGTTTTTATATCCAAATTCAATTTGAAATTTATTCAAATGAACTAAATTGGATTATATGATAAATTTTTTATCTAATTCTTCTTTTAAACCAATTAAAAATATAATTTATCACTATAAATATTTATATGAAAAAACTATTTTCAATTAAAATGCAATATTTTTTTCACTATTCATCAAAACATAAAAATTATCAGAAAGATACCAAAAATTTAACCAAAGTAAAAATTTATATTAATATTTAAAATATAAATTTATTTTTTAAAATATAATATTTAAAATTATAAAAAGTTGGATGTAAAATAGGCTCAACATTAAAAGGTGGTAAAACTACATTTTTTTTAAAAATATAACATTTTATTCTTCAAATTGTTTTTATTCTTATCTTAAGCCTATAAAACTTTTTGGATGAATTTAAAATTTTTTTTTGAATATATGATATATATATTTAAGTAATATCTTTCAGTAATAGTGATTAATTTAACTTATTATTATAAAATTCCCTTTTAGGCATAAAAATAGTCTTTTAAATAAAACACATCATTTATATTCAATTTGTTTCTTTAGTTTTATATTTAATTAATTGGTAATAAATGAATTAATTTTATAAAAATATGTAAAATATATTATTATAATTTTGTTAAATCTATTTCCAAATTCTAACTTAATGGCTAGTGTTAAAATAATAATATTTTATGGTATATCATAGTTCATTTAAGCCCAATGTTGCGTGTAATGTATGCTATCGAAGAGATTAAACTTAAAAAGATACATACTCTAAAATTTTGGGGAATTATATTCTCCCATACTATAATAAATTACATCCTCAAATTTTTTGAATTTGGGTTTGGTTACTAATATTTGACTATTCAAAATACATTTATTGAAATCCCACATCCGAACAAGGGTTGAAAAAACATTCACTTTAAAAGAAAAATAGGGAAGTATGAGGATCACTTGAGATAACACATACTGTGGATCCATGTAGGAAAACATAGACATATAAGGGAAAACTAACTATCAGGTTCTGATGGAGAGTGATAAAAAAATGGTCATGATAAAGTTAACAATCACAAAACCATAAATCTGTGATGGGTGAAAAGGCCATTGATCTCATAGTATGAAAATTAAATGGATAATGTTTTTGTTTAAAAATAATTTTACTATAGTTAATAAATTTATTTAATTAAGGAAACATACTTACTTGACAAGTATAGTTTCATCATTTAATCAATTTACACTACAAAATCATCTTTTTCTCCAAACAATGACTACTTAAGATGATTTTTTCATGCCTAAAGAATTAAAATCAACTTCTACAAATCAAAATATCCACAAAAATATAACTATATATTCCTCCTTTCATTATAAATTAAAAAAAATGTTTAGGTTAAGATAATATAATTCCCTAAAAATAATACACCCTTATATGATGAAAAAACTTTAATATCCAAAATTCAAAAGTAATACTCAAAGATAAACATATGTCATTTTTAAAATAAATATACTTCCTAAAAAATACTCTTGAATAATATTGAGACCCAAAAATCAGAATGATTTTATCATATAATCTTTCAAATATCACCAACCAATCTAAATGTCTTATATAAAAAATTTAATTTCCCCTATCACATAATATCTAAGATATTTTAACAATTTCCTTAAATAACCTAAATCACCATAAGTCCACAATAAAATCACATTTGATTCCAAAATACAATTCAACCTTTATTCTTTAAAATATTCCATTTAATTTAATATTATAGCAGTTTTCTTCAGAAATAACTTTAAAAAAATAATCATCATATCATTTTCCAATCCCAAGGTTATCTATTTAACAAAAAATATCCCTAAAATCAAAATTTTTGGTTCTAGGGGCAGCAGAAGCATGTGATGGGTGGTGCCCAACTTTGATTTTTTCCATAATTGATGATCAATCTAAGATCTATATGATGTTTAATATTTGTGATCAATGGAATTGAATCAAATATAGACAATATTAATCATGATGTAACAAGATAGAGGATATCAACACATATTTTCTAAAATTAATTTAATTAGATTAATAATTACCTCTACAGAATTGTTTCTTTATTAATGAATCTGGTGATAGATCTGCAGTGCGCCGTTATTGCATTGTAGAAACCAAATATAGATTTCCTTTAGCAGTGATCCACATGTGTTCTAGGAATCTCTATATTTCATCAAAGGAATCTTCAAGTACTAGAATGAATGATCCTTGCGCTTGCATAGTCCACCTTAATCACCTCAAAAAACACTTCCAAAGCATTATACATGATCTAGTGGAGGAGGATTTCTCACCATTCAAGGGACAATTCTTGGAGAAGGGAACTCTCTAGGCTTGACAGGATTCTCCAAGACTATTGTGCACAACCGAATATTTTATTGAGAAAATAACATAATTGGGTATTTGTATTTATAGTGTTACAATAAAATAATTGCACAAGTGAACTTATTATTTACTTAATCATAGAAAAACTCAATGTTAAATAATAATAGTAATATTATTATTTTATGACATGCACTGAACTTGAAAATTATAATTAAATATTATTTAATTAAACAATATTAAATATTTATTATTTCTCTCTAGACCATTAAACTTGGTCAACTAGTCCTCCATAATATGTATTGGGCCTTTAATAATGTCTATTTATTTATAAAATAAATATCACTACATCATTTTCCAATAAATAAATAAATATTATATTCATTTAATAAAAAATAAATATTTATTAAATATTCTGCTCACAATATATTCTATTTAATAACTAGTGATGGAATAAATACGATCAGGCATACATGAATAATTATTAAACCATGACTAGGAATAATATTTATTCAACTTATTAAATAATAAATAATATATTATTTAATTGATATTCTAGATACACTTAGTGTGTGACCCTCTTGGACTTTTTCTTAGTGGCATTAGGCGAAGCAGCCTAAAGTCTAAGGTTAATATCAATAAACACATCAAGGTACCTATAGAGAAATAATTTAATGTTGCAACGACATGTCACCTCAGACAAACACTTTCCATGTAATATAATCCCTTTATCATAATATCTCTAATAGAGCAGGTTGCATACCAGTGCCATCATGCTATGTTCTCGATATCTCTTTCTTTGAAATTTTAGAAATAGAACATGCCTATATAACACCGTTACCTTGGATTTACTTAGGATATATCATTCCCATCAAAGGGTATGAGATATTAACTTCCATTAATTAACATAAGGGATAAATCATTTCTCACATTATTCATTAATGCAATATTACTCATGATGCACCCAATATATCCTACTTCACCATGAACATATTTTATTATGTTATCATCAAAACATCTAAGTGAATGACTCATAATACTCCTTAATAATAATCTTAAAGTCTAAGGACCAATACACACATCCAAAAATAGGAACATCCAATGACACATTGAAATGTGTATTTCCTACTTGCGGGTCTCGTTATCATAATATCCATAATGGATATTACTAAGGGTGTACACCATGAGAAGGTTCATCAAAGTCCCATGAGTCTCCTCCCCTGATCACCAGTATCATTTGTGTCCCTCAAATGATATCATCCAACTATAGAACATATATTCAAGAATAGTGTCATATAAATTTCAGGTTCTCATCATCGCGGGGAACTCGTATGACCTTTTCATTCAAAAAATACTCTTAGAACATTATCACATAGTATGTTATGTAGAAGAACAATCATGGTGTGATAAATAGTTTATTAATAGTCAAAACCATGAATAAAAGTTTATCATAAATTAAAAAGAAGTTGGTTCTAAGGCACCAACTCCAACAAACTTCCACTTGTACTAGAGCCAACTTCTTACAACCTTCACTTCAATAGTTCTCACATGATACTCATGATTCTGTTGAGATAATCCTTTAGTCAAGGGGTCAAAAACATTCTCTTTCATGGGTAATTTTCTTACTACGAGTTCAACCCTCTGATATAAATCCCTTAAGAGGTTATACTTATAGATTATATGATTTTTCCATTGTGTGACCATTGCTCTTTTGAAAGATACAATGCTATAGTTTTGTCACAATACAGTGTGATAGAGTCTTTACTGATAGGTACCACATCAAGATCCTGGAATTTTTTTGAATCCAAATGGATTCATTGGCTGCATCATAAGTCTCTATATACTTGTACTCTACTATATAATTAGCGACAAATGTCTTCTTTGAACTCAATCATCTCACATATCCTCCATTGAGACTGAAAACGTATCCTAATTGCAACTTCAGATCATTTTTATTTGTCTGAAAACTAGCATCAGTATAACCTTTGGCGACCATCTTCTCATCTCCTCCATACACCAAGAACATATCCTTAGTTCTTCTTAGATACTTAAAAATTTCCTTAACAATAGCCCAATTATGTTCTACTAGATCTTCTTGATATATTTATACCATGATAAGTGAATAGAAAACATCAATCCTAGTACATATCATGACATACATGATTGATCCTATCGCTAAAGCATATGAGATCTTACTCATTATCTCCTTTTCTTGTTATGTCAGGGGACACATTTTCTTAGAAAGATATAAACCATGTGACACTAGAACCAATCCCCTATAAGATTGTTCCGTACAATTTTTATTTATTATATGGTCAATATATGTAGTTTTACTTAGTCCAAGAAGCCTCTTGGATCTATCACAAATTATCTTGATCCCTAGAATATAGGTTACTTCACCCAAGTCATTCATAGAGAAACACTTGTTTAACCAGTCCTTAACATATTGTAAGATTGGTATGTTATTTCCAATAAGTAATATGGAATCAACATATAATACTAGGATAATGTCTACATTCCCATTAAACCTCTTGTAAACACATCGCTCACATTCATTCTTAATGAAACCAAATTATTTTATGGCTTTATCTAATTGAATGCTCCATGACCTGGATGCTTTCTTCAATCCATAAATGGATCTCTGAAACTAGTAAATAATTTTGGAATCACCTGGATTCACAAAACCATCTGGTTGTGTTATAAAGAAATCTTCCTGAAGCTTCCCATTAAGAGATGAAATTTTCACATCCATCTACCAAATCTCATAGTTGTGGTAACATGCTATAGAAAGTATGATTCCGACGGATTTAAACATGTCAACTTGAGAAACGTTTTCATCATATTTAATTCCTTAATGTTTTTTAAATCTTTTATCCACTATCCTTTCTTTATAGGTACTTACTTTACCTTCTATGTCTAGTTTCCTCTTGAATACCCATTTTCACCCGAAAGGCTTTACATTGTCTGGCACATCGAATAGAACCCAAACTTGGTTCTGATATATGGAATCCATTTAAGAGTTTATAGCTTCTAGGCATCTTGCATCTTCTGATATCTCTACTGACTCCTTATAGGATAGAGGTTCACCATTTTCAACCAATAATTAGTCACCATCCTCAAAGACTAGAAAACTATATCTCTTTTGTTCTCTTACCTCTCTTTCGTTCTTACGAAGTACTTGTGTTTCATGAACTACTTCTTACATGGGGACCTATGGAATAAGTTCCTATACCAACTCTTGTGTACCTTGAGCATCGACATCATTGAAATAAATCTTGTTCCCACTATCCATTTTGAGGATGTGATACCTCTAAAAAAGATGACTTTTCTGGTGACAATCACTTTCTTATATGAGGGGTTTTATAGGTAATATCCAATTTTTTTCTTGGCCTACCCTATAAAGATATATTTTATGCCCCGAGTTGCTAGTTTTTTTCCTGAAAAGGCCTCAATAAATTCATCACAACCCCGTAAACGTGTATGAGATATAATGGGTTTCATTCCACTCCATAACTTAAATATATTTCTAGATTATTATTTATTTAGTACTCAGTTTATTGTATATGCTGCAGTTTGTAATGCATATCTCTAAAAGGATAATAGAAGATCTGCATGACTCATCATCGACCTTACCATGTCTAACAAGGTACAATTCCTTTTTTCACTAACACCATTCTACTATGGGGTATAAGGTGGAGTGAGTTGAGATAGAATCCAAAACTCCCATATAAAGTTGATGAATTCTTGGTTAATATATTCACCAACTTGATCTGATCAAAAGCTTAATTATCTTCTTACCAAGTTTATTCTATACTTCATTCTTGAATTATTTTAATTTCTCAAAGGACTCAGACTTATACCTCATTAAGTAGACATAAACAAATATAATTAAGTCATTAGTAAAAGTTATTAAGTAAGAATATACATATCAAGATTCTACATGAAATTCTCCACAAACATCAGTGTGTATAAATCTTAGAATCTCAATATCCCTTTCACCCTATCCACCAAATGGTGGCTTGGTCATTTTTTCTTATAAACAAGAATGATATATATCAAGTAGTTTTAGATTAGAAGAGTCTAAATAACCATATTGATAGATATTTTTCAAAAAGTTCTTGTTTACATAACTAAGACATTGAATCCAAAACTCGGTGTTATATGAGTTGGGTGAACTTGATTCATTATCAATTTCCAACACTTGGTTTTCATAATTCAAAACATAAATACTATTATTTAAATATTCCACGCCATAAAATATGTTGTCCTTATAAAATAAACAAATTTTATTTCAAAATTTTAAAATAAACCCATCTATATCTAAACATGACACCGAAATTATGCTCCTAATAACTATAGGTACATAATAAAGATCTCTTAAAACCAAAATCATTCTTATTAGAAATGAAAGGTTATAGTCACCAATGGATAAGGAATCCATCCTTGCTTCATTGATAGCTCTCAAATTCACTTATCCTCTATAAATATTTTGAAATGTACTTGGTTCTTGTATTTGGATACAAATGTGAGCACCACAAGTGTATCTAATACCCAATGTGTGGAAATGGAAATATTGAACTTGATAATGAATGCAGATTTAGCTTCCCATTTTATATGGGTGCAGTTCCTCTTCTAATGTCCTTTATTTCCACATAAAAAACATATTACCTCATTTTCCTTACCCTACCTCTGAATCTTCTTCTTCTGGGAATGATGGTGCTTGGGAGATTTATACTATTTATATGCCTTAGATCCATTTTCCTTGTTCTTTATTTTATTTTTCACCATAAGGACCTTAGGTTTATTATGTCTCATGTCCTAATCCACTTGGAAAATCAAGGTCAAAAGTTATGAAAGGCTCTTCTCACTATTTTTCATATTTTAATTGATAATAAAGTTGTAGAAGGTCTTTGGAAGTGATAAAATTATGAGATCTATAGGCAAATCATCTGGAAATTTAATCCCTAAGATGTCTAGGATTTCAATGTAGCCAATAATATTGAATACATGAGGCCCAGCTGGTGCTAACTCTCCAAGCTTAGTTGTGAACAAAACATTGAAGATCTCATACCTCTGTTGTATCGACTTTTCTTGATAGAGACACTGAAGGTAAGAAATAATTCTATAGGCATCCATATCATCATGTTACATTAAAATATCATTGGAAATGGATGATATCATGAAGAACTAAACATCTGTAGCATGATTCAGATGTTTCTTATAGATAGATAGCTCTTCATCACTTGCCTTATTTGCAAGTGCAATTGGTAAAATTTCTTCCAGAACATTCAAATTCCCTTTCATGGTGAAGGATGGCCCATATGCGCGTTTTCCAATCCTGGAAATTGGTGTTGGAGAGAAGGTTTTCCTTCTCATGTATGGATCACAATGATATATTTGATTTCAATTTATTTATATTTATACAAAATAAGATAAGCATAATTTTAGTTCGTTATCTAATAAATTTTAGACAAATAAATAAATACTATATTTATTAGTACCCCACTATTTTATTAAAACAAAATATCCCTCACCATTGGCTTCAGAATATCTAGTTTCTTGGACATTCAAGTGGAAGGGATCCATATTCCCCTTCTCATTACCCCAAATTTGGTTGGCCAAGAAACTTGAATGGTTTTAGGTAGGAATTCCCAATTCTAACAACTTTAACTCACAATTCTTTTATATGATGATTGGACTCCCCAATCCTGAAATCATTAATTTTATTTCCTCAAAATTTTCCTCTCAATTACACTAATTCCTACTTTGGAAGTCAACCCTTGATGTGCACCATGTAAAGTCAACCAAAAACCTCATGTTATAATTCCCTTATAATTTAAAGCACCCCAACTTTGGATAGTCTAGCACTTTGAACTATGGATTGATTCTAACTGAATTAATGGTAGGCTATACCGAATTAATATTTTATTAAGTTATTTTATCATTTTATGCATAATTTATTAATTATTATCTTTATCACATGCTTTTTAATATTAAATGGGATTATTTAAGCGATTAACCATTTCTTAGATAATATTTACACGTAAGACGATTTATTTTAGTTCTATCTTTCATGCTTGTTAATTAATTAATTATGTTATCGCAACAATACATCTATAATGAAATAACCGTGCAACTAAAAAAAATAAAATAAAGGTTATGATCATGAGATGATACTAATCGTTATAATATCTAGTGGTTGATAAACTAACCTTTGACATATGGGAGAAACACCTTGAACCAACTGAGGTTTGTGTTTATAGATTTCCACTTGTCCGCCTTTTTATCTCCTTGTATTGGTTTCACATCAACACTAAATATGAACTGCCTCCACTAGCTTGGGAGTTCCATCTATTACATATTCGTTTTACACACATGCAGGTGAGGGGAAAAGGAACTTACATAAAATAAACCATGGGAATGCATTCCCTACATAATAATGAGAAGAGAAGGCACACATACCAACAATTAAATTTAATAATAAATTAAATGAAACCAATCACATAGAAAAGGTATGGTCCAGCTCATGATCATCCACATGCATGCAATAAAGTACGTCTATAATAAAACTAAAATTCAAATCTTTAATTGTTTTAATTTAAGATAAATCGCACTCAAATAGATTAATTATTATATTTAATTAATCAAACATTTTATCTTAATTATTATCTGAATTTCCTTGATATTCTCATCCATTATAATTTTAAAAAATTAAATGAATTCATTTAAAATTAACTTTTTACATGACTTGCAACTTAGAGGTAACATGGTTAATAACCATCAGATTTTACCCAAGATGTGTTATACTCATATACTATTGTACTCTTGTGAAATATGGCATACACGACTTATCACATACTTTTACAATGTGTACTTTATGGATGATTACACAAATTACATTATTTTTTGGTCATGTGTTATGCTTCAATGTACATTGAGTAACATATTATAATATAACTCATATTTGATATTTAGATTAGAACATTACGTAAATATTAATTAAAAATTTAAATATTTAGGTATATTAAAACCTATCACATGACATGTCCTATATTTAAGACCACACCCAAGTACATGTCTTAAGTTTTACATAGTAAAATAAATAAATTTTAAATATGTGTAACTTGGTATAAGTAAACGGTGTGGAGATCCAATCGTCATGGAGTGTACACCACTCACTATCTATCCGAGACACATGCCTAGTGACTTGGTATGTAGTATGTGCCTCAAAAAATTGGAATACATGACATGGACAATGGGCCACATGCCATGTTGCCTCCGTGTTACATGGTCACTAGTGGGGTAGGACGTGTATTGAATACATGGCCCATTTTTGACCTAGATGGACTAACCACCATGTCCAATAGGCCACACAACATATAGTATGGCTGATCATGTTACAGTCTATCATGGTCGACATGCAGTGTAAGAATTAACTATACTGCATTTCATTAATGTACACTAATTGAATAGTTGCTGAATTAACTCTTGGTGAATTGAAAAAAAATACATGGTGTGTAACTCCAGTTACATGGCATATACTTCTATGTTATCCAAGAAGAATCCATGGAACCTCTAGATGAGTTACTCAATTTTATTTTAATTATAAAATTAAACGTTTCGATTAGATCTACGAGAAACAAATGTGGGAGAAATAGATCTCTCAATTCTGAAAAAAGAAAAATTGAGATTGAATTTAAAAAACTAAATTACCAATATGTAAATCACTTACAATCTTAAATAATTATAAACAATTATGTGCCCACTCTGATACCACTTATAGGTTCTGGGTGCAGTGGGAGCATGTGATTGGTGGTACCCAACATTATTTTTTTTTCATAATCGATGATAAATCTAAGATCTATACGATGTTTAATCATCGTGATCAATGGAATTGAATCAAGTATAAACAAAATTAATCATGCTGGAACCAGAGAGAGGATATCAATATATATTTTTTATAGTTAATTTACTTAGATTATTAATTACCTCTAAGTAACTCCCTCTTTGTTGATGAATCTGATGAAAGATATGTGGTGCGCCATTGTTACATTATAGAAACCAATCTTATATTTCCTCTAGTAATGATCCACATGTGTTCTAGGAATCTCCAAACATCACTGAAGGAACCTCCAAGTTCTAGCATAGAAGATCCTTGCGCTTTCATTATCCTCCTCAATCGCCTCATGAATCGCTTCCAAACCATTATCCTTGATCCAGTGGAGAAGGATTGTTCACTGTTCTTAGGATCATTCTTGGAGAAGGGAGCTCTCTAGGCTTGAGAGGATTATCCAATATTGTTGTGAAAAAACTGAATAGGCTAATGAGAAAATAACATAATTGGGTATTTGAATTGTTAGGGTCAAAATAAAATAATTACTCACGTGACCTTATTATTTATTTAATATAAGAAAAACCTCATGTCAAATAATAATAGTAATATTATTATATATCGACATGCTATGATCTTTTGAATTATAATTAAATACTATTTAATTAAATAATATTCTATATTTATTATTTCTCACTAGACCATTAAACATGGTCTGATATTCCTCAACAATATTTATCGGGCCTTGAATAATATCTATTTATTTATTAAATAAATATCACCACATTATTCTCCAATAAATAAATTAATATTATATTCACAGAATAAAAAAATAAATATTTATTAAATATTCCACTCATAATATATTCTCTCGAATAACTAGTGATGAAATAAATACGATCAAGCATATATGAATAATTATAAAACCACAACATGTAATAATATAATATACTTGATAAATAATAAATAATATATTATTTAACTAAGATTTTGGATATACTTAATGTGTGACCCTCTAAGCCTCTTTCTCAATGTCATTAGGTGAAGTAGCCTAAAAGACATATGATTCTTTACCCTAGATAGCTTAGATCATTTGTGTCCCTCAAATGATATCATTTGACTATAGAACATATATTCAAGAATAGTTTCATATAAAATCTGGGTTCTCATCATAGCGAGGAACTGCTACGACCTTTTAGTATGACAAATACTCTTAGGACATTATCACATACTATATTATGCAGACAAATAATTTGTGATGTGATAAAGTGTTTACTAATATTTAAAACCATGAATACAAGTTTATCATAAAGTACAAAAAAATTGGTTCTAAGACACTAAATCAAAAAAAAAACCTTTATCTGTGAGATATTTTAACTAAAAAAAGTCATGATAACCAGGAATTCATGTACACTAGTGGTAGGTGTTGCACCCTTTTATCCCTTTAGTTGTGGGTTCAAACCCCACGACCTAACCATATGTGATGGGTTTTCACCTAGCCCATGGGTTTTTCTTTTTATAAAATTGTATTAATATAATTTTCAAAATAAATATCATGAAATCTTTCAAATAAGCTTAATCACTAAATTTTTTTTAACTAAGGTTATCAATAAAACCCCAATACATAAATACACCATCCGTTTATTTTAACATAGGTCCTTCCATGGTCTAGATTTTATCCTACAGTAGAGTGAATTGAATCAAGTAATTTATAGTTTCCCCACATTTAAGGAATTAAAATAAAAATGGATTAATAGGATGAGTTTTATTTCATTTCATCATACTCTTCATTTTCCTCAGAAATTCTCTTCTTTATGTCCCCTTTTCCATATATAAAGCATTTCTTTGTTCCGTTGAGACACTTTCCTGGTTGTCTCATTCTATATTTCTTTCATGATGGAAATTGAGCCCTATTTTCTCCATGATGTCCTCCACTGCAGCTCATAGAAATCTCTTCCCATGCCTTCTATATTGAGTAAGGGAGTTAGTTAAGGTATATGTTGTTAATCATATTTTGGGAAAATTGATTAGGTATGAACTCAATATCTTTCACTCCTATCAACATTACATTAAGTTTCCCATCGCCACTACATCATCCTTCATGTTCAATGTTGACATGATTCCTTTGGGTTCCATCCATTGAATAAGACTTGAAATAATAGTGTGAGTAATAATATTTATAGTTAGAAAATTTTATAATCATTTATAAGATATCATTACACCTTATTTTCAATATAAAACACCTTAGGTTTAACCTAGGTTATTCATTTTCATCATATATTCAAATACTTTATAATGGTTTTTAAATAAAATGGGAATTATCCTAAGAATATCCCTCAAGAGTGTCATACTATGTGTGTAATAAGACCCATTTTTATATACTAGGTTATGTCGAGTCATTCCTAAAGCACCTTATCAATTTTGTTACCCCTAGGTACATTTGTTTCAGAACAACGTTCACTTGTTGTATCTAGACATGGATGTATTACTAAGAGGACCCACATTACCTATAACATAACAAAATTTTAGGATGTTCTTCTATACTTAACCTAAAAGTCTGTCTTAGGATTATATTACAAAATATATGTTTTCTAAATATAGTTTCCTCGATTTCTACTACACTTACTCTAATACCAACTGTAATTACCCCAACCCAAGTAGACTAGAGCCGATGCCTTACTTTATTTCATTGAAATAAGATACAAGGAATCACATCCCAGAGGACCAAATATTTTTTCACGACTTTTGTTTTGAACCTGTCGGACTTTGGAATATTTATATAAATAATTCCATAGCTAGGCGTGAAGACGGTGTGCGATTCTGAGGCCTGGTGTGCCGAGAATAAATTTTTTAAAACTATTTAGTATTTTTTATACTATGAACAAGGCGGGGGTGTGTTATCTCATAAATGGTATCTCAGAATGGGAATTTGAGTGCACGGTTGTGTCCGAAGCATGCTGTTTACCCTTGGAGAGGTGTAAACTTTGCGGGCGCGGCCTGTAGTGAGAAATCCACCAGGGGTGTTTCTGTAAAAAAATAAAAAAGTTTATTTATGAGCATCGGATCAAATAAAATCTGAATGGAGTATCGGATTGAAAATATGAGTCCACCATTGTGTTCAGAATGTCATGTTTACCCTAGGCGTGACATAACTTTAGTCGGCGTTGGGTGCCGGGTCGGAGGCGTGTTGGCGGGGAGTTAAATGATGTTTTTATTTAGAAAAATAATAAAAATCAATCAATCATCTACACCACTTCTCCCCCACCTTGTACATGAATGAGGTGAAGAACCCAATCCCTCCTCCCTTTTTTTCACCAAATCTATCTGTAGATGTCCATTTTCAGCACCGATCGTCAGCAGATTGAGCTTCAGGGTGTCACAGGCGTCGTTCTGCACCCGATGCTTCGGCGATTCACCAACAAGTATGTGTTCTAAGTTTTAAAATCCTAGATCCTGATTTGGTTGGTTTTTCTATGTTTTGAGCCTTCAGATGCATAGATCCAATTCTAGGGGGTGTGCAGATGCCTTCGCATGCGTGTTTGGACCCCCGGGGTGCCCCCGGCGGCCCTCTGAAGGTCCACTGATGGGACGGCGCCGGCGGCAGCAGCCCGCGGCAACGGGCCGCAGGGATGGAATTGTACCACCGTAGGGGTGGAGGTCTGGCCACAAATTAGCGGCGACCCCACGAGGGGGGTCGGCTGCACCGCAACGGCGCGGTCCGTCGGCCGACGGCGGCGGCGGCCGGGTCGGCCGGTTCAGGTCGATCCTGCCCTTCTCTTGCACACAGGGTTTTAAAACTCCCATATCTTGCTCCCTGGAGATCCGAATCTTGTGCCGTCTGTGGCGAAGCGACCCTGGCGATGAGGAAAACTGTTTGGTATGGGTTCAGGGGTTTTGAAGTTCGGGATTATGGCCCGGGTGCTTGAAAAATCAAATAAAATAACGATATTTTATTATTATTCGACTTCAGGCCATTGTATCTTCTACCTGGAGCATCTGATTGATGTGATGTCAGTGGTGTTGAGACCTTGATGGTACGATAGACTTTTATTGATGGTTTTCGGTTGTTCATCCTGAGAATATGGTGTGGCCCCCATGGGACTAGGTTTTGGTGTTTTCGTAGAAACACAACTTCTCCGCCGGGTGTCCGTTTTGGACGAATGAGTAGTTTATCCCGCATGTTTTTCCGAGGGGATCATAGTGGTATGATCCTCTTGATGACTTTTAGTATTGTGGTGTGGGCCCCACCCAGGATGGCTTCGGGGAATAGTACCTTTTTCACCGGGTGTCTGTTTGGGATGACCGAATAGTCGATCACACGTGTTTTTCTGAGGGGATCACAGTGGTATGATCCGCTTGATATGTTTCGAGATCAATGTGTGGGCCCCACACAGGATAGCTATGGTGAATAGTGAATTTTTTTCACCGGTTGTCCGTTTCGAGCATGTAAACATCCTATCCTATGTGTTTTTTCACATGGATCGCAATGGTGGCCTCATTATCGACCTTGGAGGTGCATGGTGTGGCGTTGTGGTCGGTCGCTCGGGTTAGAGACGTTTGGACTAGCAGTGGTTTAGGGTACTCCCTTGGTTCATTCCTACGAGGGTTCGAACGACATCACAACCTTTTTATAGGTTTGTGATCCTTCCGATTAAATGTTTAATCTATTAGAGTTGTGGCATCCCTCCGGTGGGCCCAGAGCGTGATCCACTATAATCATTTCCCAAGATTGGGTTATTGGTATCACTATGACCGCTTATCTGTGGGCGGTGATCCCCTATCTTGCAGGTTAACCCCATATGGTTTGTGGAATCATCGGGAATATGATCCCTTGTGCAGTGGGCCGTGCTCAGTAGGGTTGTGTAATCATCGGGTATACGATCCCCTACTCAGCATGAGGATTTTAGTAGGGTTGCAGTATCATTGGTTATACAATCCCCTACTTAGTGCGTGGTTTCTGTAGGGTTGCGGCATCATCAGTTCGATCCCCTACAACACGAGATGTACAAGATAGGGTTTTCGGTATCGTCATGACCATCGTGACACAAGTGACGATCCTCTATCTTAGTGACGTTTGTCTATCGAGCGCCAGGTTTGGTTGTGATATCCCCTAGAGGATCTTGGGAGTGATCCCCTATCTGTGAGATCTAAGAATGCCAGATCGGGTTGTGGTATCCCCCAGCGGACCTTGGGAGTGATCCCCTATCTTTGAGATCTTCGTATACCGGTGTGGGTTTTGGTATCCCCTAGAGTACACTAGGAGTGATCCCCTATCGAAGGAGTTTGGTGTTTATGTTGTTTCAGTAAGGTTTCCTTAGTGACGATATCTAACAAGCCTGATCTCTCAGGTGAGCATCTATAATGTTTGTGTGGGACCTGATGGAGTGTATCTCTTGAACGAGTGTCATCTGGGATGATAGTGATCGTGGAGTATGCTCTCTTCGTTGTGAACCGTTTCTGGTGATGAGGTCAGTACCTCATGTGGCTAGGTGTGTGAGCTAAGTATATCTGTATGTTCATGGTATATGTATGAGCATACACCTAATTTGAGCTGACTAGTTTTGTTTAGCCGAGGATGGTCACGAGATGGAGTTTATCTCTTGTATGGGTTCCCTCTGGCCAGGATGAGAGGACTGTTTTCTTTTAGTTTCTCTATTTTGTTTTGGGTTTTTGGGTTGCCTACAGAGTATTGTTATACTCACCACTACACGGGATCTGCCCACACATGTTTGTGAATTGTGCAGACCATGGGCCTTACGACGATGTCCTATGAAGACTCGAAGAAGGCGGAGCTGAGTGAGCGGGACTGACCATGGAGTCTTACAGGAGCTATGACGAGGTGCTTTCTAGTGGTTCTTTTGCCTACGTACCCCTTCTTCTGAGTAGGTTGGACACTTTTATGGTTTTCCTTTGGTGGGACCTGTTTTCCCTTTTGTACTTCTGTTGCACTCTGGGTTGGGATAGTTGAATGCATGTATATATCTCTTCACTTTTGCATGGTGGTGTATGATTGTCTGCATGTATAGGTACCTTAGGCTAAGGCCTCCCATGTCTGTGATAGCCTACTCAATGCTAGTCACCATCCCCTGGCCTATTGGAGGCGGGCTTGGGGAGTCATGGATCGCGCCCCGTTGGGTCGAGTCATGACATATTTTATTTTAAATGTCTCGTATTTTTTCATGTATTGTTTTTAAATATTATATGGAATTATTTTCAGACCAGGTTTTTTGACGGTGTGTGATTTCGAGGCTCAGAGTGCCTGAAATAAATGTTTGAAATAAATTAATATTCAAAATAGCACATGCGAGCTGTTTCTCTGAAAAAGTGAAATTATATTTAAATGGTTTCCTAAATCAGAGAGCTAAGGGTAATGTTTTTTTTAGATCATCGACTTTACCTTAGGCGGGACCTAACATCAACCAGCACGGGTCGGCTGCAAAAGTTAGTTTTTGGACTTTTTAATGGAAATAAAATAAATCAACAATTAATATATTTTAAATGTTTCCTTAAATGAAGCAACCTAATTCCTTCTTTTTGAATGCATTCTTCTAGAATGTTCGCAGGGTTAGCCACATGACCCTGCGAATTGAGGATTTCCATTGGAGTTTTAGTGGAGAACTTATTGGTGAATGACGACGATGCAATCGATTGAGGCATCTCAAATTTGATGAACCTCACCAACGAACGAGACATGGTGATATTTACTCTAATGAATTGAGGTAGGGGTTTGTTATTTTGAATTAGTTCTTCCTTGTTCTTTGATTAAATGACCAACACGGATCAATCCATGAATAGGTTGATCTGTAGATCATGCGTTCTTGCGGGAGGGTGTTATTTTCAGTTTCCTTTAGGGTTTGATTTAGGAAATTGATTTTTGATAATTTTTGGATTATATTTTGATTCAACATATTTAATAATTCTAACGGGAGAGAATCTAGGCCATGAAGAATGACGACAGAGGTGTGTTCTTCTTTTTTTATTGATTTTCATCCTCCTTTTAACCCCGCGTTCTTTGCGTCCTTCGTAGGGTTATGAACAACAGATCTTTGCACATCCGTTTTGTAACGCAATGATCCCAAATTGAAGATCCGACATCGTGAAGACTCAATGGAGGTGTTGTGATGGTAGTGGAAGACGAATAGATATGGTTCAGAAGAAATCATTCTTCGATCATTCTTCACGTGGATGATCGAATCAATTTTCAGGGCCAATCAACCCATGAAACCTTCTAAAATGTTGATGGTATATTAGGGAGACCTCAGATCTTGAGTATCGTGATGATCAGATGGATAGATCAAGGATTAGAGGAGCCCCGAGGCGCGACGAAGAAGAACGATAGTTTCTAGAAATTTCCGATCAACATGGAGTGTATACCGAAGAACACGCCATGTAGGGTTGTATTGGCGGTATCTAGGGATTCCATGCTATGCACGATGATGAACACGACATGCCCCCAGTAAGACACAATGTGTGGGTCCCACCCAACGATGGCTGGAGTTCTGGGCGACAGGAAGCACAAACAAGGCGTGTGACCATCGTCACACAGCATGTGGGTCCCTATACGGACTCAGCAGGTATCTCGAAATATACATGGACATGGGGTGGACTACACATTATGTACACCACACGTCCAGACGAGACCAATTATGTGGGTCACCCGGTGTAGCAGTTACAAGGGTTGTCACACATGGGTTGAAGCTGTGTACGAGCACATGGCTAGCGTACACAGAGTCCTCCCCGGATAGGGGAACACAGTGTGTCACTCTCTTACCTGCCATGTATACCCTCTTCTACATGACAAGCCTTGTGACATAGGAAATTGTACACATGAAGTACCTAGGGTCAGAGGACATGGAATTTGATCCTTCTACATGCTGTGTACTTTTCAGTACATGGATTGATCCTCTTTTCCACCATTTCTTGGACAAGTTTTATTTGGGTTAGTTCCCCCTTTTCTCATTCCTCTGAAGGTCTAGTATCGTTTCGATTTACAGAAGTATGATCCCTTCTATAGAAATTCCCGAGATAGAGTCAGGTATCCCTCTGAGAGGCTTGGAGAGAGATCTGCTTTCCATTCTTGACCCTAGGTAGAGTCAGGTATCGACAAGACTAATCCAACATGACACATATCCTCTACTTATCAAGTGAATCCAGATGAGTCGTGGTATCTACCAGGGCCCTAGTAGTGATCCTCATCTATGTATCATGATCTTTCTCCACTCAAGAGTGTATTCTCATGGAATGAGTGTATCTACCTCTCATGGATTTCCCTGAAAAATACTACTTCTCGAACATACAACATCAGAACTATCAAAATCGTGAAGTGAATTCTCCCGAATGAGTGCTTTGTGGAACCTTCGAACTGAATCACTAACAGTGGTATGTTGTTGTGTGACTTGTCTCTAGAATACATGTCTAGGTTTTGAGTATGGCTGGATTGTGTTTCTCTTGCTATATGTTCAATAGACATATACTGTGTAGAGTTGGTTGTACCTTTACTTTGTGTATTGCTTTGTGGTTTTCAGGGTCCTCTACTGAGTATTGATATACTCACCCATGAATGAGATTTTCCCGGATGTGTCATGTCTTGTGCAGACGAGTGGCCTTTTGATGGAGTCTAGGGTGGACAAGGACCAGACCTAGCTTTCTATGTTTCCTCCAGGCCGAGGTGTTCTTACGACTACAAGAAAAAGTCCCAATACCTCTTTGTGCATACAGGTTGGACTTTGTAGTTTGCAGACTCTTGTTTTTGTGGACTTGTATTCTGGCCCAGTTTTTCTTTATGCACTTTACTTATGTTGTACTCTATCAGTTGGGTTTAGTTGTATGCATGCTTTTTGTTCCTCAATGATTTTTTACATTTCAGCATTTGTGGGCTTGGAGATGTGTGCATGTGTACAGGTACTTAGGCAATGCCTCCTATGTTATTGATATTCCTACATGGTGCTAGTCACCATCCCCTGGCCTTTTGGTGGTGGGCTTGGGGAGTCGTGACACGAGATCCACTGGGATGGGTCATGACAGAGTGGTATCAGAGGTGTTTAGTTCTACCTTAGGACCAAGAGTCTGTGAGTTTGGTTTGGGGAAACAATGTTAAGTGTTTTGAGATCAGCTTTTTTCACTAGAGACTCCAGTGTTTGTTCAAGCGGAAAACATATCCATACAACATGAATTTGATAACCTATTTTTTGAATTAGTACATGAAAACACCAATTACAGGGATGTAACATAATGGTATATGCATCATATAGGAATGAGTTGTGTTTTCCATGTACTTTGTGATATCTATCCAAATATACTCATTGACCATGGTACATATTGTTTCCTTACAGAATGCCTTTGTGATGAGTACCCTATAGGATTCAACAGTGAAATCACAGGGATGATCCCCTCAGTGACGAGGCTACGATACATAGACTAGTTACCTAGGAATTACCTCCAGGTGGTGCACCTGCTATACCACCACCAGTGGAGCAGCCTGTGGTACCTACAGTATTGACAGGAGAGGGGTTCAGGATGAGCATGCTCTATGATTTCCAAAGACAGAGACTCCTTAGGTTCCTAGGTGAGCCCGAACCTCAGGCAGTTGAGGATTGGCCTGATGTGGTGACCAGAGTTTTTTATCTAGTGAGGACACCAGCAGACCAAATGGTGATCCTAGGAGCGATCCTTCTTCAGGGTTCAGCAGGATGATGGTGGAGTCTGACCACACAGACTCACAACGAGGAGACTCTTTTGTGGATAGAGTTTGAGAGACTCTTTCGGGAGGATTTCACTTTGTTTATGCCTAGATTAGTGCATATCTAAGAGATTATTCAACACCAACATGGTAGTTTGATGGTGGATGACTATTTATCAAGGTTCACTAACCTCACCAGGTGATCAATGGATATGGTCAGGGATCAGTACATCAGAGATCAGACCTTCAATAGAGTTCTAGTAAGGGACATCTAAGCTAGTGTTGTGCCTATATAAATTTCATCTTATGATGTAGTTCTCGAGCAGGCCATGGTGATCAAGAGATTCTTGGAAAAGTAGAGACAATTGATGATAGTCAGAAGCAGGAAGACATGTGAAGGGACTTCGACAGTAGGGAGCCGATGTCAGGCATAGGGATCAAGATGTGAGATATGTCACAGGAGGACCCAAGATAGGGGATTGATAGTACATGGCTCTCAGGTTGGATCCAGTCATCCTAGGGAGAGGAGATTCTACTCGTGCGATGGTAGGGGACATCTCGTTAGAGACTATCCAATCTGTTGAGCTACTAACTGGGAGGCGGTGGATAGACCACCAAGGTAGAGAAAGAGAGTGTAATAGACAGAACCTCTTGGAGGAAGATGTGACATGAGGGTATAGAGAGCTTCATGTGGTGGAAAACACTTCAATCTACTCCCACCACCACCCTAGGAGGTCTTCACCAGGCTTAGGGAAATGGGGGATAGGGGCGGGGACAACTACATGCGGTCGATGAATACAACCCAGGGAATCCAAGGATGATCCGAGGTATGATCTGTGTCTTCTCTACCTTAGATTCTATACTTATAAACATAGGTTCCAGCCATTCCTTCCTCTCCACATGTCTTTGTTCGAAACCTTGAGATTCTAGTAGACCTGTTGATTCAACCCTTATGCTTAGAGACACCTATGGGAGGAGAATTGATGATCATAAACCTTTGGAGACAGTGTGATCTTACCCATGGAGGTGAAATTTTCTATTTGAACCTCTTGGTGGAAGCATCAAGGCCTTACAACATCATTCTCAGTATATATTGGCTATCTTCGGTCCATTCCCAGATTGACTACTTTTGGTGAAGAGTGTGGTGTGTTCACAGCTATGGGAAAAGGTTTTCATTTGTCTTTAAAAAGGAGACCCATGAAGCACAAAATGGGATATTTGATATGAGGGTGCAGCCGATCTCTCATGAGTTTTCTAGCCTTACACTTGGAGCAGTAGATGTTGTGAGCTTCCAGTTCCCAACAGTAGTGGCAGAGTACGAGGATGTCTTTCCCAAAGATGTTCTAGGACTACCTCACTACTGGGAGATCAACTTCTGCATCGTATTACACCTTGGGATGAAATCTATTTCATCTCCATCATATTGGATGGATCCCATAGAGCTTTGCGAGATGATGGTGCTATTGGAGGATTTGAAGATCAAGGGTTTCATAAGACCTAATGTTTCACCTTGGGCGGCCCCGGTTTTGTTTTCCAAGAAGGCATATGGGAGTTTGAGGTTGTGTGTGGATTAACAGTGCTTGAATCAGATAACAGTGAAGAACAAGTATCAAATTCCAAGGACCGATGACCTATTCGATTATCTAAGAGAGGAATAATAGTTCTTGAAGGTTGACCTTTGATCATGTTACCACTAGTTACGTGTACGAGATGCAGATATATTGAAAATAGATTTTAGATTCTGCTATAATCATTATGAGTACTTGGTTATTCGTTTCTGTTTAATGAACACCCCCATAGTGTTCATGGGACTTATGAACTGAATCTTCCAGCCATATTTATATTGGTTCTTAGTGTTCTTCATCGATGACATCCTTGTGTACTCAACATTAGAGGTGGTGCATGCGAGACACTTGTGGATGGTTATAGACGTACTCCGAGAGCACCAGCTTTATGGGAAGATCTCGAAGTACGAGTTATGGATTCAAGAGCTCCAATTTTTGGGACACGTCATCTCAGCAGATAGAGTAGATGTGGACCCAACGAAGGTGGATTCAATGTTAGCATAAGAGCCACCTCAAAGCATGATGGAGGTGCAGAGCTTCCTTGGGTTGGTAGGATATTACCAGAGATTCATTCCTGATTTCTCTAGTATATCAGCACCGATGATGGCCTTGACCAGGAAGGGGAAACCCTTTATGTGGACAGAGATGTGTCAACTATATTTTGAGCAGTTGATATAGAGTTTGACGAGCACCCCAATTTTGAGATTTCTGGAGGAGGGTGTTGAGTACATACTTTTCTGCAACGCATCAGAGACTGGGCTTGGCTATGCCCTGATGTAGATACAGGGAGTGATTGATTATGGTTCACACCAGATTAGACCACATGAGAAGAACTTTTCAACCCATGATCTTGAGTTGGAAGTAGTATTATTTGAATTCAATATGCGACGACACTACCTTATGGGTCAGTGGTTTATCATCTACTCGGACCACAAGAGCCTTAAGAACATCTTCTCACAGAAGGATCTGAATCTAAGATAGAGGAATTGGCTTGAGTTCCTCTAGGAAAACGATTTTTAGGTCATCTATATTCCTGGGAAGGGGAACAAGGTGGCAGATTCTCTTAGTAGAAGATTGAGCTCACAGCTATTGAGTGAGGAGACAGAATAGTTGGCCTCGTTACAGTTAACCTTCATGGACATAGAGGATGCATCTTACCTTTAATCGATGGTTATCAACCTTTCACTCTTACAGTGAGTTAGGGAGGCACATCTTGGGGATGTCTACTATGAGGTTTTATATGCTCAGTTATCCACGAGACATGCTCCAGATGGATATTTTCAAGGTGGGGGAGCATGTAGTTCTTTTCAGAGGACACAATTTTGTACCAATGGAATTGTGGGAGGAGGTTCAAGGGAGTTTCATACATCCCACCTAGTGGTACATCCTAGAGTGGAAAAGATGTACCAGGATATCCGATGATAGTTTTGGTGATCAGGCATGAAGAAGGTTGTAACATAGTTCATTTCTCAATGCCTTACATGCCAGCAGGTGAAGGCTGAGAACCAGATTCCAGCTAAATTATCTCACCGCTGGAAGTTCCAGAGTGGAAGTGGGATGGAATATTGATGGCCTACATGATTTAAATACCACAGATGTACAAGGGGGCTGATTACATCTGGGTGATCATTGACCAGCTCACCAAGATGGCCCACTTCCTAGATATCACTGAGTAGAGTTCTGTAGAGATCTTGGGACTCCTCTCTACATGAGAGATAGTTCAGATTCATGGAGTCCCTTCGACAATAGTCTCGGATCGAGATGCTTGCATCACATCCTGGTTGTGGAAGGGATTACAAGAGACTTTTTTGGACTCATCTATGCTTGTGCATGGCGTTCCATCCCCAAAATAATGGCCAGATAGAGAGGACCATTCAAGTTATGGAGGATATGTTGTGGGCTTTTATCTTGGACTTTGGTCACAGTTGGGAGGACTGCCTACCACTAGTGGAGTTTGTGTACAATAATAGTTATCCCACCACCATTGGTATGGCACCATTCGAGGCTCTATATGGGAGACCCTTTCGATCACCACTTTGCTGGACCGACCTTGGAGAGTCATCACTTATGGGTCCAGAGCTGGTGTAAGCTACCACTGAGAAGGTGCAGATCATCTGGGAGTGGATGAAGACTACATAGAGCCAACATAAGTCTTATACTGATAGGCAATGGATACCTCTGGTGTTCGAGGAGGGAGACTATGTCTTCCTTTGGGTGTAACTTCGATGAGGGTTACAGAGATTTGGCTAGGGCAGAAAGTTATTTATGATGTTCATCGGACCATTTCAGATACTGTGCGGAGTTGGTGAGGTGGCATACCACTTAGCACTACCGCAGTAGTTACACTGGGTACATGATGTATTCCCTATGTCGCAACTGAGGAGGTACGTGCATGAATCATCACATGTCATTGACTGGGGAGATCTGGACATCGAGGATGGAGTGACCTTTTTAGAGTACTTGATGTAGATTGAGGATTAGTAGTAGAGGATCCTTTGTGGGAGATCTATTCCCTTGGTGCACGTCTAGTGGAAGCACATGAATTTTCAGGAGAGCACATGGGAGCGGGAGGCTCAGATCCGTGCCCAGTACCAACATCTTTTTGAGTATCCCTTTTTTGACTTTTCAGGGACACAAATCCCCAAGGTGGGTATAATATAATATCTCATATTTTTCTGTGTATTATTTTTAAATATTATATAGAATTATTTCTAGACCAAGCTTTTCAACGGCGTGTGATTCTGAGGCCTAGAGTGCCCGAAATAATTGTTTCAAATAAATTAATCTTTTAAATAGTTCAGACGAGCATTTTCTTCGAAAAAGTGAAATTACATTTAAATGGGTGCCTAGATCAGAGATCCGTGGGCACTGTTATATTTAGAGAAGAAACATTACTTTAGTTAAGGCCTAACATCGATCAGTGCAGGTCGACTGCAAAAGTTAGTTTTTGGACTTTTTAAAGGAAATAAAATAAATTGACAATTAATTTATTTTAAATGTTTTTTTAAATGCAACTACCTAATTCCTCCCTTTTAAATACCAGCTTATGTAAAGTTCATATGGTTAGCCGTATATCCCTACAAATTGAGGATTGCTATTAGAGATTTGGAGGAGAACCCTTTGGTGGACGACGATGACGTAATCGATCGACACATCTCGGATTTGACGAACCTCACCAACGAACACGACATGACAACTTTTATTCATCCAAATCAAGGTAGGGGTTTGTTATTTTGATTTATTTATTCCTATTTCTTCTATTAAATGATGAACGTTGATCAACCCATGAACAGGTTGATCCACAGATCGTGCATTCTTGCAGGAGGGCATTATTTTCCATTTCCTTCTGGGTTTGATTTAGGAAATTGATTTGTGATAATTGTTGGGTTATCTTTTTATTCACCCTATTTAATCCTTCTAATGGGAGTAAATTGACGTCGTGATGAGTGATGACGGAGGTGCATTCCTCTTTTGTTTATTGATTTTCTTCCTCCTTTTAACCCCTCATTCTTTGCGGGGTTATTAACAATGGATCATTGCAAATATTTTTCACAATGCAATGATACCAAATTGGATATACAACATCATGAAGACTCAACGGAGGTGCGGAGATGATGGTGGCAGATGAATCGACACGGTTCGAAATAAATCTTTCTTCAACCATTCTTCACGCAGATGATAGAATCGAGTTTTCAGGGCCGATCGAACCCTTGAAACATTCTAAAACGTTTTTGGCATAGAAGGGAAACCTCAAATCTCGAGTATCACAATGACTGGATGACCGAATCGAGGATCGGATAAGCCTCGAGGCGTGGCGATGAAGAACAACGGGTTTTGGAAATTTTAGATCAAAACGGCATGTATCAAGAAGAACACACTGTGTAAGGTTGTCCTAATGGCAGCTAGGGATTCCACGCTGTGCATGGTGAATAACACGACATGCCCCCAGGAAGACACGATGTGTGGGACCCACCCAGTAGTGGCTAGAGTTCCGGGTGACAGGAAGCACATAGTGTGTGACCATAGTCTCACGGCGGGTGGGGCCCCATGAGGACTCAGTGGTTATCTCAAAAGATACACGGACACGGGGTGGAGTACATTCCATGTAATTCACCATAAGGCCAGAAGAGGCCGATTACGTGGGTCATCCCGTGTACCAGTTACATGGGTTTTCACACATGGGTTGAAGCCACGTATGGGCACATGGCTAGCGTACACGGAGTCCTCCCCAGATAGAGGAACACGACACGTCACTCTATTACCCATCGTGTATAACTTATTCTACATGACAATCCTTGCGTCATGGGCCATTGCACACATACATTACCCAGGGTCAGAGGATCCGACATGTGACCCTTCTATACGACGTGTACATTTTAGTACATGACTTGATCATCTTGTCCACCGTTCCTTGGAAAAGTTTCATTTGGGTTAGTTCCCCTCATCCCTCTAAAGGTCTGGTATCATTTCCATTTATAGGAGTATGATCCCTTCAGTAGGACTTCCCGAGATAGAGTTAGGTATCCCTCTAAGAGGCCCAGAGTGAGATCCTATATCCATTCATGATCTAAGGTAGAGTCAAATATTGACATGACTAATACTTTAGGATGATGATCCTCTAATTAGCAGGTGAATTCAGATGAGTTTTGGTATTCACCAAAGCCTTAGAAGTAATCCTCATATGTGTATCATGATCTTTATCCACTGAAAAGTGTGTTCTCCTAGAATGAGTTTATCTAACTCTCATGGCTTTCCCCGATGAACAGTACTTCTCAAACGGATGACATCAGGGCTATCAGACTCTTGGAGTGAGTTATCTCGTACAAGTGTCTCATGGAACCTTAGAACTAAATCCCAAGTGGGGTATGATATTGTGTTACTTGTCTCTAGAAAATGGGTCTAGGTTTAGAGTATATATGGATTGTGTTTCTCTTGCTATATGTTCAGTATACATAAATTTTTTATGTATGGATGTACCTTTACTTTGTGTCTTTCTTTGTGGTTTTTGGGGTTCTCTACTAAGTATTGATATACTCACCCCAGCACGGGATTTTCCTGCACGTGTCATGTCTTGTGCAAACGAGTGGCCTTCTGATAGAGTCCAAGGTGGACCAGGACCAGACTAAGATTTCAGAGTTCCCTTTTGGCCAAGGTGTTCCTACGACTATGAGTAGCAGTCCCAGTACCTATTTGTACTTATAGGTTGGAATTTTTAGTTTGTAGACTCTTGTTTTTGTGGGCTTGTATACTGGCCCAGTTTTACTTTCTTCACTTTACTTCTGTTGTACTATGTTGGTTGGGTTTAGTTGTATGCATGCATGTTTTTACTTAGTGGTTTTTACATTTCATAATTTGAGGTCTTGGAGATGTGTGCATGTGTACAAGTAATTAGGCAATGCCTCCCATGTTAGTGATATTCCTACTCAGTGCTAATCACCAGCCCCTAGCCAATTCGAGGTGGGATTGGGGAGTCCCGACACGGCCTCCACTGGGATGGGTCGTAAAATAATTATTTTTGGTAAACTAGATACATAAATTCACATTACATTTTAAAACATAAAAAAACCATTTATCCTACCATTGTATCCCCTTTGTGTAACCATGTATACCAGTCACAATTTAATTCTTGGAACCATGGGGAAAATAAAAATTTGAAAGGGTTGAGATTATATTCTTAGTAAGGGTATAAATAAAGTAGAATATATCAAAAACAAGAATAAATTATTAGGATAAGGTGATTAACTAAAAAACATTCCATTTAATCAATAACTTGAACATAATATGGCATGAATGGATGATGATCAAATAATTCCATATAAATAATCATATGAGAAGGAAACTTAACCTTGGATATTATAATAGTTAAATAATCACATGGAATATCAATAAAATATCTCATAACGAGGGAATACATAATGCTGAACATTATAAACATATTATCAAGGCTTCAACCAAGACACCATTCATAAATGTGTAAGGCATCAAAAAATACCCAAAATAGTTTGCCTCATGATACATACCGATGCATCAAGAGGTTATAGAGGGACCCTACTATCACTTACCAAGTCCAATACATTCCTCATATGAAATTATTAAAACATAAATTGCATAAACATTCATATTAAAAATCTAGAATACGAAATGTGAATACTACAACCATAAACCAGGAATGGTATCAAAATATCACATCTATAATCAAAATGATCACAAAACCTTAAATAAAATATGTTAGATGATATCATAAGAGAAGAAACTCAATTAAATATAAGATCTAATATCAGTTGTTGACATAGGTTAAATTATTCAAATAAAATCATTAATAATTTCTTGAGAGAAATTCTCCTTTTACTTTGAAATAATTTATCTAAAAGGCAAAACAATTTTAAAAGAAAAAACATTCATTGAGAAAATTATTTTTAAATTGTAAAGGAAGATTCAATACATTAATGATTTATAATGAAAGAAAAATAAACTCATTACATATAATTTAAAAAAACGTTCCTTCTATATTTTTATCAAAAATGTTATAAAGTACATTGTTTAGAAAATGAAAAAAAAGACTCCTTTGAAACCATTTTATAAAATGTAAAACATGGGTAAAGAGAATTTATATTTTTTTAGGATAATATTAAATATAATTTGAGAATTTTTTTTAGAAATATGGAAATTGATGATAGATATTCCCCATTATATACTTATGAATAAACAACCCCAAATAACAATGAGATTGTGAAGTTAACTCTTCCCACTCTATAATCGGTAGAATCATATTACCAAATGAAAGGAAGAAAAATATATGGATATTAAAATATAATAATATATAGAATAAAACTCATAAAATAAATTCATGTGAATTATATATACCACACAAAAGAAACAAGTAGTGTATAAGGTATGTGTCCCACAAAAATAAAAGTGAGATAAAAATCTCTTACCTTCTATTTTTCTTTATTTGAATGTAATTTAACCTTTTAAATAGTAGTTTTAGACATATAATTAACTTATAAAATATTCATAATAATATTTATAATTTCATATATGATCCCCTAAAAATATTTTATCAATCATTTATTAATAATATTCATTCATTTTAATGTTTCCAGTGTTAATTTCTATGTTTTCTCATGATTGTTTTGTCTAGAAAGTCTCGGTTCACTTGAGTAGGATATATATAAAACATATCCATAATAATATTAATTTCATAAATATAATATTTAATCATTAAATAAATTTTTATAATAATTATGTAATTTTTAATATGGAAAATTAATCACATTGTGTCGTGGAGACGGTAGGCCATACGTACGAACGAGCGACGGTATCATTCCCTTAATGGTGAAAGAGTAAAGAAGTGGATGGTATATTAATTTTTTAATAATAAATATCATGTCATAATTAATATATATATATATATATATATTATTTCCATAATTACCCCTATCCAAGTAATGTGGTGATGAAAAAAATTACACCATGGAGTGGAGACGGTAAGCCATACATACACACATGTGGTGATTTTGTTTTTTTGTAGGATAGATAAAAGGTGGAATATGGTTGTACCATAATCATAATAATATATAATAATATATTTTATGCTATATTTGTTACTTTATAATGGAAATAACACATAAAGAGGAATTAGAAGAAGAAATGAACTTAGATGAGTTAATAAAATTATTACCTCTTCTTCGACGGACTTCCTTTAGATATCTTCTTAAGGGATCTAGAGTTGGTCTTTTTGGGAGACTATAACTGCTATAAATTGGATAAAAATGTTGGAATGAGAAATGATAAGGACTTAGTCGACATAGAATGCCCAAAGTGATGTGATTAAGTGAGGGAGGAGGTTCCCTTTTTAAAATTAAGGTGAGGGGCACCTTTGGAAACTCTTGAAATATTAAATTAATATAAATTAATTCTCAATTCCAAATGGCTAAAAAATAACTTATTTCAAATATAGGATGATTATTTTTTGAAATAAAATCATCAAAAGAAAATTAGTCTAGTTTTGATTATTTTCGTAATCTTTATCTTTTTATTTTAACCATTATTTAACCCTTTTAACTCTTACCATGATATCATGTAAGTTACACTTTGAGGGTCAATATATTTATAATAAAACAAAAAAAAATACAAATAAATGAGTCATTTATGAAATATTTAACTTAAACCTAATCAACTATCCTTATTTTAGATTTTTATAAATTTTATATCTTTTTATAAATTATTATTCATTTTAAAATATCATTAGTGTCAATTTTGACACTATTCAATACCTGAATTTTTAAAAATATCATAAAAATATGATATTTTTAAACCAAATAGTTTAAATCGTCACTAATATGGAAAAAGAAGTTATTAAATTAATTTATGGAATTATTTATGTAAAATTATTTTTATTTTAATATATTTAATATCACTTATTTGTTTCGTCCATTAATTAAACAATTACTGCATCTTCATTGTGTGACCTTTAAGTTAATTATTTTATAAATAAAAACTATAAATAAATTACTATGATGTGGATAAAAATTTATATATACAGATACTATTTATATTCAAATATATTCCTTATATAACCCCATATTAAAAATATTTCCCTTGTTAAAAACAAAAGTATGACAAAATTGACATTACTTTGAATATAGTACTAATAAGGTTATATTCTCCTAAAAAATGACCTAAATGGTCTCATAACTGATCCTTTAATGTTTAGGGGTAAAAAATACTCATAAAATAAAATTAGGACAGTTATTAAGATAATTTTATTATATTTAAAATATTATTTTTACCCTTAACTACCCGATTTACCCCTACTCGCGTTAATGAAAAAGTATTACTAAAGTTACTATTCATAATGCCAAAAAAATAAAGGGGACCAATTTACTAAATTTGGACCTTGTGATTTCAAATATGGTATAAGTTTTTCAAAATTCAAACATAGAAATTTTATAAATTAATTAAAAGCTAATCCTGTTGGATGAATGAGAAAATTCTTTTTTAAAGTAAAAACATTCAAAAGAATGAAATGTTTTTATATCAAAATTAAATGTGAAATTTATTCTAGAGACCATAATTGGATTAAATTATTAAAAAATGATCTAAATATTCTTTTAAACTATTTAAAAATATAATTTATAACTATAAATTATTTAGAAGAAAAATCTATTTTCAATTAAAATGAAATATTTTATCACTATTCATCAAAACATGAAATATATCAGAGAAATACAAGAAATTCAAACAAAGAAAGTTTTTTAATTTTAATTTAAAAGAATAAGTTTATTTTTTATAATATAATATTTAAAACATTCATAAATTGGATTTAAAATAGGTTCTCCATTAAAAGGAGGTAAAACTGTTTTTTTAAATATAATTGTTTATGCTAAAAATTGTTATTATTATTATTTTAAGCCTATCAAAATTATTGGATGAATTTAGAAGAATATTTTTGAATATATGAAATATATATTTCATTAATATATTTCACTAATAGTCATTAATGTATTTTTTATGATAAAATTCCATTGTGGGCATAAAAATATTTTTTTTAAATGAAAAACATCCTTTAAAATCTATTTGTTTTTTTTATTTTAATTTCCAATTAATTGGTAACAAATTAATTCATTTTATAAACATGTGTAAACTATATTTTCATAATTTAGTTAATCCTATTCACAACTATCAACTTAATGACTAGTTTTAAAATAATAATAATTTATAATATATCGCGGTTTGTTTAAGACCGATGTGACGTGTAACGTATTCTATCAAACAGATTAAATTTAAAAAGATTCATACCTTTAAATATTGGGGTGATACAAAAAAAACATAATAAAATTATCAAGAATAAAATAATTAAATACATCATCATAAACAACTAAACATAAATGTCATCCTAAGATACATGTTAATGAATATGTCATCCTTTAATTAAGAAAAAAACATGGGTCTTTTTCAAGAAGCATTCATGCATTACACCACATTCCTAATAAGTGAATTATCAACCACAACAATAGTGTTTAAAGTCATTATTAACACCTTATGGGTAGTTTCAAATTACTTATCAAGGGTTGGGTATGCTCCCTCACCTGAGGGGGTCCCAATCACCTTTGAAGGTGGACTTTGTCACACTTCCTCAACCACATAAAACCTTGAAATACCAAAAAATGGTTATAGATACAAACCAAGGAAGGTATCATTAGGTCTCATCTATAACAGAAAGGAATCCTATGAATGAATCATTTCTCACATAAGGATAAACTTACTTCACCAGAATAAGTGATTGAATGATGGTCATCATTAATGGAAATTCTCTAGCTGACAAAGGTATGGTCAATAAGTACACTATAATCTTCAACTCCTGAAAACATTATGTTTAAATAATAGATCATTACTTCATCAATTAGTACAATAGTCCATGAAGAGAGTACATGAATTGTACCTTAACTAAATTAGATTTCACCTAACTATAGCCATCCACCATGCTTTCTAACCCACAACTCTGGATATCATCGATCCATGATTAAAATAACTAAACAAAGTTTATGATTATGGGAGTATATCGATGAAACTTCTATATTGAATTTACCTTAAACCACTAACTTTTTTCTAAATAGATTTCCAATTAAAAACAATGCCTATAATAAGGAGGTATCTAATCCTAATGTTGTATTAACTATGATGGTCTATCTATGGCCCTATTATGGCCATATTTTTTTAAAAATATCCAAATTTCAAATCGAATATGAATCCCCAATAGGAACTATCAATATTACAATGCTCACTTATGGTCCTTGATATAGGTGGAGTTCTGTGAGATCACAACTCCAGTATGAATTCTCTCTTCAAAGGCTTCACCTAAACTGTTGAGCTTGAATAGTTATATTGAAAATCATGTTTAGGGAACATCCCATGAGGTATAGAGGCCTTTATGTGTACTTGTACATAACCATGCTTCCCTATGAATGGTTTAACATCTCTAAAACTCATATTAGCCTCAACATATTTGGATATAACAATGTATTGTAAAAGGTCCCAAACTCCAACTAGGGTAGAGTAGTCTAATCAATCGTTTGAGGGAAACATCATCCACTAATATATTATTGTTTCATATAGAGAAATAAATGTGATAATCATAATTTAGTTTGTGGGGGTCCCAAAACCAAATAGAATACATGAGTTACCAGATCCAATCAATCCACTGACTCATATGAATCAGGGTTTCCTCCTAATATTGAGGGGCCTCTACTACTCAAACATACCCAACATAGTCAACCTATGGGTAGTCTCATCAGTGATAACTATCATATAATCTATAATGATTTATAAAATAAGAATTAAGGGTAGGGGATAAGTTTCCTCAGATTGTGGTTCAAGGAAATATCTTAACCAATCCTCTAAAATAATGCCTCTTTGCTCACTTATTAGTAGTTAGAGGCTCAAGCACCATGATGAGATAATCATTCCCCTTCCTCAAAATATAAGTCGATTTTCTATTGGTTTAATATTAATTTTTATTTCATGAACCTATAGTGATTAGATCTTATTAGGATGAGCTAATACAATTCTCACATGAATACGAACTCCAAAATATGCTCCTAGGACTCAAAAACTCTAATAAAAATCTGACCCAACCCAACCCACAAAGGCCCAACCCAGGCCGATAGTAAGCTAAGTGCGCCACTGTAATCCAACCTTTAATAGTCCAAGGGGTAGGAAATAGAACCGAGTAGGCATATCACACAATATGGGATATTTAGCCTATATCAACCTACAAAATATGCATACCTTCAATGAATAAATTACCAAAAAACCCTATAGTACACACACACACACAAACTATTGGAATATATAATATATATGAATGAGAAATTGCATGATAAGTATATATCCACAAAGACAAACACTCTAGGCACTATACATCTGAGAATCCTCTGAATCTAATTGACACTAAACATGGGAAATAAATCCTAATTAAAAGGGATTCTAGATCAATATCTAACTAAAATGGCCATTTAAACTATCATGAAATACCAATATCTATCAACCATCACCAAAAATCACTAGATTTAGTCTCCAAACAAGTCGTACTCACACAACATCCACCAAGACCATCTTTGAACAATGCATCATCTGCACCGCCACAACCCATGTGGGATCAAATCATATGAAGGGGTGAGTATAAATATACTTATTAGGATACACCAAAAACAAAAGTTAAATAAAAAAAATATTATATAAAAAAATGGAATAATAGAGGAACTAATAGTATGGTAATAAAACTAAACATGCTCTATAACTAGAATTCTCAGGGATTCATAGAAGTCTCAATCATCTTTTCCCCAATCCATTAAAGTTTATATCTCATGATAAACTAGGGATGATCATATTACTAAAATGATAAAAAAAATTTGATGTCAATATCCCATATATAAGTCACATGTTGAAGGAAACCAAGGGGTTCCGAACGTGTCACAAGGCCTGAAGTATCAAACTGCTCAGCCTTTATAACTTCCTCATTTCCATTGAAAACCATAATGGGGGATTTTCTACTCATTGAAGTATGCATATTGGTTGAGGTATTAACAAACACTAACATCCAAAAAAATCATTCCTTAAACCTAAAAAAATATTAGTGCAACCCAATACATATAAGATAACCTCACTCCCCATATCACAACTATCAAAGAATCAACCCCAACAACCTACCTAATATCACTGCAAAAAAATCCTAATATGGGACCTTCACCTTGAAAACACATACATATCGGTCAAGGGAGTATTGAACCTTGATAGATAAACCATGCCTCATTGAGAAGTGCATGTTAGATGAGAGAGTTCCCAACTTCATGGATAAGAGACCTATACCCCAATTATACAGGTGAGTACTAAAATCAATTAGCTATTTAGGGGAACAATACCACATTGGGGACAAAGGGGGTACCCACCCCATGCCTGATATTAAGTACCCACACCTGAATTATATGTCAGAGTATCAAAATATAGGAATAATATGATGGAATAATGCCCTAGAATTCAAATTTTGTAAGGGGAGTAGCTAACCCCATACCCACTCGGATCGTGTCACCTGATCCCAATCATCATCCCAAAATAGAAAAGAACACATATATTCCTAAAATATCTCATGCCTAATCTCTAATGAAAGAGGGATGTACTATCACATTCTCAGTTGAAAAAAATTCAATATATATTAGTCACATGCCCAAATATGAATCCAAATAAAGAATATTTGAATAACCACTATGTTTGGAAAAGTACAAAACATGTACTTTAGGGGCACATAGTGTGTATCCCCTTATGATAAGTCTTTTCATGTACTGATATTTACATGTAACATATATGTCTACCTATACGATGTTTATTATTGTTTAAATGACATGTGTCACCAGTTGGGGTACACAATGTGTATCCTTGATACATAGGATCATATCATGTTGGAACCAAGGTTATCTTTTCTAGAAAGATAATGTTGTATTTGTTTTCAATGCTATTATGGTATGATTTTTTCGGTTTATGCTTAAGGAAGTTGATTTTTTAAAGAAGAAATATATATTAGACCATGATGAATGATGGAGGAAATGGCATCATTTCCTAGTGTTTACAAAATTTTAGGCTTAAAATATAGAGGAATGAAAGTGAGTCATGAAATCAGTGAATTATCATGTGATCGCATAATATCATATGGATCATTAAACCATGTAAATTTAAATTTATCATGAAATCACTTATGTTCAACCAGATCATGTGATGGAGTCTTATGATAATGTTAAGTGAGGACTAATGAGTGCATAGGCACAAATAGATCTCACAATGTGATCACAAGAATCACATAAAGGAAGAGATGCTAGAAATGATGGAAGGGTATTTAATATAGTCAAATCATGTGATTTCATAAGGATATTAAATAGTTTTCATATTTTTGTTAAATCAAGTGAATCACGTAACCAATAAAGAATTACATGAAAAAATTCAGGTGATGGGAATCACATGACTCACATAAGGAATGATATGATATCCAAGGAAGAATAATTAGAATATCACATAATATAGTTAGTGAGTTTGGATGGATGTATCACAATGGGGGTCTCACAAATTCAGTGATGTAATTGTGTGTTTTTATAAACTTTATGTGATTGTGTTTGGGCGTGTTCATGCAGTTGAGTTAGTAAAAGACACAGCGGATTTTTGCAGATTGGTTTACATGGGTAAAGTGGGATTTTTGGAGGATTACGCCTATAAAAATACATTTTTCACCATATTTAGAACTTATGAAAAAACATGGAAATATTGAGATTTATTTTTTGTGATGTTTTTCAATGACTTAATCATGAAATTAGGGTTCACATAGGTATTTCTTGTGGATAAATTAATTCATAGTATTGTTCATGGAGGACTCAACAGAGGTGATCCAAGAGTGGTAGTGTGGTATACCTGAATACATTATAAAAGAAGTGTTCCTATAACATATCGTCTATGGATTAAAAATTTTAATCCAAAAATACTAGTGAATAATAATATATCTTGATACAACCAAATAATCTTTGGTGTATGGTCCTTGGAATCATCCCTTTTTGGTCAAACTTATAAAATTCATCATGTTCTTCTTTACTTTACAACTATGATTGGTGTTTTTGTGATATGATATAACAAGTTTAACTAGTTCCTATCAATTTGGGGAAACTATCCTAGTCATCGAAAGAAAAAATTTGACCCCTGATTTACCTCAAACCTCTCAGTGTGTCCTGAGGTACCCAAAATGACATCAAGGGGAGATTATTGATCTTGAACCTATTTTCTAAAGAACAATCTAATGGAGAAATTTTTTAATGTTAGATAAATTTCTATATTTTATGGGAGAAACTATTAGATATTAAAAAAATAGGATAAGTTCATATCTCTATTCATTTGGGATGGAAGTTCTCTTTGTTACATTAAATGGGGTTCTAGTCAGTGACATGACATGGCTCTCTATGATTGAAACTGATAAAAAACTTATAAATGAAAATGCGAAGGATTTAAGTTTATTTTATAGAGATATATAAGATAAAATCTATATTAATGTAATAATATACAATAAATATAATTCTATGTAAGATAAATTGGAAAATATATATGAATTGGATAACAAGGTGAAGGAAGAAAAACTACAAGTGTTTTATGACATATTTAATGATCATAAAATACATCATGATGAAAATGAAGTCAATTTACTTAATATAATCATGGAGGTGGTGAGAGATACTTGAGGACTTGGAGAAGAAATAAAAGATATAGACACCATTAAAAATATTTCATTACGTGATACAATATTATAGTTTTAGATCTTGAATAAAGGGATTTGTCCCAACTTTACATGAATGACGTTTTAAGTAGCCTTGTGGATTATGAAATGTGAATTGAAGCAGAGGCCATTTAAACCCATACTATAAAGGAAATGGAATTTAAGTACATGGAAAATATGAATGTCAATGAAGATAAAAATAGAGATGATTTGAAATATGAGCTTATATCAATGGTGGATGGAACATTCAAAAGAAGAAAAGGCATATTTAAAAGAAAACTACCTCTTATATTCTTTTATTGTTAAAAAATTAGAAACATTTCTACAAGGCTCTCATAGAGATTTAATGGTGAAGAAAGTGAAGAAGATGTTTTAAATAAGCAATAAATAATATTCCAATCTTAAACTAAGACCTCATTTAGAAATAAATTTCAGAGGAAGATCCCTATGCGAAAAGAGGTTAGTATTGATAAAACATTTATAGACAAAGCTAAAATAGAATTCAAATATTCTATTAAATATGATATGATGGATATTATTGAAAATAATAAACCTTAATTAGAAAATATCAATGAAAAAAAATATAAGTGAATCTTAAGGTGGAACTTGGAGGTTCTCTCAAAGAGCTTGATATTCAGAGAAAGAAAAATGAAAGTATTAATAAATTGATAAATAAATCCTCTAAATATGATTGATTAATATTAAGAGGGTTAAGATGATCAACTATATATTTAAGAAAGTTTAGAATAAGTTTTAAATTTTATGATGAAGATATATTAACTGAATAAGGTGATTTATGACCTTAACTCTTATATAAAATGGTGAATAAAGAAGGTGAAATCTTGGAAGAAGAGTTTTTCTCTCTACAAAAAATAGAGATACAAATTAATTCAAGTTATCCATAGAAGTAACATCATTTTAAAAGGTTCACATATGGAAAACTAATACAAAGAGTCAATTAAGGATAAAAATTTGTTAAAAAATCCATAATGAATAAATACCTAGAATTTTAGGTAAATGTAGAATCAGATATGAGGATAAGACATTGAAAGATATAACTATGATGAAACAAGACAAGATAATGTAGAAGGTTGATGATATTGTTTTCAAAACTATAAAAAATCTATGTGGAAAAAGATTACCCTTGGTAAATTGTAACACCACAATAATTTATGATATATTTCCTTTTAAATAAATTCATTCTATTTAATAGCTTGTGGAACATGAAACCCCAAGTCTAAATGAATTGTAATATAGTATACTATTATAACATAGACAATAAATTAAAGGCTAAGAATATGAATAACTAGATTATAACCATTAAAATTTTTACACATATATAAAATAAATTCCATGGCAATCTATTGATTAGAAATAAAAATAAAAAACATTTAAAAGAAAAAAATTATTTCTGAAAAAATTATTTTTTTAAAGAGAAGTTTCATCACGTTTTGAGAACTTATTTTAAAATTAATTTCTACCTATTTTATAAAATATATTTGAAAAAATTTACTTCATTTTTGAAATTATAATATAATAATTAACTTTAAGTGAATTTTTTATAATTTTATAAATATTTTAATTTTTCAATGAATAATGAAAAATACTTGTTTTTATTGAAAAATAATTTTTTTTAATTATATAGAACATTAAATTATATATTAAATTGGTTCTAAAGTAATAAATTATATTAAATTTTAACAAATTTAGGTTATTCGGATCAATTTTATGTTCAATTTCAATATAAAAAATGTTAGATTAGGATGACTATTACAAAGACAATGACATAAGAGGGGGGGGGGTGAATTGTTTTCTTCAAGAACTTTGATAGATTCAGAAATACTCTTTTGTTATGTGTATAGCCTTTCCTTCTCTCTTAAATATGATATATCTATAGAAGTAAATATTGGAATTGAACACAGTGATGTATAGTGGTTTAGGGCACAAAGACCCCTTAGTCTACTCCACCAACACTCAACTCCATGATCTTGGTGATTTTTACTAATATGTCCTCTTATCCTAATACATTCACATGACAAACTGAGTATAGGAAGTTGAAATCTTACAATAAGGCTAAAAAGTGCCTTCTGGTTCTTTTCAAGGAATCGTAAATCCAAAACATTGTGCAGTAAGCAGACACTTAGCCAATACAAAGTATGATTAGTGAAAACTCCAAAAAATAAATAGAGTTTGATTCTACTCGGAACACAAGTTAAAATTCCTAGTTTTAATAGAAACTAATAGATATAATTTTAACTTCAATAATTCACAAAAGAAAACAGATATTCAATATTGCACAAACTTTTTTCAAATATTGATAGTGAAAAAACTAGATAGATGTTTAAACATGATTGCCTCTAAAGTGATTCTTTGAAGAAAACCTTATAGTTCATATATAAGATGATGTAACAATAAAATGCAATAGAAATGACAACTAAATTAACAAGTCTATCAGACAGATAAAAACATTTATTTCTCCAATGTGTATCTTTGAAGGAAATGAAACATATATTTTCCTAATGTATATCTTCTCTCCTTGTATATTATAATGAAGAGAATATCGATATTTATACACTAGCTTAAATAGATCCAGGTCAAACCAGATCCAAAAATACTATACAATAAATCATGAATATTTGAATTAAAAACCAACCAAGTGATTCATAACTTCCCATAAGAATATCAATTAATTAATCTATTTAATATAAGCCTTTAAAACAATCATAACGATCCTTTGAATTGGTCATAAAATATTATTGAATAGATCTATAATTCTGTCATGATCGTTACATAAATCTCGAATAATATTATAAATTTAAAATTACATCATTGAATAGTCAAACTCAGGGTTATTTAATGTGGTGAAAAAATTCCAAATAAAGGGTTTGTAATGGATGATTGAAAATTAAAGTAGGGTTGATATACCATATGTTTGTTTCCTCAAACATAGGGTTCCTTACACACATAAGGTTGCTTCTCCATAATTTAAAAAAAAGCATAGGGTACATGATCTATAAGAACTAGTCCAAATGTAGGGTTGTTAAACCATATGTTATGCTTACAAATACAGGACTTGAATAGTGTTTTCAGATTACATTTAAACACATCCTGAATACTTAACAAAATTACCAGCAGATAAATGACATGAATATATTTCCGAAATAAATATGTTGATGAATAATAATTTCCAAAAATTTACTTAAAATAAAATTCATTGTTAACATAAATGTGGAAGTTATTTAGTATCACAAAAAAAATAATGAAATTGTTGAATCAACATATTCTCAACACAAAATTTTCAGACTTTTGTGAACTTTTCTTTAGAGAACCGATTTTTTGTCACGTCTACAGGTTTAATTTTGAATTTGATTATTCCTATTGCATGAATTGAATTTAGAAAAATGTATTTCATATTTTTAATTGGAATGATGAATATTATATTATATTTTTATTTTTTATTTTTGACTATAATGAATAGTAGAATTGTAAAAAAATAATTACCATATTTAAGGTAAAAAACTAATTTACCAGGGGATTAAACTAAAAGGATAAGGGTTAAAATGAACTACAAACATTTGTATCACCCATTTTCTAGACATATTTTGACCATATCACTTATATGGTTTTATAATGATGCATTTTTAGGAGTTTTTCATAATAAAAACATTGAAAAGAATGATTTTTAAAACATTCCATGTGTGTCATCTCTCCCACTTAAAAAATGCCACCCTATCTCACCTATTATTCACAAGAAAAAAGCACATTGGTTCATCTAATACCTTTTCAGAAATCTTCCTTACTTCCATAACTATGTCTTAGATTCATTGGTTAGATTATAAATCCAATCTAGAAAGGATTTAGGTTAAAGCATAGAGATTTCCCAAAGAAGATGTAATGTTTTTAACTATGCATTTTTATTTTAATTATTCTTTTAACTCCTTATAATATTATTAATCCATGATAATATAATAAAACCAATATAGATTATATGAAAAGATTTTATTAAGTTATGGGAATTAACTATATCTATATTTTCTTCCATCAAATGGGTAACAAAATCATCGATCATGTGTATGGAAGACCACAACCTTACGAACCAATGTAATTCATTTTCCATCACCACATTTAAAGGATGTATATAATGATGGATTTAACATATTTATAGGATATTTTTAAAATTATTATACTTTTTGAATTATTACATCATATATAACTTCTTACTTTTCATTCTGTGGGAGATAAAATAATGTCGAACGTGTGTACAGCGGAGTACCGTCTCTCCAAGTAATGAGATTATTTTTTCCCATACACTTTTCATGAAAGGTAGTAATGATATATTTAATGAATATATGTGATTTTTATGACCTAATAATACTTCAGAAATATAATATCACATCTAACTTCTTTTCTTCCAATCCTTTTGGAAAATAATAGTGTTGCTCGTGCGTACATGTGGAATACCGGCTCTACATATCGATGTGAAATGTCTTTCATTTTTTTACATGGATAATATATGGGATAATTTTATTAATATAAATTCTATATATAAAATAATATTTATTCTATAAATTTGAATTTACTTCTATTTTCCTTTTATTCCATCCATCAATAAAATGGAAACAACATTCATGTGTACATACAACCTACCATCTTTATGAATGGTATAATCCATTTCCTATCTCTCGCTTTTATAGATTACTATAAATACATAAATAATGAGTATATGTCAAATTTATACCATGATTTACATCCAGGAGATGATAAAACCATGATCAAATAAAAAGGGAAAAAATTACCAAACCAGAACATACATGAAAAACAAAATAGTCATCACCCAAAATAATTATTTTAACAAATAATTTTTAATAAATGGGTGATAAATATCACTAAAAAACTAAACATAAATTATCGACATTTTAAAATATTTCTAATTTATTTTTATATATTTCTAAAAAACATTGGTAAATGAGGTTTCACTTATTAGTGAAGTTTATAAACATTGGTAATTGGAAACATTTATAAATGCTGGTAATTTTACATGTTTGTAAACGTTTATAATTAGAGACACCTCATTTACCGATGTTTTTTATAAACTTCAATAAATTAATTATTGAATAGCCACATTTTCTATAAATGTGGATATGTTTTTTGAAATTAATTTTTTTTTAATATATCCTATTTTTTTGAAAAAATATATTTTTTAATACATAAATATTTGCCTGAAATCGCACCCTCCTTAACGCACTGCACACATGAGACCCACCTTGCTGGACTACATGCATGGCAAGCTCATTCCCTCCATACGCGACACTCAAGTCATCACACCTTTCCCTACATACCATGTGTACGCAACCCTCTCCACTATACCTTACCTTGTTAAAAATCAGAGTCCAACCGAATTCGAACAACACACCTCAGGTCCTCGGGGGAATGACCAGACCAACTAATCTAATTCTCATTTTCTTATTTAATTGCACTATTTTATATTTATATATATATTAATATATTATAGTATTAAAAAAATTAATATATTGTATATATAAATTTATATATTAATATATATATACATATTAACATACATATATTAATATTAATATTAATATATATATGTTTATATTATATATATATATATGTATGTTATATATTTTATATATTTATGTTTAAATTAATATAAATATATGTTTATATTATATATATATATATGTGTGTGTGTGTGTGCGTGTGTGTATAAATATATATGTTTATGTATGTATACATATAATTATAATTATAATTTTTTTTATATACATGTACATTAATATAATTATATATATATATATATAATTTGCCTTTTTTTCTAAAAAATATGACAAAATTCAAAATATATATGTGTTCTTATATATATTTATATTTATATATGTATATATATATGTATATGTTTCTATTTGTGTGTTTATATATATAAATATATATTTACGTTGATGTAGGGAAATACGATATATTACCTACAAAAATATGCAACGCAAAAAAATTAGGGAAGAAGTCGACACGACTAGAACTCAAGACCTCACTGAGACCCATAGGGGAAACTACCATTGATATTCACCATGAGAGATATTTCAATATATATATATATATATATATACATATCTGTGTGTGTGTGTCTGTGTGTGTTTGTGTGTTTATATATATATTATGATATTTAAATACATATTAATATCATTGCATATAAATATAATTATATATATATGTAAAATAAAAGGATTATATTTAAAAAATAATTATATATTTTTTTAAAATAGTGGTAAAATATGTTACTAAAATAGCCGTTCTTTTTTAATAATGTCACTAATTTAGAGTTTTCCACATTTTTAAACGTGTCTAAAAAACATCGCTAAATTCCAGCTTTTTTGTGCTAAAATACCATAATTAAATAATATATAGTACAATATATATGAGTATAGTTTTGTAATATATTTATAATGAAACTATATTTATTATATATAATTTTTAAACATGCACAGAGGAAGTTGAACCTAAGGTAAGAGATTTATGTCTCAATTTTCCTTCTTTGAGACACATGTCTTATTATGCTGCAAGTTACTTTTTATTATTATTCAGAGAAGAGAAGAGCTACAACACAAGCGGTCTCCCTTCAAGGAGGTCGAAAGTGATGGAGGCCAAGGGAATCTGCCTGCACAATAGTAAGGCACTCCTTTGGGAGGGAGTTCAAACCTCCAAAAATGACAAGAGGCTCTTCCTGTCTGCCCAATCGAGCGAGAGCATCTGCAGCAAAGTTGGATTCCCTCCAACTGTGGTGAATGGCCCTTCCATGGCCCGTCTCCACCTTGCATCTACGAATGAGATAGGTCAAATCCCACGGAATGCAGTGACCTCCCTGTAAGGCACATGTCTTATTATGCACTATCTTTTTTTAGGAGGTTTATATAAAACCAATTTGATATGTAACATCATGAATTTATTTATTCTCATGATATTTTATGTTTTAATTAATTTGATTATTTTATGGGTTTTCAATTCAATATTACCAGTGGTAATGTTTTTATGGTACAATCTCCTCGCTTATCAGGATTGTTTATGCTTGTGATTCCAATGGTGAAATATTAAGATCTATCTAACAATAAAATCATGTTTTTTATTATCCTACATTAATGTTATGATAAAACATTTTTTCCCTTCATTTTAATCTCTATATGTACTCAAGAGTTCAAAATAATGTTTTTAAGAATAATTTGTCATTGTTTTCTCTTTGATCGAAATAAAATTTTATTATATATCCATGTTCTCTAAAAATATTTTAGAACTTTTTTAACATTCCCAAAATGATTTATTAAATAAAATTTTACCCATTTTTTAATTTTTACAAAAATTTTAATATGAATCTTATTTCCATTTTCCAAACGAGGCAATTCTTTACTTTTTACCAAAGTGTCAAAGGAATTTTTTCTTTTAACATATAAGGCATGAATGGATTTTTCATCAATTATGACCATTATTTTCTTGGAATATTTTTTTATAAGTTTAGAATTTTATTTTCAAAGAAAAGGATTTTGACAATATTTTATGATTTTTCTAGTTAAAAAATGTGTTTTTAAAGAAAGGTTATTTTCCTCAAGAAATGTTCCAAGTGACATTTTAAAATTATTTTCTATCTAAGATGAAATAAATTGATATTACTTAAGATTTATTAGGGACACAATCTAATGATACCATCCTCATTATTTCTCTAGATCATTTATGATCAATTTAAGTGGGGATGTAATATTTTGATTCCATTATCTATATTACTCTGAATAGTTTATGATTATGTTTATTGATTGGAAAAATTATTAAGATTTCATCTTCTAGTTTTTAAAATTTTAATTTTTATGTTGACTATGTTTCACCTCTTCATATGAGTAATGAGTTGGACTTAGTAATTTATGGGTGAGGCCCACTATAGGAGCTTGATGAAACAGTATGTCTAATGAGAAAACTAGTTTGGGTTTTTGGTCGAGGCCTTACCCATTTATTAAAGATATCCTAGAATGAGACCTTTATGACATTGTCACGACCCGAACCTACTCGGGCTTGAGCCACAACTACCCCAAGCCCACCTCCATAGACCAAGGTCTGGCGATAAGCGCCGAAGGTACAACAACTCGGGGAGGCCTTTTCCTAAGTACCTGTACACACACACGCATCACACTCAATGCAACAGTGCAGAGTAAAAGAGAAGACAAGTAAAGAAAAGGGAAAATGCTATATATATACCACAAATGTGCATCATCCTCTAAGTAGTACAAGTAAAGTGCTGAAAAGGAAAAAGGGAAAAAACACACACCTAACCAGAAAAGGTGACACCACCCAGCAACAGGTAAACAAAAAGAAATAGCTGAAGGGTCTCCCACCTGGAACCTGACTACGACCACCGCACGCAGTCCCAGCTCCCGAACTCCTAAGCTCCTCTGAAGCCACGGACAACCTGTCCGCCGTCTGTAATGGCATACCATGTGCGGGTAAAGACCAAGTAGGGGTGACTATAAAATTACTCAGTAGGATACCGCGAAGCTCGAGGGAGCAACAAAGGAGGTACCAAAGGGTGAGAAGTAGATCGAATAGGTGAAAGCAAAGGAGTACAACAGAGAGTGCAGTAAAGAGTACAATAGAGAGTCCAGATCAACCCAATAAGAGGAAAGAAGGTAGACTCGTCCCAGAACAAGGAGCTGGAAATAGTGAGAAGATGAACTTCCCATCGAGTCTTTTCTACCTATAGGAGGAGAGTAGACACGTCCAACCATGAGAAGCTAGACACGGAAAGCATGTGGCATACCCCGCGCGTCTTCGCCTCTCTTGGAAGGAGAGTAACCAAACCCAAGAAGTGGGTGCCAGAAAAAAGGTATATACATATCTGTATGCTCAACAAGAAACCCAAAAAAGATCATAAGGGGATCTCCATTCCATAGCTCAGCCCAAGAATGTGAGTCACCAACAGTCCCAAAAGTAAACACCATCGATGACCAGCATCCCACCCGTCTACCCTGAACTGCAAGTCAAAGGGCTCAAACCACTGCAGCTCGACACTATCCGCTCTGGGTGGCACTGACTCGCCTGCACGGTTTTAGGTCGCATCCCAAGGACGTGTCTCGGTGGGGAAAAGCGCCCCCTCTTACTTGAGAGTTCCGGGTTAAGTCAAACCACACCTCGTCACTGCCCTGCAGTCGAGAGATCTCCTCAAAGTCAAAGCTGTCACATCACTTACCCGTACAAACAAGGGTCCCGCTCCGGTAGCCAAGGAGTAAAGCCTCAGACTAGCCATGTATAAAGGACTAAGTCTGAAATACCAACGGGTGACCCACTGCCCAGCCCTACTAGAGGGTAATTCATAATAAGATATCGAGGGACCCACTGCCCAGCCCTGCTGGAGGGTAAACCCTAATACATCATCAGCTGACCCACTACCCAGCCCTACTGGAGGGTAAACCCTAATACATCATCAAGCGACCCACTGCCCAGCCCTGCTAGAGGGTAGACCTGAAATAATCCGGCAGGCGACCCACTGCCTAGCCCTGCTGGAGGGTAGACCTGGAATAATTTGACGGGTGACCCACTGCCCAGCCCTGCTAGAGGGTAAACCCGAAACAAGACGACAGACGACCAACTGACTATCCCTGCTAGAGGGTACACCTGAAACAAGATGACGAGCGACCCACTGCCCAGCTCTGCTGGAGGGTAGACCCTCAGGAGTCGTCGGGTGACCCACTGCCTAGTCTCTGCTAGAGGGTAAACCTGAAGAAGTCGATGAGTGACCCACTGCCAGCCCCGCTGGAGGGTAAAACTCAGAACTGCTATGGCCATCTCTACTGGAGTGTACAACACTGGCCAACCGAACATGGAGTGGGTATCACGCAACCACCTAACTCCTGAACAACTCACCTAATAGAGGTTCAGTGCCCGCTGCATCACTAGGTGCCACTAGCACTATTACCGGCCATACCATCGAGAATAGAACTAGGGGAAAACTCAACCCAGCTGGTCAACCCATGAGAACAGAGGAACCCTCTACATCACGAGAGGTCAAAAGTATGCAAAGCAGAGAATGGAATGCACATGGGGCCCACACGACGTGTGGAACCAGGTCAACCACAATCATATGCACAAACGTTCTTAGGTACAGGCAACCACATGTACTTCCAAGTGTTCCCGTATACTCCCAGAGTATACCATGTTCCAGCCCAAAGGCTATCGTGCACACGACACCCAACGTCAACGTGAAGGGGTGAACGTAACAAATCCACCTCAAAGGCCCAAGCAAGGCCGACCACATCTTATGAAACATTTAAATCACTATCCCAAGAGTGCATGATCACACGCCAAGGGTCCTCCACAAACATGGTAGGACGAACCACCACCAGAGCACCATTCATGCTTCCATATTTAATGAGATGTCGAATGAGACTCCTAACATCCAAACGGATTGCACCGCTGTAATCCTCACGAAAAAACACGTGATATCGACTACTCACTCACCTCTAATAGATATCTGGAGTAAAAGTTTCCCCATGCTGCTTTACGCCCGATAGGCGTCCCATGATCCCGAGCCTCGGCCCTGAAAACAGTCGGGCGCATCACACCATTGCGATCCCCTCGGGAAAACACGTCAAAAGCACTAATCACATGAGTACATCAGATATCTGGATAAAAAGGTTCATTTCATCGCACAACACATGAGCAGTGCTTCGTGGGACCTGCATCCCGGTGTTGAAGTGCAACGAACGGATCACACCGTTGCGATCCTCTCGAAAAAGAACACAAGATTTACTATTCACTTGTCCAAAACGGTTGCCCGGTGATAGAGATGTAAAAATCACCATAAACACCCAAATGGATCTCATGGGGCCCGCACCATCGTAAAGAATTAGAGTGGGCAGATTGCACCATTGCAATCCCCCCGAAAAAACATCCAGAAACGACTGCTCGCACGCCCCGAACAGACGTCCGATGAAAAAGTCGTGAAATGCTGCACGCAGCTCGAAAGACAGGTCATGGGGTCTGTGCCTCAACTTCGGCCTCAATACCTCAAACCTCCCTAGAAATATCCGCCTCAGCTCCAGAGTCCCAACGCCGCTGACGGCGCACAAAACGGACGTCGGATGTGTCCGTGCCGCTGAAAACAAGAATCATGGAAAAAACACTCGTCCACTTAAAGACACATCGTGCCTCTGTGTCCCCTCATTTCAGGAATTAAAAATTTCTAAAATAATCTAAAAAAAGTCCACCTCGACGATACGGACTCACAGCCGCAGACGACTCGCAAATCGGACACCCGTAATGAAAATTACGGGCGTCCGAAGGGGGGAAAAAGATCCCCTTGGGCCGGACCGGCCTGGGCCGGCCCGCATCGGCCGGCCCGGCACGCAGTGACAACCTGCGGCTCAGTCGCGTGGCCCGGCGCCGTCCATTCCAGCACAGACCAACCCTCGTGGGGTCTATCGTCACGCAGCGTGAGGACCCGCGTGACGCGGGTCAAGCTCCCCCGACCCCGATGCTCCCCTGCCCGACGAGCTCAGCCACACCCTCGCCGTCACCCGGCTGCCCAAGCCACTCGCTCCCAGCCCCGAACTCCGCTCGCCCGGATGCCCTGGCTGAAGACCCACGCCTCCCCGCGCCTTAGCCGCGCCGCCGTCCAAAAGTCCCGTCGCCGCCACCTAGGGACGTTGCGCCACCACTCGATCTCGCCGGAAACCGAAAACCCGCAAACTTTGGCGGGCGATTGCGGAGGCCTCAGGACTCCAAAATAGAAACTGAAAGATGCGTGGGGAAGATTATAAAATATAATGTGAAAAAATGGGCTTTGATTGCGATTTATATGTAAAATCGATGTTAGAAAGCAAGCTCAAAGGTAGATGCAGAATTAAAAACGCAACGTAACCTCCTACCTGTTGGGGCGTTGCCCAAAGCTTTGCTGCGAGGGATCCGCCGGTGCGCCGTGCCTCGCCGGAGCTACCTCACCGGAGTGGAGGAGGAGAGGGAGGTTTGAGGGGCTGCCTTGAGTGTTCTTCCTTCAGGGTAGAACAAGGTAGGGGGAGGGGAGAAGGAGGGTTTAAATAAAAAAAAGAATTTTAATTAATTAAACCCATAATTTTCCTCGCATCTAAAACCTTTGGTGAGGTCAAAATTAAACCTACCATAGGGTAAAAACCATGCATTGAGTGAAACAGCGGTCTCGGAATTTTAATCGGAGACCCCATTCAAAAGTTATAAAACTGAACGCCCAAAGGCACCAAATTACAAAAACGCCCCTGGGGCCATTTTTCACAGATGGGCCGCGCCAGTGAAACTTACACCCCTCCTAGGGTAAATGACACGCTCTGAACTCAATGGTGCCCTCAGTTTTCCAATCGGAGCCACCGTCTAAGAGATACTTGAGTTTATCCATAAAACAAATAGATTAATTATTTAATTTATCCGTTTAACGTTCCGGAAGTGAGAGAGGGGTCCAAACATCCAGCACCGACATGTTTTATGTTGTGCCTAGGGTAAAAACCCCATTATGGACCCATCCGTATACTCGGATCTCTGATCTGAAGCACTGTTTATGAGTTATCCTATTTATTTTTCGTTTCTAGTTTGAACGCACTGAAAATTTAATTCCAGCCACTCCGGGGCTCAGAATCGCATGTCTTCTGAGGGCGCTGCTATGGAATAATATCAAGAATATTCGAAATTCGTTCACAGCATAAACCAGGTTCTTACATCATTTCCTCCTTCAAGATTTTCATCCCTGAAAAGCAAAACCAGGGAACAACCCAGAGTACTAAGCTCACACCTAGTTCTCCCGTACTCAGAAGAACTCGCGCACATCTCTACGCCGCCACAGACAGATCAAAGGATTGATCTATTTCACCCAAGGTCTTCCCTCACCGATGACGTGCATAGGAGCACGCTCACCTCTCCTCAGGTGAGTCACGCGGGAGACACTATTCACCCAAACCAGCCTTTGGGTTTAGGGAAAGGCGGTAGGGAACCTCACAATCCCATTACACGGTCTCAAACGGCCCGAAGGATCTTGGGGGTAGCTCATCTCCCTGATTGAACCTCTACATCGCACGTCGTGACTCGAATCACCGCTCGCACGTGGAACAATGCCTGGTGATTCCCTCCTTCAGAATATCCAAATGGTGAAACACCCAAGGACATCTGGTCACGCAAGGTTCCACAGTTGATGTCTCTCAACCAATACTCTCTTATATGCTCGGAGAGTGATGGGGTCGACACCATCGACTAAAGAGGAAGGCTACACACCTTCTACTCTACCAATACAGGGTTACACCCGATGCCCTGTGTCACCCTGGTAACACCTCAAACAAGGAGCCGGGAGAAAAGGCATCCCACACACAGAGTCTAACAATTCTACAGCAAAAAGTAGAACAGTTGTAGATCGTTCCTCTTACCACCTCCTACTCTCTAGGATCGTATACATATAATGCTCGCGGCTGTCCGTGGTCCCAACTATCAGCTCCCGGGGCCTGACGTGGACCACCTAGTGGTGATGGGAAGACCGCGTAAAGTCGTCCCCCACCTCCAGCTCCTCCCGATCCTATGCTAGCACCACCTCTCTATGCACTACTCCGATCACGGCGCTGCCTCTGTCGTGGTGGTGCACCTACTGCCTGCCCGAAGCTCTCCGCATGCCTGGTCAGACAGTCCCATGCCAAGTGACCTCGCCCGTCACAAGAATAGTACCGACTCTCTCTTGGATATACTTGTGCTCTCCGACACCACTGTGGTGTACGACCATGGACTGGGATCCACTCACGGAAGGGCATCCTCGGCTGAGGCCCTACGCCTTTTTTCCATAGTGGTATACGACCACGTCTCCGAAACCGGCAGTGGGAAGGCCACTTGCATCGAGGTTCTGCTTGCCGACGCCCGCTAGCTGCGACAAACGTCGCGGCTCCAACGTGCCTGCTGCCACCACCGACTCTAGATCGTGACAAGAAGCTCTCTGTCACCAGCGCCTGCTCCAGCACCCCATTATAGGTGGAAATGCCCAAGGGTACTATGAAAACACGAATCTCTCTACGGGGACCCTGCTCAAACTTCCGCGCTGGGATGTTGTCGTCATGGACCAAGTTCAGGTAAAAGCGTGCACGGTCTGCGAAATTAGCCTCGTACTCGGCCACCGTCATCCCTCTGTTATGAAACTGCTGGAGCTCCTGAATATGAAAGTAGCATAAGCAGGAGGGGAAAAGCTCCTCATGGAATAACAACTGAAAGCCGCCCGACAAAAGCGTCGACTCGTCTAGAGACTGAGTCACCAGACTCCACCAACACTAAGATGCTCCGAAAAAATGCTGGCGGCCAAAGCCACCATGAGATCTACTAGCGTCTGCACAAGATTGAAAAGGCAAACCACTGTCTCCATCGAACCCTCTACTGCCTGAGCGTATGGCTCACCACTGAACCTCAGCGGTCCCTCCCGCTGGAACTCATGGAGCACGCTCGACCTGCGCTCAAACTCAGCCTGCTCTGCTGAAGCTGTCTGCTGTTCAACAGGTGGAGGTGCTATTACTGGTCAACCCGGAGAAAGGGGCTCGCATGATGGGTCCTGGACTGTGGCCTCGTAGCTCATAGGTTCGTCATCACACACCAAAGATGGTATCTTGGCTGGCTGTCTTCGCGGAGACATCCTGAATATTATCAAGGAGTACTGCGGTTAGATGGGCATATATGTATATACCAATAACAACGTTGGAGAGCTAACTCAATAAGGACAAGCAAGACTCAATCCTATGTGATGCACAAACCAAATTTTCCCTGCAACGAGTGTCTCAGAATGCCTAGTCAAGAAGAGGGTTATCAAGGTCCTGGTGAATGGATAGGTCGGCCGCCGCACCATCACTGGACTCCCTGGCCTGAGAGCCGCTCTCGAGACACGTTAACAATTTTTCCCTAAATCCCAACCAATTCCTTTTTAGGGACATCTCCACAACACCCCAAGGAATGAACCACCTTTGCTACCACTTTCCCACGACCCGACCCTACCAGGGCTCGAGCCGTAACTACCCCAAGCCCGCCTCCATAGGCCAGGGGTTGGAGACTAGTGCCGAAGGCACAATAACTCAAGGAGGCCTTTTCCTAAGTACCTGTACACACACTCACACATCACACTTAATGAAAAAGTGCAGAGTCAAAGAAAATACAAGTAAAGAAAAAGGAAACTGCAATATATGTACCACAAAGTGCGTCGACCTCTAAAAGTACAAGTAAAGGCTGAAAAGAAAAGGGAAAACACACACGCCCAACCAGAAAAGGTGACACAACCCAGAAACAGGTAAAAAAAAGAAACAACTAACGGGTCTCCCACCTGGAACCTAACTACGACCACCGCACGCGGTCCCAGCTCCTGAACTCCTAAACTCCTCTAATGTCATGACCAACCTGTCCGTAGTCTGCAAGGGCACACCAAGTGCGGGAAAAGCCCAAGCAGGGGTGAGTATAGAAATAATCATTAGGATACCCCGAAGGCTCGAGGGAGCAACAAAAGAGGTACCAAAGGTTGAGTAGTAGATTGAATAGGGGAAAGCAAAGGAGTACAACAGAGAGTGTAGTAAAGAGTACAATAGAGAGTCGAGCTCAACCCAACAAGAGGAAACAAGGTAGACTCGTCCAGGCACAAGGAGCTGGAAACGGTGAGAATATGAACTTCCCCTCGAGTATTAGAGACCTATAGCAGGAGAGTAGACTCGTCCAACCACGAGAAGATAGACATGGAAATCACGTGGCATACCCCGCGCGTCTTCGCCTCTCCTGGAATGAGAGTAACCAAACCCAAGAAGTGGGTATCAGAAACAAGTTATATAAATATCTGTATGCTCAACAAGAAACCCAAAAAATATTGTATGGAAATCTCCATCCTGTAGCTCAGCCCAAGAATGTGAGTCCCCAACCGTCCCAAAAGTAAACACCATCGATGCCCAACATCCCGCCCGTCTGCCCGGAACTGCAAGTCAAAGGGATCAAATCACCGCACCTCGACACTATCCTATTTGGGCGGTACTGACTCGCCCGTATGATTTTAGGCCGCGTCCCAAGGATGCGTCTCGATGGGGAAAAGTGCCCCTCATACTTGAGAGTTCTGGGTTAAGTCAATCCACACCTCGTCACTGCCCCGCAGTTGAGAGGTATCCTCAAAGTCAAAGCTATCACATCACTGACCCGTACAAACAGGGGTCCCACTCTGGTAGCCACGGAGTAAAGACACAGACTAGCCTATTATAAAGGACTGAGTCTGAAATACCAACGGGTGACCCACTGCCCAGCCCTGTTGGAGGGCAATTCATAATAAGATATCGGGTGACCCACTGCTCAGCCCTGCTGGAGGGTAAACCCTAATAAGATATTGGGTGAACCACTACCCAGCCCTGCTGGAGGGTAAACCCTAATAAGATATCGGGTGACCCACTGCCCAGCACTCGTAGAGGGTAAATCCGAATACATCATCAGGCGACCCACTGCCCAGCCCTACTGGAGGGTAAACCCTAATACATCATCAGGCGACCCACTGCCCAACCCTTCTGGAGGGTAGACCTGGAATAAGCTGGAAAGCGACCCACTGCACAGCCTTGCTAGAGGGTAGACCTGGAATAAGTCGACGGGTGACCCACTGCCCAGCCCTGATAGAGGGTAAACCCGGAACAAGACGACAGGTGACCCACTACCCAGCCCTACTAGAGGGTAGACCTGAAACAAGACGACGGGCGGCCCACTACCTAGCCCAGCCGGAGGGTAGACCCTCAGGAGTCGTCGGGTGATCCACTGCCCAGTCTCGGCTAGAGGGTTAACCCGAAGAAGTCAATGATTAACCCACTGCCTAGCCCCGCTGGAGGGTAAAACTCAGAACTGCTCTATCCATCTCTTCTGGAGGGTACAACACTGGCCAACCGAACACGAAGTGGGTATCACGTAACCACCCAACTCCAGAACAACTCACCTAATAGAGGTTCAGTTCCCAATCCATCACTAGGTGCCACTAGCACCACTACCGATGAGACCATCAAGAACAGAACCCGGGGAGAACTCAACCCTGCTGGTCAACCCACGAGAACAGAAGAACCCTCTACATCGCGAGAGGTCAAAAGTACACAAAGCAGAGCATGACACGCACATGGGTCCCACACGACGTGTGGCCCCTAGTCAACCCCAACCGAACACACAAACATTCTCAGGTACAAATAACCACATGTACCTCCAAGTGTTTCCGTATACTCCCAGATTATACCACGTTCCATCCCAAAGGTTATCGTGCACACGACACCCAACATAAACACGAAGGCGTGAACGTAACAACTCCACCTCAAAGGCCCAGGAATGGCTGAACACATCTTATGAAACATTTACATCACTCTCCCAAGAGTGCGTGATCACACACCAAGTGTCTGCTACAAACATGGTCGGACGAACCACCACCGAAGCACCATTCATGCTTCCATATTTAATGTGATCTCAAACGAGACTTTGCACATCCAAACGGATTGCACCATTGTAATCTTCGTGAAAAAACAAGCCATATCAACTACTCACTCGCCTCCAACAGACATACGGCATAAAAGTCACTCCACGCTGCTTTACGCCCGATAGGCGTCCCATGATCCCGAGCCTCGACTTCGAAAATAGTCGGGCGCATCACACCATTGCGATCACCTCGGGAAAACACGTCAAAATCACTACTCAGATGAGTGTAGCGGATATCCGGAGAAAAAGGTGCATTTTGTCGCATCACACACGAGCAGTGCTTTGTGGGACCCACATCCCGGTCCCAAAGCGCAACGAACGGATCACACCATTGCGATCCTCTCGAAAAAGCACACAAGATTGACTATTCACTTGTCCAAAATGGTTTCCCGGTGATAGAGATGGAAAAATCACCGTCAACACCCAAATGACCCTTGTGGGCCCGCACCATTGTGCTGAATTAGAGTGGGTAGATTGCACCATTGCAATACCCTTGGAAAAACATCCAGAAACGACTTCTCGCACGCCCCGAACGGACGTCCGATGAAAAAGTCGTGAAACGCTGCACGCAGCTCGAAAGACGGGTCATGGGGTCTACGCTTAAAATTCAGCCTCAATGCCCGAAACCTCCCTAGAAAGCTCAGTCTCGGCGGCAGAGTCCCAAAACCACTGACGGCGCACAAGATGAACGTCGGGTGTGTCTGCACCGCCCAAAATAAGAATCTCGAGAAAAACGATCGTCCACTTAAAGACATGTCGCGCCTCCACGACCCCTCATTTGAGGAATTAAAAATTCACAAAACCATCTCAAAACGTCTGCCACGATGATACGGCCCCACAGCCGCAGACGGTATGCAAATCAGACACCCATAATGGAAATTACGGGCGTCCGAAGGGGGGAAAAAGATCCCCTTGGGCTGGACCGGCCCGACTCCCAGCACCGGCCCGCGGATCAGCCACGCGGCCCGGAGCCATCCGGTCCAGCACAGACCGACCCTCGTGGGGTCGGTCGTCGCGCCGCGTGACGACCCACGAGATGCGGGTCGTGCTCCCCCGCTAGGGTTGCGCGCCGCGACCCCGGCGCTCCCCTGCCCGGCGAGTTCGGCATCGCCCTCACCGTCACCAGGCTGCCCAGGCCGCGCGCCCCCAGTGCCGACCTCTACTACCCTGGCTGCCCCGGCTGAAGACTCGCGCCGCCCTGCGCCTTAGCCGCACCACCGTCTGAGAGTCCCGCCACTGCCTCCTTGGGACGCAGCGCCACCGCTCGAGCCCGCCGGAAACCGAAAACCCGCAAACTTCGGCGGGCGATTGCGGAGGCCCCAAGACTCCAAAATCGAAACCGAAAGATGCGTGGAGAAGATTATAAAATCTACAACGCAAAAATGGGATTTTATTGCAATTTAGATGGCAAATCGATGCTAGAAAACGAGATCAAATGTAGATGCAGAATTAAAAATGCAACGTAACCTCCTACCTGTTGGGGCGTTGCCCGAAGCTTTGCTGCGAGGGATCCGCCGGTGCGTCGTGCCTCACCGGAGTGGAGGAGGATAGGGAGGTTTGAGGGGATGCCTTGAGGGTTCTTCTGCTAGGGTAGAACAAGGGAGGGGGAGGGGAGAAGGAGGGTTTAAATAAAAAAAAGAATTTTAATTAATTAAACCCATAATTTTCCTCGCATCTGAAACCTTTGGAGAGGTCAAAATTAAACCTCCCCTTGGGTAAAAACCACGCTCTGAGCGCAACGGAGGTCTTAGAATTTTAATCTGAGGCCCCATTCAAAAGTTATGAAACTGAACGCCCAAAGACGCCAAATTATGAAAATGCCCCTGGGGCCATTTTTCACAGACGAGCCACGCCCGCGAAACTTACACCCCTCCTAGGGTAAAAGGCACGCTCCGAACTCAACGATGAACTCATATTTCCAATCCGAGCCACCGTCTAAGAGATACTTGAGTTTATCCATTAAATGAATAGATTAATTAATTAATTTATCCATTTAACATTCCGGAAGCGAGCGAGGGGTCCAAACATTCCACGACGACATGTTTTATGTCGTGCCTAGGGTAAACACCCCATTACGGACCCATCTGTATACTCGAATCTCAGATCTAAAGCACCGTTTAGGATTTATCCCATTTATTTGGCGTTTCCAGTGTGAATTCATTGAAAATTTAATTCCAGCCACTCTAGGGCTCGGAATTGCACACCGTCTGAGGGCGCTGCTTTGGAATAATATTAAGAATATTCTAAAGTCTTTCGCATCAAAAACCTGGTTCTTACAGACATTGTTATGATTTCATATATTATTCATTCCATTAATATAATATTAGTCATTGATTTCTATGTGATTATGCTATTCGTTATAATATCCATGGAGAAGATTCAATCTCATGTGATTACGTATATGACATTATTTTGTCATTATATATTCCTTACATATTATGCTATAGTTATTGATTAAATAAAATTTGTTTTATTTATTTACTATTCCATATTGATTATGCTTTATTCATTAATATCTTACATTGTACTCATACTCTTACTGAGCATTTGAGCTCTCTCCATCAAAACATTTCATTTCCTATGATGGAAAGATGAGTATTATTATTGATATGTATGGTTATGATAGATGAAATAATGATTCAATTGGTGGAAAAACTTTTTTGTAACTTATGATTTCATTTTTAAAATGACATTAAAGTATATATCTAGGTACCAAGACCAATAAAATATTCATTCCTTTGAGATTTAATTTACTATATCTCATGCCAATGTAATAATGTAACCACTGACTCTAGGCTAATAGGTTCAGGTATTTACACAAAGTAAATTAGAAGGTTGGGGTTCACCAAAAATAGAAGAGCGTTACAAAAACTATATACATACTAAGGAATGGAGGTGAGAAGATGTTTTCTCCTATAAAATATATTTTTTGTGGCTATCATAGCCACAATATGACCTATTGCGATGAAGTGAGAATCAATTAGAATAGAAAAATATTTGGTAGAAAACCAAGGATAATGGGACCATATCAACCATGTTAGAGAAGTATTTCTTTATATGTATATTGTTTGTATTGTTCTAACTTTGTTCAAAAATCAATCAACTGTTGGAAAAAGAAAAGATATGATTCTTATCATAGAATTATAAGACACAGTAGATAAATTGAATGCAATAAGATTTATTTTAAAAATAACTAATCATCATTGAATGATAAAAGTGAGTATGAATATGCGTTCTATACTGAAGAAAGAAGGGAAGAGATAACTTATTCTCTAACAAAATAATAAATATCATGTAAAGAAAAGAGTATGATCGATAGACTAATCTTTTATACATTTATCTCAAAGAAAGAAACAAAAACACCACTTAGATTCATGATCTGGGGTACTAATCCTATATGGCTGGTACTAAGAACATTCTAAATAATGTAAATTTAAGATTTGATGAAAAAATTCATTTTGTGAATGATGGGTCCTTGGAAATCAAAGGTAGTGGAAATAAATGATTGGTAGGATATGACCTAAAGAAAAAAGGTTCTCTACATAGAAAAATTATGGCATGGTCTCTTGAGTGTGAGTTAATTATGTGACATAGGACTCGGAGTCTCACTGAAAAAAATGATGAATTATCAATGGTAAAAATGGAAATTATCTCATGAAAGGCTGGTGGGGAAAAAATAATTTTTACCAAGTGGAAAATAAATAGAACTCCTACCTTTTGAAAGTTCAGGAGGAAAAAAACTTATGGAACTGGAGGATTGGAAACATTAACCAACAAAGCATAAAAAAACTTTTCCAAGTTAAAATATATAGTGGAAACTCTAAATATAAATCATAATCATTAAAGAACATGTGATGTGTTTATTTGGGGTAAAATGGTATGAAATACATATTGACCAAAGAATAAACAGGTATAAAATATACTCAATCTGATTCACATTGATGTGTGTAGTCCAATGAACAAATCTGGTACTTATGGTGAAAGATACATCATTATCTTTATAGGCGATTATAAAAAAATTTCATGTGTTATGTTCATAGAAATACATAAAGGTTTATATATGCATAAAGAGATATATGAGAAGACATAAAAATGATAATAGGAGTACAATTAAAATTCTATGATTAAACAATGAAAAATAGTACACTTCAATTGAATTTGTGAACTATATTGAGAAGAATGGAATTAAACTTGAGGTATCATCAGTCAGAACCCCACAAAAAATGGGGTTGTTGGAAAAATAAATATATAGGTGAATAATATATCCAAAACATTGATGATTTATAGTGGAGTTTCTCATCGCTACAAGAAAGAGTCTGTTCAAGTTATTGTGTACACTCAAAACTGGGTAGTGTTGAGTCTAAGAGAAGAGAAAACACCCTATGAAATTCAGCAAGGTGGGAAGCCTTCACCAAAAAAAATTTGTTTTTAATCCTGTTTTATATCTAAAATAAATAATTAATTTCATAAAAGTATGTAAATAAAGAAATAAAGCATTATTTATTGGATACTCTTTGAAATGAAATGTCAAAAAATGATAAAACAATAAGATTAAGAATATTTTGTCGAGAAATGATGTTAAGATCATTGAAGAGAAAGTTATAAAAATAAACAATAATTAAATTTATAATGATTTTGGTGAATAATAATATATTTAAGTAAATGAGATCGGTTCAAATACTGATATAGTTTAAGATTAACTAAATGTTTAGGAATCCCAAAATAATGAAGGTTCAAAGTCTGAATCATTGATGGAAACATTTGTTGAAGAAATTAATCATATACTATAAAAATTAAATTAAATAGAAAAGGTTGATCTGTATAATATTATTATTGATCAATATTCTCTAACTCAGAAAAGGAGGATGAAGGTATAGAACATGTTTCTCTACTATCCATAGTGGATCCAACCTGATGTGACAAATTAGTAAAATATGAGTCATGGATTAAATCCATTAATGAATAACTATATCAAATTGATAGAAAATAGACCTTAGAAATTGTAAAGAATCTAAAACATTACAATGTTATTGGGAAAAATATATATTTTAGAAATAGTATGATGGGAGTGGAAATGTGATTCAAAACAAGGCATGTCTTGTGTGTAAAGTATATGCACAAATCAAAGGTGTTGATGTTGATGAAACATTTTATCTAGTGGCTGGAATTGAGTCTATCTAGACCTTATGGGAATTGGATTTTCAAATGGATTCATGTTATTTCAAATATATCAAAAAATAATATTCTATAATGGAATAATTCAAGAAGAGATTTATATCGAACAACTAGTAGTTTTCATCATTGTAAATTATGAAACCAAAGTGTACAGATTGAAGAAGGCCTTTTATGGTCTAAAGTAGGCACCACACGCATGGTATGATAAAATTGAATCATATTTTAGAAATATTGAATTCAAAATAGGTGGATTAGATCATAATATTTACTTAAAATCATCCTAAGAAGAACTATTTATGGTGATTATCTATGTTGATAATATCAAATTTAGGGGGAGAAAACAAAATTCAGTGGAAGAATTTATAAGAATATTGATCATAGAATCTTAAATGTCTATGATTTGTTAATTTAAATGTTTTCTTGAACTAAAATTGATTCATAATATGAGATATAATTTTTTCTACTAGGAAAAGTATACAAGAGAGTTACTAAAAAAGGTAACTATACATGACTCAAAACTAATGTCGACTCCGATTGCAATTGGAAGAAAATTTGGGAAGCATGAGGATGTGAAATCACCAGATCCTAATTTTATAGGAATATAATTTGTTTATTTCTATAATTGGATCTAATAAGAAAATATATTTTCTTTACAGCATGTTTAGTTGTTATTTTTCAGATAAATATAAAGGAAAAATATCTCACATAAGTTAAATGTATAATGTGATACATCCAAGGTACTCTTATTTTTGGACTTCTCTTTGATAAATAAAAGGAGAATATTTTTTTTCTCATAAGGATTGAGAATGAGATTTTTTATAATATAAATCCATAAGAAGTGGTTGTTTTTCATCAGTAATAAATGTATGTAATGGAGAATTAGTAAGTAAGAAATCATTTCACTAAGTACCATAGAATCTAAATATATCTTGGTAACCAGGGCATGCACACATATTTTATGCATGAAACAAAAATTTAAATATATCAGTGAATCAATCAAATAGACTATGATGATATTTTATGGAAAAAAGAGTGTCATTGATCTCATTAAGAATCCATTACAACACTTTAATACCAAATATATTTAAATTCAATATCATTTTTTAAATAAAATGTGGGATAAGGGATTTTCACAATAGAGAATATTAGAGAAAACAAGAAGTTAATGATATTATAATAAAAACCTTGGACACTTTGGTGTTGAAGAATCATTGGTTGAACCTCACTATTTTGCCACCTCCTTTAGCCATAGGAGGTTTAGAACTTCCCCTATCCCCATTATATATATTTATTTAACTATTTTTTAATGTTTGTAAGTCTCTTACGCTTTTGGTTTATTATAAAAGGAGGATAAATTTTCCATTAAATTAATTTTTTTTAAAAACTCTTTCAATAAGTGGCTGATGAGATTCAGAGAACTCTCTAATTCTGGGGGAGTTTATAGTGTTAAAGTCAGGGGAGATATGATTCATGGAAATTTGATCTGTGTGCAAGGTATGAAAGTAGTCAAATGCATGGGTACATGGAGAGTTTATGGTATATAACGTGTCAAAAATTCTATTTTGATATCTTGTTTTCTTCACTGACCATTTCTCATGTAAACATAGAGTGATGAAAGATATATTCAGTGACAATATAAAGATTGTGAGGATGCGAATTTAACTTTGGATTTTCAATAAACCCAAAGGGGGAGAAAGTTTACATTAAGGTGACCTGTTCTAAAAAATAAGATGTTGTGTTTATTGTCAATATTTTTTTGGTATAATCTTATTGGTTGATGCTAAAAATAGTTGATACTTGTGAATAAAAATTACAATATAGAACATGATGAGAGTTGGATAAATGGTGTTATTTCATAATGTTTTCCAAATTTTAAGACCTAAAATCTAGAGGAATGAAAGTCAATCATATAAGACTTTACTGATCATGTGATAAAAAAGATCATCTTGATGATGTAATCATGTAATCTCAATTGGATCACAAGATTTATTAAGTTCAATCAAATCACATGATGGAATCTTGTGATCAACATCAGTGAGGACTGATAAGCACATATGCTCAAAGATATCTTGGAATGTGATCATATGAAGCACATAAATGAAGAGATATTTTAAATGATGAAAGGATCCTATATATGATTGAAACCATGTGATTTAATGAAGATATTATGAAATATTTATATGATTGTGAAATCAAGTTGATTTTTTAATCAAGAAGGAATCAATAAATATAAGTCAGATGATGGGAATCATATGAATTGAATTAGGAATGATATTCTATAAAATTAGGACTGATCAGGAAAACATGTAATATATTTACTGAGTCAAATGTATGTCTTCTGTTGGTGTTATCACAAAGTTATTCACACATCATGTGTTCTAATAATCTTTAGGTAGTTAATTTTGGGTGTGTTCATGTGCTTGAGTTAGTCAAAGATGAGACCAACTTTTATGGATTTATTTACATGTGTTAAGTAGGTTTTTGGAGGATTATACCTATATAAATCCCTATAATACATATATTCATAATTGATAAGAAAAATGTTAGTAAATATGGAGTTGTAGATTTTTGGAGTTTGTTCGATGACTTATTCAAATGATCAGGGTTCATGGATGGATTTCCCATGGCTTGGTTAGGAAAAATCATAACCAGTGAAGTGGTATGGGACTGAAGTCATGAATAATATTTTATATTGAGAATGTATAATGATGATGATTTTCACTTTTGGTTTCATTCATAAGATATCATGATCAGTGCTACATGTCAGTCGTTAGGTAACTAGGGTCTTTCAGTTTGTAGTCTTGATATTTTTTTATGTGATAGGGTTAAAATATTGATAATGTTTTTTGGGGAAATTCCAAAATGTGGATATTATCAAAGAAACATATTATTGATTTAATAATACAAAAAATTTAATATACATTTATGGTGATAAGACAACCTTCAAGTCATTGAATTAAAGAATACTTTATTTAGAGAAATTCCCAAGGAGCCAACAATGGTGATATGAGGGTGGTAGTGAACTAACCCTAAATACATTGTAAAGTAAGTTTTCATGGAACAAAGTGTATGTGGTTGAAGAATTAGAATCCATAAATACAAGTGAAGCATAGTGGATTTAGGTATTACCAACACATCATCAACGTATGCTCCTTAGTCACAGCCCTTTGTGGTGAACAATGTAAAATTTGTTGTGTTATACTTTACATTAATATACATCTATGATTGGTGTTTGTGTGATACAATATAAATAGTTTAACTAGTCCATATCAATATGGGGATAAGATCCTTTTTATTAAAATAAAAATTTGATACCCTAATTCACCTCTCCCCTATTAGGGTGTCCTAAGGTACAAAATATTGTCTTTTTATAATGAAAATGTCCAATGTGGCACATCAAATGTGATTAACATGAGAATACTCAGAGTGTAATTCTAGATTCCTAAGTCATATAATCCATGAATACATGGAATGTATAAATGGAAACATGAAATGATGTACTTTGAGTTCACCTTGGGTGTGTACCTTAGTCATGTCCATGTCATGTGGAATGTATATGGAGTGTACTCAAACTACTCACCATGTATAATAAATAGGGTGGCTTGGAATGCACTCAGTCGAACCTAGAGTCATTTACTCTAGCCCTACTCTCTATATATATCTATTCCACACATTTTTTGATATTTATAAACTATAGAAAACTTATCACTATATCCCAATGATATAAAAAATGCATGTTCTTGGGACTATCCATCATGTAGTCATGTTTTCTTCCCCAAATCACGTAAAAATCCATATTCTATAGCTAATTCATTATATATTATTCCACTAACATCTCCAACATCTGTTTCACTATCCATAATTCCTAAAATCCACCTATAAGACTTTAATGAGCTATATTAGTGATTTCTAGGCAATCCTGTGTTGAATTTGTTGCCAGGAATCCTTCTTATGAACACCTCATTTTATCATGAAATTTCACCCATGACCCTCAAGTACAATACCTCTAATGCCTGGAATTAGCGCCCCATTATAATTGATTCACGATCTCATACCACCATAATCAAACCACCAACAATAGTAAAGGTCAACAATGATCATCATTATGAGAAATAAAATAATAATGGGGTGGGATGCCTTGAAACCGATTAATTTTTTAATCGTCCAGACACTTTGAAAATTGAGTTCATCATCAAAGGAAAAGAATAGTGGATTTGATATAATGAATAAAGAAATTAATTATAATAGATGAATAATAAATATTCTTATGGAAACAAGAAAGAAACTATTTGACTAATTAAAAATTTCATGATTTAATATGGTGTAACAATTTTATATCCAAGAATTTATAAAAAATTGAATACTGAAAAAGTAGGTATAATAATTAAATGAATAATCCCTTCATTAATGAATAATCATAATCACTTCAATCCATTCATCGATGTCACACAATTTGATCATCATCTTCGTCGTATTTCCAAATATGTCTCTATTTCTTGATTTATTGGCAGCTTCTCGTGATGAAGGATCTCAAAATAACTTTAATTCACTCTAGGGTCCAACATTGTAAAAAATAGATAATCCCTTACAAAATAATATATCATGGGATTTATAACTCATATTTAAGTCAACCTATATTTTAATTAAATTACATAAAAATACTCGGTCCACGATCTCATACTCGAGCACATAATTTATAACTTACATAGATAAAATTCCTTATTCCAAATGAAAATGTAGTTTTTGAATTTTAATTCAAGCTACAGTTTAGGAGATATTATTGTCTTTACTAATGTGATAACTATTTATTTAAATAATAAATGTACAAAATATATTGAAATTTAATATGATAGAAAATTCATGAAACTTAAACCCGAGGGTAAAAAATGCACCTCAAGATCAATATAACCATCCTTAAAATTTTCCAATTCCATTTTATAGGGTTAATTAACCATTTTACACATAAGGATGTATTGTTATTATAAAACTTGAAATTGATTTATGTATCGACCATGAAAAATCTAGGTCACTACATAGATCTTATTCATTCTTTCCTTTTAAGTATACTTATTAGATTAGTGATTCATGATTACAAATCCCCCTATTTCATATTCCAACCCTAGTGCATTATTGTGTGTATTGGCTATCCCATACCCCCTTGAGTTTGTTTTCTAAGTATCAAGTCATGCTCTTTATATCATTGGTTGACTACTTGTTTCCACCAAACCACTATCCATACCCATCATCCATTAGTTAGCTCTTAACCAAATCTTTCATCCACCATTCTATTCCATGATTATCAGGCCACCTGAATCATCTCATGCCATTTAGAGTAGGGAGAACATTAATCAAATGATATATATATATTCATATATATATATATATATGATTTTTTAAATTAATTATTTAGAGAAGTATTACACATTTATTGAGTGAATTAGGTTTTAAACTATTCTATTTTTCATTTTATTGATTTTTTAAATATATTTTTTGATATTTCAAAATACATAAAAATTAATTATAAATATTTTCTTATACTGATTTTACTTAGTCTATATTTTGAAAAAAGAGTAAATTAATTTGAAAATATTTTGAATCATTTCAATACTTCAAGGAAATAATCAAATGTATTATGAAATAAAAAAATCAAAACAATATAATTTTAAAAAATATTAATTTCTATATATAAAGGTATAAATTAGTATGTATTTATCTATCTAAAAAAGATTTAAAAATTGTGAGGATATAATTTGTTTAAGGTGATCAAATGTATCATCTTCCAGTCTTTTATTTACATTTTTATTTTGTTTTTAAAAACATATACCAATGTTGTAACTTATTTTATTCTATGTATATTTTTTGAAATAAATAATAATGGTATATAATTATTTAATAAATAAATAAATAAATAACACATCACAATAACCATAAAAAAATATAATACATTTTATTTCATAAAAGTAGGACAGTACAAACTAGAGAGTTACATTCACTACAACAACTATAACTAGAGTTATAGAATAAATAAAAATATATGAAAATTCCATAATCTTGAATTCTTAAGAACCATATTTTGTAAAGAAAAAGAAAAATATAATTAACATAATTATTTTGAACAAAACTATAAAAAATGGAGTGAATATGGTAGGGTAACTAAGATAATTTTATTAATAATTTTATAACTTAGAGTGAAGTGTATTTATAATGGGTAATATGATCGTTGGATGGGTAAGATAGCTATTGAAATGGTAACATAGTAATATGATCATTTTAATAGAAATGTAACCAATTTATATACAAGTTTTCAGAAAAATATATAATATCATATCGTAATAGTATAATTAATAAATATAAATAATTTGTATTAAAAAAATAATGGGAGTGTAATTATTTTCATATGTCATAGAATAACAAATAGTTATTAAAATGAAGTTTTTAAAAGGTTAGCGATAAATGCATTATTTTAAAATAAAAAATGTGTTTTTATTTAATAATTAAATTTATCAGGTATAGAAAATTAATTTCATAAAAGGAATTCTAATTTAGAATCAATATATTGAAAAATTTCAATTCTGAATTTTTGAGAATTTTCTAAGATAATTGAATTTTTGGGTGAATAGTAAATACGATGTGCATATATGTTATGTATTATAACACTATTTTGATTTTAAAATTATATAATAAATATTATAAATTTTTTAACAACCTAAAATGTGTTTATTTATAAAATTAATTTTTTTAAGATATTAAAATAAAATTTCAAAACCTATAGAGAAGCTTCCAAAATTTCAAATATATTTTAAGGATTTGAAATAATAATTTATGAATTAAATTGGTAACCATTGATCATGGTTCTCCTTTCCACTTAACTTTTAATATCCCAGATAATTAGATCTTAAAGTTCTATTTTGTTCTTTCTCTAGAACTTGGATGTTGCTCAATAATGTAAGGGTTTCTAATTATCTATTTTCAATTCCTATTCAAAATTCATTTTCTATAATATATTTTGAACTCTAAATTAATATTTTTACATGATTATAATTCCAAGGTATTATCATCCATTTTATATATTTTCAATGAGATATAAATCATTCTCTTACATTATACCCTTTTCTTAAGCAGTTATTATGTGGAAGTAAGGGCAACTAATTATCTCTTTTCATTTCCTATACAAGATTATATTGTTATGATATATTTTAAAATCCGATTTAATATAATAACATGATTACAATTATATGGTATTATCATCCATTTGATATATTATCTATGTTAGATTAGTCATTAAATCTTGTTATACCCTTTTTCTAAACCATCGTAATACGGAAGTAAATTTCCATATAATTTTTTTAAAAAATTGGCTATGAATCCCATTTTTATTATGAAAAAAGACCAATTTATATTTGGGTAGAGGGATACCCATTTCATAGACCATATTCCCATGAAAATATTCATGCATCATTCCTACGCCATCACCTTCCTGCATCATGCCTACATCACTACCCCCAATGTAAGTGCCTGCATCATAAATATCCCAAGGGGCTTTCCCAAATTCAAAACCCAGTATTTTAGATGCAGGATTATGGGATTTACAACTTAGAACTACCCCATATAAAATTTATTTATACATCATTATTATAAATCTCTTATTTTAATATTAATGAGTGATTATTATTTTGTATCATTATATCACTGTCATATGGTGTTATTATTCCATAATATTTTAATGGTCATAAAATCTATTACCCATATCACTTAGTATGCCATGAAATTTCAGTATTATGGAGATTAAAATTTTTAAGAAGGGAACTCTATCCATGTTTGGAAAATATATATTTGGTTTATCCTCTATTAGTTCCATTGTGGATTTAACATAGTTTTGGAATAAGTGAATCTTTTGTATTGATGTTATCCGCAATAAGAGTTGTTTCTCAATGTTGTTGTATATCCCTAATGAATATCCAATATGTGTGATTACATACAAAACATTTTATAGGGGGGGGGTTATCATTTTTTTTGTCTCCTACCATTGAAAAATAGTATATTCAGTGACTAATGCTTATTAATATCATTATACGATGAAATTAGGCTACCCAACTATGCTATTATTATCCCTTTAATATGTGTATTTTTACATTTATTATCAATCCCTATAGATTATTATTCATATTAAAGGGTATTCACCTAGATATCCATACCATTCAATTGGATAATGAAATATATTTACATGACTGTATATCCTTTTATTCTATATAATGCCGATACGCTTTACATAATTAATTTGATTAAAGGTTATCCACCTAGACATTCCTTTACATTTGTATACCAGGGAAATATTTTCAATATATATGACCAATAATCCTATACATATAACTATTAATTATTTAGTCATGTTTGTATAATAGGTCCCTTAAGGAATATTATATATTATTAATAAATTATTTTCATTTGATGGATTCATTGGACTTATTATGTGATGGGTGTGTTAGAAAATTATACAACCCTTTGATTCATTGGTACATCTCATTAGATAAACTAGTTTGAGTTCTTAGTGTATGCATATCATTTTATATATTATGTCTTGGCATGCAATATTGATTGTATAGTTATGATGTTTGGAATTATGCATCTCATAATTATGATATCATTTATTGTTATCAAAGTGATAGTTTATTTCCATTTTTATGTTATCTATGGGCATATTATACTAATTTCATTATTTATATGACATAATTTTATTATTTATTCTGTCATATTATGCATATTTTATTTATTCCATGTCATTTTTAATTGTATTTTATCCCTAATAATAATTTGATATCACCCTTTATATTTTTCCCCATAACGTAAGGAAACCATGAAGAATACATTATATAATATAAGGATAAAGAAGGAGCTATAATAAATTTTTATGCATTATTATATTTTATATTAATTTCCAAATATAATGTAATGTTTATGTATGTTGCTAGTTTATTAGGAAAACTAAACTATTTGATCCTATTTGTTATGATCTTATGAAATCTAATGACAATGTAACAAATATCCACTAACTATATTTTACTAGATTTATTTTCTTCACTCATAAAATACATGAGGTTGAGTATCATAGCCTTTGATAACCTCTACATGTCTATATACATAAACTTATTGGATAGAAACACCCCCCACTTCGTAACCTAGTATTCTTATATATCAACCATGCAAATCTTATGGTACCTTCGTACCATCTCCTCCAAGACATTATTCGTTAAATTATTCTCCTTCTAAAATTATTTAAGAAATGTATATTATGTCTATCAATTCCACTGCTAAAAATTTTCACATAGACATTAGCAAAAACTCAAAAAATGATTACCCCCATGGTATTCTCTCATATTATTTAAATTTGAGAGATCAAATAAATATTATTATTAGTAGTAAAAAAAATCAATTTTTTGGTTCTTGATAAAGAAACATCACTTATAATCACATACATGTACCTATGAAAAATCTTTTACATGTCATTAAACTCAATAAAAACCTGATATATGTTCATTCTTTCATAACATAAAATAATGTTTCCATTGAGTCTGATCCTTTTGTATTTCTTTGAAGGCCATTATAATGGGTATAACAATAATGATATGTGATGGAACCAAGGATTTATATCCTATAACTATATCCATGATTTGTACAACCAAAACTCACTCTACCTTTTCAACTCATTCAACCACATTATGGAAAACCTGTTTGGGTCATCCCATAGAAAATATATTAAGATTCCTTATGAATAATAAATTTATTTCATGAAAAAAATATTTTATACATTCTACTAATTATTTTTGGAAAACATTTTAAATTACAATTTTATGATTCATCTTCTTTGAGTGAATCGTTATTTGATATCATGAATAGTGATTTGAGGACATAACTAATTTCAAGTTTGGAAGTTCATTAATATTACATTATATTTTTGGATGATGACTTGAATTTACTTTGGATGTTTCCCATTGAAAAAATATCACCCATTTATTCTATTTTTCTATTATCTAGTGTTTTCATCCAAATTTAATTTGAGAATAATATAAATTTTATTCAATTTAAAACTAGTAAAGATTATGATAATGAAAAATTTATTATATTTTTTTAAATAAAATGTGATGTTTTTTTATTTATCTTGAACTCATTCCTCTTCTCAAAGTGTAAAATATAATAAAAAAAGATAAACCATAAATAATTTGATTTGAGCTCTTATTATTCAATTTTCTATCCCAAAAACCTTTGACACTATGCTTTAAAAATGGTCACTTATCTCTTAAACATAATTCATAGGAGGCATCTCTAAAAAAATTCCCTAACTCAAATTATTTATCATCTATATCCTTCATTAAAACAACTAGTAGTTTATGATTTCTTATTTTTTTCATCCTTTCTATCCCTCATTATTAACAAAATTTATGCCCATTTCACTCTATATGTTTTAGGGTACCCTTGAGTCCATTATGGATATAAGTGTCATGAATTGTCTTCCAAAAAAATTATCATTTCTTGAAATATAACCTTTGATGGGTCTTAATTTATTTTTTCTATATTCCATACCCCAATATTAAATACCCATGAGTTTTTAAATGTTTATTTCCTCCTTTTTTACACCTACATTTTATAAATTAAATTTATATGACCAATCAAAAATCAAAATCTATTCCTTCCATATTGGTCTACTGATATCTCGAGGCTTCACATATTTCACCTACATTCAACTATGACCCAAATATGTTTTTGTATCTTTCTAAGTCTCATCCAAAAGTCCTAATCATTCCCTAAACATATTAGTCCAAAACCACTTAAACAATTAATGGGATATTTAATCCTAAATTTCAATTTAATTTGAAATTTTTTATTACAACTTCCCCTTTACCAAGTAACTTGAAAGCTAATTTTTCCAACCTAAATTGGAATGTCATCCTAGAAGACGAATTTAATGCTCTTATTAAAAATATTATTTGGGATTTAGTACCTCATTCTCTTAATGTGATTATCATTCATTTCATGTGGGTATTTTTATATAATAATTTTTAGTGGTTCTTTTGAGAGGTAAAACGTTCACCATGTAGGTTATAATATATATTAGTAGAATGAAGTCAATTATGATGAAAACTCTTGTCTGATAATGAATCCTATTACTATTAGAATTTTTATAAGTATTTATTTTCCTAAATTATTAACAATTACTTAGTTGGGTGTTAAAAATTAATCTATACATGTCCACCTTTATGAGACTCCCTACATGTATCAACATATGTGTTTATAAAATCAAATATATTTTTATAATGTGTGTTTGTTGAAGAAATACTTATGTGGCCCAAAATAGAATTCTTAAACCTGATATAAATGATTTTATTATGTTTTATTAAATAATGGTTTCTTATATAGAAATTATTGTCACTCCTTATTTATCCATTGACAAGGAAATGACTTAGTGTGAAAAATTATTTATGGTGATGAAATTATTCATATTATGTCATCTAATACTTTTTTTCAGTATATGATGTCAAATTTTTCTTCTAATTATTATGTAAAAGACTGAGACATCATAGGGAAATTTTTTGGAAATTATATTACACTCCATATAGGAATTTTACTTCTCTACCAATAATAATATGAAAATTATGTTATTTATAGAGCTAACGTAGCCTCTTGTAAATTTTTAGTCATACTTATTGATATAAAGTGTTAGTTAAATACATTATCAACATATCCCTAGAAACATCCTACCTATTGAAATATTTTAGCTAGATAAATATAGTATCATAAATTCATGAGACCGTATATATCTTATATGGTGTAAAAATATGTTTTCAGGTGAATTGTGACACCTTTCTAGTCATTGGTACAAATAATTTTGAGTTTTATTTAACTTTTTGGTTCATTCTTGGAGCTATTGAATGTCGAGGATCAAAAATGGGTATTTTTTGGAGGATAGACTAGGGCACATAGTTATCACATAGATTGTCTAACCATGAAGACAACTATACGAGGGTATTCGAGAGGGTGAAAATGGGGTTCTTCATTTTTTAAACATTGTTTTTCAAAACTTGTGACACTTAGGGGTAAGCAGGTGACCCATTTTTTTGTGGAAAGTGGTACATATATGGTTTGAGCACAATTTACCTAATTGTGCGGCCAAAATGTGTAAGCTATCCAGGTCACTTTAAAAGTGTATTTTTTCCATTTTACCCCTATTTATTTTATATAATTTTTAATTTATCCTCCCCTTCTATTACATACATCTCCTATCCCTTATCTTGGAGATTATTCCTCTCTTACATTGTGGTATTCACTTGGATATCTTTTTAATTTGGCTTGCGGTAACTTAATTTTTTCATGGATTTTATTCCTTCCTCCTTATACTTGGTTTTTATTCCATTTTTGTAGAATTTTGGAACCCTAGGGGTGATGTTGGATGAATTTAGGGTACTTAATTTGGGAAATGGGCTGTTTTATAATGTATCAGGTTTGTGAGGCCTTATTCTTACTCTTTTGGATGGTCATCATTGAAGGCGATGAGGTTGGGACTAAATCCATGATATTTTTATCAATTTAATGGTGTTTCCCATTGATTACCTTAAATTAGGAATATTTTTTTTTATTTCTAAACAATTAATTTATAATTGATGTTTATCCCATTTTTATGTTCTTGATGAATTATTTTGGAAATTGGGTGTTTAATGGGGGTCTTCCAAATGCGTGTATATAGTATGCACAACAAGGATTTGATAGAATGTATTAAAGAGGATTTTTTTATTATAAATGGATTTATAAAATGGTTTTTTACTTTCTTTTACCTTATAAAATGTGTTTTTATAAAATGGAAAAGTTCTTTTATGAATGGCTTGTGACATGTCTTATTTCATATGGGAACTTAATTGTGATTGTGTTGGCATGGAATAGAACATGGGTTAACTCTGGTGTGAGAGAGAGGATTATTCAAGGGACTATGCGAACCTTTAGAGGGAAGATTGTGTGGGATTCCATTTTAGTTTCCAGGGGACTGTGGAAGAAATTGAGTAATAATACCACGAGATCTTAAATGTTGGTTGACATGATACCATGAGAGATCTTGGAGTTGGGCACGGGGAAGACTGTGAGAGCTTCCATATTCTTAGCTGGCTAGCATACTTGTTTAATCACTCACAATAGGTATTATGGTTAGATCCTTAGTTTCACATTACTCATAATGGATTCATTCGTATTTTTATGCATTTTATTTATTTCCATGCTTTCTGTGATGAGATATGTGATGCCCATTTGTGCTTATTGAGTATATGATGATGAGTATGTTATGATTGAACTCTTTTTGTTAAGTTTGTTTAGAATGTTTTTATTTGTTTATTTATTTGATCCATATTGGAAATTGTTTTGGAAAACTTATTTTATTTTAAATTAAGAAACCTAGGGTATTTTTAAATTTTATTTAGAATCGGTTTGTTTTCAAAGTTGATTAGTTTTGAAAGTTTTTTAAACTAGTTTATTTGTTTGTATGGGTAATATCCTTAAATTGATTTTTGGTGGTATCCTACTGGGATTCATTCCTCACACCTTTTTTGGTCCATTGGGTGCTTTTAGACTTTAATTTTTAGGAAATAGGTAAAGGTAAGAGCACCATTTACAAGGGTGGATCTTCTTGATTACCATCATTTGCTAATTAAAAGAGAAGATTCTGTCTCACTAGGTCAGCTCATGGGGAGTATTTTTGGGATTTTTTATTTTCTAGGATGTATAATTGGCCCTTATTTGGAATTGTTCTCATTATTTTGAGTTTTGGGGTTTGTATTGAGATACCTTATGTATATATATATATATGGCATGGTTTTTATGTATATCATTGTTTCTAGTATCTTATTATCTTGTTATTGACTCTAATGATGTTTGAGTAACCATCCCATTTCATGGATTGGTCATGTCAGATTACTAATGGTGAAACCATTCCCAAGTGATAGTTGGTTAATCCTAGTGCTTGTCGCATAGCCATGTAGATTAGGATCATCCTTTGGTTCATATGGTCAGCCATCTCAGGTGATAGGTTGGTTAAAAAAGGGTTAATTCATTACAAAAGGTATTGTAATATGTATTTATTTGGAAATTAGTGGAAGAATAGAATTATAACCATCAGGAATCGAGTGGTAGGAATGAGGGAGTTCATGGCCATATCTTCTTCATGTCAAACCTCATGTTTCCATAGGTGTTATGGGATTATGGTTGTGTTTTGATCATTTTTATGGGTTTTTTTGGATGAGGGATTCTTTGGTTTCTTTGATTTATTTTGAGGTTGAATTCCGATTAATGAAGCCTGTGTTTTGTGTCTTGCAGACAATACATCCCAGAATGACCTTGTCTAGGTGTTGAGAGGGTGTAGTGGAGAGTATCACATAGGTGGACCCTCCCCTTGATCTAATTTAGTGGATTTAGTTATTCATATAATATAATCTTTAGTTCAAGTGGGTGGTCTTGAGAAAACATGGACAATGGACTATTAGGAGTTTATGAGGAAAAATCCATTGGTACTCTATGGTGACAAGGGACCCAATGAGACTAAGGAGTGGTTGGATCATATTGAGTAGATCGTTGAGTTCTTAAAGACCCCTAAGACCTCTAAATTTATTTTTTTTGATGTATATGATGGATGGGACAAGTGAGAAGTGGTGGGAGTTGATGGTTCTCTTGAGGAGGCATGAAAATATTACATAGACCATGATCATGGTAGTTTTTAATCGAGTGTTCTTCTCAGAGACCATGAATGAAGAAAATGCATGTGAATTATTGAATTTGGTTCAGGGTGATTGTTAGGTGATCATGAAAGCTACTAGATTTACTGAATTGGTTCATGTCTCCATGGATCTCCTTGTGAATAATCACCTCTAGTATTAGCGTTTTAAGATGGTGTTCAGGTAAGAGATTAGAACTATGCTCATTATTCTTTATTTAAATAAATATTAAGATGTGGTCGATAAGAAAGCTATAGAAGAGTAATATTTTACTATAAATATAGGTTTTATTAGTGATCCTTTTGTGGGTAGAAGTATTAGTTCTTCACCATGTTATAAGTGGAAGGAAGATGAGTCTTAGAGAGGTAATGGAAATATTATCTAGTAGTCTATGGGTTCATTATGTTATCAGTGTGGGATGGATGGTTACACCAGAATAAATTTATATGAGGCTATGAGGGTGTTCCACTAGTGTGTAAGTCTAGGCCATCTTAAATGCTTCTTTCTATTGACTTCATGGGGGAGTGGTGTAGGATGTGATTTTTTAAAGGGCTCTCAAGTGTAGTTGGAGGCATCGAAGGGTGGATGATCCAACCCTCATGGTAAGGGATATTCTAACCAGGGAAAGAATACACAATGTATGTATGATCCATGTCATATCCATGTTGTATAGGTTATATTAGAGAATTTGTATTATATGATATCCACCATTATAGGTACGATGTTTATTACTTATTCCATGATATCAGTATTGTTTGACACTAGAACATATCATTCCTTAATTTAATTTCATTGATTGATGATTTGGGTATAAGAGATGAGTAGATGTCTTATGTTATGGATATCCTAACCCAGTTAGGTAAGAAAAATGATAAAGTTATCAAGATCCCTAAGTGTCATGTTGTGAAATTTAGTGTGGAAGTCATTTGAGACTTCCTTATTTAGGACCTGTACATTTTTGACCTTATTATCATCATGGATTGGTTGATTAGATTCAAGTAATTGTTTGAATGTTATCATTATAGGGTCCATTTATTACTTCTGACAAAACACATATATATTAGGGTGAGAGGGATCTATGTTAAGGGAAGTAAGGACCAGTTTCTTAAGATTTAGAGTTGATCTCATGATAATTTTTTTCTCACATATTTTGAGTAAAGTTCTATAGGTGATCTTGAAGTGGTTATGGAAAGGTACTTAGATGTGTTTCTAGAAGATTTCTTGATATTTCCACCCCAGTGACATGTTGAGTTTACTATCAATATACTTCCCATTATGAGCCTGATCTCATTTCCTTCTTACAGGATGGATTCAACTGAGTTGAAAGAGTCAAAAGTTCAGGTAGAGAATCTGTAGGGAAAGAGTTTTATCCACTCTATTGTGTAACTATGGGATTTCCAATGATATTTACAAATAATAAGGATGATATCATCCAACTTTTCATAGACCATCATAAGCTTCACCTAGAAACCATGAATAATAAATACACATTTTACAGAATTGATGATATGTCTAATCATATCTATGGGGTTTGTTGGTTTTTAAAGTTATATCTAAGATCATTCCATCACTATTTGAGGGTATAGGAAAAGTATGTTCTAGAGGACACCTTTTGAAGCATTTATTTTCATATTGAATATTTTGTTACACCATTTGGGTTGACCAATACTCATAAAATCTTTATGGAATTTATGAATTGGATCTTCCATCACATTTTAGACTCTTTTATGGTCATGTTTGTGGATGAAATGTTGGTGTATTCTAAGTAAAAGGGGGAGAATTATGTGAATATATATTTTGTTTTGGGTGTTTTGATAGTGAATCATATGTATACTTTATTTTCTAAGTGCTATTTTTTGTATTTATAATGTGAAATGTTTAGGCCATGTGATTTCTGAGGTTGAAGTTTTAGTGGATCCATAGAAATTTCTTGAAGTAAATTCTAGGGAGAAGCCTAAGATTGTCTTTGAGGTCCTCAGTTTTTTTTGTTCTTGGTAGGTTATTATAGATTTTTTGATTGGGAATCCCCCAGGATATCTACCCCCTTGGTAGATTTTACTATGAAAGTCGTAAAGTTTTAGTGGGATGATATGTGATAGAGTAATTTTGATCATTTTCAAATACTTTTGACATCCCCACCTATTTTGATTACCCCTAATCCAGGGAGATCTTATGTTGGTTTTTTTATGATTCTAGTTTGGGTTTTTGATGTGTGATGATTAAGGATAATGATGCGATGGCTTATGGATCATGGCAGCTACAACCATATTAATAGAATTATCCAACTTATTAACAAGAATTGGAATTTGTTATGCATGTGATGAAGACGTGTTGGAATTACCTATTTAGGGAGAATTTTATTTTTTATTCATATAATAAGATATTGAAGTGAATTTTCACATAGAGGGACCTAAACCTTTGATATAGATGTTGGGTAAAATACCTTTAGAATTTTGATTTTGATATTTCTTATATGACTAGGAAGGAGAATGTTTTCTCTGATGATTTGAGTAGGAATATTCTAGTATAGGTCGTTCGAGAATCAATGGATGAGAGGGGTCTGTTGAGTTTCTTTTCTTATAGGAGGATATATGTGAAAGATGATAAAGGGATAATAATCCTAGCTATTATGAAATTTACACCCTCTCTCATCAATTGGGTGAGGATTGAGAAGGTATTCAACCCCAAGTGTTATCAGATTAATAGTCCTTTAAATGATGGGGAGAGTTTGGGTGTTTGTTCCTGGTCTCCTGATAGTTCTCTCCCATTCCATAAGTGGTTGGTTGATCTTTTGAGCTAAAGGTAGGAGGTGATATGTGAGGTGTGTCATTATAATTATTTTGTACACCACAGGGTGACCAAGATGTTCTATATCTTTAGAGGTCCATATTAGTGGTCTAGGACAAGATGTGTTATGGAAGTCTTAATTTTTAGATTCATGACCTACTAGAGGATCAAATATAAATATAAGATACTATCCTGGTTGTTGCAGCCACCTCCCATTTTAGTTTGGAAGTGGGATGAGATATCTCTGGATTTCAAGATTGGGAAAACTCATACTCTAAGTATAAAGAATGCTGTAAAGGTGATTCTCAATTGTCTGATGAAATCAACCCACAATATTCCCATTAAGGAGTTAACGAAGGTAGAGGACCTCAGAAACATGTATATTCAAGATGTTTTTTGGCTTCATGGATTTCCCTCTGTTATAGTGTCATGCTGGGATAACCATTTTACTTCTTGATTCTAGAATGTACTTGAGGAGGATTTAGGAACCAGTTGAGGTTGAACACTATGTTCCACCCACTTATGGATGGTGAGTCTTAGCAGACCATATAGACTCTTGAGGACATGTTGTGGGTGTGTGTACTTTATTTTTGTGCTTTATGGGAAAAGAAAATATCTTTGGATGATTTTTTTATAGTAAAAGTTATCGAGTATCGATCAAGATAACCCCATTTGAGGCATTTTACATGTGGCCATGCCAATCCCTGTTGTGTTGAGATGAGGTGGGAGATTGTTCCTTGGTAGGAATGAGACTCATCAAGGAGATAAAAAATTAAATTATTCTAATTCAAAAATTATTAGTGATAGCTCAGTGTTTCTAAAATACATATGTTTATCGTCTTTGTCATCCATTGGATTTTCAAGTTGGTGATAAAGTGTTTCTTTGGGTATTCATTCAGCTGGAGAACCATCATTTTGGAAGGAAGGGTAAATTATTTCTTTGTTATTTTAGGCCACTTAATATTTTGAAAAATCTTGGGAAGGTATCCTATCATATGGATCTACCACCATGAAAAACCTCAATCCATGATGTATTTTATGTTTCCTTACTAAATAGATACCATCTAGACCCATATCATGTGTTAGAGTGGGAAGAGTTAAAGCTTAAACATGATACCTCCACCAGGAAGTATCATTTTCATATAATGGATCATAAAAAATATGCTCCATGGTAAATTGATCTCATTGGTCAGTGTGGTCTAGTAGTAAGAAGGTGATATGCATGACATATGGGATCAAGGAGGTTGGCTAAGGGAGAAGTGGCTGCACCTATTTTTTTCTAATGAATCCCAAGGAATTTATAAGGGAATAAAGTGGCATGGTGGAGAGTTTGTGACATGGAAAGGGTCACTAGAAAATCTATTTTTGAGTTTTATTTAACTTTTTGGTTCTTTCTAGGAGTTCCCGGGTATTAGAGGTAAAAAAAATAGGGATTTTTGTGAGGAATAACATGGGATAATGTTTAGCACATGGTTTATCCTACCATGATATGGGTTTTAGAGGGTGAATGTGGGGTTTTTTATTGTTTGATAATGGTTTCTAAAACCATCTTACACCCATGGGTAATCATGAATCCAATTTTGTGTGTGGAAAATGACACCTTCCCAGTCAATGAACCATTTTCCTAATTGTGTGGCCAAACCGTGTGGCTTATATAGGTCACTTAAAAAGTATTTTTTGACCATTTACCCTTACCAATTTTATATCAGTTGTCCCTCATTTTTCTCCTCAAATCACATTCATATCCTTTCCCTTAGCTTATAGATTCTTCCCCTCTTCCTTGGTCGTTTACTCTTAAAGATATTGGTGATTTGGATTGTTTGATAAGAACAATTTATTGTGATTGTGTTGGCATAGAGTAGTGCATGGTTTAATCGGGATGATAGAGAAAGGATTGTCCAAAGGACCATGTGATCCTTTATAGGGAAGACCAATTGAGATTCTATTTTGGTTCCCAAGGGGCTTTGAGTAGCTTTGGGTAGGAAGACCGTGAGAGATTACACATTGATTGATATGAGACAATGATATCTCTTAGAGTTATTCATGGGGATGATCGTGATAGATTATATTTTCTTATATAGCTAGCATACATTTTTACTCACTCATGATAGAAATGATGGATAGAGCCCTTAGTACACATTAATCATCCTAAATTGGTTCACATGCTTTAGGAATTTTATTTAGTTCCATTCCTAATGTGATGAGATATTATATTCCCATTTGTGCTTATTGATTATATTATGACCATGATATTATTATTTTCTCTTGTTATGTTGGGTTTATTGAGAATGTTGTGACTTATTTATTTATTTGATCCTTGTTAAAAATTATTTTGAAAAGCCATTTTTATTTGAAATGGAGAAAAGAAGGGGATTTAGATGGTTTATTTAGAAATGATATGTTTTCAAAGTTTTTTAGTTTTGAATGTTTTTTAAAAATAGTTTATTGGTTTTTATTGGTAAAAGACTTAAATATCTTCATGGTGCTATCCTAATGGTATTTATTCGTCACAACCTACTTTGCACTTTGGGCATTTATAGATTTTATTTTATAAGACCTGGTAAATGTAAAGCGCACTATATACCTAGGTGGCTCTATGCCATCTGTTTATTGATGGTGGATACATGGCTCATTGGGTTGGATCATAAGGAGTCATTTTTGGATTTTTTATCCATTGAAATTTATAATTAAACCTTGTTTGGCACTATTCCTTTATTTTATTTTTTGAGGATTGTTTTGAGATAAAATGAATATATATCTCTAGTTGTGACATGTTTTGTATTTGGTGCATGTTATTGTATCTAGTATCTAATTATCTTTTTGTTGAATATGATGATATTGGAGTCACCATCCCATTTCATGGATGGTTCATGCCAGTTTACTAGTGGAAAAAATGTTTCCAAGTGATAGCTGGTTATGCCTGGTGCTTGTCCCCAACCTGTGGTGATTGGGAATGTGCTTTAGTATATGTGTTGGTCTCACTCAGGTGATGGGTTGGGTTGATCTGGTTTTTTTTGTTACATTCATAACCCAAAAGATTATTATATAGCTGCTTTGAAATGAATTCTGTTATACATTTAGGTTAATCTTGATTATGGATTTAATCTATAATATCCCTCAATCTATGGCCTCATATCCTATACTAATGTTGATTGGGGTTGATACTCAGATACATGACCTTCTACTTCTGTTTAATGTGTATTTTTAAGAGAAAATACGTTATCTCGGTCTTCTAAGAAACAAATTACTCTGTCTTGGTCTAGTGCTAGATATGAGTACAGAAACGTTACAAATATTGTCGCAGAATATTTCTTCATATAAAATATTCATTTGGAATTACATTTTCTAGACGATAAGGATAAATTGTATTCAATAATACTTTTAGTGTTATATATATTGTTGTTAACCCCATCTAAATTAAAAAACTAAATATATATAGACAGATATACAATTTGATTGATAGAAAGTTTCTCTTAGCCATGATTTGATTCATCATATCCTATATCATTATCAAATTGTATAAATTTTAATGAGAGGTATTCTTCACATACTATTTTATGATTTTTATGATAATCTCATCGTCCATAAACCTCTTGATTTGACTATGAGGTTATATTATATTATGTATAATATTCTTTGAATTTATGATAGTAAAATCATTCCCATGGGTATCATTATATTATTTGTATTTATGAATAAACAACAATGACCATAATTTTAGGCTAGAGTCTAACAATTTTACATAATACCATTTCCTTACACTCATGTATATAATTCACTAAGAATCATTGAAAAAGGAATAAATTATTTAATTTTAGGTCAAGTTTATGTTTAATTGTTAAAAATATTATTTGGAAAATACAATTTGAAAAAATCTAATGAAAGAAAAATTAGTACAATATTCCCAATACTCTATCATCAAATCATAATAGACATTATATTCTTCACACCCCAATTTTATAAATCAAATATTCAAAATCTATAGTTGTTGATGTTTTTTGAATAATTCTATAATATTATCACATAATCAATTTTTTTAGATATCAATCTCACTATTATTTTAAAACTCATTAGTGAAAAAGGAATTTTAGTTAATTTATTTTCACCCAATCACTTTTGATATAAACAAATTTTAATTATGTTGTACAAGCTACATTACTCTCATTTAAATTTATGTAAATATTATTATTCATAATTGTACTACAAATATTTTAGATATGATGAATAATAAATCTTAATCAAACAAATTTTCAACTTTCCTCGTGAATTTAATTAAACAAAACATGATTAGAGTAAGTCCAAAAATTTATTCATTTCCTAAAATTTCATGAAATGATTATTTTACCAATATTAATATTCATCTAATTTGTGATATCATTTTATACAGATCAAATAAATATACAGCATCAATATAACTAAATAATTCTAGTTAACAAATTTTAGAATAAAACAATTATTGATCAACATATCCTTAAATGTATCTCAATATATGTTTAATTCCATTTCAATTTCATGGAGTATGAGAATAAATATACCTAGCTAATGAATTCACATAAAATTATATATCTAGGCTTGTATTATTTGTGATGTACATTAGTGATATCATAGAAATATGGCATGGTAATTCATAACCAAATAGTTATTCATCAACCACGTGTAGTCAACGATGATATTTATCATGATTAAAGGACTATATAATCATTGGTGGACTCAATGAATGTGATTTTTCCATATTAAACCTCTGTAAAAATTTTCCAATTTTTTTTACCCATGAATGAAAATTCTATCTTCTAGATGTTCAACATATAATTCAAGTCAGAGATTTTTTCCAATGAAATTATTTCATTTAAAATTATTTATTTAAACATTTGATTTCCTTGAAAAGTTTATTGGGAGTCACATTAATATTAAAATCATTAACAATCAATGTAATAATGAAAAATTAAACTCTAATTATATTTATGTAAATATATGGAAAATTTTTATCAGTTTTATAGCCCTATTTCCTAAAAAATCACTCATATTGTAATGACCCCGACCCCAGTAACTAGAATTTGTTTCCTTAATTTATTAAATTTTTATAAGATACAAGGAACAATATCCCAAAGGATGGAATAGTTTAATAGTATTAGATAACTAGATATATGCATCAAATCCAAATTATATTTTTAAATAAAAAATAAAAAATGAGTTTCATTGAGTCTACCATTATTCCCCCTTTGTGTGACTATGCATATCAGTAATATTATACTTATTACAATCCTAAAAGAAATTTAAATATATGAAAGGGGTGAGCTCAAATTATTAGTAAGGGTAAGAATACAATGAAAGATATGAGTAAATATGGTATAAATAATATGGAAAGGTATATAAATGAAACATATTCTATTTAAAAAATCACATGATCTAGGAAACATAACCATAGATACTCTACTATTGAAATAATCTCATGGAATATTAATAAATAATATCATAATGATGGAATTAATAATGTTATACATATAATACATACATTAGAGACCTCATCTAAGACATCTCAAAATTAATGGGTATGACCTCTACCAAATCCATATATATTAATAAATGGGTAGGGCCTCATCCAAATCTATATATGCTTTGTCTCTTAAGACCTACCGATGCATTGAGGGGATATATCAGGTCCCACCCATAACTTAGTATGTCCAATGCATTCCTCATATGAATGGTACGAATCATAAAAAATATATACATATGAAATGTAAATAACTTTCCCCAATTGGTAAACATAATAAAAAACCATTCTGAGTAATAGGTGAATGGTATCAAAATAGCACATCCATAGTCAAAATGAACATAAACCATTTACTGTGTATGTAAGATGATATCATAAAAGATAATGTAACACCCCAAGAATTTAAATATAGATTTATTATATAATGCATGGAACACTAAGTCTCTACAAACACCACTTTGTTATAACCTAGCCAAGTAAACATTAATTTTCCACCTATGTGATTTGAATTTCAAAAAACTGACATACACAGTTTCATTCAGTAAGATATTTAGAGTTTGATAGGACAAACATAATTTTTTGTGAATAGTAATATACCATTATGAATAGTAATGAATATTAATGAATATGAAATTGTTAAAAAAATAGAAACTTCACCAATGAATGTATAAATACAATTTACACACCTTAAAAGTGAAAAAACAATCATAGTATCAGTATTGGTATTTTTGTATGTCATAAATATTTTAATTCAAAATTAATGATTAATTTAATAATTTAAAATGGAAATTAATTTTCAAAAAATGTAATCATAAATTTTTATTTTATTGTCTTATGGTTATATGATAATATTTTGGGACCTTGATTAAATTTTCAAGGTGTCATAAAATGAGTTATAACTTTAATGTTGTTTTTTTAAATAAATTATGATTTTATTTAAAAATTAAATTAAAAATTATTATAAAATTATTTTTAGATAATATATCTCATTTTTTAATTCTACATTTTGAATAATTTTTATGGAGAATTTTTGGTGTTTTTTTTGAAAAACATGAATTTTTTATGAATAATGAAGTACCGTAAAATACCATATATACAAATTATCAGTTAAATACACTATTTATGATATAATGACTGAGGTAAGGACACTTGGTTCAAAATAACATGAAATTATTACTATTAGGCGTCACATAGAACAAAAATATTGGTTTTCTTGAGAGAATTAATAAAATAATGAATAAAATATTCAAAATTCACTCCTCTCCTCTCCTATAAACCCCCTCACTTCCTATTCTCTTCAATCCTCACAAGACTTGTTCCTTGTCTAATATCTGAAAAAATACTCTTCCTTAGTCACCACCCACGTCCAAGAGCTATTTTTATTTCCAAAATACCAAAACCTCTCCTCTAAGGAGGCTCTCAAGGATGATTATTTCAAGAGGAAAACACCTCCTTTCATTTCTTTCCATTCAAGTTATCTTTTATGTGGTATGTATTTAAAGTTTTCATAACATGTTCTTATTTCAATTTTATTTTTTACCAATTATATTTTATTATTCTTATATGAATGTGTGACCCCATTCCCCTCTCTTTTTAATATTTTCTAAAACCATGTTGCATAGCCGTTATGCTGTGGAATTTTCGTCTCAAAATATATCTCTTTTTCAAGCACTCTTATTATGATATTATATTTTAATTTCAATTTTCTTATATTGGGATATGTAATTTCATATACCCCTTAAGTTATATATTATTTAATAATGATTATATACCCTTTTTCTCTCATCATTATATTTTATGAAATTTTAAGCGACGCTATTAGGCTGGTGGATTTTTGTAAGGGATTTCTCAACTTTTCTTTTATTTCAAGTTCCTTTCATTTGTTTTTATTTCGTAACCTAATTTCATACAAATGTTTTTATGACTCTAGTATCTTAAATTTAATGTATTTTTTTCATGAAAAATTAATAATTCTTCATCATCTATCATTTCCTATTCTTTTATGCAAAAAATGAAAACACCATCTGAATTGTGCTAATTGACCACATTCAAGGATGACGGGCTTTTAATTTCTATTACCGTATTCAATTCTGGTAATGAAACCAATATTATTTTTTAAATAGAATTTAATATATGTATTATGTATCATCTATGGTTCTGGAATCTTTTTGTACACATGGTTTTGATTTATAAAGAAAAATGAGTCTGTGGTGTTCAAAAACCGCCAATTAACCCAAACAGTTATCATTAAATAATTTATATAATGATTCATATTCACTCCAAGTAACCTAATGAATTTTAAAAACATGTAAACTTATACATTTTAACTAATAAAATATAACTTAAATTCTGGATAAAAATCCTCATTTTACACAATTCTCCATTCATGTATTTAAGTATACCGATCAAGAAACAAAAAGACCTGAACACTTAAATTGAATCTCTTAACCCATCTATAAGGAGATAATGAACTTAATAAAATTAAGATAATATAAATAAATGTCTAATAGGTTATGAATTATTTTATTAATGATTCTAATTTCATATTCCCAGACATTAATTTCAAAATTGGAACACTTTCAGACTTAAGGTAAGGGTTTACTCATCTCACTTCCATTTTGTGAGATATTCCTAATTCACTACTGTTACTTTTGTATAGTGTATGTATACTTCCCATTAAGGTATAATATCATGAATCTATTTATTTTAATGGTATTAAATTTATAATTTTAATATTATTAATTTTTAGTCATTTCGATTGATTCATTATAATGTGGTAAGGGATTTCTACCCAAACCTCCATTTTCATTCAGGTTACTTTTATATATGTTTACCAACCATGATACTTCTTTTTTTTATTGTAATTTGCATGTTTTAAAAGGATCACTCAAAATTTAATATGGATAAACAATCTCGATTCAAGGGAACTGCTCGAATTATTATCTGTTTTCAAGTGCACACAAGAATATATTTTAATTCATATTTTTTTATAAAAGCACTCATTTTATCATGAAAAATTATCTTGGTTAATTTTTGGTTTTAAGAAACCAATCAGTAATTTCTACTTTAAAATTATCTTTAATATTTTGCTTAAATGGTCTAAAATGTTTCATTTCTAAAGATTCTTAAGAACTCTTTTTACCTGATTTCACTTTAGTAGGAATTTATTTATGACCCAAATATGATTTCGATTTACCTCCCTTTTATTTTATAGGATATACATGTTTACAATCAGATTTCATGGAAAAGGAAAATGATTTTCCAAAACTACTAAACTACATGGTACTTCGGGTTTTGATTCCTTATAATCATGCCAATGTATTAAAATAATGCATCGGATCTGGGCTTCTGGGGTTGAGGAATTACAGATAAACATCAATTAAATAAAATATTAAAAAAATGATGTTTACAGAGATGAAATACTTTAAATTATATCATTGAAAAATTAATGAGGGAACACTCTTATTAAACACATATAAAAAACACTTTCCTATAAAACTACCCTTTTCTTTTAAGGACCAATTTTCAAAAGAAAAAAAACATTTTCTTTGAAAACCCATTTTAAATACCAAAATAAAAAAATATAAAGATGTTTTTTCATTTAAGGGAAAATGAAATATTGAAAAGGAAAATGAAAATAAAATATTGGCCACAACGAGGGAAAATTCATTGTTGCTGTATACATCAAGAATAAAACATTCTTTTTTGTCATTTTTTAAAATGTTTTGTATAAAAACTGTAAAAGGAATATCTTTTAAACATCCTTGGAATGAAATTAAAAAGAGACATAAAATTTACATTATAATACTTTTATATAAATATATATATAAAACAATATCACAAATATTTACATGGAGAAAATGATTTGATAATTTGATCTTTAAGCATTCAAGGTTTCCCATACCACTTTGAAAATTTAAATCATTAGCCCCATGAATTAATAAAATTTTAAAGAAATTAAATAACCTAATAATAAATAAATCAATCACATGATAAGTCAATGGGTATATATATGCACCACATAATAGATGGTGGGTGTATAACATCAAACTATATCGTAATAAAATGAGATTGAGATGAAGTCCCTTGTCTTGAGTCCGACTCATCACATATAATAATTATATTCCAGAATAATAAATGTAGGATAATTATTTAATTTATTGGGAAAATTTTCAAGTTTATTATTAGTTTTTTATCACTTATTATCTTGTTATAACAATTACTTAATTATTTAAGTTCACGTCAAACGTTTGAAAATATTCTATACTTGAGTCCAAAACGACTTTGGTATCAGGTCTATAGTCAAAGTGGTCATTAGTAAATAATATCCAGAATAATATTAACTACATAATAATCAATTTTATGCATAAATTATTCTTTTAAACCCATAAATTACATATATATATGAAAAATTAACTACAATACAATCATAGAGACGGTTAGTCGTACATACACATGAGTAACGTTTCAATTTTGTAATGATCATTATGAAAAAAAGTTGATTAATATTTTAACTTTATAGAATTATAAAAATATAATTAATATAATATAATTAATATAAATATTCTTATACATTTAATCCATGTGATGCATTGATAAAAAAATGAATCACATCGCTTCGTGGAGAGGATAGTTCACACGTATGCACGAACGACGTTATAATTTTACCATGAATGGAAAGGTAATAATGTAAATGATATATTATATTTTAATAATTATATATATATATGTAAAGAATTTCATATATAATATTTAATTCAATAATCATTACTACTTTTGAGAGATGGCGCTGTAAAACAATTTATATCGGTTCGTGAGGCGGTAGTTCTCCGCACACACGAACGATAATTCTTTTCCCATTTGATGGAAGTGGAGATGGATTTAGGTCTTGATATAAAAATAATAACATCTCATTATATTAAGGGTACTATATTTATTATTTCAACATGGTTTAATAAAATTTAAAGGGATTTGTAGAAAGAAATAAAATAGAAATACATAATTAAAAAACGATACCTTTTTTTCTGACAATATCCTTTGATTAACACCTTAACACCCTTAAAGAGGGTTTTATGCCTAAAATAATTCCTCTAGAAAGCAGGGAGGGATTATAGTAAGGTATCTGGGAAAATATTTTCCAAAAAATAAGTTTTTATGTATGAGTAATAGAGAGGAATATGTTCCCTTTTATAAGTGAGGGGAGGGGCACTCTTGGAAATCCTCAAAATATTAAAATATATTAAGTATATTCAAGAGAAAAGATATTAAAATGCGATATAAATGAATATAGGAAGACATTTTAGAACATATATTACTCCATTTGTGATTATTCAATTTTTTATAAGTTTTAGATAATTTAAGAAAATATTAATTCAATAAAACATCATTATTGTCCAATTTGATACTATTCATTTAATTTGACTTCCAATACATCAAGACAATGTGGTAATTCTAATATAAAGATTTAAAAAATCTATAATATATCCAATATATATTTAAAATTAATTATACACATTAATTCATCTAAAATGTTTAAAATTAACACTTTCAAAATAAATTACTTTATTTTTTCTGTTAATTAACTAAATATTTTTTAGCATGGAAGAAGCATTTATGGTAATTATATAACTTATTTAAAAATTAAAAAATATATATATATATATAATGAAAATAATTTCATTAAAATAATAATATACATTTAGGTTTGTTCATATATTTATTTTGGCCCTATGTGGACACATAAATGATATTAAGTACCAAGAGTGTGACATTTTGTAACTATCTTCGATTTAAATAATATAGAAACTTTTTTCATGGAAAAGTGTACATTAAACATATAAAATTAAATATTAAGGTGATAAGAGTCATATCATATTAATCCAATAATTTTTAGACAATTCTAAGTCATAATCTTACCCTTATCTTTTGGCTTTAACCCTTATTTAATCTCTTTAGCTCATTCCATGACAACAGGTGTTTTTACTCCATAAGGGTTAATATTGTTAATATAAAATGCCAAAATAAACATAAATGAACCATTTATGAAACTTCCAACTTTATCTAAATAATTATTCTGATTTATATATTTTTTCAAATTTTAAATCATGTAATAAAATAATATTTATTTTAAAATATCACTATTGTAAATTTTGACACTATTCATTACTTGAATTTTTTAAAAATATATTAACAACATGATAAATTCATACAAAAATAATTAATACATCCAAAATATGTAAATGTAATCTATAAAATTTATGGATTACATTAATTATATCAAATCATATTTATTTAAATATTTTTAAAAACAATAATTTGATATGTATATTAATTAAACAATTATTGTATCATCATTGTGTAAGGCATTAGTCTAATTATTTCTTCCCTAAAAATTAAAAAAAATTATAATGATGAAGATAAACATTTTATATTTCCAATAACTATTCATAGTAAAATATAACTTCTGAATAAACATATATAAAAAATGTAATACTTATTAGAAACATGAGTCTGACATATTGGACTTCCCTTATAATAAAATACTAACAAAGGCTTAAAATCTTCCAAGTGACTTAGAGAGGCCATGAAATAGGCCCAAGTATGATTTTGGTCAATAATATCCCATAATATAAAATTAAGACAAGTGTTGTGGTAATTTTATAACATTTATAGTATTATTCTTAACCTTAATTACCCAATTTATCTTTAAACAATTTAATAAAAAATTACTAAAATTACTATTCATAATGTCCAAAAATAAAAGGAACTTTTTTATTCCTTAATACCTCATTCATTTCTTTTTTATTTTTTAGTCTCCTCATCATAAGTAGTATAAAAATTAATTGTATAATATATATTATTCGATCGTTAACCAAAACCCAAAGCACAAAGTGATAAATAATAATAATAGTGATATAGTAATGATGAGTCTTTCATAGGATATCAAAATAATGAAATATTTTTCTCAATATATGAGTCTATTGATTTAACATTGTTTATACATGGTATTACCAAATATATAGGATTAAATACTTTACACAGGCTTATAATCAAACTCATTAATAGGGTTATGTTTTTCAATCCATGATTTCTTAAATCAAGTTCCCAAGGATTCTACAAAAATTTCTCTGATACCATCTGTAATGACCCCAACCCCAGTAGCCTAGAGTCGATGCCTTACTTTATTACATTTGTATAAGATAGAAGGAATCTCATACCAATGGACCAAATAGTTTCAGTCTTAGAAATCTAGATACATACATGAAATCGACATTATATGTTAAAATAAAATATAAAAAAAGAGTTTCATTGAGTCTTCCATTACCCCCTTTGTGTAACCCTACATATCAGTCATAATATAATTCTTAGAATCCTAGGAAAAATTGAAACATATGAAAGGGGTGAGATCAAATTCTTATTAAGGGTAAGATTAACGCGGATTTTATGAGTAAATAGGGACTAAACAATATTTCATGGTAAATAAATGAAACACATTCCATTCAAATAATCATAAGAGCTAGAAAAATTAACCATAAATATTATACTAGTTGAATAATCTAATGTAATATTAATAACTAATCTCATAATGATAGAATTCATAATTTTGGACATCTGAAACATACCATTGAGGCCTCATCCAAGACTTTTGAAAATAAATGGGTAAGGTCTCATCCAAATCCATATATGAAAATAAATGGGTAAGGTGTCATCTAAATCTGTATTTTCTTTATCTCGTGAGACCTATCAATTCATAGAGGGGTTATTAAGGGCCCCACATGTCACTTACTAAGTTCAATTAATTCATCATAAGAATGGTGTGAAACATAAACAACATATAAATATGAAATTTAAATAACATTCCCCAATCAGTAAACACAATCATAAACCATTTTTATTAATATGGTGAATTGTACAAAAATAGCACATCCATAGTCAAACTGACTATAAACCATTTACTAATGTATGGAAGATGGTATCAAAAGATATAAACCATAATTAAGTAAAATATTCAATAAAGGATGTTTATATAGATGAAATTCTTTAAATGGGATCACTGAAAATTATTGCATAAAAAATCTTATTAAACCCATATGAAAAACAATTTCCTACATAAATAACCCTTTCTTTTAAGAATCCTTTTTCAATAACAAAACCCCATTTTATTTGAAAAACCATTTTCAATACAAAAAAAACAAAAAGATAAATATGTTTTTTTCATTTATGGAAACTTGAAATCTTTAAAAAGAAGAAGAAAATAAAATATTTGTCACAACGGTAGAAAAGTCATTGTTTCTTTATAAGTTAAAAATAGACCATTACATTTCTCGTTTTCCAAAACATTCTGTATAAATCATATGAAAAGATTCATTAAAAAAATTAAACTAAATTAAAAATATACATAAAGTGTCTCTTATAATAATTTCATATAAATAAATATATAAAATAATATTGAGAATGCTGACATGGAGAAAAAGATTTGATAATTAAATATTTAAACATTCAAGGTGTCCCATACCACTTTGATAATTTATATCATAAGCCCCATTAATGAATAAAATTTAAAAAAATTAAATAACATTAAAAAATTTAAATAACATGATAATAAATAAATTAATGACATGAAAAGTAAAAGGGTCTATATATACACCTCACAAAATAAGGTGGGTGTATAACATTAAACTATGCCCCAATGAAAGGAGATTGAGATGAAGTCACTTACCATGAGTCTAAATCATCACATAAAATATTTATATTCTTAAATAATAAAATTAGTTTAATTATTTAATTTCTTTAGAACCTTATTTTGATTTATTATTCCTTATATATAATTTTTTATCATGTTATAACAATTACTTAATTGTTTATGTTCTCTCAGACGTTAGATGATATTCAGTACTTGAGTCCAAAATGACTTTGGTATGATGTCTATAGTCAAAGTAGCCATTATTACATCATCTACAAAATAATATTAATCAAATAATAATCTATTTTATACCTAAATTATACTTTTAAATCCATACATTACATATCTATATGAAAAATGAACTACATTACAATCATGGAGATGGTAAGTCGTATGTACACATGAGTAACATTTCTATTTTTCAATGATCGTTAAAATAATGAGGTAGGTATAATTGAATATTTCCAAAATTATGAAAATATAATTAATATAATATTAATCTAATAAATATAACTATATATATCTTCCATGTGATGTAGTGATAAAAAAGGAATCATATCGCTTCATAGAGGTGATAGTTCACACGTACACCCAAAAGACATTATCATTTTTCCATGCATGGAAAGATAAGAATGTAAATGATATATTATTTTTTAATAATTATAAATACGTCCTTAATACCATATAAAAACTTTAATTCCATTATTATAACCAGTTTTGAGAGGTGGTGGTGGAAAACAAATTATATTGTTTCGTGAGGCAGTAGTTCTCAAAACACATGAACAATAATTCTTTTCCAATGTGATGGAAGTATAGATGCATTTCTGTGAAGATATTAACATAATAAAGTATAATTATATTGAGGATAATAAAATTATTATTTAAACATAATTTAAGAAAATTTAAATGAAGTGGAAGAATAAATAAAATAGAAATACTTAATTAAAAACAACACCTTTTTTTCAGACAATCTCCATTTATTGACACCTTAATAGTATTAAAGAGGGTGTTATGCCTAAAATAGTACCTCTATAATGTTGGGTGGTGGATTCTATGAATGTATTTGGGTATAAAATTTCCAAACCAAATAGGTTTTGATGTGTGAGGAATAGAGAAAGGGGGTTTCCTTTTATAGGAGAGGGGAGGGAACTCTTGGAATTTCTCAAAATTTTAAAATATAATAATGCTATTCTAGATATAAAGACTTACAAATATGATATAAATGAATAAGTTAAGAAAATTTAGACCATATATTATCCTATTTTGGATTAATTAATATTTTTTTTGGATTTTTAAATAATTTAATAAAATATTAATTCTATAAAATATCATTATTTTTAAATTTGATATGATTAATTAAATTTGACTTCCAATACATCAATACAAAGTGAGAATTTGAATATAATTCTTTAACATGTCTATAATATATCCAACATATCCATAAAATTAATTATATACATTAAATGATCCAAAATAAATCAAAATTAATACTTCGAAAACAAATTAATATATTTTTCTATTAATTAAATAAATTTTCTTTTATCATGGAAGAAGCATTTGAGTAAATTATATAATTTTTAAAAAATAAAAAATAAAATTATATAATGAAAATAATTTAATTGATATCAAAATATACATTTATTTTAATTAATATCTTGTTTTTTCCTATGTGGACACATAAATAATATTAAGTACAAAAAGAGTGACATTTTTTAACTAACTTTGATTTAAATAATATATAAATAATTTTTATGGAAAAGTGCCCATTAAACAACTAAAATTAATTATTATGGTTATTAGGGTATAATAACCTTCATCCGATATTTTTTATTCATGTTTATGTCACATTCTTACCCTTATCTTTTCAATATAACATTTATTTAATCCCTTTAACTCTTACTGTTAAAACATATTTTTTTTAATTTTTAAGGGTCAATATAGTTACTACAAAATGAAGAAAATAATCATAAATGGTTCATTTATGAAATTTTAAGCCTCATCTAAATAATTTCTATGAATTTTATATTTTTTTGAATTTTATATAATTTAACAAAATATTATTTATTTTAAAATATCATTAGTGTCGATTTTGAATCTATTCATTACTTGACTTTTTTCAAAATATCCTAAAAACTTGATAACTTCTAACCAAAACATTTAATACATCAATAATATGTCTATGTAATCTATAAAATTCTTGGATGACATTAATTATGTCGAATTATATTTATTTTAATATTTTTGATAACATTTATTTGATATGTCCATTAATTAAACAATTACTACCTCATCATCGTGGAAGCCTTTAGTTTAATTATTATTTCCCCAAAAATTAAAAATAAATCATCATGATGAAGATAAAAATTTTATATTTCTAATAATTATTTATAGTCAAATATACCTTCTCAATAAAAATATATTAAAAATGTAATACTTATGAAAAACATGAGTATGACATATAGGACAATCCTCACAATAAAATACTAATACATGCTTAAAGTCATTCAAGTGGAATCAAGAGGCCATAACATAGGTCCATAGATGAATTTGCTAGAAAATAACTCATCAAATAAAATTATTACAAGTTTTAGGGAAAATTTATAATTTTATTATTACCCTTAATTACCTGATTAAACTTTAACCATTTAAATAAAAAATTACTAAAGTTACTATTTATAATGCTCAAAAATAAAAATGAAAATATTTAGATAATTTATATCCACTAATCACAAATATGAAATCTATTTTTCAAATTTTAAAACACAGAAGTTTTAGTAATTAATTTAAAATTAATCATGTTTATGAATTGAGGATACATGTTTTTAAAGTGAAATCATTTGAAAGATTGAAATTTTTTTATATCCAAATTCAATGTGAAATTTATTCCAATGACCTCAATTGAATTAAATGATACAATATTTATCTAATGATACTTTAAAATCGATATAGTATAACAATATAAATGAATCATATAAAAAATAGTTTTCAATTAAAATGAAGTATTTTACCTCTAATCAAACTAACCTAATTTTGATAATCTGATTTAAAAGAAGAAGATTATTATTCAAATATAATTTATAAAAGTTTCAAAAAACTAGATTTAAAACAAGTTTTCCATCCAAATTTGGTAAAATAATCTTTTTAAAAAAATATATCTTTATGGTTAAAATTGGATTTGTTCTTATACCATGTTTAGAAAACACATTGGAAGAATGTAAAACATTAGATTGAATATATTAGATACATATTTCATTAATATAATCCAAAAAGCGTGATTTGTTTATTTTTTTGGTATAAAATACACTTCTTCACATTTAAATAGTTTTTATAAAAAACATTTCCTTTATATTAAATTGGTTTTTTATTTATTTTTAATTAATTAGTAACCATTTAAATAAATTATATATTCTCATATGTTATTTAATCCAATTCATAGCCACAAATTTATCAACTATGAGATAATTTAATTTTAAATAATTATATTAATAGTATATCATGGTTTGTTTAAGTTTGGTGTTGCTTGAAACGTAAGCTATCGAAGAGATTAAATTTATAAAGATACATACCATAAAATATTGCGATGTTACACATATGTTTATATAACATACACCAAAACTACATTATTCCATATAATATTTTACATAATTTAATGAAATAAAGTTATAAAGATCTTGAATATTCCAACCACATCTTTAATCCTTGAGGAATTTATATACAAACATCATTATCAATGTTACTATATAGGTATGATAACCTAACATCCATTAGATGAAATTCAATATGTTCATTTATAAATAATGTCAAAAGATATGAAAAGTCATAACATCTATCGCAAAATAATATGTTTCATTATAATCAGTCTTTGGTATTTATTATAAAGCATTTGTAAATTATAATGATTAATAACCCTTAAATTCATTTTCATGATTTATAATTTTTATAAATACTTCTTTATATCCAACACGTTTAATCCCTTCCAAAATTTATCACAACCGATTTAAATACCTCATGTTATGAAAATTATTTTTATTCATATTAAATTAAAAAATTAAAAAAAATTAATATAATTTATGTGGAATTCATTAACTAATTTTTAATCAATATCATCATTGAGAATATATAGTTCCATTTTATATAAAAATGTTTCATAAATTTTTTTTTCCAATTTATTTTAACATCTTCCATTATTAGTAGAATTTATAAAAATTTATCCCAATCTTGATCATATACTTCAGGTACTCCATTTTCTTAAGGAATTCCATGTTTAGAAAATTTATATTTTCCTTATATAAATTCACTTTCTCAACCATTATGGGCTGATTTACTTTCCTATGAAAATGTTTTTTATATTTTGATCGATGGTTCTATTATTCTTCATACATGTATTGGAAATATTGTTGTTTTCAAAATTATATTATAATTTTAAGAAATCTATTTTAATTTTTACACATGTAGTAATAATATGGTATTTTTAAACTTTATTGAATAATTAATTTCATTTTAAAATTGTTTTTCTAAATGATTCAAAAATAAATTCCCATCCTTCTTTGGGTTTTTATTTTTGGTCATTATGGGGGTGTTACTAGCACATATAAAACACAAAAGAATGTTCTTAGATGAAAAATATATAGTTTATGATCACAATAACATTAAAATGTGGAATAATCATGATAACATGATGTTATTATTTGAACCAATGTTGTTTCATGAAAAATTTCTTGTCCCTATATCAAATTACACAATTATATTTCCTTGGGTATTTCTTTGGAAATAAGATGTTAATTTTCTATAAATGATACAACTAGACCATTTTGAGTGTAAAAATTAATAATAAAATATTAAACACTTTTTATAATCAATATGAAATAATTATTAAAAGAAGGTAATGAGTATTAATTATTATTTTCAAGTAAATATAATTAATTAAGTAATCCAAGAATGAGGCCTTTATCTAATTATTTGGGAAATAAATATTGTAAATGCCTGGTTAAGAATTGATAATAAGATAATATGGGACCACATAGTAAATATTTCAATAAAATTCTCAAATTAACTTAATGTATCACATAGTAGATATATTGGACCATATATATCACCATAAAATATTTACAATAACATAAAATATATAGTCCCAACATTCAGTGGTGATGGTTTTATAAATCATTTACCACTAGAACAAGATGTAAAACAAAAGTTAATAAGTTTAATAACATTTTTATTAACTAATCTATTTCCACAAACATATTTCATAATTTTTTAATCATAATAGATCCTATATAACCCAAAAAATCATGTCGTACTATGAATTTATCATGAATAATAAACTTCTGGTTTACCCTATTTGATTTCAGTATATATATATTCAAATAGTAGAAACCCAAAGGAGACCTCAAAATATTATATTGAATCCTTTTTTATCATTATTAATTCTTTTTATATAAATGTATTCAGTACATTTTTAATCCATAGTATTGACATGATATTAATTTTTACAAATATCATTAATTATTAATAGGTATCAATGGAACTTTTTGAAAAAAATGCATCATTTATTAAAATTTATATACCACCTGGTAAAAATGTATTTTCTTTTTTAGAGACTTCAACTAATGTTTCAATATCAAATAAGAAACATACATGAGCTCTCCCCCATTTTATGTTTGATAAAACATTTATTTTATTTAAATATCATATGCATCGTGACCCTGTCAACAAGATAGATATGTTCAAATTAAGAATTAACCTAGCTGGAATAATTCATAAAAAAATCTCTAATAAAATAAAATAATATATATTATCATAATTTTGAACACCTTTTGGTATTATAAAGAAATTATAGATATAAAAATTCAATAAATCATAATCTCACTTCATGGAATGATCAATGAAGTTTGTTTCACTGATTCCTTCCATTAAATTATTTATTGATAAATATCAACATAGATTTTTTTTCATAAGATAGGTACATGTCCAATGATCTTCCATTACACATTGAAAAAAATTAACTAATAATAAGTTTTGATCTCATAGTATTTGGTTATCCATCATTCGATCACTTATGATGGAGATTATAGCGACCCAGTCTTAATATACATGGATATTAAATTATTTTAGATGAATATTATGCACATTAAAAAAATTAAATTACTAATGACCATAATATTTTAGTTCCTTTTGAAACTTGTAACACATTCTTATAATTTGGTGAAATGTCTTCAACATATCTATTAAATATCTTCCCCTTTATTACTCCCAATTGAAACCTTTATTCATAACCTATAGAAAGTAAACATAAGAAAGGGTGAGAAAAAATGGTCAGTAAGGGTAAATAAGAGAGATACATAAGTATAACCAGAGTATATGGGTATGGGAACATGAACATAACATTGGAAAATCATACCATGAATACAAAATATCATAAACATGAATCATTTCATAAATATTGGTAGTTTATAAGACATGAATCACAATGGAATCAAGAGCCTAATCCATGAAATCATAATATAAGAATAGGGCATGGAATTGTGTAAGACACTTAAACATATAAAAATGATTTCCATAGTATTAAATTATTAATGAAAATGATATATTAGTGGAATGGGTTCACTCTCCAAACTGTCTTGGTAGTCATGATCCACTTCCATGACCATCCTAGAAGTTAAGGTTTACTACCAAAACAATCTTAGCTAACAAAGTCCTTTTCTAAATATAGTTCACTCATCATTACATACAAGTATATCTCATTAGATATAAATATTTACCCTATGAATTTGAGATAGATATAGATCCCTCACATATCATAATGAAATCATACATACGTGTTCCACAAGATCATAAACAATCATATGATAACCCATTAAATGAAATGGGTATCATAAGCATATAATTATATTATTACCTATAGAAAATAGAAATGTTTCATAATAATTTCATCAAAAAATAACCAGTAAAAAAGTAGGTTTCATAAACATTTAACTAATTAAAGATAAATAAGTTTCATAAACATATAACCCATCAAAGAGAAACGAGTTTCATAAATGTCATATCATCAAAACATAAACCATCCAGAGAATAATATGAATGTAGCCCTTGGATAATATTCTAAGAAATGAATGATTAAGCCCAATAGATATCATATTAGATTGAAAAATAATTGAAAAATATCATTTTAAAAACATTTATTGATGAAAATATGCTTTCTTCTTTGAAAAACATTTTTTAAAACATAAAACAATTTGGAAACCCTTTTTATTTGAAAATAGATTTGAAAAAATATAATAAAGATTTGAAAACCATAAAAATAATTTAAAATCCTATTTCCATTTAAGATGAGATTAAAATATAATTTGTAAAAAACATTTTTGGAAATATTTTTAAAAACATGATTTTTGAATAAAACATATTTCTGATCAAAGAGAGAAATAAGGTCATATTTTTTTAAAACAATTTACTAATTATCTCTATTACTAAAAATTGAAAAAATAGTAAAAATAAATGAATATATCAGGAATAAAAAAAGGAGAAGAAAATTCATGAGTTTTATTAAGATATGGATCATGATATTTCATCAATGTAATTAGAAAAATAAATAATTTCGAAAAATGATGAGATTGTAGCAATAAATTATTAAATCTTTTGTAAAATTTAATCATAATATTTATGAGATAATAAAATTAAATTAAGATTAAAATATCATGAAATAAGGATATTTATGATACAAAAAATAAAATGTCAGTATATGCACCTCGTAAAATAATGTAGGTTTATAAAATAACTTGTGTCTCAAAGATCGAAAATTGAGACAAAAAATTACCATGATTTGGTACCTTTTGAACAGTTCACCTCATTAAATAGAGATCATAATATTTTAATTTAAATAAACAGAAATTTAAGGATAATAATAATATAGTACATTCATGGTCATTATATACTACACAGAAAAGAAACAAGTGGTGAATAAGGCATAAGTCTCGCAGAAATCACAGTGAGACTAGTAATCCCCTTATTATAGGAGTAACTTTTGAATCTTGAGATATGTGAACTAATAACTTAAATTTATACTTTTTATATAGATAAATAAACGATATTTATGATATAAAATGTATTTTTTAGTATATACACCACACAATTGAAAAAATTGGTGAATATATCATATATCTCATAGAAATAAAAGTTAGATGAGAAAACCCTTATATTAAGTCTTGAATTTTTTTTACATGTTCAAGCCTCATATATAATAAATATAAGTACATTATAAATCTACCATAAAAATTTATTATTATTTTCATACCATATGTGATATTATTGTGACTTTTTATTACTCGTTTATTAATAATTTCTTGTTAATGTTGTGTTTCGGGTAATAACTGCTTTGTTTTTTGTATATGTTTTGACTTGTTGTTATTGATACTGTTACGTAGATCATGATTTACTTATTTATAGAATAAAAAAATGATTTAAATATCATATATATTCAGTATATAATTATTTATAATAATCTATAAAAGAGTAAAATATTAAATGGAATACACCGTTCATAGAGACAGTAGGTTGTACGTTTGCATGAATGTTGTTTCTGTTTTCTTATCGTATTGAAAAAAATAATAAAATAAAGAAATATATATTTATATTATCATTATATTATAATTATTATTTTATATATATCATATAAATTTATTAAAAACATCCTTAATACATTCCATGTAAAATTTGAAAGAACCACAATGCTTTGAGGAGGCGGTAGTCCGCACGTCCACAAAGTTATCCTATTTCCACAAAATAAAAAGCATGAATTTATGTGTTATATAATAATTAAAGACCCATAAATAAATCATAAATACGATATATATCATATAAAAATATTAAAATATATATTCCACTATTATCCTCTACCATGAAAGGTGGTAATAAAAGAATGAATGACACCTGTTTGCGAGGTGGTAGTCTGACGTACACCCAAACGATGATTGTATATCCCATTTGACGGAAGTCTGTGTTATTTTAGGTAAAACAATTAACATAACAACATATAAATATATTAAGTCTAATGATTTTATTATATTATTACAGAATAATAATAATTTATGGGGTACAAAAATAAATAAAACAAAAGTGCTTATTGATGGATATTACCTCTTCTTTGAGTAAATCTTTTTGGTTTGCACCAAAGGGATTCCTTGGTTGAATTTATACCAAAATGGATGATTATATGATGAATTTAGAATATTTGAAACCTTGTTTTGGAAGGTTTTTTGTGATCCTAAAGGATTTAAAGGTGTAGAGAAGTGTGGGGGTGAGTTCTCTTTAGAGTGGAGGAGGAGTGACATTCTTGCAAATATAAAAAGGTAAAAACTATTAAGGGGTATACCTTATATAGTGTTCCTCTAATAAGGGTAAATTTCAGATAAAAAGAATTATATTGTCTAAATATTTCCAAAAAAATGTTTTTTACATGTTTCTAGGTTATTTGGCCCCTTAAGTTAATGTTTTACCACTAAGTAAACTCATTTTTACCTAAATCACTATAATTTATTTTAATTAATTTCACTTGTTTTTTTCTAAAAAAAATATTTCAAATTACTAGAAATTATAAATCATTATTATTCCAAATATGGAATCAATTTTTATAAATTATAAACACATAAGTGTAAAAAATTAATTTAAAATTAATCCCGCAGATGTGATGAGACAATGAGTTTTTATAGTAAAAATGTTCAAAAGTTTAAAATGTTTTTATATCCAATTTCAATGTTAAATTTATTATAATTTCCAAAATTGTATTAATATATGTATAATTTAACTAAATAAAATTTAAAAACAAATATAAATATAATTTAACTATATAAATAAATTTCATGAAATATCAGTTTTAATTAAAATTTAGTATTTTTCATTATTCATTGAAAAAATAAAATTTTCATAAAAATACCAAAGAATCACCTTAATCTAATTTTGATGTTATTATTAGAGAAATAAATTTTATTTTATAAAATAGAATTTATTAAAGTTTGAAAAATTATATTTAAAATAGGAGTGCCATTAAAAGGTTGTAAAATTACCATCTATAAAAATTTATATATTTATGTGTAAAATAAGTTTTATTCTTATCTATTGTATAGAAAAAACACAATATGAATGTTAAATATTTTTTTAATAATATATATATTTAATTAAAACAATTTATCAAAATTGGTATAAATAATTTATTTAGGTAAAATGTGTTTTATCGCATAAATATAGTTTCTACCAAAATATTTTCTATATTTTCAAAAGGGTTTCATTTTAATTTCTAGTTAATTGGATAAATAGTAGTTCATCTTACATACATTTGTAAACCATATTTTTATGATTTAAATAATATTATTCATAGCCACCATTCCAATGTATATGTTACACATATAATAATATTTCAATAATAATATAAATAGTACATTGATTTTTTGTAAAACTAGGCCTTATGGGTCACACAAGTAATTTATGAAACTCAGAATTATCTATAGTAAAAGTCAAACATAGTTCTTCATTTACCAAAGTCTAATATTAGTGTTTCATGTAGCGCAATCTTGACATGGTGTTGTGTACAAAGTAATAATAACTTGGTTCTTTCACTTAACACAAGCTATATTAAGTGTTGAGTGAAATGAAAAATATCAAAAAGATTAAATTAATTAAAAATAAAATTCACAAAATCTTGAGGTGTTAAATTCTACCCCCTTAAAAACATATCACCCTCGAAATTCACATAGGTTTTCAATGTGTTAATAATTGAATTCTCCTTTCATAGAAACCCACATCCTAAAAATGAACACTAAAATTTCTTTTAGAAAGGGAAAGATCGAAACATAATGGTTTCCCAAAGTAACTCATAACTAGGTTTCCACATAATAGAACATAAGTGGAAAGTAAAAAAATGGAAATATAAAAGAAATATAACTAGAATGTTCTCATGGGGAGTGATAGAGAATATGTTTAAGAGAATGTAAATGATCACAAATCCATAACCCAAGGAGGCTTGAAAAAGTTCATTGATATCATAAAAAATGATGATAACATGATAAAATTTTATTTCAAGACCCTTTTCCTAAAGTTGAAGAATTTCCCTAATAAGATATACTTACTTGATTTAATTCCATTTCATAAGCTCAATATCACCCTTTAGTTGTGTCTTGACCAATTTACACTTAATCTCTTACTTCAAAAATGAAGGTGGATTTGTTATTCCCAAATTAATAATGGATCATAAGATCCATATGTATAAAAATAATTCAATCCATTTGTCTATATTTATCATCATAGAAAAGTTGTTTGTAAATGTTATCCAATATGCATAAATCCTCATATGGTGAGATAATACTTTAATCTCTAAAACATCAACTAAAATTTAACTTAAACTGTTCCATAAATGGTCAACCTTGTAACCCTTCCTAAAGATGAAAATCTAAAACATTCAAAATAAGGTCACTAAATTTCTCAAAATCATCTTAAAATTGATCCCATGTATATCATAAAGTATCTCTTGGTTGTCTCATTCCCAACATGTGAACACCTTTATCATGTTTTCTCATAAAACATGGTAACAACTTGAATTACCATAAATAATTATTGAAACATTCATGATTTCTTTTTCCAAATATTATTTAATATATTTCTTAAATCTAAAAAGCTGTAAAAATCATCTATGATAACATAGAACACTTTTTCAAAAAATAATTAATCAGTTCCAAGGTAATCCGTACCATCCAATTTACTTATTTATATCCAACATATATTTATCCAAACATCATTATCTCTACATCGGGAACATATTTAGGGTTATATTTCCTATAATCATGTGTTTTCCTTGAATGTAACCTTTCTATTAAATCACTTTTATAGTACATCAAAACCATTAGAAATATTCTTCTAAATCCTTATAAAAACCTAAACTAAAAAATACTTATATAAATCACAATTTATAATTCTTGAATCCAAATACATAAACACTATGATTACTTCATCATTAGGTCAATTACTATACTACCTCATCCTATTACTTAATACCTATTTCTAATTAATATTTAACTAGCAGTCTCATCATCATCATAAATATATCCATTACTGATACCTCATTGTTTATTATCTCCATGATATTTCAACTTAGGATATAGATTTTCATAATGCCCATTAATTCTACATTTAAAGCATTCATATTTTGGTTATGTCTTAGGGAGGTCATTAGTTCAATCCATTACATCAAATAAACTCTTTATTTTTCCTCTGTAGTTACTTTCTTTATGTCCTCTTTTTCTTCAGTAAAAAAAGCATCATGTTTGTCAAATACATTCACTTGGTTTCTTCTTCCCACATTCTTAACATATATGAAACTAAATCTTATTTCCTATGTGGTATCCATTACATGAATTCTTAGCGAACACTTTCTTCCCATTCTTTAGTGATTCTAGGAGTTGATTAAGGTACACATTGTTAATCATGTTCTATGAAAAATGATTATGCCTGATCATAACATCCTTTACTAGTAATTACCCCCTTTGGATGCTCATCAAAAAATTGTTCTTCACATTAAATGTTAAAAAAGTTCTTTATGGTTCCCTCCAATGACTAAAACCAAAAAGCATAGAGGGAGCATTAGTAATTATAGTGGAAAACCACATAACCATGGAAAATCACTTATAGGATGTCTAAATTATGACACCTTCTCTAATCTATGACACCATAGGTTTATCGTTATATACATCCCTAGACATATCCTTATAAATATCCATAAGGATATCAAAAAAATTTCACATCCTAGTTTTCAAAGGCTAAATAAACATTTATTTTGATACCAACTATAGTGACCCAGACATAACATAAATGGATACTAAATTATTTTAGATGAATATTCAGCACATTATAAAAGTACATGCCCAAGGACCACAATAGTTTAGTGTCTTTTAAAACTTGTAACACATTATTCTAATTTGGGGAAATATCTTCAACATCTCCCTTTAAAATCTCCCCCTTTATTAATCCTACTTAAAACCTTTCTTCATAACCTAGGGAACAGAATCATAAGAAAGGGTGAGCTCAGATAATCTGTAAGGGTAATAAATGGAGATACATAATCATAAAATTATCATAAGGGTATGAGAATATGAAAATAAAATTGGAAAATCCAACCTTGTAAATAAAAGATATTAAACATGAATTTAGTCAGAAATATTGGTAGTTCATAAAACATGAATCATGAGATAATTAAGAGAATAATACATGAAATAATAACATATAATAAGACATGGAATTATGGAAGACAAAAAAAAACTATAAAAATTATTACCAAAGTATTCAAGGATCAATTCCAATGTTATCTTAGTGGAATGGTGTAACACCCCAACCCCAGTTACCCAGAGATTGTGCATTATTACATAACATTGGCATGATTACAATGAGTTAAGTCCCAAAGGACCAATAGGTTTAGTAATATTGGAAAATAGATTACATACATTAAGATCAACATTAAAACTTGAAAAGAAAAACAACAGTAATTTATTCCATTAGAAACATACAAGCCTCCTAGATTATGTCTGCAAGTCACTCATAACTAACTTCTTCATATCCTGGGAAAATGAAAACATAGAAAGGGGTGATCTCGAACACTCAATAAGGGTAAGAAATACAGTGGAAGATAACATAAATATTAAGAATGGTGAATAATTGAAATGACAATACATTACCAATAATAAACATGAATAATTTTATGGAAGGAATATGAGTTGGGTACATAATGCCAAAATAAAACATAATCATGGGTATTATACTAGACGAATGACCACATGAGCCATCAATATTATTTTCATAATTAGGGAATGTATAATGATAGCATTTAATTTATATGTCAAGGCCTCGTGCTAGGACCTAGGGGCTAACTGTAACCGGACCCCAACCCAGAGAGCCTATGTAACCGGACTCCAACCCAAAGAGCCTCTGTAACCAGACTCCAACCTAGAGAGACTTTGTAACTAGACTCCAACCCGGAGAGCCTCTATAACTATCTCCATCCCGGAGGGTCTACTGTAACTGGACCCCAACCTAGAGGGATTGCCTTTAATGATACCCAACCCAGAACATACTATTTCAACACATTTATCTTAAGAAGAGATTGAAACATAACATAAAAATTCATATTAAAACTAGCATACGAAATGTCAATACTTTAACCATAAACCCTGAATTCCATAAAAATAACTCATCTAAAATCATACATATCAAAAATCCTTAAATAAAATATATAATATTTGTATCATAATAAATCAACTTCAAACAAGTTTATAATCTATAAAAGGATGTTGATATAGATGAAATTGATTTGTAAAACTCTTTGAGAGAAATATGCCTTTTTCATAAAAACATTTAAAAGTCACAAAATTTAGAAAGGAATCGATTTAAAGGAATTATTTTAATCAAGGTTCCCCATACCAATTTGAGGAATTTAAATGAATTATCATTTGAAAACATTAATTTCCATATACATAAATCCTTAAAAACCATTTTGAAAACATGGACATTAATGAGAATGATTTAGAAGAATAAATATTTAAAATATCTAAAATGATGTTTTAGTAAACAATTCCATTTAAGATAAACTCATTGAGAACTCTTTTATGAAACATGGACATGGATAATAAATATTTCCCAGTAAAAACATAAACATAAACAATCTTGGATAATAATGACATTGAGGAATTAACCCTTACCGATTTGGTAACTAATGAACCATACAACCCATGAAATAAGGATTATTAAATGAAGTTGTAAATAAAAATAGATTAAATTATATTACACAAGGAATAATATCATGTCCAGTACATACAACACACAAAAGTAAATAGTGGCATTACATCGTGAATCTCACGACAATAAGAAGTGAGATAAAATCCCCTTACCTCATTGTAATCAATCGATTAATTTGACCAAAAGTTAATAACAACCAAATCATTCATAGAATACCATGAATATAAATATAATCATGATAATATATATCAAATGGAAGTACAAAATACACTACATGCTATAAATAAGTGGTGAACAATGGAAATCTCATGGAATTAAAACTGAGATAAGAAACCCCTTACCACATTTTCGACTTGACTCGCTCGTATGTTCCTTGTTCTTACTGAATAATAAACATAAGTTAATTTCTACTTGATTAAGAATATTTTAAATTTTATTATTAATTTTATATCACTTATTATATTGATATAATAATTATTTAATTATTTTAGTTCATATCAGACATTTTGTCGATGTTCGGAATTTGAGTAAAAAATGAACTTGTTATAACTATAAATTGTCCATGTGGTCAAAAGTCCATTATCTATAGATTGAATTTAATCATTTAGATTTAATATATATAATATATTTCTGGTATATATATGTATCTATAATAGTACATAACATTTGGAGATAAGAAATGAAATGCACCATTCATGGAGACGGTAAGTCGTACGTACGAATGAACGCTACCTTCATTTCTATTTTGTATTTTAATGGAATTAAAACATAATGATACATAGTTATATTATAATCGCAGTATAATATCATATATAATATAATTAAATACATACTTTATATGTCCCACATAAGTCATTAACGAGTCATATAACTTTAAGGGGGAAGTAGTTCGCACTTCCTCAAATGAAATTATCGCGTTTTACCTATAATGGAAACCATAAAGGTATGATATAAATGGAAAATATAGAAGCACAAAGAAAACATAAATATGATATATATATCATATATAAATATAGTTCCATATTAATGGCCACCATGAGAAGCGGTTGGAGATAATCGAACAATCATCGTTTCGTGAGGTGTTAGTTTTCCAACCATAGAAATAGTATGTTCTTCACCCATTAGATGGAGGTGTGTGTAAGTGTAGTTCGAATAATTCTCATAAAAAAATCCTAGTATATTAAGTATACTGGTGTTGTCATAAAATAAAGTAACAAAAAGTTTTTAGGGGTGTTGGAGAAGTAAAATAAAACAAAATAAATGAAAAGAATTTAATAGAAACTGTTACCTTTAATTTGGGTAACTTCCTTTGGTTTGAACCAAAAATACTTTTTGAAGTATCTTATGCCTAAGGTAAGGATTCTAGGTGTAATATAAGTATCTTGAGAGATTATTTGTTCAGGGTTTGGATGAGCCAAGGGGCTTGAGAGTTGTGTGGAATGGGTTAGAAGTGGTGTCCTTTTATAAGGGGGAGGATCAGCTCTTTATGAAAGTGTGAAAATATTATTTTATTATATAGTTATATTTAGTTTCTAAAGGTCCAAAAATAATTATAGTCAAAGATAAAATTACTCAGGGTAAAAATAAAATCATCCAATAATAATTGGAGAGGTTCTGGATATAGTTTTAATATTAATAATCAGATTTACTTAAATAATTTATTAATGAGGTAAAAACTACAACATTATTGTGTCCAAAATAATTTAATTTTTTTGATGACTAAAAATTATTAAAAAAATACCACAATGTAGGAAATCATTTTATATTTATAATGAATAATTAGAGTCGAAAATATGACGTATATAACCCCATGTAAAAATTTATTTTAAAAAATATATTTGTTTATGTCATTTTTGCCTTTACTTTAAGTTAATTAAAATAAAGTCTCATCATCATTCATAATTGGCTCCATGGGGTCCCAAAATCCACCCAAAGATGCCCATGGTCAGCTATGACTCATCCAATAAGCTTAGGACAAGTTTTAAGGTAACTTTTTATTATTATGATATTATTTTTACCTTTAATTACCTTATTTACATTTAACCACGATAAATAAAAGTCAAAAGTTACTATTCACCAAAAATTATTTTCATCTTAGTGAACCACATTTTACTTATTGAGGTAAATGGTGTCTCACGTATTTTTTAAATTCAACTCACAGAAGGGGTAAAATTAAGTTTTATACAAATTTTCAAATGCTCATATGAGGTGAGTAAAAGACGGTAAAAAGTTCAATAAAATTTTTATATATCTAAAATTATTATAAAATGACTCCAATGAATTATATTGAACATATATAGGTATTATGTATCTATTTTGACCTAAAATAAATTTAACTAAAATAAAAAATTATTTAAATAAAAAGTCGGTTTTAACCAATAACTCAGTGTTTTTCACTATTTATCAAAAATTGAAAGTTAAAAAAAACCAAAATTTCAGCCTAAGATATATTTGATATTTTGAATTCAAAAATGATCTCCATTTTACCAAATTAAAAACAAAAAATTTTCATTAATTAATTCAAAATTAATTCCCGTTGTCAAAACATATAGCTTGTTTTTATGAAACAATATCTATCAAAACATTGACACTTGTTTATGTCCAATTTCAAAATGAAATTAATTATAATGACCTAAATTGAATTTTCTGAAAAATTCTTCCATTATCTGAAAAATTGAATTTTTTCATATATTATGTCTAAGAAACACATAATATGGATGTTAAAATTATATAAATTATATAAAATTCAAAATGTAGTTAATACTATCCATAACCGTTTTTTGAACGGCTAGTTTGGTAAGTCGTGGTGCGCTTGAATTTGGTGTTGCATGTAGAAAAAGTTATTGAATTACATTGAAGAGATAACATACTATGAAATCTTGGGGTGTTATATTCTCCCCCCTTCAATAAATTGTGTCCTTGCAATTTGAAATTATTCTTCTAAAATAATTGGTTGAAAATAGAAAATACCTTTGTGGAAAACCCACATCAGAAATACGGTTAATAAAATTTAGTCTTAATAAGAGGTAAAGGGAAATAAAAAATCACCACCAACATAGGGTTTCGAATAGGAGAACAATGGTGGAAATTACAAACACATAATTAGAGAAAAAACGTAAAAATTTATATGGAGTGATTGAGGTCATCAATCACAAACAAGTGTAAAATTGAGGGCCCCAAAGCAATCGATCTAAGATGATTTAGAATATAATTGGTTCAACAAAACCTAAGGTTTTAGGACAACACATTTTTGGTTATAATATCCCTTACATAAATTTTAGGAATTAATTTCTTCGTAGAATAATAAAATATACATATATATATACGGTTTACAAGTAGACTTCCATCCTTTAACTAATTTCGACCACAAACTCATCTTTCACACCAAAAGATAATAGAACTCAAAAATATTATATTTATCCAGATCAACTATCTCTTATTCCAAAATCACTACCTCAGTATCAGGACCATATTATGGTTTACCTTTCCCTCAACCATATATTTTTTTAAAAATTAACCTGATATTGAATCACTTTTCTTGGTTCCACACAATCTTAAGTCCTTAATGAAATAGTACTACAGTACAATCCTTATATACTCTATAATTATTTTAACCAGTACATCGTTGATACAATACCCAAATGACATAATTCATTAATATCAACATAAGAACACTAGTCATTACTCTTTATATGTGGTAATATTATAACTTGATTATTATCCAACAACATCATTTGTGGTATACTATGATGATTTGGACATTGATTTGCCTAGTGTCCCAACTCCTTGCAAATGAAGAATTTTACATTTGAAACCTTTTTCTTACCCTTGCAATCATGTACTTGGTATCATTTTTTTCCACACTTATAACAAGCTCCCATTCCCTTTAAGCATTTACCAAGGTGAATCTTTCCATAGTTATCACATATGGGAAAATCCTTCTTTCCCCTCTTCTATTTATCCATCTTTCTTTCTACTATACTTTTCTTCTATTACTTCCATTCAAATCTATAGGACTCAAAAAATTATTTACTAATCTTATTAACACATGATACTATTTGTTCATATGATGAAAATATGTGGGAGACTATTTTCCTTTTAAATTTTGGCTTATTACCATGAAAGATATGATCCTTCTTAATCTTTAGATCATGCATATTGCTGGAATTATCATTCCATATACTAGGCACTATTTCTAAACAACGGAATACACCAGGTCAGTTTATGAGTTGTAATTCATAATTACAAACTTGTAAAATACCTAACGTAAATTGAACAGTTTATGGATATAATCTATAATCATAAAACTGTTTTCTTTAAGGAAGTATTTACTCATAAATCCTTCATAATGGATTGTAATGAAAATGTGAATTATCCTAAACATGTCCTCAAAGAGTTTCGTAACCAAGAGTAAAGTTAGGCCTGTTGTCGTGCACCAGTTCCCATTCGAGTCTAGCTCGAATCGGTGTTTTTGGGTTTTACACCTAGGTACATCTGTTCCAAAGCTGACTCTACCTACTCGTATCCAAATAGGGATGTATTTCTTGGAAAACTCACAAAATATATATAGTTCCAAAATTCTAGGAAGTTCTTCTATACTAATCCTCAAAGTCTATATTAGGGTAATGTCCTTAAATCATAGTTTATCTAAATCAATTTCCATGGTTATTTCTAAACTTTTTTTGATACCAACTGTAACACCCAGACCGCAATTACCCTAAGTCGGTGCATTATTACATAACATTGACATGATTACAAGTAATCAAGTCCCAAAGGACTGATCGGTTTAGCAGTCTTGAAAAATAGATTACATACATGAATTTCAACATTACAACATTAAAAGAAAATTAACATTAATTTATTCCATTAGAAATGTCGAAGACTCATAGATTATGCCTACAAGTCACTCATAACTAACTTCTTCATATCCTAGAAAAAATAAAACATAGAAAGGGGTGATCTCAAATGCTCAGTAAGGGTAAGAAATATAGTGGAAGATAACATAAATATTAAGCATGGAGAATAATTGAAAACACATGACTTTACCAATAATAAATATGAGTACTTTAATGGAAGGAATATGAGTTGAGTATATAATTCCATAATAAAACATAATCATGGGTATTCTACTAGTCAAATGACCACATGAAACATCAATATTATTTTCATAATGAGGGAATGGATAATGCTAGACTTTAATTTCTATGTCAAGGCCTCGTTCCAAGACCTAGGGGCTAACTGTAACTGGACCCCAACTCGGAGAGCCTCTATAACCATAATCCAACCCAGAGAGCCTCTGAAATCAAACTCCAACCCGGAGAACCTCTGTAACTAGACTTCAACCTGGAGAGCCTCTGTAACTGGACTCCAACCCGGAGGGTCTACTGTAACCGGTCCCCAACCCAGAGGGCTTACTTTTACCGGTCCCCCACCCGGAACATACTAGTCCAACACATTAATCTTAAGAAGAGGTTGAAGCATAAAATAAACATTCATATTAAAAATAGCATATAAAATGTTAGTACTTTAACCATAAAACATGAATGGCATAAAAATAACTCATCCACATTCAAAAATATCACAAAACCGTAAATACAATATGGAATATTTGTATCATAATAAATCAACTTAAAACAAGTTTAAAATCTATCAAGGCATGTTGATATAGATGAAATTGATTTGTAAAACTCTCTGAGGGAAATATCCATTTTTCATAAAAAAATTTAAAAGTCACATAATTTAGAAAGGAAGATATTTAAAGTCATTTTTTAATCAAAGTGTCCCATACAACTTTGAATAATTTAAATGAATTATCATTGGAAAACATTAATGTCCATATAAATAAATGCTTAAAAACCCATTTTGAAAACATAGACATTAATGGAGATGATTTAGAAGAATAAATATTTAAAACATTCAAAATGATGTTTTAGTAAAAAGGTACCTTTAAAATAATCCTATTTAAAACTCTTTTATGAATCATGGGCATGGATAATAAATAGGTCCTAGTAAAAACTTACACATAAACAATCTCTGATAACAATTAGATTGAGGAATTAACCCTTACTGATTTGGTAACTCATGAAGCATACACACCATGAAATAATGATTAGTCAATAAAGTTGTAAATACCCATAGATTAAATGTTTTTCACAAGGAATAAAATCATGGAAAATACATAAACCATAGAAAAGGAAATAGTGGAAATACGGTGCGAATCTCATGGGAATAATAAGTGAGATAAAATCCCCTTGCCACGTTGTAATCAATAGATTCGTTTGAATATAAGATAATAACCACCAAATAATTCATAGAATACCATGAATATAAAGATAATCATGATAATATATGTCAAATGGAATAATACAATACACCACATGCAACGAATAAGTGGCAAATAATGGAAATCTCACGGAATTAAAAGTGAGGTAAGAAACCCCTTACCACGTGTCCGACTTGACTCGCTCGTATGTTCCTTGTTCTTCCTGAATAATAAAATTAAGTTAATTTATTCTTGATTAGGAATATTTTCAGATTTATTATTTCCTCTATTTCACTTATTACATTTCTATAACAATTAGTTAATTATTTATGTTCATATCATACATTTTGTTGATGTTCAGAACTTGAGTCAAAAATGAAATTGTTATAATTATAAATTGTAAATGTGGTCAAAAGTCCATTATATATAGAATGATATTACTCATTTAGATTATATATATATCATATATTTCCAGTACATATATTTATTTATAATTGTACATAACATTTGAAGATAAGAAATTAAATGCAACATTCACGGAGACGGTAATCCATACGTACGCATGAATGCCACTTTCATTTCTATCTTGTATTTTAATTGAATTAAAACATAATTATACATAGGTAAATTATAATTACAGTATAATATAATATATAATATAATTTACTCCATACTTTATACATCCCACATAAGTCATTAATGAGTCAAATCACTTTGAGGGGGTGGTAGTCTGCACTTCCTCAAATGAAATTATCGTGTTTCACCCATAATATAAACCATAAAGGTATGATATAAATGGAAAATATAGAAGCATAAAGAAAAAATAAAAATAATATATATATCATATATAAATATAGTTCCATATTAATGGCTACCATGAGAGGTGGTAGGAGATAATCGAGCAATCATCGTTTAGTGAGGTGTTAGTTTACCAACCACAGAAACAGTATGTTCTTCACCCATTTGATGGAGGTGTGTGTAAGTGTAGTTCGAATAATTATCATAAAAAAATCCTAGTATATTAAGGATACTATTTTTTTCATAAAAATAAAGGAATAAAAAGAGTTTATGGGGGTTGGAGAAGTAAAATAAAACCAAATAAATGAAAATAATTTAAGAGAAACTGTTACCTTTAATTTGGGTAACTTCCTTGGGTTTGAACCAAAAGGACTTTTTGAAGTAACTTCTTCCTAAGGTAAGGATTCTAGGTGTAAGATAAGGATATTGATATCATATTTGGGTAGGGTTTGGGTGAGATGAGGGGCTTGAGAGGTTTGTGTAATGGGTTAGAAGTGGTGTCCTTTTATAAGGGAGAGGAGGGGCTCTTTTTGAATGTGTGAAAATATTATTTTATTATATAGTGATATTCGGTTTATAAAGGTCCAAAGCTAATTAGAGTCTAATATAAGATGACGGATAGTCAAAATAAAATAATCCAATATTAATTGGATAGGTTTTGGAGATAGTTTTAATATTAATAATCATATCTATTTAAATCATTTATTAATGAGGTAAATACTACATCATTATTATGTCATAAATAATTTAATTTATTTGATGTCTAATTTTTTTTTTAAAAAAATACTGTAATGTAGGAAATGCCTTTATATTTTCAATTAATATTTATATTCGAAAATATGACTTATATAACCCCATTTAAAAATTAATTTAATAAATGATATTTGTTTTTTTAATGATTTGCCTTTACTTTAGGTTAATTAAAATAGTGTCATTATCATTCATAAATGGCTTCATGGGGTACCAAAATCGACCCAAAGATGCCCATGGTTGGTTATGAATCATGCAATAAGGTTCGGACAAGTGTTAAGGTAATTTTGTATTATTTTGATATTCTTTTTACCTTGAATTACCCTATTTAACTTTAACCGTAGTAAATAAAAGTCAAAAGTTACTATTCATGAAAAATTATTTTCATCTAATTGAACCAAATTTTATTTACTGAGGTTAAACACATATCTTATAATTTTTGAATTCAACTCACAGAAGCGGTAAAATTTTGTTTTGTGTAAATTTGGAAATGCTCCTAGGAGGTGGGTAAAAGACGGTAAAAAGTTCAATAAAATTTTCATATATCTAAAATTATTATAAAATGACTCCAATGAATTATATTGATCTTATATAGGTATTATTTATTTATTTTGACCAAAAATAAATTTAAATAAAATAAAAAATTATTTAAATAAAAAGTTGGTTTTAACCAATAACTCAGTGTTTTTCACTATTTATCATAAATTGAACGTTTTCAGAAAAATACCAAAATTTCAACCTAAGCAATATTTGATCTTCCAAATTTAAAATTGATGTATATTTTACCAAATTAGAAACATATATGTTTTATTAATTAATTTAAAATTTATTCCCATTATCAATACAAATAGCATGTTTTTAAGAAACAATATATATCAAAACATTGACACTTGTTTTTGTCCAATTTCAAAGTGAAATTAATTATAATGAACTAAATTGTAATAATTGATAAAACTATAATCTAATTATACTTAAAAACCATTCAAATGAATAATTTAACACTATGAATAATATCTAATAAAAAATTTGTTTTTAATTAAAATTTAGTACTTTTCACTATTCACCAAAATATGAAAGTTATCATAAAAATACCAAAAATTTATCAAAATTAATTTTTATGTCTCTATTATAAATACAAAGTTTATTTTGTCAAATTAAATATATAAAACTATCAAATATTGGATTTAAAAAGGGTTCTCCATTAAAAGGCAGTAAGATTACATTTTCTGAAAAATACTTCTTTTACTTGAAAAATTGAATTTGTTCTTATATTATGCCTACAAAACATATAATATGGATGTTAAAATTATTTGAAGCATATAAAATTTAAAATATAGTTAGTAATATTCATAACTATTTTTTGAACCGCTAGTTTGGTAAGTTGTGGTGCGCTCGAATTCAATGTTGCGTGTAGTGAAATTTATTGAATTACATTGAATAGATAACATACTATGAAATCTTGGGGTGTTACAAATGGGTTCACTCCCCAAAAAATATTGGTAGCCATGGTTCACTCCCATTACCATCTTTATAGTCACAGTTCAATCCTAAGACCATTTTAGCATAAAAAGTCCTTTACTGAATTGAGTTCGCTCCCCATTCCATCCATGTATATCTCATGATATAAAAATCCTTACCTAATGAATTGGATGGAGAAATAAGTCACACCCATATCATAATTAAACCATCATACAGGTCCCACAAGATCATAAACAATCATATCAAACCCATGAAATAGAATGGATATCATAGATATGTCATCATATCATAATATTTTGTAAAAAATATAGGTTTCATAATCATTTAATCAAATCATAACTGATGAAAATAAGCAGTTTTCATAAGTATATAACTAATGAAACCGAAAAGACTTTCATAAAAATATGACCCACGAAAGAGAAATGGGTTTCATAAACATAATTCCATCAAAACATAAACCATTAAAAGAAAGAATATTAATGAAAAAGGTGGATAATATTCTAAAAAAAGAAATGATTAGAACCAAAATAAGTCATCTAATATGGAACATAATTTAAAAATATTATTATAAAATCATTTCTTGAGGAAAATATCATTTTTTATTTGAAGACAACTTTTTAAAACATATTTTTTTGGAAACCTATTTCTTTGAAAAATTATTTTAAAACATATAAGGAAGCTTTCAAGACCATAAAAAATTTTAAAATAATTTTCCTTGTATAAGGATCATAAAATATAAATTTAAAAAAAATTGTTTTTTTAAACATGGTTTTTGAATAAAAAATATTTCTAATTGAAGAGGGAAATAAGGTCAGATTTCCTTTAAAACACTTTCTTAATTATATAAAGTACAAAAGAGGTGAAAAATTATAAAAATACATTAATATGTCATGAATAAAAATATGATAAGAAAATTCATAAGTTTTATTTAGATAAATATCATAGTATTTCATCAATGGAAGCATAATCATAAACAATCTAGATAAACAATGAGATTGTAGAAATACATTATTACCACTTTGGTAACTTTGACTCATAATACACATTATCAAATAAAATTTCATTGAGTTTAAAATATCATGAAATAAATATATTAATTACATAACATATAAAAGGTCAGTATATACACCTTGTAAAATAATGTAAGAGCATAACATAACATGTGTCTTAAAGAAGGAAAATTCAGACAAAAATTACCTTAGGATTTGGTAACTTTTGAACCGTAAACCCCAATAAAAAGAGGTTATAAAATGGATATGTACATAACCATAAATTTAAGGATTGTAATCATATAATACATTAATTTTCATTGTATAGACCACACAAAATAAAATAGTAGTGGATAAGGCATAAGTCTTGTAGAAATAAAAGTGAGACTAGAAATCCCCTTACTACTTGAGCAACATTTAAATCACGAGATCAGTGAAATAATGAAATCAATTGAAAATTAATATATTATTAATTAAATAATATTCATGATATAACATTTCATAGTGTATTAATTCACCACATAACATGAAAAAGTGGTGAATATAACATATATCACACAAAAATAAAAGTAAGACGAGAAAACCCTTACTTTAAGTATTGACATTTTTCATACATATTCAATAATATTGTATAAAAAATATAAGTTTATTATAACTATAAAAAATAACCATATTATTATGTATCATACCATATGTGGATTTATTGTGAATTTATATGACTTGTTTATTAATAATTTCATGTTAAAATAACATTTCGAGTAATAACTGCTTTGTTTTTTGTATATGTTTTGACTTGTTATTCTTGATCCTCTTACTTAGATCATGAATTACTTATTTCCAGAATGTGAAACATTATTTAAATACCATATGTATTAATTATATAATTATTTATAATTATCTATAAAATATAAAAATACTAAATGGAATACACTGTTCATGGATACAGTAGACCGTACGTATGAATAAATGCAACTTCCATTTTTCTTATCATATTGAAAGAAAGAAAGTAAATGAGATAAATGTATATATATATATTATAGTTATATTATAATTAATATGACATATATATCATATAAATTTTCTAAACTCATCCTTAATAAATTCCATATAAAGTGTGAACAAATCACATCTCTTTGAGGAGGGGGTTGTCCACACGCCCACAAACAAAGTTATCGTATTTCCACAAAATAGAATGCATGAGGTTATGTATTATATAATAATTAAATATTAATAAATAAACCATAAATATGATAAATATCATATAAAAATAGTTATTAAATAATTATTCCAAACCTTTATAGGTGTTAATGGAAGAACGAACGACATTAGTTCGTGAGGCGGTAGTCCGTCACACACAAGAACGATGATTGTGTATCCCATTTGTTGGAAGTGAGTGTGAGTTTAAGTAAAAACCATAAAATAAAAACATATAATTATATTTATTATATTTATTTCATTATATAATAATTTAATAAGAAAAATTGAGGGGGTTGAGAAATAAATAAAAAATGTGCTTGTGAAAGGATGTACCATTTCTTTGAGTAACTCCTTTTGGTTTGCACCAAAGGGCATCCTTGGTTTGATTTTTGAAAAAGGTGAGGCTGATAGGATGAATCGAGGAAATATGAAAGATTATTTTGGTATGGTTTGGATGATACAAATGTCTTGAGAGGTGTGAAGAAGTGTGGAGGGTGAGTTCCTATTTATAGTGGAGGAGTGACATTCTTGTAAATATAAATAGGGAAACAATACTGGGAGGATTACCTTACATAAAATGCCTTAAATAATGGTCCATTTTAAATAAAATTATATATATGGTACAAAAATTTGTATAAAATGGATTTTGTACATGCGTATAGGTTTTTTTCCCTTACGTTAATGATCAACCACTAAGTAAACTCGTTTTTACCTTAATCGCTGTAATTAATTTTAATTACATTCACTAATATTTTCTTAAAAAAACAAATATTACCTTAATAGAAGTTATAAATAATAATTATTAAATATATGGAATCAATTATTCTAAATTATAATCACATAAGTGTTACAAATTAATTTAAAATTAATCCTGCAAACAGGATGAGACAACAAGTTTTTAAGTAAAAATGATCAAAAGTTTGAAATATTTTTATATCAAATTTAGATTTAAAATTAATTATAATTAATTTTTTTTTATTAATATAGGTATAAATAATATAAATATAATTTAAAAAACAATAAAAATATAATTTAAATATATAAATAAATTAGAAGAAATGCCAGTTTTCTATTAAAATCTTGTATTTTTAACTATTAATCAAAAAATGAAACTTCTCAAAAAAAAATACAAAAAATTCATCCTAATCCAATTTTAATGTTATGATTTCAAAAATTAAGTTTATTTTATCAAATATAATTTATTAAAGTGTTAAAATTTAGATTTAAAATAGGTGCTCTATTAAAAGGTGGTAAAATTACCTTTTAGAAAAATGTATATCTTTACGTGTTAAATTAGTTTAGTTATTATATATTGTATAGAAGATACACATGATGAATGTTATATAGTTTATTGAATATAATATATATTTATATTTCTTTAATTTTTTTTATCAAAAGTGGTTTAATTAATTTATTGAGGTAAAATGTGTTTGATTTCATAAATATAGTTTCCAGAAAAAGATTTCCTATATTTTACAAAAGTTTTATAATCATTTATAGTTAATTAGAAACAAAATAATTATTATTACATACATGTTTAAAATATTTTTTCATAATTTAATTAATATTATTCATAACCACCATTCCAATGGCAAGGTGAAAACTATAATAATATTTTAAAAATAATATTAATAGTTCATTGTATTTTTGTAAAACGTGGTCTTGCATATCATGCATGTTATTTAAGTAACTCATAATTATGTGTAAGAAAAATTAAAACATAGAGTTGTGTATACCCCATGATAATATTAGTGTTGCGTGTAGTGAAATATCGACTTAGTGTTGCCTACAATGAATAACTTGGTGCTTTCATATAACACAAGCTATATTTAGTGTCATGTGAAATTAAAAATATAGGAAGGATTAAATTAATTGAACAAAATTATTTTATAAAATCCCATGTTAGTAAATTATACCCCCATTAAAATGAATTTCACCCTAGAAATTCTTCTGAATTATCAATGTTTTAATAATTGAAAGTTTCGTTCATAGAAACTCACATAATAAAAATGTATATTAAAACTCCCTTTAAAAAGGGAAAGTTGGAAACATAAAAGATACAAAAATTAACTCATAAAATTGGTTTCCAAATTATATAACATTGGTGTAAAGTGAAAATATGGACATGGAAGAAAAATCTAACAATAAATTTCTAATGGAGAGTGACCGAGAACTTGGTTCGGAGAATGTTAATGATCACAAAGCCATAACCCAAAAAAGCTAGAAAAAGGTCATTGATATCATGAAAAATGATGATAACAGGACAAAATTTTATTTCAAAAAACTTTTCTTAATGTTGAATAATTTTTATGAGAAGATATACTTACTTGATTTAATTCCATTTCATAGGCTCAATCTCACCCTTTGGTTGTGTCCTTACCAATTCCCACTTCATCTCTTACTCCAAAAATGTAGGGAAATTTTTAATGCACAAAGCAATAATAGATTATAAGATTTATATGTATAATAATAATTCATTCCATATTTACTTATTTACCATCATAGAAAAAATTTCCATACAAGTTATCCAATATGCATAAATCCTCATATGGCGAGATAATACTTTAATATCTAAAACCTTAATCAAAATTTAACATAAACTATTCCATTGATGGATAACCTTATAATTATTTTGAATGATGTAAATCCAAAACATTAGAAATAAGGTCACCAAATTTATCAATATCATATTAACATTGATCCCCCATATATCATAAAGTAGCTATTGGATGTCTCATACCAAACATGCGAATAAATTTATCATGTTTTCTCTTAAAATACTGTAATAACCAGAATTACCATAAATAATTATTGAAAACATGTATGTCTTATTATTCCAAATATTATTGGATATATTAATTAAATCCAAAAATTTGTAAACTTCATCCATGATAACATATAACACTTTTAAAAAAAAAATACCTCATCAGTTCCAAGGTAATCAGTACCATCCAATTTACTTATTTATATCCAACATATCTTTATCCAAACTTAATTATCTAAACATCAGGAACATATTAAGGGTTATCTTTCCCTAAATTATGTGTTTTCCATTAATATCAACTTTGTATTAGATAAATTGTTTAGTCCATTGGAACCATTGAAAAATGTTCTTGTAAATCCTTAGTTAAAAACATACACCGAACAATCCTTATATATTTCACAATTCGAAATTATTGAATCCAAATAAATAAACACTTAAATTACTTTATCCTTAGTCCAATAACAAGACTACCTCATCCTATTACTTAATCCCTCTTTTTATTCAAATTTCACATGTATTCTCACCATCATCAGTAATATAACCATTACTCATACCACCATTCTAATTCTATGCATGATATTTCCTCTTTGGATATTGATTTTCATAATTCTCATTCATTCTACATCTAAAGAATTCAATTTTTAGTGATGTGTTAGGTAGGCCATTATTCCCATCAATTTTGTTAAAGGAAATCTTTATTTTTCCTTTGTAGTAACTTGATTTGTGTCCTTTTCCACACTCAAAACCTATTTCTATTCCTCTAATACATTCAGATGGGTGCTTTTTCCTAAATTCTCAACATATAGGAAACTAAATATTCTTTCCTCTTTGGTATCCATTACCTAAATTCTGAGTGAACTCTTTCCTTATCTTCTTTGGCAATTTTTAGAGTTTATTAAGATACACATTGTTAATAATGTTCCTTAAAAACTTATTAGGCATGATCAAAATGTCTTTTACTCCATCCATCATCCCATTGGACTGGTCATTAGATAATTGTTTTTCACATTCAACATTATCCCAGTTCCGTCTGGTTCCTTCCGTATACTAAAAATATAAATCCTAGTACAGAAAAAACTTATCATAGAAAAAAACGACATAACTATATAAAATCTCTTATATTATTTCTAAATTATGAAACATTATTTAATCTATGACACTATTGGATTATCCATTGAGATATGCCTATATATCCTTAGAAATATACCAAGAGATCTCATTAAATTTTTCTCATCCTAGCTTCCAAATTTTGACTAAACCTTTCATTTGATACCAACTATAGAGACCCATACTTAACATATATGGGCATTACATCATTTTAGATAAATATTCTTAACATTACAAAAGTACATCCCCAAGGACCATAATAAATTTGTGTAATTGTAAACTTGGAACAGATTCTTATAATTTGGTGAAATATCTTCAACATATACTTTAAAGATATTTCACTTTACTAATCCTACTTAAAACCTTTCTTCATAACCTAGGGAATGAAAACATAAGAAAGGGTGAGCAAAAATGTTCATTAAGGGTAAAAAAGGGAGGTTCATAATCAAAACCTGAGTATAAGGGTATGAGAACATGAAAATAACTTTGAAAAATCATACCCCACATATCAAAGATTATAAACTTGAATCATGGTATGAAGATTTTCAGTTCATAAGACATGAATCATAGGGTAATTAAGACTATAATCAATGAAATCAAAACATAGGAATAAGACAAGGAATTGCGTGAGACATATAAATATATAAAAATTACTTTCATAGTAGTCAATTCTTAATTAAAAGGATATATTAGTGGAATGTATTCACTCCCCAAAACATATTTGTAGTCATGTTTCACTCCCATGACCATTTTAGTAGTTAAGGTTCACTCCCAAGACCATCATAGTGGGAAATTTCTTTATTGAACTGATTTCACTCCCCATTTCATCCATTTATATCTTATGATATAAATATCTTTACCCAATGCATTAGAGGGAGACATAGGTCCCACTCATCTCATAATGAAATCATACATACATGTACCACAATATCATAAAAAATCATATCGTAATCGATGAAATGAAATGGGTATCATAAATATATCAAAATATAATAAATTATAGAAAAGAGACAGGTTTTATAATCATTTCAAAAAACAATAACCCTTGAAAATAATCAGGTTTCATAAGCATATAACCCATTAAATTGAAACTAGTTTCATAAACATATGACCCATGAAATAGAAACTAGTTTTATAAACATCATTCCATCAAAACATAAATAATTTAGAGAAATCATATAAATTTAACCATTCGATCATATTCTAAAAAAATGAATGATTAACAACAAAAAATATCATGTTAGATGGAAAATAATTTGAAAATATCTTTTTAATAAAAATTCTTAAGATAAACATCCTTTCTTCTTTGAAAAACACTTTTAAAAAATGCAACCATTTTTTAAAACATTTTTATTTGAAAATAGATTTAAAAATATATAAGAAATATTTAAAAACCATAAAAAATTTTAAATTATTTTTCCTTGAAAATGATAATAAGAGATTATATTTTAAAAAAATTGAAAACATTTTTGAAAAATCAGGTTTTTTAATAAAACAGATTTCCAACCGAAGAGAGAAATATGCCAATATTTTCTTAAAAACACTTTATTAATTATATCAAGTAACAAAGAGTGTAAAATATTCTAAAAATACATAAATATATTATGAATAACCATATTAGTAGAAAATTCATATGTTTTATTTATATGTGGATTATTATATTTCATCAATGGATGCATAATCCTAAACAATCCTGAAAAACGATGAGATTTTAGTAATAAACTATTATCACTTTGGTAACTTTGACTCAAAATAAACATGATATAATAACATTATAAGAAGATTAAAATACTATTGTATAATTATATTCATTATACAACATGTTAATGTTCATTGTATACACCTTTTAAAAGAATATAGGTTCATAACATAACATGTGTCTTAAAAAAGAAAAATTGAGACAAAAATATCCTTATGATTTGGTAACTTTTGAACTATAAACCCCATGAAATAGAGATCAAAAAATGGATATGTAAATACAAAAAAATATAAGGATAATAATAATATAATAAAATAATGGTCAGTATATACACCACACAAAAAAAATGAATGGTGAATAAGGTATTAGTCTCACAGAAATTAATATGAGTCTTGAAATCCCAATACCACTTGGAGTAACTTTTTAAGCATGTGATATGTGAAATAATAACATCAATTAAAACATTGGATACAATTAAATAAATAATACACATGTTATAACATTTCATAGGAATGTATATACACCACACAACCTGAAAAGTGGTTAATATAGCATATATCTCACAAAAATAAAAGTAAGATGAGAAAACTCTTACGTTAAGTCTTGAATTTCTTCATACACATTAAAAATATTATATAATAAATAAAAGTTTATTATAAATATAAAATTTAACCATATAATTATTTATAATAACATATGTGATTTTATTATGACTTTATATTACCCATTTATTAATAATTTCAAGTTAAAGGTACGTTTCAGGTAATAACAACTATGTTTTTCATATATGTTTTGACTTGTTACTATTGATCATCTTAATTATATCATTATTTACTTATATATAGAATTTAAAACATGATTTTAATGTCATATATAATCATTATATAATTATTTATAATAATCTATAAAATATATAAATATGAAATAGAATACACTGTTCATGGAGACGGTAGGTCGTACGTATGTATGAACACAACTTCCGTTTTTTATTGTATTGAAAGAAAGGAATGAAAGGAATGAAATGAAATATATGTATATATATATTATCATTATATTAGAGTTATTATCTCATATATATAATATAACTTTACTAAACCCATCCTTAATACATTTAATGTAATGTGTGAATGAATCACATCGCTTTGAAGAGGTGGTAGTCCACACGTCAACAAATGAAGTTATCATATTTCCAAAAGGTGGAAAGCATGATGGTATATGTTATATAATAATTGATGAAGAATAAAGACATAATAAATATCTTATATATCATATAAAATTTTAATTCCATCATTATTCGTAATCTTGGAAGGTGGTAATGGAATAACGAACGACATCGGTTCACGTAGCGGTAGTCTGCTGTAGGCCTAAACAATGATTGTGTATCCCATTTAATGGAAGAGTGTATTATTATAGATGAAAACCATAAAATAACAACATATAATTATATTAATTATAATGTTTTTATTATATAAACATGTAAAAATAATAATTTAAGGGGTGGAGAAATAAATAAAACAAAAGTGATTATGGAAGGATGTTACCTCTTCTTTGAGTAACTCCTTTTGGTTTGCACCAAAGGGATTCCTTGGTTATATTTCTACCAAAGAGTTTATTATAATATTAAATTAGGAAATTTTTCAGCTTATTTGGATAGGTTTTTGAGGATTCAAAGGTCTTGAGAGGTGAGAATAAGTGTGAGGGTTGAGTTCCCTTTTATAGTGGAAGAGGAGTGACATTCTGGTAAATATAAAAAGGTAAACACTATTGAGATGTCTCCCTTACAAAATGTTCCAAAATTAATGGTAAATTTTTGATAAAATAAATTATATGGTCTATAAATATTCATTAAATGTATGTGGTACATGTTTATAGGTTATTTTTTCAATTAGGTTAAAGTTTAACCACTATGTAAACTCATTTTTACCTTAATTGCTGTAATTAATTTTAATTACACAAATATTTTTTTTTCAAAAACTAATTTGAACTTAATAAAAAATATAAATTATTATTATTACAAATTGTGGATCTATTTTTCAAAATTCTAATAATATAATTGGTAGAAATCAATTTAAAAATAATCCCACATATAGTTTGAGACAACAATTTTTAAAGTAAAAATGTTCGAAAGTTTGAAATTTTTTTATATCCAATTTCATTGTAAAATTGGTTATAATGAACTAAATTTTGTTAATATATATATAATATCTAAATATAATTTAATCACAAAATAAAAATATAATTTATAATAAAATTTAGTTTTCAATTAAAATTCAATATTTTTCATTATTCATCAAAAAATAAAACTTCTCAGAAAAAAACCAAAAATTTTCCCCTAACTAAATTTTGATGTTAATATTTAAAAAAAGAATATTATTTTATCAAATATAATTTATTAATGTTTAAAAAAATATCTTTAAAATAGGCACACCATTAAAATGTTATAAAAGTGCCTTCTAGAAAAATATATATCTTTATTTGTAAAATTGGTTTTATTCTTATCTCTTGTATAGAAAACACACAACATGAATTTTAAATAGTTGATTGAATATATTATATATATATTTAATGAAAATAATATATCAATTTTTTAATTAATTTATTAATGTAAAACTTTTTTGATTTCATAAATATAGTTTCCAGCAAAAGTTTTTTATATTTTCAAAATGGATTTAATTTTATTTCTAGTTAACTGGTCACCAAATAATTCTTCTTATATACATATTTAAACCATATTTTCATAATTTAATTAATCTTATTCATAACCACCATTAAAATGGCTAGGTGACAACTGTAATAATATTTTAATAATAATATTAATAATAAATTGTACTTTGAAAAAACTAGGTCTTTCAAGTCATGAAAGTTATCAAAGGAACTCTAAATTATTTTTTAGAAGATGTTAAACATAGTGTGTCATATATCGCATGATAATATTAGTGTTGTGTGTAGAAAAATCCTAACTTCTTGTTGCATATAATGCAATAATAAATTGGTTCTTTCATATAACAAAATCTATATTCAGTGTTGTGTGAAACCAAAAATATCAGAAAGATTAAATTAATTTGGAAAACAACATTTCTCAAAATATCAGGGTGTTACATTATACCCCACTTAAAATGAATTTCTCCCTCAAAATTCATCTGGGTTATCAAAGGTTTAATACATTAAAGTTCCTTTAATTGAAACCCTATCACACCTTAAACTTTTCAATTATTTTATTTTATTCATTTATATGATTTGAATCCATTTTTTGAGATTCTGGTTGAGAAACATTTTAAATTTTGGATTTTTGGATGTCTAGAGTGAGTTTTGGCCAGTACATAGTTAGCCATTAGTTTGGGTTAACCATGTGGCTTTCCTCAGGAAACCATATGGATAGTTTTGGGGTTCATTGGTTAGGCACATGGGTTGAAAATATTTTGGGATACTATGTGGAAACTATTTGAGAGGTTCTATCCATTTGGATAGTGGATACCACATAGTTTAATCATGGTTTTTCAAACCTTGTAGCCAAACCACACGAGTTTACCATATTCTTCAAATCTCAAAATTCCAACCTTTCACTCCCTTATTTTTAGTCCCTTTCATTATTTAATCCCCCTTCCTCATTTTTGGAACATGAAGGGAGCCCCCAATCCCTCTCTTATTGGTTCTTATCCCTCCATGGATGCATATCCAAGGTTCCAAGGTGAGTTTCTTAGGGTTTTGGACATTTTCTCATCAGTCACTAATCCTTTCTTGGATTTCATGGTGTTTATTAAGTGGTTTATTGTTTTTCTAAACCCTATGATCTAGATTTTATGTTTTTAGTTATTTTTCTTTGGATCTTGGGTCTATGGATTAATTGATGGGATCGGTTCTCCCTTCTCCCAAAGTTTTGTCGCATCCACACATCTTTGAGGTTGGTGTTTCCATCCATTTCCTTTCTGATGAATCCCATTTTATTCTTGGATGATTATAAATAATTCATAAATGTTTTTCACATACTTTTTATGTGTTTTCTTGATTTATTTTGGTGCTTTCATGTTGGTAGAAGTGGGTAAAAATTGTTTTCAAAGGGATTCTTTAAATATGATTATATTCATATGCACTCAACGTGTTCGATAAAATTACATGTATCCATTTTTGATGAAATTTGGTATTTTTAGAATTTTTTGGCATGGTTATGATTTGGTTGCATGGTTTCATTTTTATTTGAGATTTATGGGTAGATTACAGTGACTTTTATGGTTTTTTATGTTGGTGGTAGAACATGTGTCACTAATTGAAAAACTGATTTGGGTAATCTCTTGGATACTTGTGGTGTTCCATTGGATGTGGGGACATCCATTCATGCATGGAGTGGAAACATGGATTCACACACAAATGATAATGTTATTTTATGAACTTTATCAACTTAAAAACCTGGATTTCAAAACACTTATCCCCCATACTTCATTCAAACTTTTGATCTTTCACTCAATTTCCCTTTGTCTCAAGTAACTGTAATGTGTTTTTAAATGTTAATTTTTAAACATTGGAATTTTTGGTACCTTGGAAATGTTGGATAGTTTCTAAATGACATGGAAACCTTTTTGGCATCTTTATGTATGTGGTGTGTTTTTATTTTTGATTGAACTAGTGTTGTAAATAAAATTGTATTTCAAATGTAGAGGCCCATTTTGAATTTTATACTCAAAATTTATGTTTCAAAATATTTTAGAAATGATTTGGAAATGTTTTTAAAATTCGTTTTGAATGGGTATGATGTAAGACCTAGTTGGTACTTTGTAATATTTGGTAAATGATTACGGTTTTAGGAAGTATAAATTAATGGTTGGAAGATTGGTGTGTTTTTAGAATGTGTTTTGAAACTCATATGACATGTTGGATTGGTTAGAACTTTTGAATGGATAGTTTTAATATGGTAATGCCTATATATGATTTCCCAAGAGTGGGTTATCACATAGGTGGTTTCAATATTTGGGGTAGGCATGTTCGGTGGTTGAAGGTAAGGTGAGTCACGCCTACGTGGGCCTCCTCTATTCACCACGTATTATTACCGTGGGATTCTAGGGAATTTTTTAGAGGGTCGAGTGATAGTTTCTTTTCAACCTCAATTAAATTGGTTGAACCCCTTGGATGTTTAGAGGCCAGGTGGGATTATGCTATTGGATTGAAAGTTAAAAGGGACAATGAGTTATTGACTATAGAGTAGTACTATATGCTAGTAGGTGAGTCCAACCTGAGTATGTTTGGGGATCACTATAGTGATGTTTATGAAACTTCCATGGTTAACATCTGTATGTATTTGTTTATTTTCCTATTATATTTGGTTTCGAGTTTGGTATTACATTATTTAATTTTAGGCTTAGCCTTATATTACTTGCTCTAGATTCATGTGTGTAACATGGTTTCTAAAATGAAAATCTATTTTGGAAATGGGAATGTGGTGTATTTATTTTTTAAAAATGGAAATCATTTGTTGTTTCGTAAAAAATTATATATCCTATTTTATTATGTGTATTTAAAACTAGTGTTTTTGGAATGTTTAGAGAAAGGAAATGTATTGATTCTATAGTGGTTGCCCACTGAGCTGTTATATGCTCACACACTACTTGTGTCACTCGAAATTGGTAGACTTGAGTTGCTTTCAGGATTAGGTTTCTGGTTCATGTGATCTCAATTGGACCGGGCTATTATTTTGGTTGGTGGTGACCAAAAGGTCATGTAAAGATCATGTTAGAATGAGTTGGTTTTGTTTTGTTTTATTTTTCATTTTGTTCTATTTTATTTGTATTCGGATCAGTTTGTGTTTTTATTTGTGATTAGTTATTGGTTATTGATGTGTTCTTAGTTTCTTTAGTTTATTTATTTGATCTATGTTTATTGGGATGATATAATTCCCATAGTGATTTCTTGGAGGCCTGAAACTAGTTTCTAGCCCTTGGGAATTTGTAATTCCATTTAGGCCATGTCTCTGATTGGGTCAGATGTCAGGTTGGATGACATCCCCACTTGGTTTATGGAAAAATGGTATCAGGGTATTCCCCTTTTTATTTTTTGTGTTAGTTAAATTGGATATTATAACTATCAGGACTTGAGAGGTAGGTATGAGAATTAAATCATGACCCTAGATCATCTTGAGCCTCGTGTTTCCAGGGGTAGTCTATGTTTTGAGGCTTTCTTTTGGTTTTTAGTTTGTTTTGGATGAGTGATGTCAATGGAGGTGAGCTGATGTTATGTTGTGATCTCACATGGAGTAGTGACCCATGTGGAGTCCGAGTAGATGGTTCAATATCCTACTAGTTTTCGATGCATACTTGGGGCACGTAACACTAACCATATCGCTGAGTTAGGATTGGAAACTAGTTCCTCATTTCTGTAATTTGATGTGATTTATGTCTTGTTTGAGTTCTGGTCGGTGCAAGTGGGCTTTAGAAATAAAAAAGTTTTTTTTGGAAATGAAAATGATTTCTTCCAAGTGGGTTTGAATTGAAAATTATGGGTTTTAAAAGACAATGTGATTTGGAATTTTAAAATGTTTGGGTGAATGCTTGGGTTTGTTGATAAAGTGATATGTGTGACTCTTGGTACTCATGAACTTTCATATATGTGAGGGTGTATATAGAGAGTGGATGTTGGAACATGTGCATGGATGATATAATTAGAGATAGTTGAACACATATGTGATGGTTCATAGGATTCCATGGGTGTGTATTTAAAATTAAAGGCTTGGTATGGTTTTCCAGAATGGATTTTAAAAGTGAAATTTTTTTGGAATTGATTTTCTTTTAAAATGTTGGGTTTGTTTTGTGAAAAGTGGGTTCTGTTTTATGGAAAATGGATTTTGATATTTGGATAGTGGCCTTGAAAGGAGGGTGTTTGGAAATTGAAATTAAATTGTTGGTTTTGAAAAGAGATTTTTTGGTTGTGCTTGTATGTGTTTGGCTTGCGTGCCATTTGTTTGGGATCGAGATGTTCCTTCCAATTGTGCTTCAAAATGGGGTTGATTTTTATTTTTTTGTTCCATGTGATATTCAGAATATGCCACCTAGAAAGTCCCCAATGTTTATGGTTAGTCTTTATCAGTTTATGGTTCTTTTTAGTTTATGCCCAGCTTTCAAGGTGATCTAGGTCTATTAGAGGAAGTGGAAGGGATTGTGGAAGTTGACTAGGTATTTAGATTTTGGGAACTCCAGAAACTTTGAGAGTGTGTAATAATTTTGGTTTGTTTGATGGTTTGAGTTTGGATCACTGGGTAATTATTTGACCATCATCACTGCACATTGGGATGAGTTTTTAAATTTTTAAGAACACTTTTTTTCAAAGGTTCATACGTGAGGAGGTGAAGTTGAGGAAGGTGGCAGAGCTAGGGGATGTTTGGTTGGGCCAAAAGTCAGTGAAATCTTATGTTTACCACTTTAAAGAGTTTGTTTCGATCTCTCTAGAGGTATCTTCATAGGATTAGTTGAAATCCCCTATTTTAATTTGGGTTCTTCATCTAGAGATAATATAAAAATTCCTCTCATCTAGTGAAGTCTGTTTAGAGTAGTTTGTGGACAATGATTTCTTAGCTGAGTTAGTTTCTGAAGTATAGACAACTGAAAATCTTGTTTCTCTTGCTGCTCATAAACATTCTGTAATATCCCGAACCTCTTTGGTCTATTCCTTTGTGAAAATATGGTTTTTGAGATGTTCTAGGAGGTCAAGGTGACTTATCCCCAACACTTTTCCAATTTTCCAATTCGGTGAATAGTTCCAATGGTAGATAGTTGTGAACAGTGCAATGGTAACCTTCTATGAACAGTTCCATTAGTGAACATTCATATAGGTAACCTCTAATGGTAATCTCTCTTTCTTTTTCGAAATTTAAAATTCTGTGAACAATTCCATTGGTGAACAGTTTTATCGGTAACCTCTAATGGTAACCTCTCTTTACTTTTCCAAATTTCCAATTCTGTGAACAGTTCCATCAGTGAAAAGTTCTATCGGTAACCTCTAACGGTAACCTCTCATTCCTTTACCAAATTTCCAATTCTTTGAACAGTTCCATCGATGAACAGTTCTATCGATAACCTCTAACAGTAACCTCTCTTTCCTTGGCCAAATTTCCAATTCTGTGAATAGTTCCCTCGGTGAACAGTTTTATCGGTAACCTCTAATGGTAACCTCTATCGGTAACCTCTCACGGTAACCTCTCACGGTAACCTCTATTTCCTTTGCTAAATTTTGAGTTATGTGAATAGTATTTCCAGAATAGTGAGGTTCAAATAGCAGCCTCTATTTCCTGGGTCAAATTTCTAGTTCATGAATACTGTTTCTAGATTAGTGAGGTTCTAACAGCAGCCTCTATTTACTTTGACAAATTTTGAATTCATGAACAGTGTTTCCAGACCAGTGAGGTTCTAACAGCAGCCTCTATTTCCTTTTCCAAATTTTGAGTTCATGAATAGTGTTTCCCAACCAGTGAGGTTCTAACAGCAGCCTCTATTTCCTTCGCCAAATTTTGAGTTCATAAATAGTATTTCCAGACCAGTGAGGTTCTAACAGAACCCTCTATTTCCTTTTCCAAATTTTGAGTTCATGAACAGTGTTTCCAGAACAGTGAGGTTCTAATAGTAGCCTATATTTCCTTTTCCAAATTTCGAGTTCATGAATAGTGTTTTCAGATCAGTGAGGTTCTAACAGTAGCCTCTATTTCCTTTTCCAAATTTTGAGTTCATGAATAGTGTGTCCAGAGCAGTGAGGTTCTAACAACAGTCTCTATTTCCTTTGACAAATTTAAAGTTCATGAATAGTATTTCCAAATCAGTGATGTTCTAACAGCATCCTCTATTTCCTTTCCCAAATTTGAGTTTGGTGTACAGTGATTCCAGCTTCCTATAGTTTTACCCCTTTGATGTTTCCTTTGATGTAAAATGCATTTAAGGCCTCATTTTAAGTACTCTTAAGGCCAATTCAAAGGACATGTATCCTATATTAATTATTCCTAAGGCCCATGATGTTTTTACTTGGTCAAACTGCATGGTTTAATTTGATCCACCTTTAATGGGAAATTAAGCGTATCTTAAACCGTCGCTCCATTAAATCTTCAAAAGGGACAAGATATATTCCTCCCTTGTTCTGCCTCTTTGTTCTCGGCTATGAGACGCTATATCCTTTCAATCCTTCATGTCGGAGTTACACAATCAAACATTTCTCCTAGGATTGGTTCCACTCTATTTTGATGAAACCGAGCTATATCGGTTGATCTTCGATATAAGGTATGTTTTATCATCGTTCTTTTGGGGGTTATCTTCTATTGTTTCTCCTTTCCATATTATAGCATGAAATCTCCATACTTATAATAGAGTTTTCTTGGGTTTTAGTTGGTGTGGTCGTATTGTGGCATCCTCTGGTGTATGCAGTTGTCGCGAGAGGAGGATCATGACTTGTTGTGTGGATAAAGAAAATCGTGAATTGTTTGAGGTAGGGGATTTGTTGCTTCTCTTTTCTTTTACGTGAAACTATATTGTTATCATGTTTTATCCCACTGGACTACAATAGAATTAACATAATAAATATTTGAACCTGATAAATAAATTGATATAAGTCATATGTTATTTCTTCTTGTTTTCTAGATAGTGTGATATCCATGCTTGCTTCACTTAGCTATTCGTTCTTGATCAAAATTTGTAAAGAACATAAACCGGAACTAATTGATAACTGTTTGCTATGGATGAAGAGGAATGTAAATGAATCTAGTTCATCTTGTTTTAATTTGATGTTAATCAAATTGGTGTAGTAATCATGTTTAATTATTTTTTATAGCTTACTGATTAGGTTTCCCAAATTTTGGAACCTTGGAATAATAAATCTGTTAATTCAAGATGGATTAAAGAACTGATTGTTTGATAATTCCTTAAAGGGTTATGAGTTACCCTATTGATTGTTAAAGGGACAATAGCCCAATTTATGTGATGCTTTTATCCTACTACTTGTGTTTTGATGTGAGCCTAGATGGTTGTTGTGATATGTGGGGGCATGGAGACTTTTGGTTGTGGCAGCATTTGATGCCTAGTGTAGTGAGATGCATTGGTTTATGCATGTGGGTGTTGGGGAGGACACTGGGGATGATGGAATGGGATGGATGTGATTGTTGGATACTTGCTGTTTCTTATTGGTTGATTATCTACTTTACTTTTCCCCATTGCTCAAGGCAGTTGGTCTTGATTACCCTTCTTCCGAAAGAGGAAAAGACGTGAGGGGTATGCCACATGATTTCCATGTTTAGCTTCTCAAGGGAGGATGGGTCTACACTCTTGATATAGGAGGAAAAGACTCGACGGGTAGTATATCTACTCACCGTGTTGAGCCCCCTTGTGTTTAGTAGCATAGAATATTTTTATAGAATGCCTAGGAATGTGGGAATGTAATTTTGTAATGAATATTTGAATAAATAGGGTAACCCTTGGGGTTAAAGTTTGCTGGAACATATTGATGAGGTTGTAATTTTAAAAGGACAGTGGAATTTGGGTGTGTTTCAAATGGAATTTAATGTGGAATAGTCTTTGGTTAATTAATTTTTAATGAATTAATTAACATAAAGTGAAATTAGTAAAAAGGTAATGAAAAAATTTATTAAATCTCTTTAAGAGGTTGTGTGATTATAGGATACCTAGTCTTAGAAGTGGCAGCCCGAAGTCCGAGAGATGTTAGCTACAGTTGAGTCTAAGACTAGGTTATTCCCATAGTGTGGTTGTGAGATATAGTTTATTCTGTACTTTTTGTGTTTCTATACGCTACTCCACCCTGTTAGTTAGGGAAACTGACACCTTGGGGATTCTGAGCCCTGGGGGGTGTTTTCAACAACATTCTGGTGGGAGGATGGATGGCTGACTACCCCCTTTTCCCCCTCTCTCTTCTCTTGGTAGATACTTGTGCTGGTAGGCATGGTAGTTAGTTTTCCCCATATATATGTGTAGAGGGCTGTAATGTCTTGTGGTTATTCACACACATATATTCTGTATATAGTATCCTATGGACTACTATAGGTGTAACGTGTATAGGTTGTGATGGCTTTAGTATCCTTACACGGTGTATGGGTTGTAATGACTTGAGGTATAATACCCGACGTATGATACACATTATGTGACCTGTGGTGGCTCCCAGAAACTACATGGTTACTTTTATTACATGGACATGGTGGTTTTGTTGCACGAGGTGCGTATGTTGGTGCTTCGCCCAGGTGTAGCGGGAAAGCCTTTTTTGAGAGATATTCCCAAGACGTGAAACATTGGAGAAAAGCGGCAAACCAGTGGGAAAATATTAGCGGGGTACCCTTTATTTTCTTTTTTATATTATATACTCTTGTATGCGTTACTTGGTGAGAGTAACCCTGGTGAGGTCTGGAACTTAGTACACCTATTTAGGTGATGAGTTAGTTTCACTTGTTGTTCACTGTGCTTTAACAAGATTTCTATAATTTTTCATGAGAGGATTCGGGGAGGATCTTACTAAGTATACTGTTATACTCACCCTATGTATATACAAATTGTTTTTCAGGTCACTTGGAGTAGGTTGGAGATCATGCTAGTTTCTACTAGCGTGGGGTTGCAGGAGATGTTCAGGCTTGTGGTTGCTTCTATTTTTACTTTCTTTTGGGTACTTACAGTTTTCCCCTTCCAGTGATAGTACTTTTTCATGACATTACATATTTTAACTTGGGTTTTCTTTTATATTTCAGTTCTAAGTTGGAGTTGGTTTGTGTATATCTTATCTCTCTCTTCTTCATGTGTTCTCATAGAGGGTAATGCCTCCCATTTGTGTTTTTACTATACCCTGGATGCTTGTCTCTAACCCATGGCCTAGTGAAGGCAGGACTCAGGGGTAATTATCTCCCTTCTCTCATTGCCAGCCCAAGAGGGGTACACTTTGTGGGGAGGGGGTCTTGACAGAGTGGTATCAGATGTATGGTTGAAAAATAGGATGGAGTTTAGAGTTACGCACATGCGAGGTTGCCTGGGTTGGTAGGGAAACAATGTCATTCATGTTTAGCAGGCGAGGTAAACACTGGAGACCGAGTGAGATATAGGCATTTAGGCCCCCTATGATTTGATGTACGGACCTTAAAGTTTACAATGGAGACTAAACAAGGTGATACAAGTTTCTGGTTAGATACCTAGGAAAGGATCATGCATCATTCTTATTCGTTCCTATATTTAAATTGGTAGACCTTGGGATAGGTTAACCTAAAATGAATAAAAGAAAACAATTAATTAATTAAGGTTGAATCTTCCATATTCTAGGTTTAGGATCTCTAACGTTTTGTTATTTTATAGGTATGGAACCAGGTCGATGTCCTCATCAGGTTTGCATAGAAAATGTCTAGCATGCTATTTCAGCAGATCATCGCAGGGTAGAGGTTGACAACAAAGACACTTCGAGGAAGACACTCTGAGAGTTTCAACACTAGAGTCTAAAGAATTATGAGTGCTCCGTTTCAGATTCAATCACAGAATACTTGTTAGAGGAGGTCTAGATAGGCTTCAGTTTGATATGTGCTTGGAAAGATCACTTGGTGTCCTTGGTTGTGACGATGCTATGTGGAGCAGCGAGGCAGTGGTGGTTCTTGTTCCTCGGGGATCATGAGGAGTAAATGATCTCATGGGAGGAGTTCCGAGACAGGTTTAGAGTCGAGTTTCTTTCTTCGACTAATAAGGCATCCAGTCGCTAGGAGATTATTACCCCTTGATAGGGGAGATACAATGTTCAAGAGTTTGGAATCTGTTTTAGGAACCTTTTACGATATGATTCAGACCTGTTACCAGATGAGGAGGCCAGGGCGAGGCATTTTGAGGAGGCTTTGCGTCCAGAGATCCAGCGCCATGTCACCCCATTTATGATGAAAACATATCTTGAGGTGCTGGAGAGGGTAGAGGTTGTCGAGAGGACTTTGACCAAGACTGAATCATCATGAGAGGTGAATCATCAGGATTCCTCACAAAGCAGAGTTGTGGTCCGGGGTTCCCGATTTTCAGGGAAGAAGAGTATTTGTTCAGCTGGGGGTAGGTCCCAGCCCTTCACATCTCGTTTCACCAGAGGTAGAAACTCTTTGGGCTATAACAAGGGATCATGTGCTTGTTTTCCTTGTGGTGGTCATGGTCATCAGTAGCGGGATTTCTCGACCTTTCAGAGCGGTCATCATGCACTAGGTGCTACGCTTCAGGTTCTTCCATTGAGGCAGTTCCAGCCGAGGCAACAACAACCAGTTGCACCAGCTTTAGATTAGTGGAGGGTAAATGGGGTAGGCAGAGGAAAGCCCCATGATTCTCCCCTTCCTAAGAGAACAGAGTGCGACCATGGTGGTGGTCATCATTAGGGTCAGATAGGTTGTGGAGGAGGTCATGGTCAGCTTCATGCTCTAGCATTTCCAGCTCCAGGTGAGCTAGACATCATTCAAGGTACCCTTTTCTTGTTTTTTACCTTGGTGTATGCTTTGATTGATTCAGGAGTGACCCACTCCTTCATATCACCTAACCTTGTCCATGCTTTGGGACTTGAGGTAGAGAGGCTTCCAGTGCCCTTGGCATTGACTACACTAGTTGGAGGTCGAGCTGACTTGTTTGATGTATGTAGAGACTATGAGCTAGTGTTGAGGCAACACCGCTCTTGGGTAGATTTCCTATGTTTACGAATACAACCATATGATGTCATTCTCATCATTGATTGGTTGTATTTGGTGCAGGCTATCGTGGATTGTTTCAGGACGAAGGTCATTTTCATTGGTGCGGATAGAGAGCCAGCGGTGTTTGTTGGCGAGCGAGATCCTCGGATGGGTCATAGGTGCGTTCCGTTCTTATCATCTATGATGTTTGAGATGATGCTGAGTTTTTTAGAGGTTTAGCAGATTTTGTTTCCTAGGGTTGTAGAAGAGTACCCTAATGTCTTCCCTGAAGAGGTTGTAGCATTACCCCCTCGACGAGAGATCGAGCTACAACCTAGAGCTTCTCTTATCTATATGTATCCATATAGGACGACCCCTTTTGAGTTTCGAGAGCTATGTATATAGCTTGATGATCTGTTATAGTGTGGTTTTGTTCTTCCAAGTGTGTCATCATGGGGTGCACTAGTTTTGTTCATGAAGAAGGCTGATGGCAGTTTGCGGTTGTGTGTCGATTATCGTCGCTTATAAAGGTGACAATAAATAATAACTATCCTCTTCTATGGATTGATGATTTATTTGATCAAATGAAGGGTGAAAGTTGGTTCTCAAATATCAACTTACAGTCAGGATATAATCAGATGTGTGTGAAGGATGAGGATATCCCGAAGATTGCTTTCCGTTGTCATCATGGGCATTATGAGTTCATTATAATTCCATTTGGAGTGATGAATACTATAGCTTTATTCATGGGATTGATGCATTCTATGTTCTGTGAGTTCTTAGACATATTCGTGGAAGTTTTCATCGATGAAATCCTTGTGTAATCCACATCTAAATAAGAGCATGCAGAGAATCTACAAGCTGTTTTTGGGAGTTCTTCGTCAAAATCAGTTATTTGGGAAGTTGTCGAAGTGTGATTTTTGGGCTTGAGAAGTTTATTTCTTGGGGCATGTTGTGTCCCAACAGAGAGTAGTTGTGGATCCATCAACTATAGAAGCAATTATGTCTTGGGTATCCCACAAGAAAGTGTCATAGGTGCGAAGTTTCCTTGGTCTCGCAGGCTACTATAGGAGGTTTGTAGACAATTTCTCAAAAGTTGTGTATCCTCTAACATCTTTGACTAGTAAGGATAAAGAATTCATACAGACTGATCAGTGTTAGGAAGATTTCGAGTATCTAAATGAGAAGTTAGTAAGGGCTCCAGTTCTTTGTCTTCCAGCTAAGGGAGTTCAGTTTGATGTTTTATGTGACGCTTCGCATCTGGGGTTAGGCTGTGTTCTCATTCAGCATAGGTCAATTGTTTCTTATGAGTCTCGGTAGTTATGTGCCCATGAAAATAACTATACCACTCACAATCTTAAGTTGGAATATGTGGTTTTTTCTCTAAATTTATGGAGACATTACCTCATTGGTGAGCACTTTGTTTTTTTCACCGATCATAAGAGTTTGAGGTTTGTTTTCTCCCAGCATGACTTGAACTTATGACAACATTGGTGGATGGATTTCTTATAGGAATTTGACTTCGAGATATCATATACACCTGGAAAGGGGAATGTTGTAGCTAATTCACTAAGTAGAAAGATCTGGTGATTCCTAGAGAGTAATGGAAGAGTTGTCAGCATTACATCTTGATATGGGAGAAGTTGGTAGTATAGGTTGTCTTTTTCAGATGACAGTAAAATCATCCCTGATGCAGAAGGTGGAAGAGTCCCAGTTAGGGGATCATGAGGTGGAGGTCTGGGGAGACCAAGTTGTTTGTGGTGAGGCACCTGATGGTTAGACTGAGGATGAACAACACCGATTGTTGTATCACGGAAGGCTTTTTGTTCCTTTGATGATGCACGAGATGGTTCTCAGAGAGTATCATAGTTTGACTTTAGCGGTGCATCATGGAATGACAAAGATGTATCAAGCCTTGAGGAGGCAGTTTTGGTGGCCTGGGATGAAGTGCACAGTTCTGGAGTTTGTGTCTCGATGTTTGGTCTGCCAGAAGGTGAATCCCAAACACCATGTTTGTGGTGGTATGCTCCAGCCATTAGATATTCCTCAGTGGAAGTGGGAGGACAAATCAATGGACTATGTTATTGGTTTACCTCAAGCTCTAGGAGGACATGATACTATTTTGGTGGTAGTGGATCATTTAACAAAATCGACCCACTTTATAGCAGTCAAGGAGTAAATCATAGTGGAAGTTTTTTCAAGGAAGTATCTAGAGGAGGTGGTGAGAATTTATAGAGTCACTAGGATGAACATTTCTGATCGAGATCCTCGTTTTACCTCCAGGGTGTAGAGAGGTCTCCAACATGATTTTGGTTCTCAACTATGCCTTACCACTGCTTTTCATCCTCAAACGGATGGTCAGACAGAGCAATCCATCCAGACTCTTGAAGACATATTACGATCTTATGTTCTTGATTTTGGAGGTTCATGGATGAAGCACTTACCCTTGGTGGAGTTCTCTTACAATAATGGTTTTCACTCCACCATTAGTATGGAACCGTTTGAAGACTTTTATGGATGACCTTTCCATTCTCCAATATGCTGGACTGGGGTCAGACAGTTAGCATTTCTCAGACCGGAACTAGTGCAGAATACAACAGATATAGTTCAGGTGATTCGTGAGAGGATGAAGACAATGTAAGATTGTAAGAAATCAAATGAAGATAAAAGGAGGAGGCCCTTAGAGTTTGATGTTGGGGATCAAGTGTTTCTGAAGGTGACTCACCATCATGGGTAACAATGTGTTAGTCATAGAAGTAAGCTTCCTCCTATGTTTTTTGGGCCTTCCGAGGTGTTAGCTCATGTGGGAGCTGTGGCATATCGAGTAGCACTTCCCCCGTAGATGAGTCAGATACATGATGTTTTCCGTGTATCACAGCTCTGTCATTATCTTCATGATGAATCTCATATCATCGATTGGGAAAAGATTGATGTTTATGATGATGAAACCTTTGAGGAGCGACTTGGGAAGATCCAAGAACACAAGGAGAATGTGTTGCATGAGCATTCAATCCCCTTGGTTCTTGACTTGTGGGGTCACGGTGGCATGAAGGAGTGTACCTGGGAATGTGAGTCATAGATACATGATCAGTACCAAGAGTTATTTGAAGTTTAACTCTTTTGATGTGTCGATGTATCCCTTGGGGTTATGAAACTTTCATTTTTATGAGATAGCTCCCTTTGTTGTTTTTGTGGCTTGCTCTCTTTTGAGAGGTATCTTGAAGGGTGGTTGTTCAGACCCCATTTCATTTTCATAATAGGTGGGTTTTGAATTCTCGTGGATGAGAATGTTTTGAGAGGTATTTGATGTAATGGACCAGACCTCTTCGGTCCATTACTCTATGAAAATATGGTGTTTGAGGTGTTCCGGGAGGTCAAGGTGACTTGTCCCCAACACTTTTCCAATTTTCCAATTCAGTGAACAGTTCCAACGGTAGATAGTTGTGAATAGTGCAATGGTAACCATATATGAACAGTTCCATCAGTGAACAGTTCTATTGGTAACCTCTAATGGTAACCTCTCTTTCCTTTTCCAAATTTCCAATTCTATGAATAGTTCCATCAATGAATAGTTTATCGGTAACCTCTAACGGTAACATCTCTTTCCTTTTCCAAATTTCCAATTATGTGAACAGTTTCATCGGTGAACAGTTCTATCAGTGACCTCTAACGGTAACCTCTCTTTCCTTTTCCAAATTTCCAATTCTATAAAAAGTTACATTGGTGAACAGTTCTATTAGTAACCTATAATGGTAACCTCTCTTTCCTTTTCCAAATTTTTAATTCAGTGAACAGTTCCATCGGTGAACAGTTCTATCGGTAACCACTAATAGTAACATTTATCGGTAACCTCTATTTTCTTTTCCAAATTTTGAGTTTTGTGAGTAGTGTTTTCAGATAGTGAGGTTATAACAGCAACCTCTATTTCCTTGGCCAAATTTCGAGTTCATGAACAATGTTTCCAGATTAGTGAGGTTCTAACAGCAGCCTCTATTTCCTTTGCCAAATTTTCAGTTCATGAACAGTGTTTCCAGATCAGTGAGGTTCTAACTACAGACTCTATTTCCTTTTCTAAATTTCAAGTTCATGAACAGTTTTTCTGGACTAGTGAGGTTCTCACAACATCCTCTATTTCCTTTTCCAAATTTTGAGTTCATGAACAGTGTTTCTAGACCAGGGAGTATCTAACAGCATCCTATCTTTCCTTTGACAAATTTCATGTTCATGAACAGTGTTTCCAGACCAGTGATTTTCTAACAGAAACCTCTATTTCCTTTTCCAAATTTTGAGTTCATGAACAGTGTTTCCAGATCTGTGAGGTTCTAACAGCAGCCTCTATTTCCTTTGCAATATTTTGAGTTAGGTGTACAGTGTTTCCACCTTCCTACAGTTTTTCCTTTTTGACATTTACTTTGACGTAAAATGCATTTAAAGTGTCAAATTAAGGACTCTTAAGGCCGATTCAAAGGAAATAAATCCTATATTAATTATTCCTAAGGCCTGTGATGTTTTTACTTGGTCAAACCGCGTTGTTTAATGCGATCCTCTTTTAATGGGAAATTAAGTGTATCTTAAACCGTCACTCCATTAAATCTTCAAAAGGGATAAGATATCTTCCTCCCTTGTTCTTCATATTTGTTCTTAGCTATGAGATGCTAGAGGATTTCAATCCTTCCCATAGGTGTTTCACAATAAAAAATTCCTCCTAGGATTGGTTCCGCTCTGTTTTGATGCAACTGAGCTATATCAGTCGATCTTCGATATAAGGTATATTTTATCATCATTCTTTTGGGGTTCATTTTCTCCTGTTTCTCCTTTCCATATTATAGCGTGAAATCTCTATACTTATTATAGAGTTTTCTTAGGTTTAGGTTGGTTCGTCCGTACTGTGGCATCCTCTGGTGGATGTAGTTATCGTGAGAGGAGGATCGTGACCCGTTGTTTGGATAAAGAACATCAAGAACAGTTTGAGGTAGGGGATTCATTTCTTCCCTTTTATTTTATGTGCAACTGTATTGTTAGCATGTTTTATCCAACTAGAATACAATGGAATTTACATAATAAATATTTGAACTGGATAAATAAATTGATATCGGTCATATGTTATTTCTCCATGTTTTCTATATAGTATGATATCTATGCTTGCTTCACATAGCTATTCATTCTTGATGAAAATTTGTAAAGAATATAAACCAGAATTAATTGATAACTATTGGATATGGATGAAGAGGCATGTAAATGAATCTGGTTCTTCTTGTTTTAATTTTATGGTAATCAAATTGGTGTAGTAAGAATGTTTAATTATTTGTGATAGCTTACTGATTAGGTTTCCTGAGTTTTGGAACCTATGAATAATAAATCTATTAATTCAAGATGGATTAGAGAACTGATTGTTTGATAATTCAATTAAGGGTTCTGAGTTACCCTCTTGATTGTTAAAGGGCCAATAGCCCAATTGATGTGATGTTTGTTTTCCTGCAGCTTGTGCTGTGATGTGAGCCTGGATGGATGTTGTGATATGTGGGGGCTTGGATAATTTTGGTTGTCCCAGCATTTGAATCCTAGAGTGGCGATATGCATTGGTTTATGCATGTGGGTATCAAGGAGGACACCATGGATGATGGAATGAGATAGATGTGATTGTTGGATGCTTGCTGTTTCTTATTGGTTGATTATCTACTTTACTTTTCCCCACTGCTCAAGGCAGCTGGTCTTGCTTACCCTTCTTCTGAAAGAGGTGAAGACGTGTGGGGTATGCCATGTGCTTTCCATTTTTAGTTTCTCAAGGGAGGATGGGTCTACTCTCTTGCTCTAGGTGGAAAAGACTCGATAGGTAGTACATCTACTCACCATGTTCAGCCCCTTTGTGTTTAGTAGAACATAATGATTTTCTAGAATGCCTAGGAATGTGGGAAAGTAATTCTGTAATGAATTTTTAAATAAATGGTGTAACCCTTGGGGTTGGAGTTTGCTGGAACATAATGATGAGGTTGTAATTTTAAAGGGATAGTGGGCTTTTTGTGTGATGAAAATGAAATTTAATGTAGAATAGTATTTGGTTTATTAATGTTTTAGGAATTAATTAACGTAAATTAAAACTAATAAAAAGGTAATGAAATAATTTATTAAGGATCTTTAAGTGGTTTTGTGCTTAAAGGATACCTAGTTATAGAATTGGCAGCCCGGAGTCCGATAGACGTTAGCTTCACTTGAGTCTAAGACTAGGTTATGCCCATAGTGTGGTTGTGAGATATAGTATATTATGTAATTTTTGTATTTCTATACAATAATCCACCTAGTCAGTAAGGGAAACTGACACCCCAGGGATTATGAGCCCTGGGGGTGTTTTCCCCAACATTCTGGTGGGAGGATGGATGGCTGACTACGCCCTTTGGCCCCGCTCTCTTCTCTTGGTAGATACTTGTACTGGTAGGAACAATGGTTAGTTATTCCCATATATGTTTGTAGAGGGCTGTATTGGATTGTGGTTATTCACATACATATATTATGGATATAGTATCCTATGAACTACTATAAATGTAATGTGTATAGGTTGTGATGGCTTGAGGATCCTTACATGATGTATGAGCTGTAATGGCTTGAGGTATAATACCCAATATATGATACACATTATGCGAGCTGTGGTGCCTCCCAGAAACTACCTAGTTACTTTTCTTACGTGGACATGGTGGTTTTGTTGCATGAGGTGCATATTGTGGTGCTTCACCTAGGTGTTTGAGGGTAAGCATTTTTGGAGAGAGATGCTAAGGACATGAATTGTTGAGAGAAAGCGGAAAACCAATGGGGAAGTAGTAGCGGGGTAACCTTGATATTTTTTATTATATTATATACTCTTGTATGCATTACTTGGTGAGAGTATCACTGGTGAGGTTGGTAACATAGTATACATGTTTTTTCGATGAATTAGTTCCACTTATTGTTCACTCTACTTTAGCATGCTTTCATTACTTTTGCATGAGAGGATTCAGGGAGGATCCTAATGAGTATACTGTTATACTCACCTTATGTATATACAACCTGTTCTTCAGGTCACTTGGAGTAGGTTGGAGATCATGCTGGAATCTACTAGCTTGGGGTTGTAGGAGCTGTTCGGGCTTGTGGTTACTGATGTTTTTTACTTTCTTTTGGGTACTTGTTATTTTCCCCTTCTAGTTGTAGTACTTTTACATGAAATTACATATGTGCACATGGTTTTTCTTTTATATTTCTATTCTGAGTTAGATTTGGTTGTTGTCTATCTTATCTTTCTCTTCTGTATGTGTTCTCTTAGAGGGTAATGCCTCCCATTTGTGGGTTTACTATAACCTCAGGGCTTGTCGCCAACCCAGGGACTACTGGAGGAGGGACTTGGGAGTCATTATCTTTCTTCTCACATTGTCAGCCTAAGAGGGGTACACTTTGTGGGGAGGGGGTCATGACACATTCCCCATATGGTGAGGAGTGCATTATAGAGGATCCTTTCTTGGTGGAGTCTACTTCATTATTCCTGAACTCCAATTCATTAGAACATCCTCTTGTTTTCCACAAGTGTGTTCGTTTCGGGCATTTGAAGTCATCATGCTGTAATCCTATGAAGAATTTCCATCATTGTGGCCATTTGAGCCATCTGGAGAAGTATTTTTGGAAGTGTTTCCCAAAGAGGAGGTCTTAGTTAGATGATGTCATCTTCTGGCTGTGAGTCAGCAGATGCCTCAAACATAAGGTCTCCAGCTATAAGTCTCAGAGTGAAGCTCAAGTGTAGTCGAGTGTTTTCTAGGGGTGTGTGAAAACATAGCCCAATTTTGTCTTCTGTGTTGGGGTGGAGATGTTTGATGTTTCATTGTTTTATTTTTTTTTGTTTTTGAAAGTACATCATTTCATTGTAAAAGTGTGATGAAATTGTTTTTTCTTGATCTATGTGGTTATATTTATTTGAAAGTGTCTCTTTGAATCATTTTTTCTAATTTGAATGTGATTAGACTTTGTTTGGGTTGGTCTTAGTTTTAACTTTTCCCATTTTATGATTCTTGAGTTTTGTGAAATTGATGGATTGTGGTCCTGGTCCACTATTTGGATCAAGTTATTTTTTTGGGTTTCCCCATTGTGTTGGTGGTTTTAGCTACTATGCGAAATTTCCAGTTTTGGTGGCATTGTTGCTAAATTCATGGGAAGAAGTTTGGGGTAGTTCTTATTGGGAGTTTCCATGTTGTTCTTGTGATAAGTCATGCCATAATGTTTGTTTAGTTTTTTGGGTGGGGATAACCCTTTAATGTTCTCTTGTTATCCATTGTGTTGTGGTTTACTATAAATAGGTTGGGTGTGACTTCTGGAGTGAAAGGTCACCCTGATGCTTATTGTTTGGTCTTGATATATTTAGTTTTGGGACTTAGTTTTATTTATATTTCAACTGGGTGAATTTCATGGTGGGGTGAGTATTTATGGTGGATAGAATTGTAACACCCCAACCTTTGTAATTATTTTAATTTATTCATTTTTCGGATTTATATCTTTTTGGTTGAGGTTTGGGTAGAGCCCCAGTTTAAATTTTTGAATTTTTAAAGTCATAGGTGAGTTTTGGGCCTGTGCACGGTTAGCACATGGTTCGGGTAAACCATGAAGATTTTTCAAGGTTATCATGTAGCTATATTTGGGGTATAGGGGTAAGGCGTACATGTTTTACATAGTTTGGAAGACCCTGCAGAAATCATGTGAGAAGTTCTATCCATTTAGACATTGGTGACCACATGGTTTGCACATGATTTTTCAAACCATGCGAGATGCCCAAATTTTTAAAATCGTAAAATTCCTATACTATTCTCCCCTCTTTTTATCCGTTATGGGATTTACTCCCTCTTATTCATTTTTTCCCATAAAAGGGATCCCCTAAGCCATATCCTCTTTGTTATCCTCTCTCCATGGATGCATTTCCAAGGTTCCAAGGTGCGTTTCACAGGGTTTTGACCATTTAATCCTCTTTCACTTCTCCTATATTGGATTTCTAGGCCATACCTTTTTGGGTTATTGTTTTGTCGAACCGTAGGAACTTGGGTTTATGTGTTGATTTGTTTTCCTTTAGATCTAGGGTATGCAAATTGTCTGTTAGGCTCATTTCTCCCATATCCTGAAGTTTCTTCACATCTTCACATCGTTGAGGTATGAATTTCCGTCCATTTTCTTTTATGTTGTATTCCATTTGATATTTTAATGATTCCAAATAATTTATAATTGTGTTTTTTATACGTTTGAGGTGTTTTTTTGATTTATTGTGGTGATTTCATGCTGTTGGAAGTGTGTAAAAATGGTTTTCAAAGGGAATCTTTAAATATGATTATATTCATGTGCACTGAATGTGTTTGATAAAATTACAAGTATGATTTATTAGATGAAATTTGGTATTTTTATCATGTGTTTTTCTTGTTTATAATTTTATAGAATTGGTTGATTTTGATATGTGGCTTATGTGTGGATTGTGGGGACTTTTATGGTTTGTTGTGTTGGTGGTATAATATGTTTTTCTACTTTAAAAATGGATTTGGGTAATCTCATAGATAATTTTAGTGTTCCATTGGATGTGGTAACATCCATGCGTGCATGGGGTGAACACATGGATGTACACACAAATGATAATGGTCTTGGATGAACTTTCTCAACTCAGACATCTAGATTATAAAACACTTATCATCCCTCTTTCTTTATTTCTTTCAAACTCTTGGTCTTTCCCTAAATTCCCCTTTATATCAAGTGACTCTAATGTGGTTTTGTATTTTGAGTTTTTAACTATGGACCATTTGGTACCCTGTAAAAAAGAGATAGCTTTGAAATGATGTGAAATCTCGTTTGGCATTTTTATGTACGTGGTGTTTTTCCATTTTGGTTTGAATTTGTGTTGGAAATGAAATTAGATTTGAAATGAAGAGGAATTTTTGGCATTGTATACTAGAATTTTGTGTTTCATAGTTTTTATAAAATGATTTAGAAATGTTTTGAAAATGAATTTTGAATGGGTATGATGTAAGGACTGGTTGGAACATTGTAATGTTTGAGAAATGATTGTGGTTTTGGGAAATACAAATTCCTGGTTGGAATCTTGGTGTGTTTTGAGAAAAGGTTTTGAAACTCATATGACATGTTGTCCTAGTTGGAACTTCTGAATATATTGTTATAATATGGACACCCTTATGGTTGATTTCCTGAGAGTGGGTTATCACATAGATGGTATCAGTGTTTAGGGTAGGCAAGTACAAGGTGGAAGGTAAGGTGATTCATGCATGTGAGGGCCTCCTCATTTCACCAAGAATTATTACCATGGGATTACTGGGAATCTTCTAGAGGGTATAGTGATGGTTGATTATTGACCCCAATTAGATGGGTTGATACCCCTTGGATATTTAGAGGCCAAGTCATATTGTGCTATTGGATTGGCAGTTAGAACGACCATTGAGTTGTTGACTATGGAGCTACACTATATGTTGGTTGGTGAGTCCAACTTGATTATATCAATGGATATAATAGGTATGTTTATGAGACACCCATGGTTACCATATATTTGTGATTTTTTATTTTATAATTACTATTGGTTCCCAATTTGGTATCTATTTATTTTATTTTAAACATAGCCTTGTATTACTTACTCTGGATTCATGTGTGGAACATGGTTTTTAAAATAAAATCTATTTTGAAAATGATCACGTGGTATGTTTTTCTTTGAAAAAATGGAAAACAATAGTTGATTCTTATAAATGTTTAAATCCTATTTTCAAATGTGTATTTCAAACTAGTGTTTTTAGACAATTTTTGGAAAAAAATGTTTGGAGCCTATGGTGGTTTCCTACTGAGATGTAATATGATCACACATTACTTGTGACACTCAGTGTCAATAGATCCAAGTAGTTTTGAAGGTTCAGGTTTTTGGTTCATGTTCTCTTAGTTTTATTAGTTCTTTCTTGTGGTTGGTGCTGACCAAGAGGTCACATGGATATCATATGGGAAGCAGTTGGTTTGGTTTTGTTTAGTTTCTTCTTTGTTCAATTGTATTTTTATCTGTATCAGTTTTTGTATTTATGTATGATCAGTTTTTGGTTATTGATACATGTCCAGTTTTTTTAGTTTATTTATTTCATCCTCAATTATTTGGATGAAATAATTCCCATAGTGATTTCTTGGATGCCCGAGACTAGTTTTCAGCTTGTGGTGATCAGGAATGCCCTTTGGGCCATGTCTTAGAGTGGTTCAAATGTTGGGTTTGATGACATCTCAACATGGTTTGTAACAAACCCAAAACATAAAAATGAATACTAAAACTCCCTTTAATAGGGAAAGTTGGAAACATAATGGTTACCCAAATTAACTCATAACTAATTTTAAACATATGAGAACATATAGGGAAAGTGAAAACATGATCATAGAAGAGAAATATAGCTATCAAGTTCTGATATAGAGTGATAGAGAACATGGTAAGGAAAAAGTTAATAATGACAAATCCATTGCCCAAAGAGGCTTGAAAAAGTTAATTTATGTCATAAAAAGTATGATAATGAAAAGAAAAATTATTTCAAGAACCTTTTCCTAATGTTTAATATTTTTCATGGGATGATATACTTACTTGATTTAATCACATTTCATATACTTAATCTTATAATTTGATTATGTCCTAACCAATTTCCTCTTCATCTCTTACTCTAATAATGAAGGTAAATTTTTTATTTCTAAATAACCATTGGATCATAAGATCCATATCTAAAATGATAAGTCATTCCATCAATATCTAGTTATCATTATATCAAAAAGTCTCACATAGGATATCTAATATTCTTAAATCCTCGTATGGTGAGATAATACTTTAATCTCTAAAACCTCCACCTAATTTTAACTTAAACCATTCCATAAATGGTCAACATTGTAACCCTTTCAAAAGATTAAAATCCAAAACAGTAGGAAAAGGCCACTAAATCTCTCAAAATAATCTTAATATTGATCCCACATACATCATAATTTAGCTCATGGTTGTCACATAAAAAACAAGTGCATACCTTTATCATGTTTTCTCTTAAAAAAAGACAATAAAATGAATTTTCATAAATAATTACTGAAAAAAATAATTTTTTATTATTCCAATAATTATTGGACATAGTCCATAAATCCAAAAAAGTTCTAAACCTGATTCATGATAACATAGAAAACCTTTTCAACAAATCCTTAGTCATTTCCAACATAATATGTGTCATCCAATTTACTTATTTATATCCAAAATATCTATATCAAAACATCATTTTCTAAAAATCAAGAACACATTAAGGGTTATCTTTCCCTTAATCAATTGTTTTACATGAATATCACCTTTCCATTAAATCTCTTTTCTAGTTCATCAGAACCATTCAAAATATTATTGTGAACCTTAGTAAAAAAAATTAACTAAATAATAATTATATATTTCACAATTAATAATTCTTGAATCCAAATACATAATCACTCTGATTAATTCATCCTTAGGATAATAAAATGACTACCTCATGTTAGTACTTAATGCCTATTTCTATTAAAATTTAACTTGTATTATCACCCTCAGCAACAATATAACCATTAATCATACCTCTTTGGTGATTCTCTTAATGAGATTTCCACATTGGAAATCGATTTTCATAAATCCCATTCATGACACATTTAAAGCATTCAAATTTTGGGGATGTATTAGGTAGGACATTCTTCCCATCCATTGTGTTAACTGAACTATTTACATTTCATTTGATGTTACTTGGTTTGTGTCATTATTTTCAATTATTAAGACATATTTCTATTCCTCTATGGCATTCACTTGTATTATTCTTCCCACATTATCAACATACAGAAAAATGAATCTTCTTTACTATATGGTATCCATTACCCAAATTATCAAACAACTCTCTCCTTCTCATATTTGGTGAGTCTGAGAGTTGATTAAGGTACACATTAACCTCAAATGGCCCAAAGGCCTTCATTTTTTTAGATTTTTGATAACCCCCCTTTCAAGGGATAAGAGGGAACCCTTAAAAGGCCCTTAGTCTTAGAGATTACCTGGCCCGTAGGCTTAAAATATTACATGACCCGAAGGTCTTAGGGAATGAAACCAGACTATATACAAGGAACTGCCCCTCCCCAGTATCTACATCGTGATAGTAGCTTTATACATTCGCATGGCTGTCTGGCTGGACCTCCCATGCAAGCACAGGCTGGTCCTGATGGGATAGCCATACCCTCTCATTCTGAAAAATGCATTTAGATCTACTCTGGTGAGTGAACCTACTCCGAATCCTCTTCTAGGGAACCTTCTTTTTTGAAGAGTCTGTCTTGGGAAACTGCATGTGACCTGAAGGCCTTGAGGTGGCCTGAAGGCCTTAAAGGTGTCCTAAAATACCTACTGAACCTCAGACCTAGGTGGCCCAAAAGCCTGAAGGACTCCAAGCCCAAATCGGTGGACCAAGGTGAACAGTTCTAGATACTACAGTACCGAATAGTACCTACTATAGTAACTGCTACAGTGCCTACTATAGTACCCGCACAGTGTACAGTTCTTCTACAGTGCTGCTACCGTCCCCCTTGGAAATATGCCTCTACATGGTTTTGAACCCGACTCTTGTGGATGCATATAAGGATACCTCACCAACTGGGCAGAGCCTCATGTGCATTAAGGTACACATTGTTAATCATGTTCGTTGAAAAAGGATTAGGCATGATCACAACATCCTTTCTTACAACCATTATCCCATTTGGCTACTGATCAGAAAATCTTTCTTCACATTCAATATTAACCCAGTTACTTTTGACTCCCTCCATTGACTAAAACTAGCAAGCATAGTGTCATAAACACTTATCATAGAGGAAAACCACATAACCTTGTAAATTTCTTATTAGATGTCTAAATTATAACACTTAATTTAATGTATGACACATTAGGATTATCCTTAGATACATACCTAAAACATATCCTTAGATATATATATTGGGATCTCAATAATTTTTTTTTTCATCCTAGTTTCCAGAGGTTGACTAAAAATTTAATTTGATTCAAACCATAATGACTCAAGCTAACATACAAGGATATTACATAATTTTAGATGAATATTAAATACATTACAAAAGTATATGACTGAGGACCATAATATTTTAGTGTATTTGAAAAATGGAACACATTCTTCCAATTTTTTGAAATATCTTAAAAATATCCCATAAAAGACCTTCCTATTTAGTACTCCCACATAATACCTTTTTTCATAACCTAGGGAAAGGAAACATAAGAAAGGGTATGATCAGATTATCATTAAGGGTAATCAAGGGAGATATGTAATCATAACAAGATGATAAGGGTATGATAACATTAACATAACAATATAAAATCATACCCTGCATACCAAAGATCATAAAAATGAATCATGGCATAAATATAGGAAGTTCATAATAAATTAATCATTAGGTAATTGAGATCATATGCCATGATATCATAACATAGGAATAAGACATGGAATTTTGGAAGACACATAGACATATAAAAATGGTTTCCATAGTATTCAATGCTCAATACCAAGGATATGTTAGTGTAATGAGTTCACTCCCAAAACCATCTTTTTAGTTATTTTTTTCTCCCATGACCATATTAGTAGTTAAGGTTCACTCTAAAGACAATATTAGCATACATAGTTCTTTAATGAACTGAGTTCACACCCCATTATAGCATTGTCTATCTCAAAATATATAAATTTATACCCAATTCATTTGAGGTAGGTATAGGTCCCACTCATATCATAATGAAATCATGCATACTTGTGCCACAAGAGCATAAACAATCATATCCTAACCCATGAAATGAAGTGAGTATCATAAAAATGTCATCATTTCATAAGCTATAGACAAGAGATAGGTTTCATAATCATCTCATCATAGGATAATGCATGGAAATAATCATTTTTCATAAGAGTACAACACATTAAAGAGAATCGAGTTTCATAAACATATAACCATTGAAAGAGAAACAATTTTCATAAACATCATGTCATCAAATAAAAAAACAATTCAAAAAATAATATTATTGGAAACCTTGGATTATATTATAATAAAGTCATGATTAACACCAATATATGCCATTTTATATGGAGAATAATTTCAATATATCTTTTTAAGAACATTTCTTAAAGAAAATATCATTAATTCTTTGATTTTTAATACATAATTTTATTGAAAATATTTTTCCCTGAAGATAGATTTGAAAACATATAAGGAATATTTGAAAAATATAAGAATTCTTAAAATACTTTTTCATTGAAAATGATCTTAAAATATCATTTTTAAAAAACATTTTCGAACACATTTTTGAAAATATGATTTTTGAATAAAACAGATTTTAGATCGAAGAGACAAATAAATTCATATTTTATTAAAAACACATTCTTAATTATATAAAGTCAAAAATAGTAGAAAATTTTTCCAAAAATACATGAATATATCATGAATAACCATAGGAGAATAAAATTAATGAGTGTTCTTAATATACGGATCATAAGATTTCATCAATGGATGAATAATTATAATCAATCCCGATAAATGATGATAATGTAGAAAAAAACTATTATCACTTTGGTAACATTAAATCATAATCAACATGAGATAATAAAATTACATGGAGATTAAAAAATCATGAAATAAGGAGAATCATGATAAAATATTTCAATGGTCATAATATACACATTGTAAAAGAATAAATGTTTATAAAAACATGTCTTTTAAAGAAGGAAAACTGAGGCAAAATTAACTTTTGATTTGGTAGATTTTGAACCGTAAACCCTATGAAATAAAGATTAAAGAAAATGGATATGTAAATAACAATAAATTTAAAGATAATTATTTTGTAATACATTCATGGGAGGTATGTAGACCACCCAAATGAAATGAGTGGTGAATAATGCATACGTCTTACTGAAATAAAAGTGATTCTAGAAACCCCCTTACTACTTGTGTAACTTATAAATCATGAGATACCTGAAATAATATCATAAATTAAAATAATTTATATAATTAAATAATGGATATTAGTGATATAAAATTTCATAGGTTAGTATATGCACCACACAACCCGAAAAAGTGGTGAATATAACATATATCTCACAAAAATAAAAGTGAGATGAGAAAACCCATACCTTAAGTCTTAAATTTATCTATAGTTATTATAAAATTATGTATAATAAATATAAGTTTATTATAAATTTAACATAGAACTATATTAATATATATTATACCATATTTTATTTTATTTTTACTTTATATTACCCATTTATCAATAACATCATGTTAAAGTTATATTTTGAGCAATAACCATTTTGTTTTTTTGTATATGTATTAACTTGTTATTATGGATCATATTAATTAGACCATGAATTAATTATTTAAATAATATAAATAATAATTTAAATATCATATATACTCATTATATAATTATTTATAATAATCTCAATGAAATATCAAAAAATTAATTGGAATACACTGTTCATAGAGACGGTTGGCCATATGTATGCAAGAACATTGTTTTTATTTTATTATCCTATTGAAAGAAATAAATTAAATGAAATATATGTATGTATATATTATAATTACTATATAATTATTATTTCATATATATAATATATGTTTAGCAAAACCATACTGAATACATTTCATATTAAGTGTGAACAAAACACATCGCTTTTAGGAGGCAGTAGTCCACACGTCAACAAACGAAGTTATCATATTCCCAAAAAATGGAAATCCAAAAGGTATTTGTTAAATAATTATTACATAAGAATAAATACATCATAAATATAATATATATCATATAAGAATATTGATTACATCCTTATTCTCTAACTTGAAATTTGGTAATGGAAGATCAAACGACATTGGTTCATGAGGCGGTAGTCTGTTGTACATATAAATAATGACTGCATGTCCCATTTAATGGAAGTGTGTTTGAGTGTAGTTAAAAACCAATAGATATAAAAATATTATTATATTTATGATTCTTAGGTTATTATATAATAATTTAATAATAAGAACCGAGGGGATGGAGAGAAAAATAAAACAAAATGTCTTGTGGAATGATGCTACATCATCTTTGAGTAAATCCTTTTGGATGGCTACCTTGGTAAGATTTATGCACCAAGAGATTATTCTAGGATGAAGGTGGGATATTTGGGATCTTATTTGGGTAGGTTTTATCTGATACAAATTTCTTTACAGGCATAAATACATGAGGGGTGGGGGTAAGTGCCCTTTTATAGCGGAGGAGGAGTGGCATTCTTGTAAATATTAAAAGGTAAACACTATTGATAGGTCTCTGTTACATCATGTTCTTAAAATAATTGTTTATTTAATATAAAAGGAAATAAATGATCTAAATATTTCCATTTTTTACAAGTTTCTATGTTATTTTTCCCCTTATGTTAATATTTAACTGCTAAATATATTCTCTTTTATATTAACCGTTGTAATTAATTTTAATTACTTTCATAAATCTTTTTGGTCAAAAAATATGTTACCCATAATTGAAATTATATATCATGATGATTCAAAATATGGAATCCATTTATCAAAATTAAAATAATTTAAGTGGAATAAACTAATTTAAAATTAATCCCACAGACATGATGAGATAACAAGTTTTTAAAGTAAAAATGTTCAAAAGTTTAAAATATTTTTATATCCAATTTCATTTTAAAATTGATGTCAATGACCTAAATTATATTAAAATATTCATATATTACCTAAATATACTTTAAAATAAAATAAAAATATAATTTAAATATATAAATAAATTAGAAGAAAATTTAGTTTTTGATGAAAATCCAGTATTTTTCACTATTCATCAAAAAATGAAACCTATCAGAAAAACACCAAAGATCCACCCAAAGATAATTTTGATGATAGTGTTTATAAAATTAAGTTTATTTTAAAAAATATAATTTATTAAATTATAAAAAAATATTTAATATATGTAGGCCATTAAATGGTTGTAAAGTTACCTTTTAGAAAAATATATATCCTTATGTTTAAAATTGGTTTTATTATTATCTCTTGTATATAAAAAACATAGGATAAATGATAAATAGTTGATTAAATATTATTTATATATATAATTATTTATCAAAATTATTTTAATTAATTTATTGTGGTAAAAAATATTTGATTTCAAAAATAAATCTTTCCAACAAAAGATTTCCTATATTTCCAAAACTACTTCATTTTCATTTATAGTTAATTGGTCACCAAATAATTTTAATTCTATACATGTGTAAACCATATTTTCATAATTTATTTAATCTAATTCATAACCACTATTCCAATAACTAGGTTACAAATAAAATAATATTAATAGTATATTATAGTTTGGTAAAACTAGGTCTTGCGTGTCATGAAAGTTATCAAGGAAACTCAACATTATTTTTAACAAAATCTAAACATAGTGTTTCAAGTTCCTCAGATAATATAATTTTTTAATTTAGTTTAAGTTCTAATTTAGGTTGCGTACAATGAATGAATATGTTATTGCTTTTATATAACATAATCTATATTTAGTGTTGTGTGAAATGGAAAATATCCAAAAGATTAAATTAATTCCGAAAAAATATATTTCACAAAATATTGGGTTGTTTCAAAGATATATCCTCTTTTTATTTAACGTACAACCACCTTGGTTATAATATTTACCTTGAACAAGAAAATTTAGTAGGCTGGGATTAATAATTCTTTAGAAGGAGTTTATTATTTTGTTTCATACTAAAATGGTAGAAAGTATTTTACAATACATTGAAAATTATTTTTCATGATATTTTCATTTCATACGAACATTAATGACTTGAAATGTAGAAAATGTATTTTCTAACATATCGATATCAATAATATTTCCTCTAAAAAATTATTTGTGATATTATTTTGGACATAATAGGATCAAACGCTCTTATTAAAATTCAATGCTAGATTTTCTAATTTTATTCATAAAACTATTTTCATGGATATATAAAATAGAATAACTAAGTATATAAAGCTGTTACTCTACATAAATATGGAAATAATTGGGTATCATTCCATGATTTTTTAAAATCATGAAGATTTCATTGTCTATTTCTTTGGTCTCTAGGACTAGTGATAATAAATTAAATATGAATATAGTTAAAAAACTATGACCATAGTCTTCCTGGTTATCTGGTGTGTATGGATGGTTTTTTCTATAGATTTAATAAATTATGTATATATGGGATATAAAACTATAGTTCTAAAATCATAGTTGTAGAGACCCGAAGCCTGACGTACATGAACATTACATTACTTTTGCGGAATACTTAGTACATAACAAAAACACACACACAAGGATCGTAATAGTTTAGTGTCTTTGGAAACTCGGAGCGTAATCTTCTAATCGTGGTGAAAGATCTTCAATATCTCCCATAAAGATCTTCCCTTTTTTTTACCTATAAACCTTTCTTTATATCCTGGGGAAAAGAAAACATAAAAGGGTGAGCTCAAATGCTCAGTAAGGGTAAACAAAAGAAATATCAATCACATCATATACATAAGAACATAGCTTTTTGGAAATCTTAACCTGCAAAAGAGCTCATAATATCATAACATGGGATAAATCATAGAAGTGAAAATGAAATCCCAATAATCATAACTTAAAACATGAAACTTTGTGGCATACACACATAATCATAGAGAATCATTTCTTGTTAGTCATGACTCATTGCCAAGACTATCTTAGTGGACAAAGTCCCTTTCTGAATCGAGTAACCCTCGTTTCAGCCCTGTTTCACTGAACCGGTATAACCTACCATTTCAGCCATGTCTATCTCATGAGATATAAAATCTTTACCCAATTCATTGGAGGGAGATATAGGTCCCACCCATCTCATAATGATACCATTCTTATGTGTGCCACAAAATCATAAACCATACATCATTTCATAACCCATGTAATAAAAATGGGATTCTTAAACAACATGACATCATAAAACAATTCATATAATATAAAGGAATTCATAAAAATATTTCCATCACAACATAATCAAATCCATGTAATAATAGGGATATAAATAGAACCCTTTATTATCTTAGATGGAAAATAATTTTGATAAAACACTTGAACTCCATTCTTGAGGAAAATATCCTTTCTACTTCAAAAACAGTTTTCCTTTCTTAACATGTCATACAATTTAAAAGTAAAAGAATTTGATATAAAAATAAACTTGAAAACTTGTAATGGAAGCTTCTTGGAAATAATGTTTTAAAAATCCATTCATGCCGTATAAGTTAAAAAAAACATTCTTCGTACTTTTGTCGGAAAAGTCAAAAAGTACCTCGTACGGAAAAACGACAAAAGATTCCTTTCATATTCTTTACTAAAAACTCACCTAAGGGTAAAATTGGATTTAAACTATTGAAAGTGGATGGAAACAATATTACATATTGAGGGAACATGGATGTGGATGATAAAATACACCCCAGTAAATACTTACGAATAAACAATCTCGGATAAAAATGAAATTGTGATATTTCCCTTACCTTAGGTCCGACTTGCTTTGTAAGTGTCCGAAACTCCTGTATAATGATTTAAATCATCTTATTTACTTATTACAGAATCATATTCATTGTTATGATATCATATATGGTTCACTTATGACATTATATTACCCGTTCTTTTGTAAATTCCATGTTAAAGAAGCGTTTTGGGTAAAATCATTTCATTTATCGTAGGTGTTTTGACTTGTTGTTCTTGACATCATTATTACTTATATCATGATTTACTTACTTCCAGAATATAAAATATGATTTATATATCATATATATTCAGTATATATATATATAATAGGTAGATAAATAAAATGAAAAACACCGTTCATGGAGACGGTAGTCCGTACGTACGCATGAACGCTGTTTTCCTTTCCTTATTGTCTTGAAATGGAAGTTAGTAGATGACATACATATGTTTATATATACATAAATCCAGTAGCTTTATAATGTCATATATTTCATTATTATTTCTTATATATACATTATAATCATTCTTAAATGGTTAACATGGAGAATGAATCTCATCGCGTCGTGGAGACGGTAGTCCGTACGTACGCACGAGCGATGATATCATTTCCATAAATATTGAATTGAATTGGAGTGGATTATACAATATATCAGAATCAATATGATGTTGTAATAACTATGTATAGTTATTCTTTACACCATTATACCCATCCATGTAAGGTGGTGGTGGAAAATAGATTACACCACGGCGTGGAGACGATATTCCGTACGTACGCACGCGCGGTGATTTCTTTTTCCGTAGGATGGATAGATGGTGAAATAGGGTTGTTTCATACTTATAATAACATATCAGTATATGAGTGATACTGATGTTATTACTTCATAATGAAACAACCTAAGAAGAAGAATTGAAAGAAGAAATAAAGATGAAATAATTGGTAACGGTAATTACCTCTTCTTTGAAGCGCCTTTTGGAGACCTCCTCTTAGGGAACTAAAATTGGTCTTTGAGAAAGACCAGAAACTCTAGGATGTTGCTAGGGAAGTGGAGAAGAGATTTTGGCAGGGGTTGGCCGAGCTTGAGTGCTCAAATTGGTGTGAGGAGGAGGGGGAGGAGGTGTCCTTTTATAAGGGAGGAGAGGGGCACCTTAGGAATACCTCAAAATATTATTTTATATTAAAGTCAAAATCGGTTTATAATGGTTCCAAAGGGTCTTATTTCGAAGCTAAAGTGGGGATGGGTCGAAATAATATCAACCAATAAGATTTAGACAAGTTTAGGGTATTATTTTAACCTTATCAATTAGATTTAACTCCAAGTTAAATAATTTTACTTTTACCATGTCTTTTTGTTTTCTTTCATTATATGGTTAATAAACTTACTATAACATGCCAAACGAACCCCAAATTGTTTATTATTAAAATATATATCCTTATCTAAGTCATTTGGCCAATCCTTAGATTTTTAGGAATAAAATAACAATTAATAATATAATATTTGATTTAAAAACTATTTTGTGTCAATTTTGACACTATTTGATATATGATTTTTCTGAAAGTCATAACAGAATTATATGTTCAAACCAAGTTGATTAAATAAACACTAATATATCATAGTAACCTAGAAAATTAGTTGAATTCATAAAAAGTCTCAAATTACATTTATTTTGGTGTTTATAACATCAATTATGTCAATATTTCATTAATAGGATAATTACTGCATCATCATTGTGTCATAAATAAATTAAATTATTTAATGTCTAAAAATTATAAATAAAATACCATTATGTAGGAAATATTTTTATCTTTCTAATGAATATTTATAGTCGAATTTATCTTATGTATAACCCCATATTAAAAATTATTTACTTATTAAACTTTGATTTTAACTATTTTAACCCTTCTTTAAATAAATTAATAATAAATGTCCTAATCTAATCCAAGTGGGCCTAAATGGTCATATTTTATTCCTAAGTTTGTTTTTGGTCGAATTACACTTGTCCAATAGAATTAGGACATGTGTTAGGGTAATATTAATATCATATTTACCCTTAGTTACCCTATTTACTATTAACCGTGGTAAAAAAAGTAAAAAGTTACTATTCACCAAAAAATTATTTTCATCTCATTGAACCACATTTTAGTCCTTGATATTAACCGTGTCTCTCGGATTTTCGAAATTTCATTCACAGAAGCGGTAAAATTAAGTTTTATGCAAAATTCAGTTTTTAACCTACCACTTAGTAGTTTCACTATTCATCCAAAATTGATGTTTTTCAGAACAATGCCAAAATTTCATCCCAAGCTATATTTCATATTCCGAATTCAAAAATGAAGTCTATTTTACCAAATTCATAACATAAAAGTTGCATTAATTAATTTTATAATTAAATCTCGCTGTTAAAACAAATAGCGTGTTTTTAAGAAACAATATCTATCAAAAGATTGACACTTGTTTATGTCTAGTTTAAATGTGAAATTACATCCAATGACCAAAATTGTATTAAATTGTAAAAATATATTCTAAATATACTTTAAAACCACTCAAATTAATGATTTATCACTATTAATTATTTCGATTAAAAAAAAGTTGTTTTTAATTATAATTTAGTAATTTTCACTATTCATCAGAATATGAAAGTTATCCGAAAAGTACCAAAATTTCACCTTAGGCTAAATTCGATACTCCGAATCCAAAAATGAAGTCCATTTTGAGAGTTAAAATTTCTAAAATTTAAAAAGTGGTTATTACTATTCATAACGGCTAGTTTTAATAATATTTTAATAGCATATCATTGTTTCGTGAAACTCAGGATTACGTACCACACACGCTATCGAGGAAGGTTGCGATTGCGTGTAATGCAAGGAAAGTCAAGGATGCGTGTTGTACAAGCTCCTTTTGGTGTAGCGTATAACACAAGACATTAGTAAAATAAAAAAGAATATTTTTCATAAAATCTCGGGCTGTTACATTCTACCCCCCTTAAAATGAATTTCGCCCTCGAAATTCATCGGGGTTATAAATGGTTTACTATTCGAAAGTTTCTTTAATAGAAACCCACATCGTAAAAGGGAATACCAAAACTTGGCTTTAAAAACTAAAGTATGAAATGTAACGATTACCCAAATAAACTAATCACTGGGTTTCCACATAGGTGAAAATATGGATATGGAAGAGAAATCTAACCATCATGTTCTGATGGAGAGTGGTAGAGAACATGGCTATGGAAAAGCCAATAATCACAAATCCATAGATTTGTGATGATATAAGGTACCATCTGATTCATCAGGTATAAGATCACTAGGACAACATTTTTGGTTTTCAAGATCATTTCCCTAAAGTTGAAAATTTGATTTAGAATAAATACTTACTTTATTTTGGTACAATCTCACTATTGTTCGTGCCTTGAACAATTTCCACTTCATCTCTTAAATAAATGAAGTTGAATTTGTTATTCGTGAAGTGTTAGCAGATCATGTGATAGAATGACGAGTCATTCCATCTGTCTCAAACAAAAGGTTAGTAAAAATTATATACATAAGTCGATCTATAGTGAGATTAATCACATATGGTTTCTAAAATGGACTTATACTTCATATATCATACTGCTTAATATAATAAAACTAGTTTCTACTAAACAGGGACTTCCTGTAGGTCAGTGGTAGGTGATAAAGGCCAGTCGCACTTCGGTTGTGGGTTCGATTCCTACAGCCTTGTCCGAAGCGATGGGCTGTCGCCCGTCCTGCAGGTTGTCCTTTTTCTAAAACTACGTTACTATAACATCCCATCAATAATATCGAAAATCTTCTATCCTTAAACAATACTAACTTATGTCCAACATAATCCAGTCTAATCTTTAGGCTTATACATAATACTGCAGTCCACTCTCATAATATAGTAACAACGATTACCAGAGATTTAATACTATCGTTGATCCCCACATATCACAAGATATGTCTTGTTGGTCACATTCCAACCATTCAAAGTCCTTAATCGTGTATTCTCTTGAATACCTTAGTGAAAACATGAGTGCAGTTAAAAGTTAACACTTTCCACATACCAAAATCCTCAAAATTCTATATACTCAAACCATGATATCACTTAGTCCTTATATCAATCATGAGCTCATGAATACTATTAAACATTTCATTTTCTCGTCTTCATTATGCGCATATCATCTTATTTCCAAAAAAAATATCTCAATCACTTTGAATACCACATCAATAAATATTGCAATACTCAATGATACAACATTATTTTGGAATCCCATTACATAAACACTTAATCATTCCACCACATCGTTGTCATATTCAACATTGCCAATAGTGATCGCATGTGATTTCCCTTTGTCCTTTGCCTTCAGTGGTTGCTCATGTTGATCATCACTAACCCTTGGATTAGGGAAATTATTAGCATAATGCCCCATTTCCTTGCACTTGAAGCATTAAAGTGTTGGCGGTGCGTTCTCTGCAGTGTTTTCTTTATTCACATCATTAGAAACCCTTTTTCCATTACATCGACACTCAGCTGCTCGATGACCTTATTTTCCACACTTAAAACATTTTCTAGTCCCTTTAAGACAATCTCCACCATGCTTCTTTCCACACTTTGTGCATAAGGAAACATTCATCTTCTTTTCACCATTAGTCTGAGATTTCTCCTTGAACTCCATCTTTCGTTTCTTGTCAAAACCATGAGATGGATATGTAACACCAACTTCCATTTCTACCTTGATAGCACAACGCACAATTTCTTCATAGCTACTGAAGTCTCTTATAGCTAATTCCCTTCGAAGACTTGGTTTTAAGCCACTGAAAAATCGATCAACTTTACTTTCAGGTTGGATGATAATTCCCGAAGCATACCTTGCAAGTCTTGTAAAATTTGCTTCATAGGTACCAACAGATTCATCGTCCCTTTGCTTCAGTTCAAGAAACTCTTTCTCCATCTTTGTTCGAAGAATACGAGGGAAGTACTTACTGAAAAACAAGTTCTTGAACTCGTCCCATTCCATGGACTCAATTTCATCTCTTGGCCTCGTATTCTTGATAAGATTCCACCATTGATCAGCTTCACCTTCCAAACGATATACTGCTAAGATGACTTTATCCTGATCAGAACATTGAAGAACTGAAAATATCTTTTCAGTAGTACTGATCCATTGTTCAGCCACAAGTGGATCAGAAGACCCACTGAAAGAAGGTGGACGTTGCCTCATGAAGGACTCAATAGAATATTGTTCCCTTCTCTGCTCATTTGGAAGTCCATAATGATTCATAGATTGTGTAAGTATAGCAATAATATTTTGCACTCCATCTCCCATAAAATTTGTTTGTTCAGAAGGGCAATCATTGCATTGTCCATTGCATTGATCAACACGGTTCCTTCGGGTTCCAGCCATCGTCTAAAACCCAAAAAGAATAGTGTGAGAGGCAAAAATCATGCTAGGGAAAACAACATAATAAAGGGGGAGTACCTTCAATATCCAACATCTTAGGTTTAATTCTATGATCGTTAGCGTAATTCTATTACTATAACCTATACATATACTTATCCCTAGGGACATCCCTAGACATACCTTAGAAATATCTCTAGGGATCTCACTAACGTTTTCGCATCCTAGTTTCCAAAGGTTGACTAAACCTTTCCTCTGATACCAACGGTAGAGACCCGAAGCCTGACGTACATGAACATTACATTACTTTTGCGGAATACTTAGTACATAACAAAAACACACACACAAGGATCGTAATGGTTTAGTGTCTTTGGAAACTCGGAACGTAATCTTCTAATCGTGGTGAAAGATCTTCAATATCTCCCATAAAGATCTTCCCTTTTTTTTACCTATAAACCTTTCTTTATATCCTGGGGAAAAGAAAACATAAAAGGGTGAGCTCAAATGCTCAGTAAGGGTAAACAAAAGAAATATCAATCACATCATATACATAAGAACATAGCTTTTTGGAAATCTTAACCTGCAAAAGAACTCATAATATCATAACATGGGATAAATCATAGAAGTGAAAATGAAATCCCAATAATCATAACTTAAAACATGAAACTTTGTGTCATAGACACATAATCATAGAGAATCATTTCTTGTTAGTCAAGACTCATTGCCAAGACTATCTTAGTGGACAAAGTCCCTTTCTGAATCGAGTAACCCTCATTTCAGCCCTGTTTCACTGAACCGGTATAACCTACCATTTCAGCCATGTCTATCCCATGAGATATAAAATCTTTACCCAATGTATTGGAGGGAGATATAGGTCCCACCCATCTCATAATGATACCATTCTTACGTGTGCCACAAAATCATAAACCATACATCATTTCATAACCCATGTAATAAAAATGGGATTCTTAAACAACATGACATCATAAAACAATTCATATAATATAAAGGAATTCATAAAAATATTTCCATCACAACATAATCAAATCCATGTAATAATAGGGATATAAATATAACCCTTTATTATCTTAGATGGAAAATAATTTTGATAAAACACTTGAACTCCATTCTTGAGGAAAATATCCTTTCTACTTCAAAAACAGTTTTCCTTTCTTAACATGTCATACAATTTAAAAGTAAAAGAATTTGATATAAAAATAAACTTGAAAACTTGTAATGGAAGCTTCTTGGAAATAATGTTTTAAAAATCCATTCATGCCGTATAAGTTAAAAAAAACATTCTTCGTACTTTTGTCGGAAAAGTCAAAAAGTACCTCGTATGGAAAAACGACAAAAGATTCCTTTCATATTCTTTACTAAAAACTCACCTAAGGGTAAAATTGGATTTAAACTATTGCAAGTGGATTGAAACAATATTACATATTGAGGGAACATGGATGTGGATGATAAAATACACCCCAGTAAATACTTACGAATAAACAATCTCGGATAAAAATGAGATTGTGATATTTCCCTTACCTTAGGTCCGACTTGCTTTGTAAGTGTCCGAACCTCCTGTATAATGATTTAAATCATGTTATTGACTTATTACAGAATTATATTCATTGTTATGATATCATATATGGTTCACTTATGACATTATATTACCCGTTCTTTTGTAAATTCCATGTTAAAGAAGCGTTTTGGGTAAAATCGTTTCATTTATCGTAGGTGTTTTGACTTGTTCTTGACATCATTATTACTTATATCATGATTTACTTACTTCCAGAATATAAAATATGATTTATATATCATATATATTCAGTATATATATATATATAATAGGTAGATAAATAAAATGAAAAACACCGTTCATGGAGACGGTAGTCCGTACGTACGCATGAACGCTGTTTTCCTTTCCTTATTATCTTGAAATGGAAGTAAGTAGATGACATACATATGTTTATATATACATAAATCCAGTAGCTTTATAATGTCATATATTTCATTATTATTTCTTATATATACATTATAATCATTCTTAAATGGTTAACATGGAGAATGAATCTCATCGCGTCGTGGAGACGGTAGTCCGTACGTACGCACGAGCGATGATATCATTTCCATAAATATTGAATTGAATTGGAGTGGATTATACAATATATCAGAATCAATATGATGTTGTAATAACTATGTACAGTTATTCTTTACACCATTATACCCATCCATGTAAGGTGGTGGTGGAAAATAGATTACACCACGGCGTGGAGACGGTATTCCGTACGTACGCACGCGCGGTGATTTCTTTTTCCGTAGGATGGATAGATGGTGAAATAGGGTTGTTTCATACTTATAATAACATATCAGTATATGAGTGATACTGATGTTATTACTTCATAATGAAACAACCTAAGAAGAAGAAGTGAAAGAAGAAATAAAGATGAAAGAATTGGTAACGGTAATTACCTCTTCTTTGAAGCGCCTTTTGGAGACCTCCTCTTAGGGAACTAAAATTGGTCTTTGAGAAAGACCAGAAACTCTAGGATGTTGCTAGGGAAGTGGAGAAGAGATTTTGGCAGGGGTTGGCTGAGCTTGAGTGCTCAAATTGGTGTGAGGAGGAGGGGGAGGAGGTGTCCTTTTATAAGGGAGGAGAGGGGCACCTTAGGAATACCTCAAAATATTATTTTATATTAAAGTCAAAATCGGGTTATAATGGTTCCAAAGGGTCTTATTTCGAAGCTAAAGTGGGGATGGGTCGAAATACTATCAACCAATAAGATTTAGACAAGTTTAGGGTATTATTTTAACCTTATCAATTAGATTTAACTCCAAGTTAAATAATTTTACTTTTACCATGTCTTTTTGTTTTCTTTCATTATATGGTTAATACACTTACTATAACATGCCAAACGAACCCCAAATTGTTTATTATTAAAATATATATCCTTATCTAAGTCATTTGGCCAAACCATAGATTTTTAGGAATAAAATAACAATTAATAATATAATATTTGATTTAAAAACTATTTTGTGTCAATTTTGACACTATTTGATATATGATTTTTCGGAAAGTCATAACAGAATTATATGTTCAAACCAAGTTGATTAAATCAACATTAATATATCATAGTAACCTAGAAAATTAGTTTAATTCATAAAAAGTCTCAAATTACATTTATTTTGGTGTTTATAACATCAATTATGTCAATATTTCATTAATAAGATAATTACTGCATCATCATTGTGTCATAAATAAATTAAATTATTTAATGTCTAAAAATTATAAATAAAATACCATTATGTAGGAAAGCTTTTTATCTTTCTAATGAATATTTATAGTCGAATTTATCTTATGTATAACCCCATATTAAAAATGATTTACTTATTAAACATTGATTTTAACTATTTTAACCCTTCTTTAAATAAATTAATAATAAATGTCCTAATCTAATCCAAGTGGGCCTAAATGGTCATATTTTATTCCTAAGTTTGTTTTTGGTCGAATTACACTTGTCCAATAGAATTAGGACATGTGTTAGGGTAATATTAATATCATATTTACCCTTAGTTACCCTATTTACTATTAACCGTGGTAAAAAAAGTAAAAAGTTACTATTCACCAAAAAATTATTTTCATCTCATTGAACCACATTTTAGTCCTTGATATTAACCGTGTCTCTCGGATTTTCGAAATTCCATTCACAGAAGCGGTAAAATTAAGTTTTATGCAAAATTCAGTTTTTAACCTACCACTTAGTAGTTTCACTATTCATCAAAAATTGATGTTTTTCAGAACAATGCCAAAATTTCATCCCAAGCTATATTTCATATTCCGAATTCAAAAATGAAGTCTATTTTACCAAATTCATAACATAAAAGTTGCATTAATTAATTTTATAATTAAATCCCGCTGTTAAAACAAATAGCGTGTTTTTAAGAAACAATATCTATCAAAAGATTGACACTTGTTTATGTCTAGTTTAAATGTGAAATTACATCCAATGACCAACATTGTATTAAATTGTAAAAATATATTCTAAATATACTTTAAAACCACTCAAATTAATGATTTATCACTATTAATTATTTCGATTAAAAAAAAGTTGTTTTTAATTATAATTTAGTAATTTTCACTATTCATCAGAATATGAAAGTTATCCGAAAAGTACCAAAATTTCACCTTAGGCTAAATTCGATACTCCGAATCCAAAAATGAAGTCCATTTTGAGAGTTAAAATTTCTAAAATTTAAAAAGTGGTTATTACTATTCATAACGGCTAGTTTTAATAATATTTTAATAGCATATCACTATTTCGTGAAACTCAGGATTATGTACCACACACGCTATCGAGGAAGGTTGCGATTGCGTGTAATGCAAGGCAAGTCAAGGATGCGTGTTGTGCAAGCTCCTTTTGGTGTAGCGTATAACACAAGACATTAGTAAAATAAAAAAGAATATTTTTCATAAAATCTCGGGCTGTTACAATAGTGGTATAGTTTAATTAACTCTACATATTTCTTTATCATTAAACTTTCTACAATGTTTAACCCTTACTTTTTAGAGCTAATCCAGGGTTATACATCCTTTAAATTTCACTACAATGATTCAAAAATGCTCCATTGGGTGATTCAATATAAATTATTCATATTTTGATCATACTCCCATGACTTGTTCAACCATTATTTTCCTCCAGGATGTAAATAAAATGAATAAGGTTAAGTATTTTTTATTATAGATGTTATATTTTCATCTATCATTATTTAAAATCATATTTTGAAGTCTTGTTCCATTTAAATCCACAAAACTGTAACATCTTTGACAATCCCCTTGAAATAAAAATATATTTTTGATGTTTTACCCCCTTTCATGGTTTTAGAATAGTGTTTTTTGTTTATTATTGGAATACTATAATATATATATATCTAAGGTGAATTAATAATGTTGGTCAATTGAATGGGAAATGTGTTGAATATTCACATAGACATTTGGGGGAATGATTTTAATATCATCATTTTGAAACAAAATGTGATTTTATTATGGTACTGTTGGATTTAACGATATGTTTAATATAGTGTTTATTGATATAAATATGAAAATGTTAATTTTTATTGGTATATTTATTTTTGTTTTGTTGATATAGTGTTATATAAATTTTAATTTTATATTCATCAATTGATCAAAGACCTATGCCTACATAAAATGAATTAATATCACTGATTACTTATCATTAATTAAAATATAATTATTTTATCTATGATTTTGATAATATATATTAAAATTAAATTTAATGTTTTCTTATATTATATTATTTTTTATTTTTTAATTAAAACAGATTATATTATCAGCCTTATAATGTTAATAAAATTATTAATTCATAGAATTTTTATATTTATTATTATTATTTTGATGTTTGTAAACAATAACTTTTTTATTTGAAAGCATGGATTCTATTTTTTACAAAATCATGTCTGATAAAAATAGCCTTTTTTTGATAAAAAAATTATTCCTTATAGTTGTTAATATTCACTTTAAATGAAATAACTATATCTATAATAAATAAAAAAATATAACATAAGATATTATGAATTCATATTTTTATTGTTTTTGATGTTATAGATTGAATTTTATGAAAATGATATTCAATACAAAACTATTATATAATTTCGTAACCAATTTTTAATGAAAAATAAATATATATTTTAAATATATAATTATATAAGTATGATATTATTATAAATTTTTCTTATTATATATAATTATAATTTTGATTATTATAGTTATTTTGTTAATTATTTTAATTCAATGATAGTAGAATGTGTGAACTCACATATTATCTATAACTTTTAAAATTAATTGAACTGATTACAACATTAATAGTGAATCAATATTTAAAAGTGTCAAATTTATTATTATCTAGTATTTTTAATGATTAAAAATAAAAAATAATTAAATTTCATTACTAATCTCTTCCTCATTATAGGGGATTCTCATAGGGGGAGAGGTTGGATTCCCTACCTCTCTTCCTCCTCTTCCACATTTCATTTGAGGTGGTTCAGTTATGATTTATCTCACCAATCTAAGGTTTAATCTCCCTCTTCATCTATTCTTTCTCCTCATTATTTATTCTTCATAATTTTAGTGTGGCAATCTTGGATTTAGATTTGATATTTCACAAGACTATGGTAGAATTTAATTATAATCCTAGGGATTTAATTAGAGGTTAATAAAAGAGTATTATGAATATTTTTTTCTTCCCATCACACATTGTTTTTGTTTATATATGTAACTCGATGAATTTTACCTTTAATTTTATCAATTTTGTATCAAATTAAAAATTTATTAGGTATTATAAATTGAAGATTTTTCTCAAAGGAGTGTTCGTGGAATTTGTTGCGTCCACTACACCATGTCTCATGTTATTTAATCACTATTACATTGCTTGATAAGTTTTATCATTTTTATATCTATTATAGAATTTTATATTATATAGTTTAGTGATTGATAAATTGATATTTTGGGGAAATTAAGGCACTGTTTCATATCACTTCAATTAAAAGCTTTCATGATTTATTATATAGTGAATTAAGGTAGGTATCTTTTATTCATTGAGACTATTGATTCTTTGGCATGTGTAGATTTTTCATCTAGTCATTTTATACTTGTGTTTTATTAATATTATAGTGGGAATGATTGTATAAAATTTCATGAGATCACTCCATAAATGGGGTGGAATTTTTTTATACTAACAGTCACTAAATTAATGAATATCTTGCTAAATGTTTCATTTGGAGGCATTTTAGTCAAACAAGTATGGATGGCCCATCTTATAAATTATTAATAGAAATGGGTTAATGCTTGAATTAGTTTTTAAAAATAATTTATTTACCTTTAAAATGGGATTGTAAATGGAAATGGATTTTGAAAAAGAATTTCAAAATTAGGGGTATTTTAAAATAGTTACATTTGAAATATGATTTTAAAATGTGAAATTACTAGAGGGGATATTAATTGGTATGGTCCATGAAATTTAGGAAATTAAAATAGGTATGTTTTTTTATTATAAAGGGGTTTTAAAAGAGATTTACAAATTTTTTTTAAGTAATGTAAGTCAATTTTAAGAAATGATTCGGTTTTATTTAACCTATGAGGCTGGATCCTTGATTTCAAATGATGTGTGATTACATTAATTCTCATGACTCAGGGTTTCCTTATATGTTATTATTTATTTTATTTTAATAATTGATAATATAATAATCATGCATAGAACATTCCATTGAATGATGGGTAGGGTAGACTATAATAATAAGTCTAAGGTAATTCTAGATGATTTCATGGATACATGACCTTGATAGGTATTCTTGAATTCGGTTTGATTTTATGGATTTTTTTATTCCTAATGAATCATGATAAGTAGTTGGATCCAAATGGGTTTCATGGGAGATCATGCATGGTGTTTGATCAGGTCATGGGATGGTGTGAGACAACTTTTTTTGATTGTGTGGTGGTTAATGAGTTAACCATTAACCTTTAGGGATGGTGTTTATAGGTTGTGAATTGAATCCCATTTTGTTTCAATTTAAACATATGTTTATATTTGCGAGATAGTCTCCATGGTGTGATAATGAAAAAGAGGGATTGAGAGCATAAAATAGAAGAAGACTGATTTACATCCTTTTAATATTGGTTTATGCTAGTATAATATTGACTGGATATGCATCTATCTTATGAGTAAGGGTTGGTTTAAAATTTGACCTTATACATATAGGTAATGTATAGGATGACCTTGGGGATCATTATATGAACTAAATGGAAATCCAACATCACAGATGGACTAAATGACCACGATTGATCTATATAGAGTGAGCCTTATTTTATTATGAGATAAAATGTATAGATGATGAAATATATATTTAATGATAATACCCCCATGGTGTTTTTATCACCCATTAGAATTTATATATTAAGACATTTTAGATTAGGATCTATGTGAGAAGAGAAATTCTACTAATGGAAGGAAAATACCTACCATATAGGGGGTTGTCTTCTATATTTATTTTCTATGGTAATACCATGTCCATGGAATATGAGATATATTGATTATGATACTTTTTTTATTCAATGTGATGAATTAGTGACTAAACATAGTGTTTTATGATTGTTCAATGAGAGCCAACCCCTATGAATGCTCGTGATACATTGGATAGAGTAAGTGATACTCTATGAAAAGTATGGAAAATTGCTTTGTCAGGGACTAGTGATATGAGAGAGAGAATGAAATGAGATATGAGACCGTTATTTCAAATAACTATGCCATATTATTTATTTTCACATCATTTATCATAGGATTTTTATTTAATTTTTTTATTCTTTGGGTGATATTTGAATTTTATTTTTGGTTTTAATTTTCTTTTTTATGTTTTTGATTCAGGGTTAGTCCCTATTTGATTTTCTTTTTTTATTTACATGATTATTATTTCCCAAGATATTTTTATGTTTTTGTTATTAATGGGTAATGAGATAGTTGATGGGCTAGACAAGACATTATTAAGTGAGTGTTTTATTAGATCTAGGGTGAGACATATTATTATATTTTATAATGAGATAAGAGTATTTATGTGGTATACCTTATTATGTCATTAGGGTATATGTATATTCATGAACAAAAAGGTGGGACCTATCTAAGATTGGGTGGTTTAGTTATATATCTTTGGGGTGTGTGTTTCTTTTTCACCACAATGGAACACATGTAGGAATTTAAATGAGCATGCTTGGGTTATGTTTTTGGATGGGTAGAGTGAAACTCCCTATAGATTTAAAAAGGCATCTACTTGATCACAACCACTCAGTGAGTTGATGTGAGTGGAGAGTCTAACTAGGTCATTGGATTCATCCCTTACCTACATATATGACATGGGTTTTTTATGTATGTGATAATAACATCAATTAAATTTCAGTTATAAGTATTCATATAGGATATGAATATGTGTCTTGAGATGATATATTTCTTATTGGTTTTTATTATGAAAATTGTTTTACTCATGAGATGGAATATAGGCCATTTTATATTTATTTTTTAGTTTTATTATAAATGATTCAAAGAAGGGGCCAACAATTGTTGTCTTATAATTTTTTTTTTATTTTTATCTATTACATATTTATTATATTTTGTTTCATCGTATATAATTTTACCTTTATAAAATAGTCTATAGTATTCCCTCTTGGATCCCTCTTTTATTTCCATAGGATTTGGGTAAGTCTGATGTACAAACTAATTATTCTATTTTTTTACATATTCATGCATGAATATTATAGTATTCCTTTTAGGGAATATCCTTCCAATAATTATTTTAGGACCTCACCAATTTTTGGAAGATTTTATTATATAAGGAGGTTTATCACAGGTTCATTGATGCTCTGGATCAGGCGTTATTTGGTTGCACTATGCTAGGATATTAAAAATGGTATCATGTTAGTGTTTTGGTTGGTATAGAGTAAATTAGAGGTAGATATAATATTTAAAGACATGGTGCATATACCGTAAACATTTCTAGCTAGCACCGGTTCGGTTGAAACCTAGTTTTCTAGTAAATGTCCAATATTGGGAATAAGAACTCTAGTTTCAGTGAGGTCTTGGTTTGGTCATTTTGAGTTGGGTAGGACTTGGGATGTGTCATAGAAATCAAATGGGATTTAGTTTCTGAAATATTTATTCATCATGATAGTGGAATACTTGGGAAATAATAAAAGCACCTACAAGTGGGGATGTTTGATATATTTCCTCAATGGGTCCAACATTAAATAAAATATTAAATAATCTATTTGATAATTTCACAAATTTATTATTAGGTGTGAATATATTAATAATAATTTGAGGGGTTATTTTCTTATTTAATGTGAGTTCTTTATTTTTATTATTTGACTAATTTAGGGTAATTTTTTTTATTTTTATTTTTTTAGATAAAATTTAATTTTTGAAAATAATGTATTGAAAAAAAAATTCATGATAGAACAAGACATGTGAAAAATATTGATAGAAAATCTTTTTAATTAAAATAGCTATGAATCCAATGTTTTTAAATTAAATTATATTTTAAGTATAACCATTTTTTTTGTGAAATAAGGTTATATGATAGTACATAGAGTGTAAAATGGTTTAACGAAACATTTTTTTAGAAGATGATGGGCCAGGCTGAAAATTTTGGTAATTTTTGGTTGTAGGAAATTAGGTAAAATGATATAGAAATTTTCTCTCAAATAGGTTTAAAAAATGAATTAAATTTTTAATAAAGGATTGATGAGGCTGAATATTTTGAGATTTATAGTTTTTATAGAAAAAAAATTGTTTCCAAGGGGGTTTTTAGAACTTGGGTGAGTTTTGGAATGTCTAAAATTTTTTTGGATGATTTTAAATTGATAATAAATGGTATGTAACAAGGTTTTATTATTTTAAATGACCTGAACCTGATTTATCATGGGTGTTTTTTAATTATACGTTTTATTATGTGCATGATGAAATATTTGAGATATCTATGATATTTGGCTTGAGGGATTTATTTCATAGTAAGGCTCGACTAGTTATGTATAAAATGGGAAATTTTATATATTTGGATATGTGGGTTGTGTGTTTTTTCAGTAGGTTAATTATATATAATGGAGAACTATTATGAAATATTTTTCTTTAATATTTAGTAATTATGGTTGGTAGTTCCATAATGTTTACCCTCAAGGTATTATGAGGGTAAATTGCATTCATGGACATTCTAGATGTTTCAATAATAGAAATGACTAGGGTGATTTAGTGATTAGAATTGTAGAGTGGGAAAATAGATGGAAACATAGAGTAAAATGATTCTATTAATATGATGGTGATCATATATGAATCTATTGGGATATTAATAATTGAGTATCATAGATATATGTGTATAGTGATCTTAGATGTTAGTGTTACATAATAGAATTTATAATAAAATTTGAGGATAGAACATTATGATTCAATGGTGAATTAATTATTTGGATAGGTCACATTTCAATAGAAAATTATGGTAGAGTATTTTTAAAGTAAAAAAATCATTATGGTGGCAATTTATAAGAACTCGTGAATTACCATGTTGGTGATTTTTGAGAAGTTACAAACTCTAGAAAAACTAATGATTATGTGAATTTCCAATTTTGAACTCATATAGAAGGAAAGGGATTATGGGAATGATAGGGATGTAGAAATGATCATTTTAAAGGTGGAATTATGGGTGGAAAAATTCAAAGGGTGAGTTTTTTGGTGTTTGATAATTAAATTGAGTTTTTATGTTTTTGTCAAAAATTCATAGGTACCTAGTAGACTATCATTGGGTATCTAGTAGAGAGACCAATGGGGCTACCCAATTAATTTGGCCACCAGAATTCTGGTGGGATATTCAGTGGCTGATAGAGTCCTAATGTGTATACGGTAAACCCAAAACCACTTTATTTTAAGAAGCTTAAGAATCTCTATTCTAGGAGCCACATAGAGGGGGAGAGGTTAACCTCCCTTCCCCTACCCCCTCTTTCCCCCTTGATATGGTGTGGTCTGGGATTGATTTATCTTTCTGATCTAAGGTATAATTTTTATATTCATCTTATCTTTCCCCTCCTTTCTTATTATATCAAATTTAGGTGTAGTCCACTAACGATTTGGATTTTTGAGTCTACTAGAATATAGTCAAATCACATCATAATCATAGGGATTTATTTGTAGATAACTATAGGAGTATCAAGATGTTTGGTTTCTCACCATTGGAAATTATTTTGGATAAGTTATTTCACCTGGTGAGTTTTCCATAATTTATTACCAATTTTGGTATAAATTAATAGTTTTTAACATTATAAATTGGGTATCTTTATAATAAGTGTTTTGGGGTCCATCTCAGGTTAACTAAAACATTCAGAATGTGATTTCAATATCTTTACACCACTCTATGAGTTTTATTTGATTTATAAAAATTATTTATTTTTTATTAAATATTTTAGTGATTGAAAAATTTGTGTTTTGGGTAAGTCATATGCTCATTGATATCATCGAAGGTTTTTATGAGTTTTTTTGTTATGTATATTTCAAATATAGGTTATAGGCCTTTACCCATTAATGTTTTTTGATCATATGGATTGTATAGACTAATATTTTGGTTATTTTATACTCATGTGATATTTTTATTATAACTAGCATGATTTTCTGACATGACATGACGTCACTCCATAAATAGGATGTGATAGTGATAGAATAATTGTCACTAAAGAACCATATATCTTACTAATCAAATCATTTAGAAGTGCCTTCACTGGAAAAGTTTTGGTGGACTATCATATTGATTACATAGAGGCATAGGTTGACACTTGACATGATTTTAAAAAATAAAATGGTTTTTACCTATAAAAGGGTATTTTAACTAGAAATGGATTTTAAAATAGACAGATATTTGAAGTGATTTCATTTGAAATTGTATTTCAAAATGGGAAATAGGGAAATTACAACGTAGATTATCACTAGTTTTTTCTCTGAACACTAGTTTATTAAAATAGGCATTAGATTTTGTTTTAAATTTGTTTTTTGAGAGTTTTTTAACCTGTGTTTTAATTAATGAAAATTCATTTTGAGAAAATATTTGGGTTGACTGACCTCGTGGTGGAAATGCCTAAATTTCACTAGATGTGTGCTTGTGTGATATCTCATGATTCATGGTTTGATTTTATATTATCTCCTAGTACAATTTGGTGCATGATGATGTAGTAATAATGTATAAAACATTACATAGTGTGATGGGCTCCTTAAACTATGTTGAGATGTAAAAGGGATTATTTGTGGTTTCTTGTATACAAGACCTTTATGGGTATCCTTGGAATGTGAAAAAGTCTTGGAATCTTTATATATCTACCACTTCAAGTTAATTATAGGTATCTCAATGAGTTTAATAGGAGATCACACATAATGTGTGATCAAGTAATTGGATTAACTTGAGATAGTGTGAGACACATTGTTTTGACTTAATGATGGAGATCATGTTCAACATTGACCTTGAGGGATACGATTACTTGGTAATGGGTTAAACCTATGTGGATTATACTAATATATAATTCCAAAATAGGGGAGATAGTCCCCATAGTGTGATGATCTATGATTGGGAATATAATAGGATAAAAGTGATTTCCTTCCTTGTTGTGTATGATTCTTTTAGTGCAAGATTGAGGGACAGGGAATGTAGCCTACGAGGACGAGATGGTTTAGTGATGAACCACACACATTGTTGAAATATCAAGGATTTATTCAAGGATCATGATATGACTTATATATATAGGTCAGGTCAAAGAGGACCTAAGGGACCATGTTTAATCTCAAAGAGTGATAATTATTTCTTTGTTCTATATTTTAGACATCTGTATTAATACTTTAATAATTTTTTTATTGATAGATTACTATATCATCACTTTAGAAAAACTAATTTTCTTAAAATGAGAAAATTATTTTTGTGCATGAATTAATTTTTTAATTGTTTAATGATACTTTAAAAAGATTTTAATTATAAAATTTTAATTATTAATCATTTTTTAAAATACATTAAGTACATTTTTTTGAAATTAATGTTTAATCTTTCTTAGTGCCATTTATAAAAAAAAGAGGACAACCATTCTAACCCATAAGGGATAGCCCATTGACCACTCATAGGGGACCCAAGGGCCAACCTCATGGGAGGGATAGCCTAAGGGAATAACATGGATGTATATTGAAGGATTATGTAATGGCCCTAGTAGAGTGTATTAACAGTATGCCTGTAGGTATGGCCTAATGGACCAACGTGAGTTAGCACAAGCTCATGAGTCCTTGGTGTGTGTTGTGTAACTGGTTCTAATCCCCCGTAGCTAGCTCTATGTTGTAGTGGGTCTAGTTTATTGTTATAATGAATTACAATGAATGAAGGTGTTTGATGTGGGAAAAAATCTTCATGACTAATATTAATCCATTTAAAAATATACAGATAGAATAAGCACCACCCAATCAGATCTATACGCACCATCTGATCAAGAATTCATCATAATATTCTTTGAGCCTCATTCGATTGTATTATAATTGATGTAATTATTCAAACTAATTATTCCATGGATGAACGAAGAATTTTTATTCATGCCTAAGGATTAAGAAAAGTTTTATACTCATCGCCAATATTGGATTTATCTCCTTCACACAATGGTAGCACCAATGGTTGACCATTTGACCTCCTTCTTCGGTAATGGTAGGTCTTTATTACTGAAATATATTCTCTTTCACAATGACCAATTTCCCAGTTTTTGTTCATCCAAACACAATGGTATATCACTTATTCAAGGTGGATCTCCTCCAAAGGTAGCACCGTCCAATACTATTCATTCTATGGTAGCATTAACATTATCTATTCTCAGTGGTAGCTCACCACTATGCTTTATAATGGTAACAAGTCCATAAACTAATTCTTCTTGTGAAGTAACAATAGATCTTCACCATGGTATATCACAATGGTCGACTAATCCCCTCATGTGATGGTACATTAGTGAAATAATATCTTTTCAGTGGTATCAACACCGTACTACCACCATGTATTTATTTTATCTACTATGAGTTAAAATATTTTCTCTAAAATTATAATTGTTTATTATTTTATTTTCTGTAATTGAAATAAATATTTAAATAATTGTTTAATTATAATTTGAGAAATATATAATTATATGCTGGGTAAAAAAATGGAGCATATATTATGTATTTTTCACAAAAGTAGTATATTTTATACATGAAGTATGCAATGCTCTATTTTATTACATTTTTAATATTTTACTATGTCATACGCTAATTTATGGAATTTAGTCATTGGATCACTCAACTTTAAAAGATTATATTTGGGTTAATGAATCCAGATTAATATGTTACAAATGTGATCAAAGTATGAAACAACTTCATATAACTTATTCGACATGATCTTTGATAAAATTTACGTGATGCAATTTATTTCTACACATTTGATCAAGAAACACTTCGACTACTATTTACTTATTGAGATTTGGAATCAAATTATACCATACCATCATATACTACTATAATGATCAAGATGATAAAACTTTATCATCCTCACCATCAGATATTTCAGTTGGGTGTTATTGCATTTTTTTCTTCAAATTATAGTTTCTGTAATCTTTTTGTAATTTTTTCATGTTTTGTTTATTATTTTTTCAATCAAAAGTAGGTTTATTTGTTTTGGTTATTTCAACACCCAAAAATATGTTCTGGGTTCCGGCTCCTAAATACAATTTATGACATATATAAGGTCAATGACTCTAACAAAAATTCTGGGTTGTTCTTAAGACAACCATGCTCGTTATTAAACATTAAATCATAATTTTATTCATAAGATTACACATAATAAAACCTAGAAGAAAAATATATATAGTGTATTTGAGAATTATTTTCTTTACATAACAACTTAAGACATAGGATACAACAACATTATTGATTTTTTTGATATTTTCGTATTATTTCATCATACTTAATATTATATGGGATAACCTGAGGACATACATAAGAAAGGGGTGAGCTATAAAGACTTGTAAATTAGTAAACATGAAATAACATGAAGAAAGTATTACATGTGAGACATGAGGCATATAAGTGAGACCTAAAAGGGGTGATAATCATAAACTTGTGAAATGAGGCATGATATAACATGATAAAATATAAGAAACCTGGGAAATGTAGAAACCACATAAAACATGGGATCATAAGCATAAGTCAAGGATAAATGCCAAAAATAATGATGGATTAATCCCTATTATGTATTAGGTTCACTCCATAATACCTTAAAATATGTCTCATAAGACTAAAAAATTACCCAATTCATTAGATCATGATATAATCTCAGTTTCACCCATCACTTTCATTTCTTTTACATGTATAAGTGTTCCACAAAGATCATATACCATGTAAGAATTTATCATAAAAATTTATTCCAAAATAAAATAATCTATAATAAATACATGGAAGTACCAAAAATTTGACGTATAAGTTCATAAAGGTGAACACTCATTATAGAAAATGTGAATTGGTATTCACTACACAATTGTTTCAAATGGAAATTTGTAGTGAAATTTCGATAGCCTAATGGGGGGATATAAATGTTAATGAGAGGTATTAATGAGATTGAAAAGGGTATATAATCATTTATAAATAATATGTGAAGTAAGGGTGGTATGTGATAACATATACAAACATTATAAAATGGATATAAAAGAAATTAGTTAATGATTATACTTGAATTAAGAGGAGAAGGAATAGATCATTTACATTGAGAGAGTGATTCGAAACGTCTGAGAGGATATTCTTGAGAGATTGGGGCACCATGGGAGCACTATAGATGGGTAATGGTATACTAATAAAGTTATAAAAGGTTTTTTATGAATATAAAAGGAATCTTCAGTGGTTTTATACAGAAAATAAGTGGGGAATTCATTATTATTTCTAAAATTTAGGATTTGGACTATGTATGAAAATGTAATCAAAACAATAAGCATTATCATAGTTTTTAACCATGAATTATTCAAAAGAAGAGTGGTTATCATTATTTTAAAAATAAAAGGGACAAACTTATTAAATTATTACCCTTGCTGATATGTAAGTGAGTCATGTCCTTAAAGAAATGATTTATCACTTTAATATATAATATAGGTTTTGTAGGATTTATAATGAATCTATAAAATTAGAAAAATAAACATAAAAATAAATTATTCTTGAGGGGAATAAATATTTTGTCCTTGGATTTCATTTATAATATTCAGTACATATTTTTTGGGTCATTATGATGTCATAATACACACTGTATATGTATACCATATTTAAGTTTTACACGAAAATTCGAATGTCTCGGAAAATTAGGAAAAATTCACTATTGGATAATTTTGAAATTATGATTCCAAAAATTATATTTATATTATCTAAATAATTTTCTAAATTGGTGAATTTTCATTTTTAAAATAAGAATCGACATTTATGGAGAAATGTTGGGTTTTTTTGACAATAATAGTTTTTGAACCCTAAAAAATTACATTTGACTTAATAAATATTATATGATAATTTGTATATAATAAAAATTATTTATTATTTTATTAAAATATTATTTATTTAAGAAATACATTAATTTATAAAATAAACATCTTAATTTAAACGAAATATTAATTAAAAATACAATTTATTTTTTATTGAATAAAAATCATTTATAAAGTAGAAATAAATATAACCATTATTTTATGGAGACTATAATATACATATTCATACTATTTTGGTCTTGATAAATATATCTTTAATACACCAAAAAAATCCTAAGGGTAAGGTATGTGATAGTGAGATTTTCATGGGGTGCTTCGGCATACATGGTTTGGGTTGTGATCTCAATGAGATTGAAATTCTCCTGTAAATAGTTTCACTCATTCTTTAGTTATTGTATCTCAGCTTGGGATTAGTAAAGGGAAAATACCGGTGATGATATCTCTATTTTATGGTCTTATAAATGATCTTTGTGGTGTTTGTTCTTACTAGTTGAGGCCATTAATTCCCTTGTATATGCCAAGTGAATATTTCCAAACCCTATATTAATACTATTCATATGATCACTATTCAATGACTATATTGTCAATAACAATGATGACTAATGGTATTTTAAATATTAATGGATATAATAGAACAAAATAATTTCATGTGTTTTCTATAACCATAACACATAATAAGTAATTTAATTCAACCACAAAGGGAATTTTATTTAAAAAAGTTCAGGTCATTACAATCTGCCACCCTTAAGAGATTTTACCCTCAATTTTTTCTTAGCACACACTAAAAAAGATCAGTGTAATTCTATTTAATCATTCCTTTAGTTCCCACATCAATTATTCAAATGTGTGCTTTCTCCATTGCACTTTTTCAAGGTGTATTATCTTATTCCACAGAACATTGCCTCTAAGATCTAAGATTTTTTTCGGCTGCTCGACATATGAGAGATCATTATCCAATAGTACTACAAATGGATTGAGTATATGTGACAGGTCTAGTATGTAATTATTCAAGATAGATACATGGTATAAATTATGTACTTGAGATAGGTAAGGTGGGAGTGCTAGTTGATAAGCCATCTCTTTGATGTGATCACTGATCTCAAAGGGGCCGATGTATCTTGGACTAATCTTTCTCTTCTTCACAAATCTCATGAATTTTTCCATAGTTATAAGTATAGGAATACCTTATCTCAAACCTAAAACTCTAGGTCTTGTTTATTTTTTTAATCATAACTTTTTCCAAATTTTATTCCCTTGATGTGATGTTGAATGGTTTTGACCTTTTCCACCATTTCCTCAACCATTTTAAGACCTAACCATTTATGTCCCCCCAAATTCATCCCAGTATATAGGTATTCTGTACTACTTCCCATAAAAAGATTTATAGGGATTCCTTTGGATTATAGAGTGGAAACTATTATTTTATTAGAACATTTCTAGAGTAATATGTTTATCCAATGATCCTTTGAAGTCAATTAAGAATAATATCAACATGTCCTCAAGTGTCAGGATAGTTTTCTCAGATTGGCCATCAGTTTGATGGTGAAAAGTCATTATGATGTTCATCTCAATATTTAGAGAATGTTGGAGACTCTTCTAGAACATGGAGGTAAATCTTGGATCTAAAAAGATAAAATCGATAGTGTTGTTCTATGAAACCTTACCACTTATCTAATGTTTATCACTATAAGTTGATTCAGTGATAAGTCCTCTCAAATTTTTATGAAGTGATTAGTATTTATAAGATTATCCACAACAACCCATATAGAATTATTTCGTCTTGATTTCTTCAGAACACTAGTGAAAATGTCCATGGTTATATTTTCTCATTTCCACATAGGTATATGTAATGGTTGAATCATCCCCTAGTATTTTTTCCTTTACACATTTACTTTTTGACATAAAAGAAATCTTTATGTATATTATATGATCTTCTTCTTCATATTGTCCCACAAATAGTTCTCTCATAGATCTTAATAGATAAATGTGCTTCCTATATGGATAGAGAAGTTCATTCTACGTGAATAATAAAAAAAATCCTTCTTCAACTTAGTATTTGATGGCACACATAGTCTTGACCTAAATATTACCACTCCTTCATTAATATTGAACTCCTAGGATTTACCATTTATTATAGATTATAATTTTTTTTTAATTCCAACATCATCTCTTTGAGCATCTGTTATCTTCTTCAAAAGGGATAGTTGAGAAATAATCTGTGAAAGTATTGATGATGTTTCTTCCTTTATGATTCGCATGTATATCCTTTTTAAGTCTAAGAAGATTAAATTATTCTTAAATCTCATTAATGATAAAATTGTTGGATCCTTTCTACTTTGAGAATCAACCTCTTTATTTACATTCCTAAGATGGCAGTGGATTGAGATGTCATAGTACTTGATCAAATATAACCAACTTATTGGTGTATATTAATGTATTTATATGTGAATATATATTTGAGGATCTTATAATCCATTTATATTTCAAACATCTCACTAAAGAGATAATTACCCAATATTTTATATGAAAATATCACTACAGTTGACTCAAGATCATGCGTTGGGTAGTTCTATTCATGAACATTAAATTTCCTTGAATCATAGGATATCACATTAGAATTCATCATTAACACACAACCCAATCCCTTTTTTTAAGTGTTGTTGTACACCACGAAACGTTCTCCACTTATAGGGAGTGTAAGTATAGGTGTAGTGATAAGCCTTTTTTAAAAAACTATAAATCTAACATCACATTCATCATTCCAAAAAAACATGACTCCTTTATGAGTTATATTGGTTATAGGGTTTGAAAATCTTAAGAAATTTATTAAAAATCAACAAAATTACCCAGAAAATCCATGTAAACTACAGATTTCTATCACAAATGTTATCCATGACCATACTTCAATTTATTATATATTTGAAGGGTCCATATATATCCCATTACTTGTGGTAAAATTCCCTAATAATGAGACTTCCATCAACTAGAAATCATATTTTTTGTACTTTCTATAAAGCTTCTCATTTTGTATGGTTTTTAGCACAATGATCAGATGCTCTTCTTGATCCTCTATTTTGGAGTATATTATAATATAATATATAATAACTGTCACAAATTTTTTGATGTAATCTATAAATACTCTATTAATCATGTTCATAAATATTGGTGGAGTAGTATTGAGTGTAAATGGAATTACTGTGAACACATAGTACCCATACCTTATGTGGAAAGTGGTCTTGGGGATATCCTCCTTATTTAACCTTACTTGATAATATCCTGAACGAAGATCTACCTTGGAGAAGTATTGATTTCCATGTAGATAATAAAACAATTCATTAATCCATGGAAAAGGCTACTTTTTTATTTATTTTGATCTTGTTGAGATAATGATAATCAATACAAAGGCGCACTGACCCAACCTTCTTCTTGATGAGGAGGACTGGTACACCCTAGGGTGAAGCACTTAGTTATATAAACCCTTTATCTATATTATTAAATAGTTGTTTCTTTATATCCTCAAGATATATAATAATTATTCCATACAAATTCTCGGATAATTTAAACACCCCAGGTACAAGATTAGTTGAAAATTCAGCATGTCAGCTAGGAGTAAAACCATACAAATCCTTATGAAACATATCAGTGTATTCCCTCAAAATGCGAATGTCTTCATGGATGGTCCGTTCCTTAGACTCAATCAATTGGTCTAGATATTCTAACTCATAGGGAAAGAATATTCATTCTGGATATGGTAGAGATAAATAAGATTCATCCTCCTCATTTCACTTTTATAAAATCAGGGTACGATTTACAATATATAGTGCGATTTCCTTCTCATGACAATTTACATTGTCTTTATACAAGCAAATCCAATCGCTTCCTATAGTTACATCAAATTCCACTAAATGTTTTATCATAAGGTTCACTGGGAAATTCATTCCACAAATTTTGATTGGGGATGATTTATATACCCGGGATACGATATAAAATTCATTTGTTGTTTTCACCTAAAAATCCACTTATATGATTTGTGGTGGTGTTTGAATAGTTCTATTGAATCTATTTGAGATGAAGGAATGCATAGACTCAGAATCAAAATGCACTTTCTATATTCCTGAATGAATAACTAGCATAAAAATCACCACCTGTTGGGATCCACCTCAGCAGTTGTAATGGAATAAGCCTGCCCATTATACCTTATATGTTATTTTTTGTCTTAAAAACCACTTGGATTAGTGAATTGGTTTTCAAAGTGCTCGTGTTCCTTACAGTTGAAGTATTAACCAATGAAATGATTGTTGACTAGAGTATTCATTTCCTCCATCACTTTAGTGGATTTCTCTTATCAGCAGTCACTAGTTAGGTTTCCTTCCTTCTCACACCTAATGCATTTAACCATCGCAATTATGAAATTCCTAAGGTGATTCTTTCTATATTTTTGAAAAGTGGGACGTTGAAATTTCTTAGAAGAAATATATTTCTCCATTACACTGCTTGAATTAAACTCTACTTTAAAATTATCATCCTTCTGATACCATTGATATTTTTTATCTCCATTTTTACTTTTAGGGCACATAAAACAATTTCCTCATAGATATAAAAGTCTCGGATATCTAGGTATTTTCATATAATAGGTTTTATCCCACAAAAGAAATGATCAAGCTTGAATTCAGGGGTAATGATAAAGCCAGAGGTGTGACATGCATGTCTTGTGATGTTTTCCATATACAACCTGATAGATTTATCATCTTTTCCATTGAGGGAAAGAAAATCCATTTCCATTTTAAGTCAGGGAGTGTGGGGGAAACCTTTTTCAAAAAATATTTTCTATAATTCATTCCACCACATCACATTGATCTCTTCCTTAGGCTTCAAATTCTTGATAAATTCACACCACTGATCAAATCTCCCTCCATATGATAAAAAAATTAGTGCAACCTTCTCTTTCTCAAAATAGTGAAGTGTGGAGAAGATCCTCTCAACGAAGTCGATCCATTGTTCCGTGATTAAAGGATTAGACGATCCATTGAATGTTAGAGGCCTTTCTTTTATAAAGGACATAATTTCATCTTGTTATTTATTTGTAATATTTTGGAGATCCTCATGATCCATATTTATATTTATAACCCAAGTCAAACAAGATAATATCTTTAAAATTTTCACTATTAATACTCCCATCGGGTTAGGAATCTCCATTAGGTAATCATCACATTTACCTTCACATTGGTTATTTACCTGATTGTTCCTATTTAAATCCATTGGATAAAATAAAGGAAAAAATTAGGGATGTTTAATATTTTAAACAATTAAACACATAAATGATAATCCAATTACATTGAAGGGATTACTTTTAAATGAAATTTATTTCATTTACATATGGATTTCTAGGCTTCAATCAATGTTATCAATGATATATTTCATAACATATACTTATATGGGAATTTTTTTATTCCCCTAATAATTGTTCATAATGAGATTATGAATTCAAAAAACCATATCCCTAAGAAGTGTCAAACTAGGTGTGTAGAAATTCCCATTTTTGTGCACTAGTTTTCAGTTAAGTCTATCTCAACATGGTGTTTTCAGGTTTTACCCATGTATACCTTTGCGCTAGAGCCACATCTACTTGTAGTATCCATATAGGGATGTATTTACCAGATAAAAAACTTAATATATACTTCACAAAAATTTAGGGTTGTTTTATTACATTTAGTTTTATTCTTAAGTCATTCTCTAGAGTTTTTGATCCAAATCCAAAAAAAACTAAACGATACTTTGATACTAATTATAAAAAACCTACTCTTTATTTTACATTAATTCATGATTTATTATGTAAGATTACACATAACACAACCTAAAAGATAAAGAAGTCTAGTGTCTTTGGGATTTCATTACATTAAATAAAAACCTAAAACATGGGATACAACAACATTATTTAAAACTTCCTTGACATGATCATATTATTCCATCATGCTTAAAACTACATGGGATAACCTATGGACATACAAAAGAATGGGGTGAGCTATAATTCCTAGTAAGAGAGTAAACATTGAATAAACAAAGTAAATTATTACATGTTATAGAATAGGCTTATCAATGAGACATAAATGGGGTGATAATCATAAACATGAACAATGAGGCAATATATAACATGATAACATATAGGCAACATGTGAAATATGGAAACAATATAAAACATGACATCATAAAATAGGTCAAGGATAATTTATATGAAATAACTATGTAAAATGTCACATGATATATTAGGATAACTCTATAATAACTTTCATGACGTGTCATGAGATTAAAACATCACCCAATCCATCAAATTTCTATATGATTCTGGGCACAACCATCACTTTCATTTTATTCACACGCATAAGTGTTCCACATAGATAATACACCCTGGAATCATTTATCATCATGTTTTATTATACGATCAAGGAGTATGAAATAAATACATGTAATTACCAAATAAAATAAGTATAAGTTCATAAATATGAAAACCATTTATAGGAAAATGGTATGGGTATTCACTACACATTTGTTTATCATGAAAAATATAGGTGAAATTCTAAAAGCATAACGAGGGAGTATAAATGTTCATAGGAGGGAATAATGAGAGTTAAAGGGGTATCTCAAAATTTATACATAATAGGTTCAATAATGGGTATATTGGATAACATTTAAAAACATTTGGAAATGTAAATAAAAGACATAAGTTAAGGAAGATTCTTGAATAAAGAGGTGAATGAAAGGATCCCTTACATTGAGAGGGTGATTCCAAATTCTTAGGAACATCTTCTTGAGATATTTGGGGAACCATTAGAGGACTATATAGAGTGTAGTGAAGTGTAAAGACATTATAAAAGGTTTTTTAGTGAAGATAAATAGGGTATTGTGTGGGTATATATAGGAAATGCATGGGGAATTCATTATTATTTCCCAAATTTTAGTTTTATACTCTATATAAAAATTAATAAAAATCACAAACATTACCATGGTTTTTACTAAATTTTATACAAAAGGGGATTATTTTTTATTATTTTACAAGTCCAAGGGATTAAATTATTAAAATAATACCCATGTTAATCTGGAAGTGAGTCATGTCCTTAAAGAAATGATTTTGAATCCTTGAAATATAATATAGGTTTTTGAGGATTCAAAAAGGATTTATAGAATAAGTAAAATAAACATAAAATCACATTATTTTAATTGGAAAAAATATAATTGGTCTTGTATACCCTTTATAGTACTTATAAAATTATTTTTTTTCCTTATGATTTTTTAATACACACTGTATATTTATACCAAATTTAATTTTTACCTTAAAATTCTACAGTCTCAGAAAATTATGAAAAAATAATTGTTTGATAATTTTTACATCATGATTAAAACAATAATATTATTTTTACTTAAATAATATTATAAATATGTTAATTTTTACTTTTAATATAAGAATCGTCATTTATTGAGAAATGATGGGTTTTTTTACAATTATAGTTTTAAAACCCTTAAAAATTACATTTGAATTCATAAAATATATATTCATTTATATTTAATAGAAATTATTGAATATTTTATGAAAATATTATTTATTTCTAAAATCTATTAATTCAAAAAAATAAACATCTTAATTAAAATTTTATATTAACTAAAAAAAAATATGCTCTATTGCCTAAAAATAATTTATAATGTAGAATTTCATATAACCTTATTCTATTGAAAATATAATATACTTACTCACACTATTAGTATTTTGATAAATATTCCTTTAATACAAAAAAATCTCTCTAAGGTAATGGGGCATGATGGTGAGACATTCATAGGGAGTTTTAGCGTACATGGTTTGGGTCGTGATGTTGATGTGACTGAACTTATCCCGTAAACGGTTTCACTCATGCTTAAGTTGTCAGATATTAGCTTGATATTGGTAAATAGAAAAGATTAGTGATGCTACCCCCTTGGAATATTTGATAAATGGGATTCATTAGGTACAATCCTACTGGTAGATTCGTTCACTTCCTTTGTTAGTGCCAATTAGATTTTTCAAAACCCTATAATTATACTAGTCATATGATCATTGTTCAACAACTATATTTTAAACAGTAATGATTATTAATAGTCTTTTAAATAACAAAGGATATAATTAAACTAAATAAATTAAGGTGTTTTCTATAACCATAACTCATAATAAGATATGTAATTCACCCATAAAGAGAGTTTTATTTATAAAAGTTCAGGTTGTTATAGTGAATTCCTGTATTTATAAAAAAGTAGAGTCTATAATAGGTTTGAACATATTTAAAAGTTAGTTTCATAGTGAGTACCGATATTATTATGGATTATAGAATGTTATTGGGTGGGATAGGATCTTGGTGATCTAAACCACTATAAAATCTCAACAATCATCTATTTTATTTATGATGCACTACACTTCTTGAACACAACACTCACTAATGTTTCTTTAATTAATAAGACTTCGATTATTTGGTCTTTAATTTTTTAAAAGACTATTCAACACCTCTAGTCATTATTTCCTTCACTTATAATGCAAAAATTGATTTCAAAGACTAGTCGTAGTTTAATTAGTGCTTATACTATTTATTATTAACTCTGCGATAACTTGATTATCCTTAAACTAAGCGTATAAGGAATAAAAGTTTATTTTTTAAAGAGGAAATGTGTCAATTCCAATGATGGATGGATTCCACAAAACCCCCAATTATTTTATGGAAGTTACTACAACAACTCAAAAGATATTATAGATGCCGAATTTAAATATTTAAGTGTAGATCATTGGACTATCATGAAGAATCCATATGAACTACCCAAAGTTGATCTAGAGATAATTATAGGTAATGAAATAGTTAATTGTTTTTTAAATTATAAAGTTAAAAATATTTTGTAAATTTCTATAATTATATGTTTATATAACCATGTTTCATCTTGTAAGAGATCCCATTACATATGAAGAATACTTCAAGTCACTCATTATGGGAATAACAAGCTCAAGAGAACCAATCTAGGAATATTATGAGTAGAATACCAGGACTTCAATATGGGATATGAAGAGTCAGTGAACTAGATGTTCCATAGATTTTCAAGCATAAAAATGGTTTGAGTTATCTTGGTCATGTAATAGAACAATGTTTTTTTGAAAGACTTATAAATCTTTTCAAAAAATATGGCATACAAAGAAGGTGGTCATCAGTGAGAGTAATAATATTAAGTATCTACCATAGATGAAATAATAGGATCTTTACTACCGTATGAGATTGAGTTAGAAAACATTTATGATGAGGATTCTATAAAGAGAAAATGTATAGATTTTATGTATAATGTCAATAAAATCTCTAACACTTATGTATTTAATTTCCAGGGAAGTGATAATGATATGTCTCACTTTAGATTTTTTTAAACTTTACAAAAAAATATGGTAAAAGTCATTTCAGAATAAAATTCAAAAAGGATTATAAAAAAGGTAATTCTAATAATTGTTATTTTATTTTAGAATTTAGAAGTTATGAGTGCCTAAAGAAAGGTAAGAGAATAAAAAACATCCATAAACTCAGACATCCAAATAAATTCAAAGAGAAAAGGTGGAAATGAAGGCAACTTTTTTGAGTTTGGGACTACTCAAACAGTTATGAATTAAGTAGATATTCTATAAGGGAACAAGAGACACATGAAATTAATGTTATGGATATAAAGTTTGAGAAAAATTATTCTATTTTAAATTAATTAATTATGCCTACTAATTTAGATCATAATTTTATATCTGAAAAATGTTAATGAAACTAATTTTGATTCATGTTTCGATTCTTATTATGTTAATTATAAATTCAAACATCAACTTAAATAAAATGAATAATTAAGAAATGGAGTCATGATAATTGAAAATTATACTAATATAAAAATTAAAATTAATAAATTGGTTAATGAAAATGAAGAAATGAAAAAGGGAATGTGATAATTTAAATATTTTTTCCCAACAAGAAAAATCTTCATATAATTATGATATTGATTTGTTAAATATTAAAGTGAAAAATGAAAGAGTTAAGAAATATTTTAAAGTGAATGATAAAGACCAAGAAATAATATTTAAATATATTTTATAAGATTTAATTAATTTTGAGAATGAATTTAAGAAACATAAGTGAGAAAATAATAAATTAAGAAACACAAATTTTGGATCTAATGTAAAAGTTTATATTTATTTAAGATCTATTAAAAATGATCATATGAATTTGAAAAATAAAGTTTTAAATATTAAATAATATCTTTATATATTTGTTTAAGATGAATAATAGTATAATAAAATGCTTTCATTTATGAATAAAACCCTAATAAAAATGGGTTTTATAACAATTTATCATTAAGGTTGAAGAAAAATAATTTTGTTAAAAGTTCAAACGAAAGTATTTACAATGTAACTAATTCTAAATGTAGAATGAAAGTTAATTATGAAAAATAATTTTCACTAATATTTCCAAAATCATTTTGGAATATAATTAAATTTATTTCTACATATTTATTTTCTAAACTAAAAACTAAAAAAAGTTTTAAATATATTTGGGTTCTAAATTTTTTTAACTACTAATCCAATTGGACCCAAGTTAGAATGGGTACCAAAAAATCTTGTTTGATTGTTTAATTATAGAAAATATTCATTAAAATTCTAAAAGACTCATTGTTATTAGACAATTAATACTCTAGAAAGATAACATGTGATATATCATCTTGTCTGGTTGGTTTGGATGTGCTTGTCATCTTTCATTATTTGGACTCTGTTCTGGAGAGGCTTCATATCTGGAAAATTGTCTTGTTGTTTTTGAATCTCTGTTTACTCTAGTCTCTGATCATCTGAGCCTATTTGACTCTATTGGCTTTTGAATATGGAATGAAGGTTTTGTGTTTTTGAATCAACAATTGACTGAATTTTCATGACTTCTGCTATTGTTTAGATGCTCACTCTGGGGAAAACTGTTCTATTGGAGATTCTGTTTTCTTCACTGTTTTGTTTGAAATGTTTTTGTTGTGTACCTTAGAACAGGTTCTGCTCTACAAATTTTGAACAACTGGGTGATTTTGATGCTAATTCTGAAGGTATGTTCCTCTAAAGCTACTAACCTATATTTGACATGCTTGGAATTTTCTAGTCTTATTCATAGAATTTTCTGTTTGGCACAAGTTTTTCCGGAGTGCAGAATGTGCTGCATTTGTGGGATTTTGTTTGTATGGTTGCTTTTAAGAGCCTTTGGTTCACCTGTTTGTTCTTTTGGGCTGTTTTTTATTTGGTTGTTGGTGTAGGCTATCTACACCTCATATGTACCTTGTAACTCTTTTTGTTTTAATAAACTTTCTTTGACATGGATTGGGAAACCAATCCATGTTACCTTCAAAAAAAAGGTATTGGTGAATTTGGGTTTTCTAAAACTGTTATTATTTCAAAATTATTATTTATATATGGTTTAAAAAAATCTAAAAATTATATCACAACTATGTGATGGTGGGTTAAATTTTATTTTTGAAAATTATAAATTTATAATTTTCAAAAATAAACCTGTTTTTTTCCATTAAATATAAAAGGGAATGTTTACAATATTGGTTTTCCTGATATAACCAAACAAAATATTAAGTTTTAAATAATGTAGAATTAAATGGAATTCTATAGCATATGAGGCTTGGTCCTGAAAACAACATAAAAGTTCACAAACTTTTAAAGCATGAAAATGTTCTTCAAATTCCAAAAATTACATACAAATATCCACTTTATGTGTGATTCCTGTTTAAAGGGTAATCAAGATAAAGAATGTTTTAAAACTATGAATGATAATAGTACTAAAAGATTAATAGAACTATTGAACATGGTATTATTTTCACCAAAACAACCAATAAGGTTTGGTGGTAAGAAATTTTAATTTTATTTTTAGAGGATTATAAAATATTTATGTGGACATATTTTTCAATCTTATAAGAATAAAAAATTAACTAAGATATATTATTTATTTAAGTGTATTCAATACATAAAAAATATATTAATAATCTCTATCATAAGTGATAACGGTGGTGAATTCTTTATTTTAAAATCTAATAATTTTTTTAAATAAAATGGATATAATCATTATTTTTCACTTCTTAGGACACCACAGAAAAATTTTGTGGTTGAATGGAAGAATATATCTATATAAGAAATCGATAGATCAATGCTTTGGGAATTTAATGTGACTATAAATTTTTGGGAAGAATCTATAAATACATATTATAATTATTAAAATAGTGTAACTATTAGAAATTTTTTAAATAAGACCCCTTATGAAGTATTTAAAGGGTTTAGACCTAATGTTTGGATTTTAGGGTATTTAGTTGCAAATTGTTTATCATAAATACAAAATATTATTTATAAAAATTCAATTCCAAAAGCGATAAAGAAATATTTATAGTATACTAGAATAATATATTATTCTTTTGGGTTTTTAATATGAGAACTTTTTTTTATGATGAATCTATACCTGTTAAGTTTAATGAAAATAACAATAACAAAAAAATTTATGATTTAATTAATGATGATGATTATTTTAGGAAATTAATTTTGGTGAAGACAATGACCAATAAAATGAGAATATATCAATTTAGCAGGAGAATATATCCACTAAAATTTATCCAAAATAGTTTAAATCACTTAAATAACTTCCAATTGAAAAAGTAATTGGAAATGTAGAATTTGGTATACAAACTAGAAAATATATTTTATTTTACTGTACAAAATATGATTTTGTTGGTGATTTTTTATTGTTGACATTGATAATGATTTAATTGATTCAAATTGTAAAAATGATATGTATGATTAATTAAATAAATTTTAATAAAATAAATTATCAAATGTGGTTACATTACCAAAATAAAAACCAATAATAAGAACTAAATGGATTTTTCATAATGTGATTGATGAAGCTAGAAACATAGTTAAAAATAAATTAATACTATTTACTCAGTGTTATTCCCAAGAATATGGAATTGAATTTAAAGATTATTTTTTTTCTATTTCTAGGATATAAGTAATTATAATTTTTTTATCCTTTACTTATTTTCGAAATCTAACATTATTTAAAAAGGATATGAAAATTGATTTTTTAAATAGAATAATTTTTAAAGAAGTCTATGTTAATCTACCCCTTGGATTTGAAAATGAAAAATTTCCAAATAATGTTTTTAAACATAATAAGGATTTATATGGGATTAAACAACCTCCCTAATCTTGGTATAAAATACCAAATAAGTTTTTAATGAAAAATGATTTTGTTAAATTTAAGGATGATCCTCTCTTGTTTATAAAGAGAGTTTTAAATTATATACTGATTATACTGATTTATATTGATGACATAATATTTAGAACAACAAATTATTTATTGTGTATTGGTTTTTCTAAAACAATGACACGTGAACTTTATATGAACATAATTTCATAATTAAATTTTTTTATTAGTTTACAAATAAATAAAATAAAAATTGTTTTTTTAATCAAGATAAGTATGATAAAGAACCTGTTAAAAGTTTTGGAATTGATTTTAGTAAGACTTTAAAAACTCCAATGAGTACTAATTTCAAATTTGATATGGATCAATATGGTAAGACAATTGATATTAAACAATATAGAGGAATTATATGTAGTTTATTATATCACACCGCATCTAGACAAGTCATAATATACTTAGTTTGTTTATGTTCTAGATTTCATTCCAACCCTAATTAAAGTAATCTTAAAGTTATTAAAATAGTTGTTGGATATATTAATGGAACTGTATGCACTGATTTATTTTATTCAAATCAGATTTTTTTGATTTATTATATTACTATGATTCTGATTTTGGAGGTTTTAGGCTTGACTGGAAAATCACAATATGTGTGTGTAATTTTATAGGTAAAAGTTCAATTTCATAGAGTTATAAGAAAAAAATATCAGTAGAACTATCTATAAATGAATTTTAATGTGTTTTGGTTTCTAGTTTTTGAACAAAAATTTTATATATTAATAAAAAATTATGAAATTTTAATATTTGTTTTGATAAAATTAAAATCTTATGCGATAATTCTAGTGAAATGTTAATTTTTACAAATTCTCTAGAACACTCTAGAACAAAAAACATAGATTCTAGATTTCATTTTCATTGGGATCATTCAAATAAATGTAATATATGTTTATATTTTTTCATATTGAAAAAATTAGATTACATTTTCATAAAACTTTTAGATTCTATCAAATTTGAGGAAATGAAGTTTGAACTGTGTATTCTTGAAGATTAACATTTTCTCTTAATATAATTATAGTTTTGATAAAATTGCTCTCCATTTTGTTTATCTATATACTATAACTAATTGTTAAATTTTAACAAAATAATAATAATTTGATAATTCTAAGTAATTGATACTACTTAAAAGGGATAATGTTTCATGATTTAATTTTAATACACTTTTTGATAAATTTCAAAAAATGGGGTGAATGTCTCTGAAAGTTTTAAAAATATTCAGTTTTTTAATATAAAAAATGGGGAGACTGTTAGTGCTTGAACTTTTGTATAGATACTTTAATAATTTTTGTTTTGATTAATTATTGTTTACTCTCTTTTATTAAATTTACTTTTTTTTAAAATGTAATCATTTATTTTATTCATGTATTAATTTTTTAATCGGTTAATGATACTTTAGTAAAATTTTATTTTCACACATTTATTTATTAATTATTTATTTAAATACATTAAGTACGTATATTATTAATTTTTTATTTTGGAATTAATGTCTAATATTATTTAGTGACATTCAGAAAGAAATAAACCGACCATTCTAATCCAAAAGAACTATCCCCTAAACCCCTCATAGGGGACTCGAGGGTTAACATTGTGGGAGATCTAGCCCATGGGACCAACACTGAGGCAGAGTGGTAGGCCATGTTTAGACCATAGTCAAGTGAATTCATAAAGTTCTTATATGTATGCAATAGTGGACCATCATGGGTCGGTGAAAGCATGTGTGGCCCAGGTGTGTGTGTTTTATAACATCTTATGATCCCCTATTTCCAACTCGAAGGGGTAGTTGGTCAAGTTGATTTCTATACTAAAATCTATCACATGCAGAAGTTTGATGTGGGAAATAAATAACAATGCAAAATTTTTGTCTGTTTAAAGTCATATAGAAAAAATGAGCACTGTGTTATCATATTCATATGAACTGTCCAATCAAGCCTTCATCATCATCATCTTCAGGTCTCATCAGAGTGTACTAGTTTCATTAGAGTTTTTTATGTTGAGGATTCCATGGATGAACTATGATTTTATGTTTATTCCAAAGGTTCAAGACATGTTTGATGCTCTTCTCCATCACTAGTTTGATCTCCTTCATGTAATGGTATTACCAACAATCGATCATTTGAACTCCTTATTTAGTAATGGTAGGTCAAAATAACTGGAGGATCCACTCTTTCATAATGGTTGACCACCCAGTTTATGTTCATCCAATCCCAATGGTAGATCACTTCTTCAAAGTGGTTGTCCTCCAATGTTAGCATCATCTAGTATTGTTCATTAGACCATACCATTTCCACTATATATGCTCAAAAAAATCTCACAACCATGACTTCTAAGGATAACTTGTCCATGAACCAACACTTATTATGAAGCAATAATAGATCTTCTTCATGTTAGATCAGAATGGATGACCACTCCACTTGTGTGATGGTAGATCAGTGAAACAATAGTTTTTCAGTGGTCAAAACACCATGTTACCACCTACTAATTTATTTATATACCTTTAGTTTAAATTTTATTTTATTAAAATATAATTTTTTATTATTTTATTTTCTCAAAATATAAGTAAATATTCTAATATTGTTTTATTATATTTTGAAAAGAAATATAATTATATGTAGTGTAATTTTGTGTGTGTATATTATGTATTTTGTACACATTTAGTATGTTTTATACATGTAATATATTCTTCTATTTTTTATGATTTTATTAATATTTTAATAAATTAGAAATTTATTTATTTTTTTATGTATGCTTTATAGATATGAATTATATATATTTGTTAATCATTTTCTAGATTTTTTATATTTTTTTGTCATGCCGAAATAAAAGAGCATGAAACCTATTTAATATTTTTCTTGGTATCTCTAAAAAAATTAATAGTGACAATATTTTTTTTATGTGATAAATCGAGGCATGTAGTGATTGGATCACTTGATGCTCTAAGAAGGTTTTTGAGAAAATGATGCTAGATTAATCCATTAGAGATATGATCAAGGGATAAAAAACATTATATATCTTATTCCATAGTGTCTTTCATAATATTCATATGATAAACTTTCTTACTTCACATTCTATCAAGAACCTATTCGACTTATATTTCCTTGACGGGATTACAAAGTTACTTCTACTGTACCATCATCTAATAAATTAGTTATCAAGATCATTGAACTTCATCATCCTCATCATCAAATATTTATATTGAGTTTTATTGTATTTTTTAATCATATTACCTTTTTTTAATATTTTTTTAATCAGTTCAACTATGGTTTATGCTTTTCCCAATCAAAAGAAGGTATGTTTTTTTATTCGATGACCAAAAAGAATGTTTTGGGTTGTAACTCCCAAATAAAATTTAGGTTAGATATTAGTTTAAATACTCCTATAAAAAGTATTGGTTGTGCCTTTAGTTATTTTTAAAAAGGTAGAGTTGGTGATAGGTTCTAGTACCTTTAAATGTGAGTTACTCAGTGGGAAATAATCTTCTCACGGAGTAGAGAAGGTTATTTAGTGTAATGGGTTATTTATTATACAAACAATTATATATTCTATCTCTTCACCTAATTTATTTCTATTTTTGTAAAATTATTGAACACAACACTCATTTATGTTTAATTAATTAATAAAACTCTTTTTTTTGTCTTCAAAACATTCAAGTATTATTCCCCACCCTCTAGTAATTATTTGCACCACTTATGATCCAACAATTTGTATAGCTGTTCATATAGATAATGATACATCTAATTAATGATAGTTCCTCATTTAATGGTGATATTCCTCATTGACTTGATATGGTGAAAAATATAATTATACTCAAGGGGAGAATGATATTTATTTTATGGAAGTGAAAATATCAATCTTAGATGAGTTTTTTGTTCCATCTTACTTCACTATGATAATTCAATGTACGTAGAACATGATATGTTTTGTTGTTAATGATTTTTTTGTTTTATTTAAGGCATAAATGTGTTGTCGTAGTTCTATAAGATCTTGATGTAGGATCCAAACCATATGAACACTCACAATAAGACAAATAAAGTGGTAAATACTATATGATTAGTCTATAAAATAGTTCTAAAAAGGACTAGTGTGATGAGATAAGGCATTAAATGAGAAGTGTAATTATTATTTCATTTGGATGAGACCCATTCTTTATTTTCTTATGTATTTATTTCATGGAATTGTTTTTTAGTTTTTATTTCATTCTTAGGGCCATATTAGATTGGCCTTTTCTGTTTTCATTATCATTTAAAGTTTTTCATTGATGGTTGGTTTCTATTTTATTTCCCTTTATTATTTCTCTTAACAATATTTTTATTTGTCAAGATATTTATATTTTTGATTGTTGATGAGAAATGAGATAACTAGTGAATCAAGTGGGATTCTATTGAGTGAGAGTATTTGTAAATATTGTGTGGTTCTTATTAATTATATCATCTCATGATACGAGTGTGTCTATATGGTATAACCCATTGGGATAAGAGGATATACATATGTTTATGAATATATTGGTGGGACCTGGATTAGATTGTATAATATGATGGTATATATTTTGGTAACTTTTATTCTTTTAAATTATGACACAAGAGTATGATTTTTCATGAGAATTTATAAGATATATTTTTGTCTGGGTTGAGTGGATGTAATTATAGAGTTGTGAAGTTCCCCACAATGAATGAACCACTGGGGCGGTTAATTAGTGATTTTTTTGAATTCTCTTACTTTTCAATCCATCCTCTCAAACATATTATAGTTCTTGATATAATCAATAGTATTAATAAATAACCCAATTTTTTAGTATTAATATAATATATATAAGAACACAATATTCACTAGGTTTATTATAAAATATTACACCTTTATAAATTTTTTACACCTCCATAAGTTTTTTCTTCGCTATCAAAAAAGTGATTACACCCACAAACAATCCCAGTCTAATCAACATAGAGTCCCACTATGTTCCTCCACTTACAAAATCCACTTGAAAGATTACTCACCTCTTTAGAGATTTCCAAAACTAGAAATATCATCATCCTTATGGATGGTAGTCTTCCTCCATGAGCCTACATGACCAGGTTTTCTCATGTATAATTCTTTAAGGACATCAATATCTACATTAAGAAACACTTTTGGCCTAGAAACTCTTCTCAGATCTTGAATGACATAATTATATTAATCTTTTAAGACTATGTTGTGTCCCCTTTAGGGACATCTAGATTCATCTCTCTTTATTTATTTTATACTTTGGTGTATCTGGTTCTCTCTGATAATCTTACAATATGTACAAGAGTTATCTTTTTTTTCTCAATAATCTTCATCACCTACATATATCATTTATATTCACAAAAATAATATCATGAATGTGATCCTTGTTATTATTATATTAATTTTCCATTAATATATAAACACCACGATCACTACTAGATGATACTTCATAATTTTTATTTGCTAATTAACTCTTAAATTATCTCCTTATTTATTCTGAACATAATTTATTTTTAAATATCTTAGAATACTTATTCATAAAAATACTAATTCAAATTCATAATAGGCTTGGAATTTTTTTTCCTTATCCATGTGGATTACGTTAATCAAATATAGAATATTTGTAAATTCTACATAAATTTAGATCCTTTCATTTTATTGGAATATTTTCTCTAAAGAATAATCACAATTATCTATAACTCCTCAATAAAATGGATAATATTTAATGATTAAAAAACCAAAAAAATCATCAATAATTCCATGATAATTATTCCCCAAATCATTCTATAAATCCATATATTAAATATAAATGTAATTCCGGTGTTGTCCATTATTCTTTAAACGGTCAATGAATAATCATGTCATCATTATTTTCTCAAATAACTATTTCATGTGATCTATACAGTTCCTAATTAACATTAGACTATATGTATAATTTAATAAAAATTATTCATACACTACATGAACATAACATATACCATATTTGATAATTCCATATAAAATTCTACATTTTCACTTCATATTAATAGATTTATATACATGAAAGTGAAACTGCATATATATATATATATCGACGATTTTTACTCACTAGATCATTATTCAAAAGATCATATGATTTCATTTAACATTTCATGAGATTATGGATTATGTGGATCCCATTTACCAGTTGGATAACATTAATAGTATTTATCATTAAATGATATCACATGTATAAAAATATATAGCTCTATAAATAGATGAATTCAAATTTTACCAAATTTTTATGCATGTAAATAACTCGTTTCAGATGATTTGTTTTCCATGAACTTACTCATTCTTATTATACCTCCTTTTCATGGATGATATTCAGATGTATTAAATCATTAAAATAGAATCATGATACACATAAAGTATCATAATATCAATCTCATGCAGTAGGTTTCTCATAAATCTTGCTATCGACTGAACTAAGCATGATCGATCCAAATAAGCCTTGTAGTCAATCAGTAGAAGGTCATACAGTCACTTCAAGTGTTTTCACATATAAACCCATCACATGTAGACAATCCTGAATGTGTGTTCTATTAGTGGTAATATGTAGTATATATCCTACTAGACATGGTTGATATATTAAATGGTACATTCGATTGGTGAAAAGACATGTGGTTGATTGAAGATAATGTGTAGTTGATCCTAGTGTTTTCATGTAGGTGGATCAATTTGAGAATAATTGATCCATAACCCTAGTGTGGTAAATCTAAGAGATATCACATTGAAAATCCATGAAAAATAGGATTCTCATCATCTTGATTTAATAGTGAAAGTGGATCACATTAGATGACTTGTGTAACATCCATAAAATTTATGGTGGGTGAACTGTACCGTTTTTCATGCTCATCGCACATCGATCTTCCATTAATCCTAATGACACATAATAAAAAAACCATTCTTATAGTAAATAATCTATGAGTAATGGGGTCAGATAATAGCATTTTTTGGCATTGACCCATGCTGGAAACCCTCCTCTATTATGCTACCCTCCACAGTTTCACAACTACCCATGTTTGCGCACTCTACCTACCCATGCGCTCTATGTGGGAGCTATGAACACTCTTACTCACCAACATCCCAAATATTTCTAGGTCGATATGCTTCCTATACATTTGACCCTAGGTCCCACATGTGGTTGAATTTGGTCCTTGGTTAGCCAAAATCTGAACTATTCTTTATATATGGACCACTCAAAGAAATACCTAGAATAATACAAATAAATTCTCAGAGAAATGAGTTTTAATTATTATTTAACTCTGAAAACTTATTTTTATTTTTTCAATATCAAATTCATATTCATTTTTATATCCCCACATCTACAATTATTTAACAATTTATAAATTCCTCATGAATTTTTTTTGGGGTCTTTATAATTATTGCACAAAAAATGACTATTCAAACTTCTCAAACATGTTGAAAACAATGTGTCAGTTCTTAAACATCATTGAAACATGTCCTTAAGTCTTAAGACAAGTTTAAAAATAATTATACAAAAAATGAGAATTTATCAATCATTACATACTATTTCTTTAAATGAATCCATAAAAATCATCTAAGAAACTCCACCTCATTTCCACTCACTAAGAACTTGTTAAATCATTGATAATAAATGAAATACTTAATTGGGACAAAAAATTTCCCCCTTTTTATTTACTATTTATATATCATCACATCTTAAAAGTAAATATGTTTACTAAAATATTTCCCCATTATTAATAATTAAATGAAAAGAGTAAAGCAGAAGACATCTCATCTCATTTTTATTTTCAAAAAATATCATACTCATCCATTTTGGCATCATTTCATGAGTAGTTTTTAAGATAGGGATTCTATCACATATTTTATTAGAAAAGAGACTTTAATCATTCAACTATAAGTCTACATGGGATAAGCAAATATGGAAAACAAGATATATATAATCAAGGATGTCTATACTGTCCATAAAAACCCACATATATGATTCAATTTTTACGACTTACTCAATTCTAAAATAGTGGATATATAATGTAGATTTATCAAGAAACATGTAATCTAGGACACTTAACAAAAAAAATCAGAATTTTCAAGTGAAAGATATACAGTTATAACTTTTTTCTAATTATTTTTCATTAATAAACACTCTCCCGGAAAAAAAATGTCTGAAATAATCAAGAGATAGGATTTTGAGTGTGATTAGAATACATCAATCCACTCATTCTAAAATATTTCTAGAAATTATAGATTTATTAGAACTCAGTAATGTTATATTATTATTTAACTTTATCCCCCTTAAGAGAATAAATCATATTCTTCTATTTCATGTTAGTAAGTAAAATCCATGAGAGGTAATCTCTCCATGTTTTCCAAAAGTGAAAACCTCAATTTAATCCTTAAATTACCTTCTTATTAACACACTACACATAAAATAACAAGGAATAAAGAGGGTCCTATTGGTATCTTAGAAATAAAATTCAGGCCTAGTGATTTCTTTATACTTGGGTAGCTATTTCCTTTATTTATTTACTTTTCATTTTTGTAAAAGCTCATTTTCCAATGTAGTCCTTCGAGAACATGAAGTTTCATGTTATTTTACATTATTAATAAATAGTTATAACTAGATAGGAATAAATTTCAAACAATTGCTGTCTATATTTCCTATCTTTTTAAAACATTAACACAAGCCACTAACCACATTTTATCATCCATTGATTGGACTATTTCTTTCTTTCTTTGATTTCTTGGAATTTTTTAAGTTAACACTTATCTTTTATTTACTATTAAAAGAATATCCATGTTTATATTATTCCTTATCATTTTACATATAAGGTTCAATCTTTTATATAGATTTACTCCCCCTTCTTGTGGTGTTTTATGATTTTCATGAATTTATATGTTATTCCAACACTACAGTTCTTTCTGTCTAAACTTACAATAATACCAAAAATAAAAAATGAATCTTGTTCTTTTATTTTCTAATATATTTTATCCATACTTTATAGGATGTGAACGCTGCTATGTTTTAGTGAAAATACTAATCTTTCATAAAATTCTTAGGGAACAAATCTTTATGTATATTTTATCATACACCCTTAATGTGGTTGGTTTATCAGTATTTTTCACCATCCATAATTAACAAGAATTTTGTTTAAAACCTATACTTGAAATTGAAATTTCATTCGTACAAAGGAAAATTTCTATGTTATGGGATACCTTCTTCTTTTAGGATGTTTCTATTTGGTTTGAGAATGATCTGATTCTCTTCTTTCTAAAAAATTAAGACTTTTTAGAGTAGTGAATATCAATGTAAAGTTTTATAGAAATATATATATTTGTCATAGACTTGGGAATTTTCATATTATTGTGATTATTGATTCTTCAATCTCACCTCCAACTCAAAATGATTCATGTTGAGGGATTTATTTTCATCATAAACAGATCTCAACTTATCTTTTTAATACTCCTTCATTTTATTTATTTGTTCTTCATGCATTTTTCTTGATTCTTGTAAAGAATTTTCAAGATCCTTTACCATTTTTATGGATATTTTAATTCAGTATCTTCTACATCCATATAAAGTTAGTGTGAATTTTCAAGTTCAACAAAAAAATCTAAAAACAACTTTCTCACAGGAATTACCTTAAAACTCCTCTTTATTAGGTATAAAGGATTTATCCCTTACCTCAACCAGATCTATGAGATTGATTAACATTATGAACATAATATTTAACACCACAAGATTTTATGGTATGTATTTTTTTAAATTTAATATCTTTGATAGATTATGTTACACAGAATACCAAGCTTAAACAAACTATTAAATATTATTATTGGGAAAGTTGTAACTCAACCATTGTAATAGTGGGAATGAATGAGATTAAATAAATTATGAAAATATAGCTTAAACATATTTATAAAACGAATTCATTGGTTAATGGGTAATTATAAATTAAAATAAAAACCAATTAAACATAAAGTATGTGTTTTTATAAAAATCAATTTTTAGGCTCACAATGGTATTTTATATTAATAAATTAAAATAATCAATATTAATGAAATATAATAATACAATTTATATGTTATATACTTAATAAAATGTTTTTAAATTTATCCAACAAGTTTATAGTCTTAAGATAATAAAAAAAATCCAATTCTAAGCATAAAAGCTATATTTTTAAAAGGTAATTTTGCCGCCTTTTAATGGTGCACCTATTTTAAAACTATATTTTAAAATTTTTATAAATTTTATTTGATAAAATAAAATTATTTTTTAAATTGTAATATCAAAGTTATATTATGGTAAAATTATGGTATTTTTTATAAAAGATTCATTTTTTGATGAATAATGAAAAATATTGAATTTTAATTGAAAACTGTTTTTTATCTAATTTATTTTTATAGATAAATTATATTTTAATTTTTTTAAAGTATAATTATTTCAATTATACATTTATAAGTCAAATTTGGGTCGTTTTAATAAATTTCACATTGAAATTGAATATAAAAACATTTCAAACATTTGAAATTTTCACTTTAAACCTGCTTTTTCATTGTGTCCGTGGGATTATATTTAAATCTAATTTTCCAATTATGAGAATTTAAATTGATAAAATTGATTATTTATTTTTAATAAAATTTTAAAAAGTAGGTTTTAATTTTATTTTTTTATAAATAAAAAATTTACCATGGTAATAAAATTATTTACCACAGTATAGGTAAAATAATGAAAAGGGTTAAAATTAAAAGGAAACAGGTTAACATACTTAAAACTAAAATATTAAAGGGGATTTTTAGGTATTTATTGGATAAAATTAGACTCTAAAATATTAATTACTTGAAAAGTTCATTGAAATTGATGCCACTGCAATGTGTTTGGATTTAAACATAAAATAATCATTATTTAATAACTTAAACCAACCTCTCCTCAAGTATAAATACCACCCCATTTCGATCCAAAAGAATTTAATATACTCAAATATTTAAAAAAAATATTACTTAAAATAAACACATAAAATATTTTCTGGTCTTGCCATAATATCAAATAAAAGGCCCTCAAGGGTTCCTCCAAGGTGGTGACATTCAAGAGGTAATTTTCTCAAAACACCTCTCTTAATTTCTTTTCTTTTCTACTTTCTCCTCAAATCTTTCATCCATAAATCCATTATAACCCCAGTATCATGTATATAATTTATTTTTATGTTTCTAATGTAATATATTATATCCATACCTTTTATTACATCATCTTATTTAGATAAATTAATCCATTGTCCAAGTTATGATGATTAACCATCTCTACAAATAGTGATTTTGTTCGTTTAGCATTACCATATTCATAGATGGTCATAAAATATTTATAAAGTAAAATAATATTTCATTAGGTATATTATAACCTATTTAATATATGGTAACTAATATATACTCTTAATAGTAAATAAAACAAAACTAATCTATGGTGTTCAGAAAAATTGTGAAAATTAACTAAACAATTTTCATTAACATTTTATCAGATGAATCATCCACATACAAGAAGGTAAAATGATATATGGAAACATTAAAACTTCTGGAAGTTAATTAATATGATTCTAATCCACATATAGAGTAATAATCCAATTTTAAAATAACATCCATAATTTTAAACAAATGAACCAATCATAAAACTATCCAATGAACACACCTAAAATCAAAAAAATATAGAAATATTATCAATGAATGGGTCATAAGATGTTATTGAATCATAATAAAAGGTATTATAAATATAAATATAGTTATTTAATGATTTAATAACATTATTTAAATAATTATATAAGTTTTTAAAGTGTAAACCACTAAAGGAAAGCATTAGGTAATGGTTTCTCATCTCACTTTTACTTTTGTGACATATATGCCTTATTCACCAATTATTTCTCATGTGTGGTGTATATATATATAAATTTTTTATATTATTACAAGATTTTTTTATTTCATAGTATTTAAATATTTTTCAAATTTTATTCATTCATGGGATATATGATTCGATTGATTAAAAGGGGGAATGGGATTTCGTCTTAATTTTCATTCCATTGAGACTTATTTGTTATTATTCACAAATTCACTTATAGGTTGTGTATATAATATCATTTTAACATTTAATATAATTATTAATTCACTCCTCATGTTATTTTATGCTTCACATTGAATTATTTCATCTAAGGTTATTTTACTTGAAAATTACTATGTGATAAAAATTATTGTACAATATCACTCTCTTCTGTGACTATTAACTTTCTCTTGAAAAAATCACTTTATTATAAATATTTTTAATTGGAAATTAAATTTCTTTTAAATATACATATTCCTATATTATGGATATGATTATATTCTAAACATTATTCTATTTTTACATTCTTTGTTTACCTTCCAAGTTATTTGATTAAATTTGGTAATATTGATAAGTCTTTATCTTTTATTCAATACAAATATTTGAAGATATGGAACACTGTTTATTAATAAAATAGATTATTAGATATATTAGGAATTTTTTTAAAAGTAATAGAAGGGTGGGGACTACTTATATATTTCTCCTCAATACATCATTAGTCTCATGAGACAAATCGGTTAAACTAGCATTAAATATGTTTTTAACTATAGATTAAACCATCTTATGAAAGGTACTGACAACATTGGATAATGATTTAGATACATGATGACAAATAATTAATAATTAAATACATTTAGAATTCAATTATTAATAACCAGATTATTTTTATAGTGAAAATATCCATGGATTCGTTTCATTTTCAGTTTTTTGAATAAATGGCACGTGTTGTTAGTTATTTACCTTGCCACATTGATTATGATGACTGCTCTTACACAGTCTTTTACCCTTACTAAGAATTTTATATGACCATTATTTTGTTTCCTTTACCTATTTTATAAATAACATATCTTTGAATGAGTTTTTAAGGGTGAATTTTATCATATTTTTTATGTATTTAATTTTATTTTCTTTTCCCAATGTAAAATGGGTATCATGTATGTAATCTAGTTATTCAAAACTGATAATCTACATATTAATTTTGGATTTGAATATTATATTTATTACAATGTAATTATTTAAGGCACCATCTCTAGGATACTAGGGTTAGGGTTGTTACCATTGGTATGAGAGAAATTTTAGAAAAAAACATAAAAACTAGATTGAGGAAAATATAGAATATGTAATATAACCCTATAATTGGATTTGGGGATAATCCTAATTATAGGATATTATTATATAAATTTTTAATGAAAATGGATAACCTAGGATAAAAATAAGGATTAGAATGTTGATAAAGTGTCATGATTTAGACATATTACAAATGATTCTTTATAGTTATGTGATTTACCATTATGATGAGTATTTCTCACACTATGCTTTTTGGTTTTAGTCAATGAATGGAACAAAAAGAATGTAGGTTAATGATGATTGTGATAAAAATGTGTTGATAATTATTGGAGTATGGGTATTGTGATTACTCTTAATCAGTTATCACAATTAACAAATATAACATTAACCAACTATCAGACTCTATAAAGAAGAGAATGATTGAGTTTACTAAGGTATCAGGTGATGGAAAACATGGAAGAAACAAGTTTAAATATCATATATATTGATAATATGATAAGAAACAAACAAGTGGATGTATTATAGGAATAATAATAGGTTTTGGGTGTGGAAAATAAGTATATAAAGAAGGTAATTTCTAAGTAAAAAATGAATACTATGGTTAATGTAATTGAATGATAATAATGGTGTCCCTGAAGTATCATCAAGGGTTGAATGTTTTAAATGTGTAATGTTAATCTATGCCCAATGAGATATAACTTGTAAATAGAATAAAAAATGTTTAAATAGTAAAGGTTATACTACTAATGATGAAGAGACTACAAATGATATTTGGAAGGAAGAAGGTATTCATAAAATTTAATTGTTTAAGAATGAAGTTGAATGATTCACATTCTTATGTATTTGGATTCAATAATTATGTTGTAAAATTATGTTATCATTGATACCCTAGTTATAATTATTACTTAATATATAGTAATTGTTCTAAAATACTTCTTGTTTAAGGATTTAAAATCATGTATTACTAGAAACCAAGAGAATTGATTCTATTAGAATTTGATCTTTTGGAAAACACACGATTGGGGAAAGATAAACATTAATATATGATTGATATTGATATAATAATGAAAAGGAGATGTTTATGAGATAGTGTCAGTGACTATGAAAGTGGTTAGTGATTTTATGGTATGTGTTATATTTACTAGGTATACTATATGTTTGGATTTAAGAAATATACCTGAGATTTTATTTTTAGAATAACTCATATTTTTATTAAGGTTTAAAAGTGATCAATGTAATAATATATTTGGTATTTTAAAATAAGATAAAAATTATGTTATTCATGGAAAATCTAATGTTAATTTGATTTTATAAATTTAGTGACCTTCCTTATACATTTTTGGGATTTGAATTTAGGCAATCATATTTTTGGATGAGTCTTAAAATTATCTACCTATGGAATGGATTAAGTCGAACAATGGATTTTTTTATTTTAGATTAATGTGTGACATTATATATTAGATATCATGTCATAACCATTTTGGTTTTAGTGAAAATTAAAAGGATAAAGGAATGATTTTGGGATCTTATGATTCATTAAAGTTCTCTAGGAGTAAAAAAATTCATTTTGAACATTCATTTCTTGGTTTAAGAATTGAAAATAGATCAAAAAACAACCAGAAGATAATAATAAACTTGTGACATAGAAATTTATTGTGTAATTTTATTTTATCATATTATTTATCTATATTATTTAAGAATTCCACAACTCTTAGAAATATATTTTTTTATGAAAAAACTATTCATTTACTTTTCATACTGAGAAATCAATGGCCTCTTTAACCCATCACAGATTTATGGTTTTGTAGGGGTAGATGATATAATGATCATGTTTTATATCACTATCCATCAAAACATGACAGTTATATTTCAATTCCATATCCCAATTTTCACTTCTCTCTAATTTTATTCTATTCTAAATTCTAATTTTGTGGTGACATTCACATTTCTCATTCCCTATTATTAAGTCAATGTTTTGTTAACCCAATATACAATGTAGATTTTACAAAAAGTAATTTTATAGTATCATCCTTTGATTTTAAAAGTGAAATTTTAAATTTAGGGGATGAAATTTATTTATGTAGGTAAGAATCTAACATCCCAAGATTTTATGATATGTTTATTTTTAAATTAAATTTATTTGATAACTTATGTTACATAAAACACAAAACATAAAAAACAATTAAATATTATTATTATGATAGTTATGACCTAGATATTGGAATGGAGGAAATGAATTAGATTAATTAAATTAAGAAAATATTGTTTACACATTTTTATAAAAATAAGTAATTGGTTACAAATTAATTATAAATTAAAATAAAAACTTATTGAACATAAAGGATGTATTTTTATAAAAAACTATTTTTATGGTCACAATGATATGTTATATCAATAAATTAAAATAATCACTATTATTGAAATATAATAATGAAATTTATATTTTATATATTCAATAAAATGTTTTTAAATTCATCCCATAATTTTTATAGGATTAAGATAAGAATAAATATAATTTTAAGCTTAAAACAATATTTTTCAGAAAGGCAATTTTTCCGTCTTTTAAAGTAGAACCTATATTAAAACTAAATTTTGAAACATTTATAAGTTTTATTTAGAAAAATAACATTCATTTTTTAAATAATAATATCATAATTATCTTAGTTTGAACTTTTGGTATTTTTTAGAGAAGATTCATTTTTTGAATAATTGTGAAAAATATTGAATTTTAATTGAAAAATGTTTTTTATTTTAATTTATTTTTATAGTTAATTTATATTTTAAATTATATTTTAAAGTATAATTAGTTCAATTAAAAATAAGTAAATCCACTATTGGTCATTTGAAGAAATTTCACATTGAAATTGGATATAAAAACATTTCCAAATTTTGAACTTTTCACTTTTAAAACCCACTTTTTCAATGTGTATGTGAGATTCATTTTAAATATAATTTTACCAATTATTTGAATTTTATTTGGTAAAATGTAATACATATTTGGAATCAAAAGTTAAAAATTAGGTTTTAAGGCCATTTTTATTTCTTGAGATAAAAAAATTATTGAGGTAAAAAAATTATTTTCCGCAGTATAGGTAAAATAATAAAAAGGGTTAATGTTAAAAGGCAAAGTATTAAAATACCTAATAATTAAAAAATTAAAAGGTTTTTTAGGTATCTATAGATCCTAAAAAACATTAAAATATTAATTACCAAAAAAATCTTGAAAATTAATTCCACCTCAATGTAGTTGGATTTAAACATAAAATAATCATTATTTAATCACTTAAACCCACCTCTTTGCAATTATAAATACCACCCCTCACCACCCCATTTCAACCCAAAAGGAATGAATATCTTACGATATCTTAAAAAATATATCCTAATAACTCTAATTACTTCCAAGCTCTTTTGGTCTCACCAAAAGACCAAATCCAAGGCCATAAAGGGGTCCTCCAAGGAGGTGATATTCAAGAGGTAATATTCTCAACTCATAATTTTTTGTATTGTTATAGTTTATCCTTAACTCCTTCATACATAAAATTATAACAACTCAATAATCATGTATATAATGTATCCTTATGTTTTTTAATGGAATATATTATATTCATCCCTTTTATTACCTCCTCTAATTCAATGAAATGACACCGCTGTCCATGTTATGGAGATTAACTGTCTCCAGGAATAATTATTTTGTCTTTTTTTCCATTACAACCATCATGAATGGTAATAAAAATATTTTTATGGTTAAAAAAGATTTTAATAGTTATATTATAAAATATTTCATGTTTTTTAACTAATATATACTCATTATAGTAAATAAAATGGAACTAGGTCGTGGTGTTTGAAAAAATCACCAACATTAACTAAACAATTATCATTAATGATTTATCAAATATATTGTCCTCATACAAGAAAGAAAAATTATATATGGGGGCATTTAAGATTTTTTAATTTCATTAATACTATTCAATATCACTTTTGAAGTTATAATCACATTTTACAAGAATATCAATAACTTTACACAAATGAATCGGTCATGAAACCATATAACTAATTCCCATAAAACCATAGAAATGATGAAATATTATAAATTAATGGGTCATAAGATGTTATCAACTCAAAACATAAGGTATTATAAATATTAAAATAGTTTTTAAATGAGTTAATAACATTTTTTAATCCATTATACATGAGGTGAAAGTGCACACCACTAAAGGGAAGCACGAGGTAAGGGTTTCTCATCTCACTTTTACTTTTGTGAGATATATTCCTTATTCACCACTTATTTCTCATGTGTAGTGTATATATAAATCCATTTGTTATATTATATCAAGAGTATATTTATTTCATGGTATTTAATTTTTTTAAATGTTATTTTTTCATGGGGCATACGATTTGACTCCTTAAAAAGGGGTAAGGGATTGTCTCTTAATTTACATTTCATTGAGACTTATTTGTTATTATTCCCCAATTCACTTTTATGTGATATATATACTATCCCTTTGACATGTAATATAATTATTTATTCATTATTCATGGAATTTTAAGTTTCAATTTTAATTATTTCATCTAATGGGATTTTACATGAAAATAACCAAGTGATAAAAGTTATTGTACAATATCACTCTCTTTTTTGATTTATAACTTTCTCTAAAAAATCACATTATTGTAATATTTTTTGATTTTAAAATAAATTTATCATAAATATACATATTATTTAATGATATATATGATATATTCTAAACCATATTCCATTTTTATATATAGTGATTACTTTGAATGATAACTAATTAATTTCAAAAATATTGATAAAAATGTATCCATTATTCAGTAAGGATATTGGATGATAAAGATAATTGTTTATTAATTAAATTAACTTTTAGATATATGAGTATTGATTTATACTGGAAGACATGGGTTATTCCTAGTTATAGATATCCCCTAAGTGCATTAGTAGTCTCATGGGATGAATCAGTTAAGCTAGCATTAAATGAGTTTTTACCTATATATTAAACTGTATTATGAATGGTTTCGATAATAGTGGTTCATGTTATAAATACATGGTGTCCAATAATTTAGCATTTCCTATATTCAAAATTCAATTATTATTATCCTATGTATTTTCACTATGATAAAATCTATGTATGCATTTAAGTTTTATTTTATTGGTTAAATTTCATTTGTTTTTAGTTATATACCATTCCATATTGGTTATGAGAATTGATTCATTATTTCTTCCACTTTATTTAAACCAAACTGATCATTTTATCTCACCCTTATTTTATTCCTTTCAATATATTATAAAGAAGAGTTCTTTTAATGAGTTCTGAAGGATTCTCTTTATTATATTTTTTGTGTATTATTTTTTATTTTCTATTCCCGATGAAAAATGGGTATCAGGTTTGTAATTTAGTTTTAAAAAACTTATGAACTATTTGATCCTTTTGTATTGGAGTCTTGTATCTATACCGATGTAATAAAGTAAGGCAATAGCTCTGGACTACTTGGTTCAGGGTCATTACATATTACTTAATGCATCCTATAGTTCATTAAAATCCTATTCTATTTATTCTTTATCAAAACGATTTCACTTGATAATATATAAAATAAAATTTACCACTTCTTTGGGAACTGTATTCATATTTTCTTTGAATTTAGAATCAATATCACTAAGTGATACATCATCATCACAACTTGAACATGATTCATTATAAAAATGAAAATCACAATAATTATTTTTTTTCTTATACCACTATGATTACATTATGTTAGTAGTGTCTCTGTCTTTAATGTTAGATTCTTCTTCAACTTCCTTACATGTTTTTTTCTATTTTTATGAGTCTTGGAAAAAATATACAACTTTATATCATCAAGTGTATCTTCCTTTTTCTCTATATGAGTGAAGTAAAAAACTCAATAAAAACTTAAATTAATTAAATATATATAAAATAATAGTAAAAAATTAGATACTTAGAGGGAACCTTCCATTGATACCAATTGAAGTGCCTCGGGCCAGATGAACTATCGCGGGGTGAATTAGTGGTTTCTTTTTTTGAATTATCTTTATTTACAATTCAGTATCTTAAAATTGATAAGGTTCTAAATTCGATCAATATTATCACTCAATATTAAATTATGTGGGGTTTTAATATAATATAGGGTACGTAAAAATATTTATAAGGTTCGGCATAGAATCCCACTCCTTTCTGCATTGGTTAGACCCTCAACACATAATCTTCACTTTTAACCAAGTGATTACAACCATTAAGAATCCTAGTCTAACCAACACAGAGTCCAGATGTATTCATACAATTCTAGAATCCACTAGAAAAATTCTTTAATTGTTCAAGGATGACCCAAAACTATAAAGAGCTTCAACCTTCTAGATGAAAGTATTTCTCCCATGAACCTACAAGATCATGATTTCTTAGGTACAATTTATCAAGGACTTCAGTAACTATGTGATTCAATTCTATTATCATTGAATACATTCTTATATATTGAGTGATTTAATTCTATCAATATTATAATACTTAGGTGTGTCTTATTTATGGACTTCATGTTTCAAATTTCTTTCTTTCTTCAATACTTTGGTGTATCAAGTTCTCTTTGATGATCTTAAAATATAGAAAATAATTATATTTTTTTCAAAATATTCTTGATCACCTACAAATATAATTTATCTTCAAAATAATAATACAATTAATATAATCCTAATTATTATTATAGTAACTCTCCATGAATATTGAAACACCATAATTGTAGCCAATATGTACATTCCTAATTTTAATTTGGTAATTAATTCCTAAATTATCTCCTCAATTAATATAGACATAATTTCATATTAAATGTCCCGTAATACTTATTTATAAAAATAATCATTAAATTACCAAATAGGTTTGAGTATTTTTCTCCTTATTAATGTGACTTACATTAATCAAACAATGTGACTCTTTAAATTCTACATAAATCACAATACTTGCATAATGATTTTTAATGAAATATTTACACAGAAGCGTCATCACAATTATCTATAACTCATCATTATCAAGGTTATATTTTATGATTGAAAACCTATAATAATTCCTCATTAATTCCATAATAATTATTCTCCAAATCATTCCATAATTACTTATTTTAAATTTCCATGTATATTGGTTATTTTGCTTTCTTCTTCATGTGGTTAATGAATAACTATGTTCTCATTATTTATAAACTCATGATTTCATTTGAAATTCATAGTTATTCATTACCATTAAAATATATGTATAATATAATAAAACTTATTCACGCACTACATGAATATCACATATACCATAAATGAGACTTTCCCTATAAAATGACACATTTTATCTTCTTCTTAAATGAATTATGTACATGAAAGTGAATATATATATATATAAGACTGTTACTCATAAGATCATTATTCAAATGCTTCTAAAATTTTAGTTAACATTTCATGATCTTTTAAATAATATAGCAACCCACACTTTTTACGTAAATAAATACATGGTTTTATGTATATTTATCCATGTACTAAAAACCAAGGATTAAAAAGTATAGTTTCTTTAGAAGACTAGGAAAATTATTAGAGAACATAAAATCAGAATAATAAACAGTTTAATTAATTTCCATTATGATCTCCTAACTATTTTTGATCTCCTTTTACTATATAGGATAACCTAGGGGAAACATATACAAAGGGATGAGCTAAAAATGAAAGTAGGGGAATAAACATGAGATTGAAGCATAACATATGAGTTAGAAAACATAACATCGTAACATATAAGCATGGACTATGAATATAAATATAGAAACATAACATATAGGGCATATAATCATATAATAATGGAAAAATTCTAAAGTGGAAATGACATATAATATGACACAAAAATGATTCAAGGATAACTACTGACAATATATCACATGGTGAATAAATTGACATAAAGAAATTAGGTTTACTACCTATCCCAACATGACATATCATGATACTAAAACATTACCCAATGCTTTTAATTTCAATCTAGGTTTACCCATTACAATATTCTCATGCATATGTGTGCCACATACATAATCAAATATAATGAATAATCATAAGGGTTACCCATGGAATGAAATTTTAAAGTAACATGATACATTAAAATCATTCCATAATAAACATAAAACAACTATATAAAAATTAGTATGGTATCCTTGAATATTATTCCTAGTAAATCATAATAAACACCAAATATTGTTTTCTTATAAGGAAATTAAATTTTGAAATATCACTTGAAATAGTTCTTGAGAAAAATATTTTATATGTTTTGAAAAAATACTAGTAAGATTTTAAATTAATATTTAATTCATTAAGGCGTCATTACAATATGAAAATCTTCTCATGACATATAAGTTAAAAAAACACCCATATTGTATTTTTTTCGAACAAATAAAAAAACCTCTGTTAAAAAATGAAAAAAATAATACTTCCAAATTGTTTTGTAAAAATTATATCATGAGTGAAAATTACATAAAATAATCATTAGATAATAGAAAAAAATTAAATCAATTTTAAAAAATATGTATATGGAAGAAAAATAGAGTTTCAAGGAAACGTTTTAAAAATTTAAATTTTCAATGAAAGTCTCTTATAAACATCATCTCAACAAAATGGGAATTTATAAAAAGATTAGAATATGTTTATCCTCTATAAATAAACATAAAACAAGTGTATATACAATATAAGATATTATAAATTCATTTCACACATTTTATTACCACGACACTATCAAGAAGTAGAATTTTAACCCAAAGAATGGAAATTGGGTTAAGAAATCTCTTACCTCATGCTTCTATTTATTGGTGAATACATTAACCACATTAATAATGTTTTATAGAATGTTATGAATCTTTTTATAAATATATTTATATTTATAATAACTTATATGATACTTTTATAACATCTTACCACACATTTTTCAATAATATTTCATAGTTTTCATTATTTTGGGTGTGTTTATTTCATGGTTTCAAGGTTGGTTTATTTGTGTATAGTTATGAATTTTCCTGTCAAATGTAAGTAAAAATAAACACGTGGAATGAAATGATATTAATTAAATTCCATAATTATGTATGATTCAATATATCATTTTTCTTTCTAACATGACGATGATTCATTTAACAAAATGTTAATGATAAATGATTAGTTTATTTTGGTGGTTTTTCTGACCATCATGAACTAGTTTCATTTTATTCAATATTATATATATATATTAGTTTAAGAACATTAAATAAGTTATAAAATACCAATTAAATTATTATATAACCATACTAATACTTTTTTTGACCATCGATGAAGTGGTAATGGAAAATGAACAAAATCATTTTTCATAAAGGCGATTAACCGGAATAACTTGGATAATTGTATCATTTATTTAAATAATAGGAAGTAATAAAAGGAATGGATATAATATATTCCATTGAAAACATATAACTAAATTATAAACATGATTATTTATTTATCATGTTTTTATGGATGAAGGAGGTGAGAAGAAAGTATAAGAAGAAAATAAATTAAGAGAGGTGTTTTGAGAAAATTACTTCATGAATATCACCTCTTTAAAGGACTCCTTAAGGACCTTGGATTCAGCCATTTGATGAGAATACCATAACACGTATGTGAAAAAAGTGTGGAGGATAGGGTTTGGTTTATATTTGAGGATCTTTAGGGATTTTGAGGGGAAATGGGGTGGTAATGGGTTGTATTTATACTTGAGAAGAGGTGGGTTAAAGTGATTAAATAATGATTACATTTTGTTTATAGCCAACCACATTGAGGTGGAATTAATTTCCATTAATTTTGATTATAATAAATGTCTTAAAGGTAGTTTAAGTTCAATAAATACCTAAAAATCTTATTTAATGTTATAAATTCTTGCTATGATATGCTTTTACATTTTAACTTTAGCCATTGTCATTATTTTAACTATACTACGGTAAATAATTTTTTACCATGGAATTTTTTTTATAACTAAATATGAAATTGAACTTAAAAAATAATTTTTATCTTATTATTATAAATATGGAATACATTTTCTTAAATTCAATACACATAATTAAAAAAATAATATTTTAAATTAATCACACAAATGCAATGGGAAATACAGTTTTTTAAATTGAAAAGTTCATAATTTCAAAATGTTTTTATATTAATTTTCAAAGTGAAATTGGTTAAAATTTCATTAATTAGATTTATTGATCTATAATTGAATTAATTTTATTTTAAAACCAATTCAAGATATTATTTATCTACATAAATAAATTAAATAAAAAAAGTTTTCAATTAAAATTCAGTATTTTCACTATTCATCAACAAATAAAACTTCTCTGAAAAATAAAAAAATATCACCGTAAGATAATTTTTATATTACAATTTAAAAAATTAAGATTATTTTTTTGAAGAATATTTATAACATTAAACATTCAGTTTTAAAACAGGCGCACCATTTAAAGGCAACAAAATAGCCTTTAGAAAAATATAACATTTTATGCATAGAATTGGATTTATTTCTTTCTTAATCCTATAAAAATTAGTGGATGAATTAAAAAAAATTGATTTAATATATAACATATAAATTTCATTAATATATTTCACTAATAGTGATTAATTTTATTTATTAGGATAAAATTCCATTATGAGCATAAAAATAGTTTTTTCCTTTTATAAAATCACTTTTAAATTGAATTGGTTTTTTTATTTTTACTTATAATTAATTAGTGATGAATGAACTCATTTTATAAAAATGTGAAAAATATCTTTTCATAATTTATTTAATATCATTTATTCCCCCATTCTAATGTCTATGTCATAATTAAATAATAATATTTAATTATTTGTTTAAGATTGGTGTTCTTTGGAACATAAGCTATTAAAAAGATTAAATTTATTTTCAAATTGAAATACCATAAAATCCTAGGTTGTTGCATTCTACCAACCTTAAAATGAGTTTCATGCTAAAAATTCATTAATTTAAGATAAAAAATAAGGATACCCCTTTTCCTCATTTCCTTAGGTTCCCACACAACATCCTCAAATTGTCATCTTTTCCACAAGACTTTAACCAGGTGAGGGATCTTGTTTTGTAGAACCTTATCTCTATGATCCAGTTTTTCTAAAGTTTGTTCTCTATAAGAAATATCTTTCTATATTGGTATAACCTCGGAGTTTAGTACATGTGAAGGATTAGGTATGTACATATCAGGAAAGATACATATAGCACATCATGAACTCAAGTGATATTTGGTAGAAGATCCTATATATAAGCTACCAACCCTATACGATTAATAATTTCAAAAAAATTGAATCCTAACTAAAATTTAAATTAAACATAAAAATTAAATAAGGATATTTAAAAATAATTATGTGGAAATACCACATAGATAAAGTGGTAAATAAAATTTCCTCTTAAAAAGAGGGAAAATAAAAGGAAAATATCATTGCATAATTTATATTCCGATTAGGAGAAAATTAGTGGAAAGTGGACACATGGACATGGATGATAATTCCAACTATCAAGTTCTGATGGAGATTGAAAGAGAATATGGTGATCAATAGGTTATGGACCATGTATCCAAAGATAAAATAGGTCTCAGAAAGGTCACTAATATCATAAAAAATGATGATAATAGGATAATTTTTTTTTGAAAAACATATAAGAAGATATACTTACTTGATTTCATCTCATAAGTACAATCTCACTTTTTAATTATGCCTTGATCAATTTTGATTCATTTCTTATTATAAGGAATTGTAATTCTTGCAACACTAGTGGATCATAAGATCTATAATGGGATGAAAATTCATTCCTTATATCTCTAGTTATCCTCAAAACAAAATGGTTATCATAGGTTATCAAATATACATAAATCATCAAATGGTTAAGTAATAAATTAATATATAAAACCTCATCCAATTTTCAACATAAAAAACATCATAAATGGTTACCAATATTAACCTTACAAAATATTTAAATCATAAAATTTAAAATGAATATCACTAAATATTCAAAACCAACTTATCATTAATCCACCAAACAACTTTATGTAGATCTTAATTTTCACTTATAAAACATTTGAAAAACCATTATCATGTTTTACATTGAAACATGGTAAGAAATTGAATTACTATAAATCATTATTGAAAACATGCATGCATTTAAAAATCAACACTTTCCTCAGACCACAAATACAAACATACTTTAAAATCAATCCATAAACCACATTTCCATCATATTACAATTCAATTTCAAGGTTATCAATACTATCTATTTTATTTTTCACAATAAGAAAACTATTAATATCATTAGTATCCCAACAATAGAAACATATTAAAGGTTACCTTTCCCTTATTCGTTTGTTCTCTAAAAATATTAAGTTTCCATTAAATCAATTTTCCATTCCATCAACACTAATCAATATATACATTCAAATCCTTAATAAAATATTATGCATATATATTTCATGATCCATATAAAAAATATTTGAATCCCTATAAAAAATACTTCAATTATCCCACTTCATTCTCAAACAATTAACTAATCTTATTCATTATACTCATTAACACTTCTTTCCTTGGATATGTCATTTATAATCTCAATATAAACATGACTCATACCAAATAACCAATTTTCTTCACAAAATTCTCCCTAAGGGCATCGGTTTTCATAATTATCAAACTTTCATCATTTAAAGAATTCATCTATTGATAATAACTTAAGGAGATGAATATTACCATCCATGGAATTAATAAAAATCTTTATTTTCAGGATCCACTTAATTTGTAGTGATAAAAAATTCTTTTCATTGATGTTTTAGAGGATTCTGTTGTAGATTTTCCCCAACAATCCTTGGATTAGGTAACTGTCTCAAATTTTTCTAGTGTTACTTGTTGTTAAAGCACTACACAATATGAATAATTCTCATATGAATCTTTTTATACACTTCCTATTTAGTGGGTTTCTTCATTTCACTATGTAATTGATTAGATCAGTTCCTCTCTTTACCACACTTGAATCACATTTTTGTTTCACTTAGTTATTTTTGAAGATGATTCTTCTGACACTATTGAAAAGTGGGATGGTGGGATTTATTTCCTTAAATAAATGTTTATGTTGTCCTTTATGAATATAATTCCATCTCACATTTCTTGTCTCCAGCCCCATGAGACAACTAAAAATATCTGATCTTTGTCTGAACTTTAAGGGAACAAATAAAAATATCTTCATAACTAACAAAGTTTTAATTTTCTATGGCCTTTCATCAAATCAGTTTTAAATCACTAAAAATAAATCTAGTTTAATTTCAATGCTAATGGAAAATATGAGATAATAATTTTTAGGACTTGGAAGTATGCCTCATATGATTTGACAGACTCATATTCCTTTTTCTTCAAGTGGATGAACTCCCTCTCTATCTTAAGATGAAGAGTATAGGGAAAATATTTATTGGAAAATATTTTCTTGATTGTTTACCATTACATGGAATCAATTTCCTCCATATAATTTTCATTTTTTATCAATGTTTAACACTAATCAGTTTCCCTATCAAAACGGTATACCAGTATCAGAACTTTCTCTTCTTCTTAGCATTAGCGGATAGAGTGTATCTTTTAAATGGAGTGAATCCATTGTTTCATGATAATGGGATTAAAAGACCCACTAAATATAATATTACTTTGTTGTATAATGTATTTTTCCACAAATTTCTATTTCCCAGGAGAAGGAGGGTGTTTCACATGATTCATGTTAGTATTCCTAACATGAGTAAACTGATCTCGTATTTTCATGAATTTTCAATCTTTTATTTCTATTAGGTTTAGAATATCATTACGGAAATCATCACATTGAAAATCAAATTGATTTATTCCATGGGTTCTACAATTTCTAGACATTATCTTGAAACTAACAATAAAATTAGGGGGATTTAATACTTAGCTATTAAGCATATAAAAAGGAAAATTTGAACATATAATGATAATCTTATAAATAAAAAGTATATCCTAATTTGTCATTACCTAAGTTTCAATATAGATAATACATAGTGATATAATTATACCAATTGTTATAACTATTGTTTTCTAGTAATAATCCCAAAAAATAACAACACTATCCTCCGATGCCAACTATAGAGAACTACACTTTTTAGACATATTATTACATGGTTTTATGAATATTTTTCATGTAATAAAAAACAAGGATAGAAAAATCTAGTCTATTTGGATGAAAAGGTATATTAATATAAAACATTGAACTAGAATAAAACATCTTTTTATTAATCTCTCTTATAAGCTCAAAAATCTTATTGATCTCCTATAACTGTATAAGAAAACTTAGGGGGGAATATAGACAAAAGGGATGAGAAAAAATACCTGTAAGGAAATAAACGTGGGATTAAAGCATAGAATATCATTTAGAAAACATAACATGATAACATATAAGCCTGGATAATGAATATACATATGTAAACATAAAATATATATTATTTAATAATATAATCATGGAAAATATGAAATTTGGAATGACATATTACATGACACAAACACAAGAGGCTAACCACCAAGAATATATCACATGGTGGATAAAGTACCATAAAGGAATTAGGTTTACTCTATATCCCAACATGATGTACAATGAGGAAAAAAATTACCCAACAAATTATAGAGCTATCTGGGCACACCCATTACAATATGCTCATGCATATGTGTGGCACATAAAGAATAAAACATAAGGAATAATCATAAGGGTTACCCATAGAATGAAAGAGAAAAGTAATAAGATTCATAAACAATATGAAATCATAAAAATAAACCAACAATAAAAATAATAAGGATAACATATTTGAATAATAAACAAATTAAATCATAACAAATATTAAATATTGTTATATTAGAGGGAAAATAATTTTGAAAGATCAAAAGAAATAATTTTTGAGGAAAATATCCATTCTCTTTTGAAACAATTTTATATTAAAATGACATGAAATAAAAAAAGAAAAAATTATATTTTAAAATATTCTTATAATCTTGTAAAAAAAGCTTCAAGGAATTAGTTTTTAATGATTTAATAAAAGTATATCATGCCGTATAAGTTAAAAACATTACTTATATATTGTTTCCAGACATGACATTAAAATCACTTTTAGAAAATGAAAAAAATAATACTTTTAAAATATTTTTTAAAAAGTAAAATATGAGTGAAAATGACTTAAAAATCACAAGATAATAGTAAAAACAATTGAAATAAATTTAATAAAACACAGATATGGAAGAAAAAAATATTTTTAAGGAAGCTTTTTTAAAAACTTATTTTTAAAAGATAGTCTCTTATAAATATTATCTCATTGAAATGAGAATTAATAAATTGAATAGAATATATGAATTATATACATATACATATAAAGAAAAGTTTAAGTACAACATCATGAACTAAAAATTCATTTCACACATGTTCTTATCACTACATAATCAAGTAGTAGAAATTTAAACCAAAGAATGGGAATTGGGTTTAGAATTAATTTACCTCACGCTTCCCATTAGTAGTGCATAAATTAATATTCTATATAATGGTTTAAATAATTTTATTAAATTGTTTAAAAACTATATTAATGTTTATAATATCTTATATGATCCTTTATAACATCTTACCACCCATTTGTTTCTAATCATTCATAATTTTTACAGTTTCAGGTGAATTTGTTTCATGGTTTTAATGGTCGGTTCACTTGTGTATAATTATAGGTTTTCTTGTAAAATGGAAGTAAAAGTTTATAAGTGGAATGAAATGATATTAATAAACTTACCAATGTATTAATGGTCCCATATATCATTTTGGTTTCTAACATGAGAATTATTCATTTGTTAAAATGTTAATGATTAATGATTAGTTTATTTTGGTGATTTTTTAACCATCATGAACATGTTTCATTTTATTTATATATATATCTACATATTAGTTTTGAAACATAAAATAAGTTATTAAATACAAATTATAAAATTATTTTACAATAATAATAATTTTTTGACCATCCATGAAAGTGATAATGGAAAATATAAAAAAATCATTATTCACGGAGGTGATGAACTGGTATAACTTGGACAATAATTTTGTTTCTCTAAATAATATGAGGTAATAAAAATGATGGATATAATATTTTACAATAACAACATAAAAATAAATTATAAATATGATTATATAGTTACCATTCATTTATGGATGATGTATATCAGAATAAAGTAAATGATGAAAAGAAATTAAGAGAGGTGTTTTGGAAAATTACCTCTTGAATATCACCTCATTGAGGGACCCCTTAAGGACATTGGATTCTAAATTTTGATGATAAAAAAAGATCATGGACATGGTAAGAGTTTTGAAAATATATTTTGGTAGATAATTGAGGATATTAAGGGTTTTTTAAGAAATGGGGTGGTGAGGATGGTATTTATACTTGAGGAGAAGTGGGATTAAGTGATTGAAAAATGATTATGTTATGTTTATAGTCAACCACATTGAGGTAGATTTAATTTTAAAAAATTTGGTTGATAATTAGTGTTTTAGATGAATATTAGGACCAATATATACCTCAATAAACCACTAAATGTTGAAATTTTTAGGTATGATAAGCTTTTACCTTTTAACATTAATGCTTATCATTATTTTACATATATTGTGGTAAATAATTTTTTACAATGGTAAAATTTTCTATAACTAAAAATTAAATTGGACATAAAACATAATTTATACCTTATGATTCTAAATTTATAATCCATTTTTCCAAATTAAATTGTCATAATTGGAAAAATTATATTTAAAATTAATCTCGTAGATGCAATGAGAAAGCGGGTTTTTAAAGTGAAACGTTAACAAGTTCTAAGTATTTTTATATCTAATTTTAACATGAAATTGGTTAAAATGTCCTAAAATGTTTTTAGTTATGTATTTTTAACAGATAATATTTTAAAACCAATTAAAAATATAATATAATTATATGAAAAAATAGTTTTCAATTAACATTCAGTATTTTTCACTATTCACAAAAAAATGAAACATCTCTAAAATAAACCAAAAATTCACCATAAGATAATTTTGAAATTATTATTTCAAAATTAATGTTTTTTTAAATAAAATATATAAAAAAGTTAAAAATTAGTTTCAAAAAAGGCGAGTCATTAAAAAGCGGAAAAACTATCTTTAGAAAAATATAGCTTTTTATGCTTAAAATTGGATTTAGTCTTATCTTAAGCCTATGAAAATTAATGAACGAATTAAACAATATTTTATTAAATATATAAAATATAAATTTCTCTAATAACTTACACTGATTATGTTTAATTTAATTTGTTAAGATAAAATTCCATTGTGAGCAAAAAAATAGTTTTTTTTTTATTTTTATATAAATACTTTATTTATATTGAATTGGTTTTTTTAATCATTATTTAATTTTAATTGATAAATAATGAATTAATTTTATAAATTTTTGAAAACTATATTTTCATAATTTATTTAATCTCATTCATTCCCTCTATTCCAAAGGCTAGGTCACAATTAAATAATAATATTTTTTCATTTGTTTATGATCGGTGTTTTGTGAAATATAAGATATCAAAGAGATTAAATTTATTTTAAGAGATGAATACCATAAAATCATGTGGGACTATAGTTAAGATTAATGGTAGTTACCATTAAAAAAATCTCACATGTATACATATCTTCAACTTAGTATATTCCTCAATCCAACTTCCATCAAACATTCATACATAAAAATAACTCATTTTGGATACTCTTTTTTCCACAATCATACTGATTCTTACAAAAACTACACTTCATGGTTAGTATATATATTTAGTAATTCATTTAAATAGAATATTTACACACATAAAATAACATCATAATAAAATTAGGTGTTAGATTTCCCATAACACATATGGTCAGTCAAAATAATTTGTATTGATCTAAATAATCCTTTCAATCGATTCATATTTGGTCATCCATTATCTTAGAGTTTGTTTTCATAAAAAACACTCACATATGGTTGATACTAAATATTAGTTTTATTGGAGGTATTATTTATTATTGATCATATCAATCACGGTCTCTCCAAAACATGGTTTCTTCTATCAACAGAAATATGTATAGTCAACAAAACATAAGGTTTAGTCCATTCCAGTGTTTTCATAAAGGTATATCATTTTGGTAACAATCAATCTATAACCCTTATACAATGGATCCAGGATATTTTTTACATGAATATTGCGAGGAAGATGAAAATCCTTATCTTGATTGAATGGTAGAGATATATTTCATCAGAATGTTTGGGTAATATCCGTAACATTTAAGGAGGGTGAATAATATTGTGCTTCATCATCATCCCAAATTCATATTCCATTCATCCTAGAACCACAAAATAAATATACCAATTCCCATAGTTGATCATCTTTGAGTAATAGGATCTACTCTTGACTTTTGATACCATAAACCCCTCTTAGCACCCCTCCACCATTGTGTCACCCCAAACAATGTTTCTACTGATCATGTTAACACACTCTATATTCTCATGTTCTCCCTATGGATGATATAAATTCCCTCACTAAAATACCACCCATGGTTGGTATTGTTGAACTCCCTCCCTTTTGGTTGACCCTAGGTCCTAAACTTGGTTGAGGTGGTCATTTTGTAGCCAATGTTTGACCTATTTTTTTATAAGTACCACAAAAATAAATAATTATAATAATACCAATCTATTCTCAAATAATTTTTAAATTATTCTTACACTATTGAAACTTCTACTCAATTATATATATTAAATTATTCTTCCTTAAAATATCCTAATGTCTCTATTTATTCAAATATTCATCAATTCCTCATAAAAAAAATATTTCTTTCATGGTCTTCATAATTATTTCACAAAAAATGTGGATTAAAACTTCTCAAACATATTGAAAACAATGTGTAATTTATTAAACACCTTTGACACATTTGTTAAACTTTAAGACTACTTTAAAAATAATCAAGAAAAAAAGATAATTTATCATTCATGACATAGAATTCCATCAAATTAATCTAGAATAAACCTCATTTCCACTAAGAAAACATATATTGAAACATTAAAAACAAATTCCATACAAAATTGGGATCATCAAATTTCACATATATCAACTTGATCAGTTGAACCAAATTGGTTATGGTGAGTGGGGAAATCATACTTTCCCATTAGAATCACCCTCTACCCATGTACATGGAATGGTTTTTGATATACATGGTTATATATTCTCTTTAATTGTAGGTATTGGTGTGTATTTTGGATCTAAATATTTGGTCAGAGACAAGTTGTGTTCTGAATGTCATTGTTATAGCTGGTGTTTTACAAATGAGTTTGGTTGAAGTCCATTATATATTTGTTTTTCATTTTTAATGCATTTGAATCATCCAAGGGACTATCTTTTTTTATTTTATAATTTATATTTTATATATTTTTATCTTACTAATATATTATATATAGTTTCATTATATGAAATATTAATTTTATATACTGGATTGCGAGACCCCACCTTGGATCCTAGTTTTATTTACATAAATTTTGAGTGTGTATAATATAGGGACATTTCATATAAGATTTTTGATAGTTTTAGTTATGTACCTTGTGAGATCCCATTGTGCAAACAATCTCCTCAAGATTTCTTCTGGTACTCATTTTTTGTTAGAAGCCTCTAGAATATAGGGAGGAATTCTTGAGGTCTAGTGATAGTCCATATTGGGCATTGTTTGGGTGCACTAGGTTTTGAAGTTACACAATTGAGTTAATGTTTTAATCACTTCCACAACCTATAGTATTTATTGACTAATATATATCAATTATATTGAGTATTTATGTGAGTTGGATGGCAATAATACCATTATTTTTAATTTTTATTTTGTGAATTAATATACTCAGTTAGTAACTCAAATTATAAATTATTGTATACTGAAATAAGTTTAGAAATCATTTATTAATATAACATTGAAAAATGTGATGGGCATCAAAATGAGACTATAAATTTAAATCATTATTATTTACCTCCCAATTAGAGAGAAAATTTATATAGTTATAGGCTTCATAGTTAATTAAAATCATGATATGCTCACGTTTAATAAATATTAAAAACTTATTTATTGAATGTTGGTAGTTTAACAAGTAGTTTAATGAATCAAAATATTAGAGCCTAAAAATTTAGTCCAAATATTATGGTATGTGAGTGTAAATAAATTTTTATAATTGGGTACATGTTCATTATTAATAATCATTTCATAAAAATAAAAACTAAAAGTGACAGTGGGATGTAATTTGCAAAAAAATATCATTATACTAGTACAATCAACATGAAACTATGATTTAGTAATGTATCATATTATGGAGTAGTATATTTAATAATTAAATTTTATTATTTATCTCAAGGTTAATTTTTTATAATTAAATAAATATGGATTAAAATATTGACATGATATGGAGTACATGCTAATAAATATTGCTTTATAATGTCTGGCATGGATTTTTTTATTGAAACTGAAGAACCATATATATTGTAATATAATGTCAAATATGTTTTTTATCTAAATAAACCATTAAATATTTTTTATTGTTTTTTTAAATTCCTCTATACATTCTCAAATATTCATTAGATGGTATTTTTCTACATAATTTCCATATTAGGGATCACCCTAATATTGAATATAAGAATGAAAATACATCAATTGTTAGGGTAACTATAAATCTAAAGTCTTATAAGAAATTTACGTTCACTTATATTAATTTTTATGAAACTTTTAAATTATATTTTATATTTTTATATTTTATATTTTATTATATGATAATATATGCAAACTATTTTTTGTAATTCATAATACAAAATGTTATACAAAATGTTATTTATTTTTATTTTTAAATAATATTTAATAAATTATAACATTAACTAATTGTATTTATTTCAATATTATTTAATTATTAAAAATGTTTTCTATAAATCATACATAATTAAGAAGAAATAAGAATAATTTTTTTTTCCCACAATGAGATAAAATATGGGTGGTTTGAATGAAACTGTTGATCACTACTGTGAATATATATTTCCAATATTTATAAGAAATTTTGAGCCAATTAAATTTTATATCACATTATTTGTATTTTTATAGGACTATTTATCTTGTAAGGGGTCATCACTAGATGTATCAACCTGAATAACCCTATTATTCCTCCCATTATGTCTATAATTTATATAGTATCTGGTACAATGGACTTTAAACTTCATTAATAGTCATTTAAACCATATAAAATTTTTACACCATGGTAGTAAGGTATTTAATACCATTATTTTTAAGAAACTATGGTAATAGATCTATGATGATTGAACCTACTACCATGGCTTGATAGGTTATTTCCATAGTTTTGATATGTGAAAATAGACTCCATTTGTAGTAGTGTTGGAATATTTGAATATAAAATGAATCTATTAATCCGAATGGATGAATGGCCTTAAATTTTTATTCATATGTGATAGTCCCCATTTTACGGATTGAACGGGAGACCTTACATAGATCATAGGCTTCGTGACATTACATGACCAGAAGGTCATAGAGGAAATAATCCTGATAATAACTACTTGGAACTACTCCTCCCCGACGTCTACATCATGATTTTATCTCTCCACCTTTGCAAGTTTGTTTATCTTGGATTACTGTGCATGGACAAGCTAGTCATAATGAGAATTTTCATATCATCTCATTATTATAAACCTGTTAGCTCTTCTCTGGTGAATGCGCCTTACTCTTAATGTTCATCTATATACTTCTCCTTGTAGAGTCTGCCTGTTCCATTTAAGAACAATTTCATATGACCTAAAGGCCTTGATGTGTCCGGATATCCTTAATATAAGGAACTGGCCATAAACCTTACTTAATATTTAATTAAATGAATAATTCACATTTAGGATCTTTTCAAGTTTAGAGTTTTAGAGAATTAGATCCTAAATCATGAATTACATTCCACATTTAAAAAAAGTGGTTACATAAAAGATAGTATTCATTTTTCCCTATCAACAAAAGCATATTTAAAATAAAACATGGATTCTTTCTTGACACTTCCTTAGCACTATCATTATAACATGAAACTTTCCCTTGACCTGTGGAAAACATTTCAAAAACTTGGGATGAGAATAAAAAGCTCAGTAAGGGTTATAGAAAGTATGGAAAGGAACCATGAGTACATATATACATAAGAATGAAATCATACTTTAGCCATAAATCATAATCACTTTAACATACCTCATAAAATCATGAATAAATCATTGAAATCATAAGGCATAAAGGTAACTTGAGGCATTCATAACATTATTACGTATGGAGTAACCCTCTTGGTTATGTTTGGAATACCCATCACAATATATTCCCAAAATCTCTTCAGAGAAACCTTAACATTTAACTCCTTCGCGTTACCCAATGAAATGGAGAGCTATATCGGGCTCACCCGCCCTTAGTTTATCATGGAACCACCCATCTTCATAAAAAATTCCCAAGAACCATAACATAATCACAACACATAACTTAAGCATAAATGAAATATAACATTCCCACATTGCAATAACACTATAACATTTTAAGATATTGAAATAATGAATCCATTCTAAAAACCATTTTCAAAACCATTTAAAACATTTAATATTGAGATCTTTGAATCAAAGTGTCCCATAACACTTTGAAGATTTTAACATTTTAAACCATTAATACCCATATAAATAAATCCTTAAAACTATTTTGAAAACATGGATATTAACAAGACATATTTATAAGAATAAATCATTAAAACATTTAAAACGATATTTTAGTTAGAGTATTTTTATCAAAATGAGAGACACTTGAATACAATAATTGATGAATAACATTTAATCAGAACTTTATAATATCATGAGAATAAAGGAATTCATGATATAATATTACAAAGGACAGTATATACACCATATAAGAGTGAATTGGTGCATAACAACAATGAAGTCTCAATAGAAATGTAAAATGAGATGAAATCCCCTGTAAAGAAGGTATCCTTAAATTAAGGATAAATCAATCTCATATTTATGTGTGAAAAATATAAATACACCCAATATAAGTGGATATTAAGTGTAAAAAAATCAAAGGTCATTCACACATATTTAAATGATGACATATTCAATAACTACATGTTGAACCCAAAGAAATCGAAATTGGGTTAAGAAGTTCCCTTGGTAAAATTTGACAGCCTAACGACGTTACTTTAAAATTAAGAAAGTGAGTTGATGAGAGATGAAAATGGTATCTAATCACTTGGACATTACATTTACATAAATAAGAACATATCCCAACATAACAATATTTATATTAAAAGACCCAACAAAATAAGTATTTTAAAAAGGGGCGGGTGAAAGGTTCCCTTACTGACTTCAGTATCTTTCGAAACATACACCCCATGAAAGAAGGACAATACAAAATTGATGTAAATACTCATAAATGAAATTATATTACACAAAGAGTAGAATAATTGGCAGTATATATACCACTCAACAGGAATGGTTGAAAATGTAGAATAAATCTCACGGAAATAAAATCGACAGGAAAAATACCGTACGAAAACTCTACAGCCTAACGACGCCATGTAAAACTTCCAAAAATGGACTGATGAGATCAAACAGGGTCACTCATCATATTAACATAAAATTTAAATCAAGAGGAATATAAAATAACATCCCCCAACATAACAAATAGGAGCTTAAAAGAAGTGACATAAAGGAGAGTACTTAAAAAGAAAGAGAGAGGTTGGATCTCTTACAAAAATTCGGCAGCCTAACGGCGCCACTAAAAACTTCCAAAATTGATTGATGAGAGAATGTAGGGTCTCTCATAATATGAACATAAAAATTACAGTACGAGTAATATAAAAGAAAATCCCAATCATAATAAAGATGAGCTTTAAAATAATGACATAAAAGAGTGTACTTAAAAAGGAGAGGGGTAGGATCCCTTACCTCAGGTCCGACTTGACTCGATTGTTCTTTAACCACCTGAATAATAAACTTCAGTTAATTTCTACTTTCTTAAGAACCTTTTTCAAGTTCATTATTCCTTTTATATCACTTACTACAATGCTATGAACACTATGTAATTATTTAAGTTAAAAAATGGTCGTTTTGTAGATCATTGCTACTTGAGTAAAAAATAAACTCGTTATAATTACGAGTTGTTCATGTGGTAAATATATATTATATCCAAAATTATATTCATTATGTAGATATAATATATATAATATATATCCATTATATACATGCATTTATAACATTACATAACATTTAGAGGTAAGAAATGAAATGCACCGTTCATGGAGACGGTAAGCCGTACGTACGCATGAACGCTACTTCCATTTCTATTTCTTATTTAATGGATTTCAAACATAATGATACATAATAGTATTATAATTCCAGTATGGTATCATATATAATATCATTAAATATACCCTTTATACGTACCACATATGGCATTAACAAATCAAATCACTTTGAGGGGGCGGTAGTCTGCACTTCCTAAAATGAAGATATCGCGTTTAACCATAATGGAAACCATAAAGGTATGAAATAAATGTAAAATACAGAATCTTAAGTAAATAACAAACATATTATATATCATATATAAACATAGTGTCATCTTAATGGCCACCTTTGAGGGTGTTAAAATAATATTGAACAATCATCGTTTCGTGAGACAGAAATTCACCATCCACATAAACAGTATGTTCTTTAACCATTAGATGTAGGTGTGTGTAAGTTTAGCTCAAATAATTCTTATAAAAACATCCTAGTATATTGGAGATACTGGATTTGTTACAAAATAAATTAATAAAAAGATTTTAGGGGGTTGGAGAAGCAAAATAATACAAAAGAACACAAGTGAAGACATTACCTTAAAATCGGGTATCTCTCTTTGATTTGAGCTCAAATGCTTCCTTGGTAAGACTTAGACCCAAAGTGAGGCTTCTAGGAGTAATAGAGGGATGTGGAGAGACAAAATGAGAAGGGGATGGCTGAGCCAAAGGCTTCGGAGGTGTGAGTAAGGTGGTATAGGTGGTGGCCTTTTATAAGAGGAGAGGAGGGACACTCTTGGAAAGTCAGAAAAGTTACATTATTTTCAATTGATTTTCGGATATTAAAGGTCCCAAATTGATATATTTCAAGGATAGTGTGATAAGGGTTCTAAATCCACCCATCCATTAGGTTTTTGACATGTGTAGGTCTTAGATTTTAAATTATCTTTTCATTTTATTTAAATCGTTAAATAATGAGGTAATCACTGCATCATCATGATGTCATAAATAATTTAATTTATTTAATGTCTAAAAATTATTAAAAAATACTATGATTTAGGAAATCGTTTTATCTTTACAATTAATATTTATAGTAAAAAATATGACTTGTATAACCCCATGTAAAAATTGTTTTAGTAAAAGAACTCATGTTTGTGACATTTTTATTTTAACTTTAAATAAAACGTTATTTATGTCATTTTCCTACCCAAGTGGCTCCATGGGGTCCCCAAGATGACCCATGTATTGTCTTGGTCTCCCATGACACATCCAATGAGGGTAAGACATGTTTATAGGTCATTCCATATTATTAAAACATTATTTTTACCTTAAATTACACTAATTACCTCTAATCGCGATTAAAAACTGAAAAGTTACTATTCACCAAAAAAATATTTTAATCCCATTGAACCACATTTTACATCCTAATGACAAACATGTATGTCGGATTTTTGAAATTAAAATTACAGAAGTGGTGAAGTTTCATTTAAATGAAAAATCATTTTTTAAACTACCACTTAGTGGTTTCACTATTCATCAAAAATTGAAGTTCTTCAGAAAAAAACCAAAAATTCACCTTAAGCTATATTTGATATTCCAAATTCAAAAATGATGTCTATTTTAAAAAATTCAAAACATATAAGATGCATTAATTAATTTAATAATTAATTCCCACTGTCAAAACAAATAGCGTGTTTTTAAGAAACAATATCTATTAAAAGATTGACACTAGTTTAAGTCCAATTTCAAAGTGAAATTAATTTCAATGACCACTATTGGATTAAATGGTAAAAATATATTCTAATTTCACTTTAAAAAAAATTCAAAAGATAATATAATCATATAAATAAATTATATTAAAAAAAGGTTTTGAATTAAAATACAACATTTTCACTATTCATTAAAAAATGAACTTTATCGGAAAAATACCAAAAATTTACACAAAGTAAATTTTGATGTCCCTATTCTAAAGAAGAATTTTATTTTGTCAAATATAACACATAAAATTTTCAAAAAGTGGGTTTAAAAGAGCTTCGCCATCAAAAGGCGGTTAATCGACCTTTTAAAGAATATTAGAATGTTTACGCTTAAAATTGGATTCATTCACATTTTTAATCCTCTAACGTTTATTGTAAAAAGTAAAAATATTTGACAAACATATATAATCATTTTTTAGTTTGTTCTATTTATTCCCCCCATTACAATGTCTAGGCGTTAACTACTATTTAAAATAATATTATTTTGTTATTAGAGTGCAACGTAAGATTCCTAAGAAACTCATTGTTGCGTATTGGGTACGCCATCGAGCATAGAGTCCCCTTTAAAATAATATTAATATTTTATTCACAAATATGGATAAATATGAAAATGTCATATTATTTATTTCCCTGGGGTGTTTCATCCTTCCCCCCTTTTGTGAATTGTGTCCTCACAATTTTAAAATTGGGCTTGGAAGATTCATTAAAAATCCCACATCAGAACAAGAGTCAGTAAAACTATCACTTTAAAAGAATGGGAGAGAAGTACAAATGTCACCCGAGTTAACCCATACCAGGATTCTGAGTATGAAAATATGGATATGGAGGAAAAAACAAAGGGTTATTTTCTGATGGAGAGTGATAGTAAACATTTCTAGGAGAAAGTTGATAACAAGAAAATCACAAACTTGTGATGGGTTAAACGGTATTTGATTCCCCAGTAGGAAAAATTAACAGACAACATTTTTGTTTTATGTTACTTTTCATTGAGGAATTTATTTATGAACTTAACTAAAACATAAGGAAACATACTTACTTGTCATGTTGACTTTCAACTTTTACTAGATTTCTTACACGAACCCATATTTTCTCCAAAAGATGATTATTTGGGATGACTTGTTCACATTAAGAGAGCTATAATCAACTTCTAGAGAATCACCTAATCCACAAAAGAGAACTATATACTTCCCATTTCTTTAGACCTTAACCAAAACTAAAACCAAAAAGGTTAGTATGAGATCAGATAATACCCGAAAAGGATAATCCTTTACATAGAAAAATCTATTCTTAATCTCCAAAATTTGTCAAACAATACCCAAAGTTCAACAAAGGCCATTCAATAAACAATTTGTCCATAAAATTATTGAAACCCAAATATTTGAAGGATTTAATCGCATAGTCTTCCAAGGTAAAAATTAATATTTATCTCCAAAATAACATCAGTTACTCTTATAGTCTCATACTGAAAAGTAATTAACCTAATCACATAACCTCCATGATAGGATAATCATTTCCATTGATAACCAAAAATCAACTTATACTTAATTCATAAAATAATATAACTAAAAAGAATCATTCAAACTAACCAGGGACTTCACATAGTCCAGTGGTAGGTGATAAATAACAGTTTCACTTTGGTTGTGGGTTCGATTCCCACAGATTCGTCCGACGCGACGGGTTGTCACATGGTATGCGTGTTGTCCGTTTTCAAAAACTATATAATTTTATAACATTCTTCAAAAAGAGATAAATTCATAAAAAAATAACCATAACTTATTTTAACCACAAATATTATCTGATAACTTCCATTTTGCAACCCAAAATGTATTAACTAGTAATTGCCTCAAATTCAAGGATAATATAAACCCAAGTGGTTCTTTATAACTATATCCACAAAAGAATGGATAATTATTCCTTGAATAAAATTTTCGTATATCAAACATCAGGGTTACTATAAAAAGTCTTCTAATGTAACCCCATCATCAAAAGAGACTTAATACATCTAAGAATTTTACCATCCTAAAATCTACCATAACTCTTGAATCCAAAATATGATGACTTATTACTCATTCAACATTCTTCATGATCCATTAGCCATTCCTTTTCAACTTATTCTGAAATAATTCTTTCCTATAAACATAAGCATGAATCATACCCTAATATTATAATAATAGGAAAACATATGTTAAGAAATAGTCCATACCTTTCATTATTCATTGTCAGTTTCTTCATCCTCAATCGAAATGGCATTAGGTATTGGTAAATGAATATTTGTACAATCTTGGTGACCCCATTACCGAAACTTCTTCGTAGGACATGTTCTTATATAATGACCATGCACACTGCATTTAAAACATTCAATTGATCCTTCAGAAAAAACTTCTTTCCCTTTCCTAGAGTCAACTAGATGCTTCCTTTTTTCATGGCAGGTTCTTGCTTTATGACCCTCATTTACACATCTATAGCATCTTTCTGTCCCTTTGAAACATTTTCCTATGTGTTTATTTCCACATATTTGACACATTGGTTTTTTAACATACTTACCTTTATGATTATTACCTGAACATCCGTAGGGATTTGTTTCTTTCATATACGATGCCTTATAAAAATAACTAAGGTTCAGGTGGTTAATCATGAATCCAGATAGTTGGTTGAGGATAACCACAAGAGTTCTCATTGCAGATCCCATATCATTCAGTTGTTCTTTCATAAAACCGTCACAGTTTTCGTCAAATCCACTGTTGCTTCGGTTCCTGCTAGATCCAACCATTTACTAAAACCAAAAAGGTCCGTGTGAGTATATCTGTATAATAATCAAATAATAAAGAGGAAGATAAACACCAAGATATACTTATCTAAGTTATCTCAAACTCATTATAACTTTCAATAAAAAAATGACTCTATATAATATACTAACCATTGTGGTTATACACAACTTGCCACTTTTTCTTAAATGACACTCTAACCTCTAAAGGTATCTAAACCGACCTCTGATACCAACTATAAGGCCCCGGCCTCAAACCTTACTTAATATTTAATTAAATGAATAATTCATGTTGAGGATCTTTTCAGGGTTAGAGTTTTAGAAAATTAGATCATAAATCATGAATTACATTCCACATTTAAACAAAGTTGTTGCATAAAAGATAGTATTCATTTTTTCCTATCAATAGAAACATATTTAAAATAAAACATCGATTCTTTATTGACACTTCCTTGACACTATCCTCATAACATGAACCTTTCCCTTGACCTATAGAAAACATTTAAAAAACTTGGGATTAGAATAAAAATCTCAGTAAGGGTTATAAAAAGTATGGAAAGGAACCATGAGTACATATATACATAATAATGAAATCATACATTACCCATAAATCATAAGCACTTTAACATACCTCATAAAATCATGAATAAATCATAGAAATCATATGGCATAAAGGTAACTTGAGGCATTAATAACATTATTACGTAGGGTGTAACCCTCTTAGTTACATTTGGAATACCCATCAAAATATATTCCCTAAATCTCTTCGAAGAAACCTTAACGTTTAACTCCTTCGCGTTACCCAATGCATTGGAGAGCTATATCGGGCTCACCCACCCTTAGTTTATCATGGAACCACCTTTCTTCATAAAAAATGCCCTAGAACCATAACATAATCATAACACATAACTTAAGCATAAATGAAATATAACATTCCCATATTTTAATAACACTATAACATTTTAAGATATTGAAATAATGAATCCATTCTAAAAACCATTTTCAAAACCATTTAAAACATTTAATAAAGAGATCTTTGAATAAAAGTTTCCCATACCACTTTGAAGTTTTTAACATTTTAAACCATTAATATTCATATAAATAAATCCTTAAAACCATTTTGAAAACATGGATATTAACGAGAAATATTTATAAGAATAAATCATTAAAACATTTAAAACGATATTTTAGTTAAAGGGGTTTTAACAAAATGAGAGACACTTGAATACAATAATTGAGGAATAACATTTAATCAGAACTTTATAATATCATGAGAATAAAGGCATTCATGACATAATATTCCAAAGGACAGTATATACACCATATAAGAGTGAATTGGTTCATAACAACAATGAAGTCTCAATAGAAATGTAAAATGAGATGAAATCCCCTGTAAAGAAGGTATCCTTAAATTAGAGATAAATCAATCTCATAATTATGTGTGACAAATATAAATACACCCAATATAAGTGGATGTTAAGTGTAAAACAATCAATGTTCATTCACACATATTAAAATGATGACATATTCAATAACCACATGTTGAACCCAAAGAAATCGAAATTGGGTTAACAAGTTCCCTTGGTAAAATTCGACAGCCTAACGACGTCACTTTAAAATTCATAAAATGAGTTGATGAGAGATAAAAAGGGTATCTCATCACTTGGACATAAAATTTACATCAATAATAACATATACCAACATAAAAATATGTAAATTAAAAGGCCCAATAAAAGAAGTGTTTTAAAAAGGGGAGGATGAAAGGTTCCCTTACCGACTTCGGTATCTTTCGAAACATACACCCCATGAAAGAAGGACAATAAAAAATTGATGTAAATAATCATAAATGAAATTATATTACACAAAGAGTAGAATAATGGTCAGTATATATACCACTCAATGGGAATGGTGACAAATGTAGAATAAATCTCACAGGATTAAAAGTGAGATGAAAAATCTCTTACGAAAACTCTGCAGCCTAACGACACCACTTAAAACTTCCAAAAATGGATTGATTAGATCAAATATGGTCTCTTATCATATTAATATAAAATTTAAATCAGGAGGAATATAAAATAACATCCCCCAACATAACAAATAGGAGCTTAAAATAAGTGACATAAAGGAGAATACATAAAAAGAAAGAGAGAGGTTGGATCTCTTACAAAAATTTGGCAGCCTAACGGCGCCACTAAAAATTTCAAAAATTGATTGATGAGAGAAAGTAGGGTCTCTAGTAATATGAAAATAAAAATTACAGTAAGTGTAATATAATATAACATCCCAATAATAAGAAGGATGATCTTAAAAGGAATGACATAAAAGAGTGTACTTAAAAAGAAGGAGAGGGTTATGATCCCTTACCTCGAGTCCGAATTGACTCGATTGTTCTTTAACCACCTGAATAATAAACTTGCGTTAATTTATACTTGATTAAGAACCTTTTTCAAGTTAATTATTCTTTTTATATCACTTACTACCATGATATGAACACTATGTAATTATTGAAGTTAAAAAATGGTCGTTTTGTAGATCATTGCTACTTGAGTCAAAAATAAACTCTTTATAATTACAAGTTGTTCATGTGGTAAAATATATATTATATCTAGAATTATATTAATTATGTAGATATAATATATATAATATATATCCATTATATACATTCATTTATAATATTACATAACATTTAGAGGTAAGAAATGAAATGCACCGTTCATGGAGACGGTAAGTTGTACGTACGCATGAACACTACTTCCATTTCTATTTCTTATATAATGGAATTAAAACATATTGATACATAATATTATTATAATTCCAGTACGGTATCATATATAATATCATTAAATCTATCATTAATATGTACCACATATGGTATAAACGAATCAAATCACTTTGAGGGGGCGGTAGTCCGCACTTCCTAAAATGAAGATATCGCGTTTAACCATAATAGAAACCATAAAGGTATGCCATAAATGAAAAATACATAAGCTTAAGTAAAACATAAACATATTATATATCATATATTAACATATTGAAATCTTAATGTCCACCTTTGAGGGTGTTAAAAGAATATTGAACAATCATCGTTTCGTGAGGCAGAAACTCACCATCCACAGAAACAGTATATTCTTTAACCATTAGATGTAGGTGTGTGTATGTGTAGCTCGAATCCTTCTTATAAAAACATCCTAGTATATTTATGATACTTTATTTGTTACAAAATAAATGAATAAAAAGAGGTTATGGGGTTGGAGAAGCAAAATAAAACAAAACAACACAAGTGAAGACATTTCCTTAAAATTGGGTATGTCTCTTTGATTTCAGCTCAAAGGCTTCCTTGGGAAGAATTCTGCCCAAGTGAGGATTCTAAGAGTAAGAGCGGGATGTGGAGAGACAAAATGAGAAGGGTTTGGCCGAGCCAAAGGCTTAATAGGTGTGGGTAAGGTGGTAGAGGTGGGGGCCTTTTATAAGAGGAGGGGAGGGGCACTCTTGGAAAGTCAAAACGAGTTACATTATTTTCAAATGAGTTTCGAATTTTAAAGGTCCCACATTGATATATTTCGAGGATAAGGTGATAAGGGTTAAAAATCCACCCATCCAATAGGTTTTTGACATGTTTAGGTCATAGATTTTACATTATATTTTCATTTTATTTAAATTGTTAAATAATGAGGTAATCGCTGCATCATCATGATGTCATAAATAATTTAATTTATTTAATGTTTAAAAATTATAAAAAAATACTATGATGTAGGAAATATTTTTAAATTTCCAATTATTATTTATAGTCAAGAATATGACTTGTATAACCCCATGTAAAAATTGTTTTAGTAAAACAACTCATGTTTGTGACATTTTTATTTTAACTTTAAATAAAAGGTTATTTATGCCATTTTCCAACCAAAGTGGCTCCATGGGGTCCCCAAGTTGACCCATGGATTTTCGTGGTCGGCCATGACACATCCAATTAGGGTAGGACATGTGTCTAGGTCATTTCATATTATTAAAACATTATTTTTACCTTAAATTACACTAATTACCTCTAATCGCGATTAAAAACTTAAAAGTTACTATTCACCAAAAAATTATTTTAATCCCATTGAACCAATTTTTTACATCCTAATGACAACCATGTATGTCAGATTTTTGAAATTCAAATTACAGAATTGATGAAGTTTCATTTAAATGAAAAATCAGTTTTTAAACTACCACTTAGTGGTTTCACTATTCATCAAAAATTTATGTTTTTCAGAAAAATACCAAAAATTCACCCTAAGCTATATTTGATATTCCAAATTCAAAAATGATGTCTATCTTACAAAATTAAAAAAATATAAGTTGAATTAATTAATTTAATAATTAATTCCTGCTATCAAAACAAATAGCATGTTTTTAAGAAACAATATCTATTAAAAGATTGACACTAGTTTAAGTCCAATTTCAAAGTGAAATTAATTACAATGACCACTATTGGATGAAATGGTAAAAATATATTCTAATTTAATTTTAAAAACAATTCAAAAGATAATCTAATCATAAAAATAAATTATATTAAAAAAAGGATTTGAATTAAAATACAACATTTTTCACTATTCATTAAAAAATAAACTTTATCAGAAAAATACCAAAAATTTACACAAAGTAAATTTTGAGGTCCCGATTATAAAGAATAATTTTATTTTGTCAAATATATCACATAAAATTGTCAAAAAGTGGATTTAAAAGAGGTTCTCCATCAAAAGGTGGTTAATCGACCTTTTAAAGAATATTAGAATGTTTACGCTTAAAATTGGATTCATTCGCATTTTTAATCCTATAACATTTATTGTAAAAAGCAAAAATATTTGACAAACATATATAATCATTTTTGTAGTTAGTTCTGTTCATTCCCGCCATTACAACGGCTAGGCGTTAACTACCATTTAAAATAATATTATTTTTTTATTAGAGTGCAACGTAAGATTCCCAAGAAACTCATTATTGCGTATTGGGTACGCCATCAAGCATAGAGTCACATTTAAAGTAATATTAATATTTTATTCACAAATATGGATAAATATGAAAATTTCATATTCTTTATTTTCCTGGGGTGTTACACTTAAGGCAGTCCTAGGCCTTGAGGTGGCCCAAAATCCTTACTAGACTGAAGGCCTTAGGTGGCCCTAAGGCATTGAAGGACTCAAGGACCAAAACAGTGGCCCAAAATCCAATATATATGAATAGTTCATGCTAATATAGTACCTACAACAGTACTGCTATAGTATCCTAGAAATATGTCTCCTCTTGAATTTGATATCGGGACTCTTGGATTCACTTTCCATGACTGCACAAACTAGGCTGGGGATCTTGTGAAAAAATGTGGGTTGCTTACACCGACTCCCAGCGGGGTTGGTGGGTGGGGGGGCTACCAAGACCATGTGTGTGCCATGTTATTTGAGATTTTCTCTCAATATTATAGGATATTTCTCTATTTAGTAATCATTATTTAAAATCTTATATAGATGAATGTAGAAGAATATCAGGTATTTGAAATTCTCTTATGTGAAAGAATTGTTACCAAATTTGATTATCTCACTAAAGCTATCTTGATACAGATGCACCTTTACATCCATAATCCATGAAATGTTGTTTTTTCAAGTGATGTAGAGAGGGATAAAATAGAGTTTTGTAGTGTTTCTATGAGAAAAACATACCCAATAATCAAACAATCTTTAGGATAGTACTGATATGATGAAAAATCTGGATCATAGTATTTATTGACATTGAAAAGTATTTGAAAAATGGGAGTGAAACATCAATTGAATGAATGAAAAGGTGATAAAAAATACAAAAAAATGTATAATTCTTATGAAGTTGGATATAAGATGGTTATAAATTATATAATAAAAAAAATACTTTTATTCACATGCCATCATATTTTTAGACTATATGAGAATATCAAGGATCCATGTTATTATTTATTCTCAATGTAATATATAATTGTTAGTTTTTTTCACATAGTGAAGAGATTTATATACGATTCCCTTGGGAATTAACTTTTATAAGAAATTATAAAATAAAAATATTTATTATTCATAATAAATAAATATTTTTAAATAAAATATATTCTTTCCCAAAAATTAGACTCAAATAATTTGTTATATCTTATTAATATAGATACCTTTTTTGGTAATTTAGTTTTCCCACTAAACCCTATATTTCTTCAATAGATATTTCCCTGAGATAATTGAGTGATCCTTTGTCCTAAAGTTTTCATCATTTACTAATATCATGATGTTTTTCTTGGAATCATGTTTCTTTTTCTTAGGTTTTTTATTTGAGTCGAATGAAAGACACTAATACAATTTTTATGCGGACTTCAAGTTAAAGGATTTAAGGGAACATGCTATAATAAAGATGTCACATGATATAATGAAATAATATCACATTTAATTAAGGTCCAAAACCATGATAAATTCATAAAATAAGTAAATGTGACTACTATATCCCTTATTAAGACCCAAATATGATGTATTAAGTCTAATATATGAAATTTTATGAATTTTAAGACTAATAAACATATAGGATGACCCTACATAACCCATAAAGACCCTACCCACGTCTTTGATAAGCCTAGTTTGCCCCACCAAGCCCTCCTCCAATAGGGTATGGGCTGGTGGAAAGAACCAATAAGAAATACCACATCACGAGAGAAGTTTTCCTAGGAACACCTGGGATGATATGATACAGCTATGATGCCCACCATTAAAATATTATATACATAAAATGATATAAACTATGAAGTAATGATAGAAATATATAAAATTTACACACATAGAAAATGTTAAGAAACTGAACAAGAAAAAGAATGGTTAAATCACCCAAATAAAAAAACAGATCATAAGTCGTAATTATGAAAAATGAAATGGTAGGTCGAACACTTAGAAGAAACAACATATAACACAATTATTCATGGAATATATTATATCACCTTTATACTATATCTCCACCAACACCACAACCACCATGATAACCTTGAAAATATATGTCATCTGTAAAACCAAATCATTGAAAATTTAAAATTTTCAATGCAATGATGAGTATAAAAATACCGAGTAGGACTTCTCGGTATACTAGAAAAAAACCTATCTCATCCCATGATATATATAATAATAAGGAAATAAAAAAACAATATAAAGTAATTTACACATATCTCATGAACAACCTTTTTTAATAAATATAATGAGAAGCATTCTTAAAGTCACACCATTTTATGAATCAATATCTAAAATGACCATAAAAATAACTCCACAAATTTAAAGTCTTATGAGTTTAGAAACACAAGAAAAATGGGATAATAAATAACATACCCTTATCTTTTGGTTTCGCCAAAATTCAGATACCCAATATCTCTGACCAATCAGTGAATCATGATTGGGAACCCACACCTTATAGAGGGAAATGTATTAGTTAAGGGGGTACAACAACCCATTGATGGAGGAATAATGTACCATATGTCTAGGGAGTAAATGAAAACATGATTTATTGATTATGTGGTTTATTATGAGAATATCCAATGTTATTATATATATTGAGAATATGATTAATTTCATTTAATAGTTTGAATGGGTGAAGACCTAACCACCCATATCTACTCTAATACATTCCCTTGGACACCGAGTCCCCTGCACCAATGTTAGGTTCACACCGAGAAGGATCTTCATGTCGTGATTTTATATAATACCATCACTAAAATAATAGTAAATATGAAGGGAAATTACACACCAAACTATTGTCACAAATAACTTCATAAGAGAAAATTCGTAGTGTTTTCATCTTTAACTATCTCCAAGCTAGGTAGTAGGATAATTAAAACATTAATTGATCACCCCAAAATATGAAGATCATAAGAATCACCGCTTAAGATCATCTGATTGTCCAATGAGATAGTTCATTTTTAGATACATCACCTAGGGTGATGGAACTCAAAAACATTTAAGAGACATGTAAAACAGAAAGGTTTATAAACTGGGTATCAATCACCATTTTTTATTCAACAAGGATTATATAGAGGACCAATGGATAACCCCAACTATTGAAAACTCACTCTTTGTGAACAATAACTTACTATAATATGAAGATAAACATATTGAAAATCATCCCTCTTATCATAAATTTACCTCATAATATAACTTATAAGTCTTTATCAAACATCTGAGTCATAGTTTTCAAAAACATTATTTAAAATTCAAACCAATCAAGATCATCAACCAGCAAACATGAACACAAGCTCACCAAAAACTATGGGTCCCATAAAGATCTTAATATATTGAAAAATTAATGTTTACCATTATCGGTTCTTCACATGAAATTATCGTTAAAAATAACATCATAAAAGAAACACAAAATTCTGATCTTTATATGTTACAATAGAGGTTATCATGGAATTTCACACATGAAAAAATAAAAAACAATGTCCTCATAATTTACTAGGATTAGACCGTTTTTGAAGATAGGTCTAAAAAAAATAAAATAAAAAATGACCCTCAAATATCCTCAAATGGATTCAAGGACCTGACTACTGTGATCTATATGAAAATATGAAATATACTATTTATTTCCTCAAATCAAAGATAAAGGAAAAAAACTACAATAAATATAATTTTTCAATAGAATTGGGAAATGTGGTGGCCTCTAAGAAATGTCATGTGAAACCATAGGGGATGGTAGGTACAATCTAGAAATTGAAAATATAATACATTCATTCCTAGGAACATCTTCATTTTGGTTATGTTTGGACCGACCTATTTTTTCAAAGACCTAATTAGTTACAAGTTGCTAGGTCTCCTTAAAAGGACAACTTAAATTGTCAAACCACTACCCCTTAGCTTGGCATGGTTAGTTGATCCACCTTCCTAGAACATGGATTTATATTATACGGTAGACATGATCCCAACCCACCACCTTGTAGATTATATATCCCCACTCAACCACTTTAGGTGGTTCTAATCAGACAGATCTAATTGCTCATGTTGTTTTAATTTGATGAATTCTTAAATTTCATGTGACCATAGGAATCCAACACCTTGGATTAACCATAAAGTACTAATCCAATGTACCTAGTTAATCTCCTTAACATGGTCCCCATACCCCTAAAAACCCAAGTTTCATACCCCCTTTATGCATAATTATTTCCATTCATAGTTGTCCCTAGTTACTTTAAAGGCCAACAACTCATCTTCTTCCTCACATTTATTCTCATTTTCTATATCAAGAACTATGATAATAAGAAAATAGTCTTAAAAAGTATTCAAGGTCAAGGTGGAATTCTAAATTTTTTTCCTACTTTCTATTCTATAGAAAGATTTACATGGATAAAAAGAGGGGTTGGGTCAATATGCGATGAACAATAAGGTGGCCGACCTAGTGATGCTTTCTAGTTATATCGTTATAAGGGGAGGAGGAGGTATATTGGATGGATGGATACCTATGAACATTCATTAATAACGAAAAATAAATAAATATAATTATTCTAACATTAAAATAATAATAAAAATTTATAATATAATTGAATTTAAAAATTAATGCAGAACATCCCAGGTTTTTAACAGATGTTTTCTATGCCTAAAATATAATTTTTTTCATAATTAATATATATTTTTTAGTTGAATTAAACTCATATATATAATAACTCAAATGTAATACAAATATAAAATTAATAATTCTTTATTTAATTATGGTATAATAGTATAAAATGAAAATGAGATAAACATTAAAAAATTACATGAATTCTATATGTATGAAAATTATGAAAACTATATGAGGTATATAAAAAAGTGGATAAAAATATTGAAATCTTGAAGTATTCTTCATCATGGTATCCCATGTGAATCATAATTTAAGGAATATTTACATAAAAAAAGAAAAACTATAAAAATAAAATTGATAATTTAATGAAAAAAATGAGAAAATATAATGAATGAATTTATATAAGTATATAAATATATATATAATGGTAATGTGAAGATGATATGGTTATTTTTAGAAGTAATTATAAGATCATTGGAGGCAACCATTGGGCGTTATCATTATATGAATTTTGGATTTGTCATTATTTGATTATAGAAGATAGGAGGTAAGATACTCATTATATAGTAAATTATAGTATGATCAATTAGAAATTAATTATGTTTATTTATTATTTGAAAAAATGTTTTATTTAAATTCTAAATATATTTCTTTAACACCACTTCAAATTTTGATCAATTTAATAGATTTTTTAATCGTAATAAATTTTAAAAATGGTTATTAATGTTCATTTTAATGAATTTTATTGATATTTATTATATCCATGTTATAAATAATTATGATATGGTAAGAAATAAGAATGTATTTTTTGGAATGAAATACCCACTATTCAAGAGAAATATTATTTTTAATATATTATAAATTATTATACTAATATTTAATATTTAATATTTATTTATTTATTTTAATAAAATTAATTTAATATTTTTATTTTTCATGTCAAAATTAGGTGGAAATTATTATTTTTTAAAGTGTTTATAAATAAAATTGTTGGAAAAATAATGGTAAAATTTATGTTTAATCATATTTTTTTATTAAAAAATCATAGTAAAAGTTCATAAATTATGTTTACATTTAAATTTATGTTTTAAAATATGTATAATTCTTTATTTAATGTTAATATCTAAAAATAATTTGGTTATTTGTTGAGTGATATATTTGAATTTGAAATACTTTTAAAAATAAGAGTTCAATTTCAAATTGTTCTTTACAACCCATTATTTAATATATGTTTGTAAAGTTATAGATCACATGATAAGGATATCAAATGATTTATTATATTAGTTACATATAAAATATTTATTTTAGAGAGTAAATATATGAATTCAAATTATTTATAGGTTGAGTAATTTATTTGAACACATTTTTAAAATAAAATCTAAAGATAAATTTATTCAAATTCAGGTTATTAAATTTATATCAAGAGTTTTATAGAATATTTTAGAAACATATAGAATTTTTAGGGTAATATCATATACCTAAAATATAAAATAAATATTACCCCACCAAGAAAAAAGTAATTTACCTCATGTAATCTCAATGCATTGGTTTCATAATATAAGAAAAGTAAAGAATTATGGACTATGTTTTATAAAGTTATAATATTAAGACGTGAAAAAAATATACATGGAAATATGAGTAAATAATAAATTATTAAAATGATAAAACATTAAATCAAAATTTTCTATATATTTTTAGACTCAAATTATAAGATTAACCATGAATATCTATAAAAAATACGATGATAAAAATAATTTATAAGTTAACAAAAAATCATTAAACCTTATCGAGTGACTTAAATTAATGGTATATTCATGAAAAGATCTCCATTTTTTCATTTATACTCCACATTCCATTCCAAATAGCATTCCTTAAACATTGAGAAAAGAATATTATTAAAGAATGAAACCCATTCTCATCCATAAAAGGGGACTACCTCTACCCATTAAAAAACAAATCTAAGGTTCAATTATATAGAATTTATATGGATAGATTCATTTTCTTACAATTAAAACTTATATTTTGGATCCCCTGGTGATAATGGTAATTCCAAAGTATCTTAAAACAAATAATATTTATAAGCGAGGAATCGGTCTCTTCAAAGTAGGTAACACCTTCTTTAATTCCATTTTCATTTATCTTCTTACTCTAAATATTCATAAATATAATTTACCAATTTGATAAATTGGGATTAAAAATCATGTAATTATTTAATAAGGATATGAAAATGAAATATGGATGGGTTTATAGTCATTCCTTCTTTATAACACCTTTTTTTTGGGTTGGTTCAACCACATACCTAAAAGATGCTACTTTATATTATTAATTATTATTATAGAATATTAAATAAATAAGAATAATTAATATTTAATATATAAACTATTCATTTGTGTAAATATATTTTTTTAAATAGTAACAAAGAAATGAAAATTATTTATGAAGTAACTATTTATTATTGTTAAAGTTACCCAAAATGATAATGTTTTGGACTTATTCATAGAGAACCAATATCATAAAATATATCAAATGAACATGTAATCTTAAAAGTAATTATGGAATTGTGATTCGAGTACCTTTACCATTATGAAGATGGTGAAATATTGAATAAGAAATGTTAACCATGACCACCATATTGAAAAAAACATTGAATGATTGGAATAATTAATACCCAATGATTGATATAAATTATGAATAACTAATAAATTAATTAATAAATATATAATATAATGTTATAAAAGCTAATAAATATATATTTTTTTATGAAAAATATGATTCATAAGTATAATTTGGTCATACAAGGAGCAATAACATGTTTAACCAATTCTAGAATTAAGTTAATGGGTTATCTCAAAATCTATATTATTATATGAGATTATCCTAGTATAATTTTTTTGGGATAATTTTTATGGAATTTTGGTCTAAATCCCTATATTACTTTAATTATATTAAAATTTATTGATATGTTATTTACCATTCTATTTTTATTAATTAATGTTTCACTCATTACAATGTTTGTGAGGGCAATGTTTCTTTTTATCTCTTTCCCTTCCATGTCCATATTTTTTGTATTGTTTCATGGATGTATTCCATATAATTTCCCTTATCTATAAGGTTTTATAAATTCATTTTCGATGTATTTTGAATTAATTTCTATGGTGTTAGTGGAATATTTTTATCATCCTTCCTTTACATTTCTCATTTGGCCATTTTCTCTCACAACATTCCTATATTTTCATTATGTAGATTCAATTGAATGTTTTTTTATTCCATTTTATTTAAATAATTTTAATTACATTTCTCATTCCATTGTATGTAACTTATTTATACTTTTCTTATTTATAAAAACATTAAAATTTGAATGGTATTTATTTATATATATATTTTACAATTTTTTATAATCCGTTGGAGTATTTTTCCTCTTTACTAATACTATTTAACATATTAATCTTTAAAAATTATTTATTTTATAATCCTAATAATTATAAATTTTTTTCAAAAGAATTTACTATGATGAAATAACACCTTGATTTATTATCTAAATTCCTATGTTTCCATGATGATGTGGAAATGAAATCTGGACAAAATGATTGATCCATCATCATCTTTGGATTACTTTATCATCATCTATTAATAAAGAAAATATTTATTCGGATACCCTTTTATTGTTAATATCCTTTAATTTATTCTTATGATAGAAATATACCCAGGAAAGTTCGGATCAGGCATGCCTGATCCCCAAAATTTATTAATAAAAAGTAAAGGTGCATAACAAGAGGCAAAGACAAGCAGAAGAAAAACTACATCACATCAAAACCATAACCCTCACCATCACCATAGTCTGACATCGCATCAGTATCAGCAGATTCCCATTCTGACGATTCATACTGTTTGAAGAGTTGGATATATTGTTCCTTTTGTTTCAACTTTTCCACAGATTCCCATTATGATAGAAATATATTTTCATTGATATTCATAACATTACATTTAATGGGGAATAACTATTGACATGACTGTATATACTTTTATTCTATATAAGAATCCTTTATTCCAATCATCAATTATTAAAATAAGTATTGATATGTTTATTTACTTTCATGATATTATCCCCCTTATTTTCCTAGATGATTTTATTTAACACCTTTTTCATAGGTTAACCATATTATGATTTTTGATGAAATTAGGATTGTTTTCATGTTTATGGGGAGTTTATATGTAGGAAGATATTTTTGTAATTGGTGGAACCAAAAATAAATTGCCATGTGATTCACTAAATAATGCAATATATCTCATGAGATAAATATGTCATGAATGGAAATTATTTATTTAACTTTATACAATTTGGAATTATGGTCATTATGAGGTTATATTTATCTATTATGTTATGATGGTCTTGGTGGTGAGCCTTGACTTATGTTATGATTTTTTAATTCTTGTGCAGATACTACATTCATAATTTATTTCACCATGAATAACGATTATTGTAATATGATTTCATATTCTTATGAAATGTTAAATGTTATACTTTCATGATCATACTTTTATGGGTTAAAATTTTTATTCCATGATCTTTGATGATGATATTATTCCTTAAGATCACTTATTATTATTCTATAATCTTATTCCATTAATCATTTCTATTAGCAGTTTATAATCTATTGGTAAATTCAAAAATTCTTATTGATAATGTTTGACATATCACTGATAATTTAATCTCACTCTTTTTATATCTATTCTCATTTCCTCAGGAAATTCAAAATAATTTATTATATGATATATGTTTAGGATAAACATGTGTGTGGATAATTGTTATGGAAAATATTGAATCTTTAGTTTAGAATAAGATTTCTATGAAGCTAATGTTCACATAAAAGCAAATTTTTGGTTCTTTGAGTGTTTTTTAATATTGAGATGGAATCTACAACCATATAAAATTACATATGTTTTTTTGTTTTCTATTAGTTGGAATTAGATAATTGGTGAAATGTATGTATTTTTAATTCTAGATATAGATTTTTTTGTTTAAGGGAACTTAAATTGGTTTTAGAATAAGGTTTAGTTATTTTTTGAGATTATTTCAAAAATAATAAGTTTATAAAAATTAAATTAACCAAAGTTGAATATGTAGTTTCATAGTTGAATCCATAGAGTTATAGTAAAATTATTGGTGTCATAGTATAAACCAAATATGTCATATGTTAGGATATCACAATATTATTTTTTTCAAATTTATATGATTGTTTACTCTGATATTATTAGATATTATCACTATGAACCTTGGTTTTAATCCAATGTATTGAACAAGGATTAACTAAGTGAATAATTAATTCCATGGATAATGAAATAATATTCCCAATGATCAACCAAATATAATGTAGAATCATATATAAAATTTCATGGTTTTTCTTACCCAACCATCTTAGGTTATGAAAAATAAATTGAACTATATCGATATTAAAAATTCACGATAGAAGGAAAAACTCAAAATTCTGTCATTAATATAATTACAACCACTAATATTTAATAGATCTTGTTATCCATTAATTATTGAGAAAGGAATCAACAAGATAAAGAAGAACTAATTTTCATACTTTAAGCATTTATAATTCATTTTGATCATTCATGATTTGGAAATATAAGTAAATCAATGGTAAAACATAATTAAAACACAAAGCTAAAGGTTGAAATTATAGACTATGAAAGGGGATTAATTCAAAAGTGAATTTCATAAAAAATATTTTATCATTATCTTTATATCTAAAAAGTGAGATAATTCCAAGTCATATAAATATAAGATTAATCTGTCAAGCCTTATAATGATAAAATCACAAGACTTTAAAGGTATGCCTATAGGAAATCATTCACAATTATGACTCTTGTTGAATATTAAGGAAGAATACTTTACTTAAGTAGTACAAATTAATAAAATTATAATCATATTCCCATTGTGGCAGAAATAATGAGTGGACGACTCTTACTAAAAAATATGAGACTAATTTTTCAATAGAAATTATATCTATAGTTATACTTATTTTACGTATACCATCATAATTTCTTCATTGATGATATCATATAAATATTTTTAGGGTAAAATATATAATGGATGGGTAAATTTTGTTTTCTGTAGACATCATATTTACTTAAATTATATATATATGAAAAATTATGTATATTTTTTAATATAATTAATGCTAAGTGTAAAATAAATCAAATATAATATGAATATAAAAATAATTAAATAAATGAATTTAATATTGAAGTATTCTTCATTGTAGTGTCCTATGAGAATCATACCATTGATCATAATTGTAAAAAGAATGCAAAAAATATAAATTTAATAGGAATTTTGAGGAAGAAATTGTCTAATATAATTAATTATTTTGTAGATGTATTTAAGTTTATATATCATAATAGAAAAGGTAATGTGGTCATTATACAACCATTGGGGGTTAACCATTACGTGACTATTAAAGGAATCCATTGGGATAGTCGTTATATAATAGTTATAGTTTCCATTATATGATTACTTAAAATAGGGGGTAAGATACTCATTATATGAACTATTAGGTATATATAATATGATCAATTAGAAACTCATTATAAATTAAAAATAATTATATTTATTTAAGGTCAAAAATATGTTTTATTTAAATGTTAAATATATATTTTCTAACATGATTTGTTATTTTTATCTATTTAATGAATTATTTAATTACTCTATATCTTTAAAATAGATATTGAGATTCATTTTATGGATTTATATTGATATTTATAATTATTATTTTTAAATAATTATGAAACGACATAAAACAGGAATACATTTTTTCATTTGAAAATAAATTCAGGTGATTCTAAAAAATATATAATTTTTAAAATATTATGAGTTTTATTTAAAAATATAATGTTAAATAATTAGATATTTGTTTTCATAAAATTAAATTCATATATTGTATTTTACTATAAAAATTGGTGAAAAGTATTTTTATTTTTTTATAAATAATAAGGTATAATGGTAATAATAAAATTAATGTATAATAATAGTTTCTTTTTGAAAACCCATGGAAATAAATTATAAATGATGTTATTTTAATATTAGTGTCCCATACACTAAAAAATATCAGAATGGGTCCCCAAAACAGCTCATGAACGCCTATAGATATCTATAGGATTACATAAACACTGAAAGATGAGTGTTAACAATGCGATAAATGGTTTATCTCTTTAATAGAAACTATATTATTGATGATTTATGCTAATATTTAAGAATTATCCTTGCGAAAAATGTAGGATAAATGAGAAATATAAAACTATTCTCTAATAAGTGTATCTGTAGACAAGGGGTACCTATTTTACATTAATAATCCTATAATGTATAACAGTATGAAAATTTTATTCCATAAAAACATAGTCCAAAAAGGTCCATATTGTATGACTATCATGAATAACCAAACATAACAAAAAATTGCACACATATACATATAAGTATGGAGTAAAATGAATCCTAAAGTGTAAAAAGGGAGATCTTGTGAATGATATATCTCCTAGGTAATTCCCATGGACAACACTCAATATCCAAGCATAAATTTTTTGTGAAAATATTCAGAAGCCTCCAACCTGAACCTATAAAACATGTGATATGAACTCCCATTCTATAGTTCCTTACCATTACCTAGGTCTAGTAAAAAAATAATATATATATATATCTAATAAAAAAACTTATAGAGTGGGAGTATATCATACCTAGTAGGTGATCACTACCCAACCCCTTCCTACATATCATAAATATAATTTCGTGAATTAGTTATATAGGGAAGGTGAATAAAAAAACAAAGTAGTGAGAATACACTTTATATACTAATAACATGTAAAAACCCATTAATAATAACTCCATCTTCTAAGGGGATCTAAAATTGCACTACCTACTTCAAGTATACCGCAAAATCCATGGAAAAAGGATATAATATAGCCAGGGCATAATATTCATCCAATTAGTGAAAGGGAATGGTGTATACATATAAAAATCTTAAAACTTATCCCAATGGGAAAGGGGTATAATAGAATTAGGACACAGAGATCCCATCCCATTTTATCAACATTATTTTCAACAAAGATAGACATACTCAAGAATTATATAAAATAACTATGAATCCCATTCAACATGCTAAAAAATAATAAATCATATCCATAATTGGATAATAATACTAAACTAGAATCCATCCAGCATAATTCATTGAATCATGCTAGAAAATAAAGTATTAAAAACTAAACAAAAATTAACAAAAATATGGAATGAAAATAAAATAAAAATATTAATCCAAACAAGTATGTTTTTTTGTGTTTATAAAAAAAAATGGAATTCCAAGTGAACTAACCATGTAAAAAGTGAAACATATAAACAAAAAATGCCTAAAACTATGAAAAACAAGGATCAATAAATCCAAAAAATCCTTCAACATTAAGAAAAAATTTCAAATAAATTTATCAAATTTTTTTAATTGAAATCATTAAACCCCAATCACTGTTAGAACAAGAACTACAAATTTATATAAGAAAAGATGGGTCACATGCCTAAATTTATATTTAAACAAAGCCCTTAGCTTGAGTATGGATAATATTCTACCCCAAAAAGTATTATACTATTAAGGTTATACATATTTAGGTATTTATTAACTTCCCTATAGGATTAATATAAATTTAAATGAATAGAAAGCTATCTAACCTTTAAATCATTAAATAAAAGATCCAATTATATCTTGGAGGAATAAAAATCGAAGGAGGAAGACTAAAATCAAAACCAAGAATAAATAAAGATATAGGGATTTATGATAGTATAAATAAAATAACTTAATGTTGAGGAAGAAAGGGTTACCTACCAATAGATCAAAAATATAATACCATTTCAAATGTTTAAAAATTTATTGGAGCCACCTAGATCAAGAAACCCTCATAGAGGAAGAACGTGTAAAGGATTGATAATTTGGTGTGTTCTTGGGATGATTGGGGGTGAAAAATACCAAGGAAATGTTAGTTTATAGGTGTTTTTGGTTTTAATTAACAAAAATATAATTAATAACCTCTTTATAAAATCCACTAGAAACCAACTAGAACTCTGATGGGTTACCACCCACGTTATAGTGCTCAAAAATGGTTAATCAATGTTATGATGTTATCCACTAGAATTTTTATTCTTTAACTATGCCATGGACCTTACTTTCTTCTTCCTTCATCCTCTTTTAAATTCTCTCCACATAAAATTTGACTTCTTCTCAGCATCTACTATCATTATTCATGAAATGAAATGATAAAAATTGAAATAAATAACTAATCCATTGGATGAGGGTTATTAATTTTAATTTCTTCTGAAAATAATATTTCAATATCAAACAAAACTTTATATCCTATTATTAAATATAAGTTGATAATGTTATGGATCACATGAGAAGGATATATAAAATTTAAAATATTAAATATATATTAAACATTTGTTTCTAAAAGTCAAAAGATGAATTCATATTGGTTAGATTTTGAGTAACATATTTTAAATCCATGTAAAAATAAAAATTTAATTAAAAATAAAATTATACAACCTATTATTAAATTAATATCTTGAATATTATAAAATGTTTTATAAAAAAACAAATATATATTATAACACCAATAAAAATTAATTCATATGTGGGAAAAATTATGAAAATTCTCATGAAATTTGATCATAGTTCTTAGTTAATATATAAAAAGTAAAAAATGGTGGATTGGTATTTTTAAATTGATAATTTTGCGAGTAGACAACAATATACATGGTTTTAGGGGATTTTTTAATTACTAATAAATTATAAAAATTGAAGAACTTGAATTCCAAATATTTTCCCAATATTTTTATACTCAATTTAAAATATAAACCCCAAAATATCATAAAATTGGATATAATGAAAAAATAATTTAAAAGTAAATAAAAAAACCTAAAACTTCATCTGGAGTCTATTGTGGATGGAAAACTCCTATCCAAATCTATAGTTTTCCATTTCTAGTCAACATTCCACTCAAATTAATATTAATTAAATATTAATAAAAGCGTATTTGAAAAATTTTCACTCATTATCATGTATAAAATATCCCATCCTCCTCCCATTTAGATCCCATGGCTATAATAAAAATTCTTGAAGATTTTAAAACAATTAAGGCCGCTAAGTGAAGAATCAATCTGTTTAAAATTGGAAACACCTCCATAAATTCAAATTTCATTTATCTTCATACTCTACCTATTCTTAAATCTAATTTAAAAATTTAGTAAAATGAAATTATCATTGATAAAATTCTTTAATATATTTATAATAATTACATATGGATGAGTTTATATTCATTCCTTCTTTGTAGAATATTAATGTTTGGGTCAATTACACAACCAATTTGAATGACAATACTAAATTTTACTAAGTATTATAATATAAGATTAATAATTAATGAATTCTAACTATTTAGTATATATAATATTAATTTGTGTTATCATTGTGGTTTTGTAATGGTAACAATAAAATTAATATTACTTATAAAGCAACTCTTAATCATTGGTAAAGTTACCCAAAATGAGAATGTTATTGATTTATTCCTCATGAACTATCCTTATAACTTATATGGAATGAACATAGAACCATATATATCACTATAGTATTTCAATTCTAGTAACTTGACTATTCTATGGATGGTTAACTCATGAACAAGGTGTGATAACCGAGACAACCATATTGAAAACATCTTGGAATGATTGGAAGAACTAGCATATGATGATTCAATAAATTATGAATAAAAAAAATAAGTAATAAACGAGTAATATATTATTATAAAAAGGAATAAATATAAAAATTTATAAAAATATTATTTATAATTTTAATTTGGTTATACATGGATTAAGAACGCATTTGAGCACGTCTGGAGTTAAGGTATGAGGTTCTCTCTTGATATTTACTATCATATGAGATTATCCAAGTTTAATTTTTGTTTGGTATAATTTGTATATAATTTTAATTTAAATCCTTATATTCCTTTATCATAATTTTTAGGGATTTTTAAGTCTTTTTACAATTACCTTTTGATTGATTCACGTTTCAACCATTATGAAGCTTGTAATCAGATCTTTTCTTATCTCTCTTTCTTTTCTATGTCCATATTATCTAGATTATTTTATAGATATATTCTATATATTTTTATACATTTAAAAAATTTTAATTTATACTTTTCTATGGATATTTACATAATTTTTATGGTGGGAAGGTAATTAGTCTCTACCCCCTCCCTCTTCATCTCCCCCTATATTTTTAATTTGCTTCTTTTATCTCATTTATTTATTCTATTTTTATATATATATTCCCTTGGAAGTTTTTTTATCATATTATATAATTAATTTTTATTACATTACACCTTACTTTGGATTCCATTTATTTATACTTTTATTATTTCTAAAAATATCAAAATTTTAGAGGTATTTCTTCATAATTTTATTACAACTTTGTATTCCTTCGATGGTTTTTTCATCTATCCTATGAATTTTTTATATTTAACTCCTTAAAAATTTCATATTTTATATTCTTTATCATTGTATCTTTTATAAAATCTATTACTTTGTGGAAATAATATCTTTATATATCAACCAAATTATTATATATCTATGATGATATAGAAATAAAAACTCCATAGATGGATTGATGTATTCAAACCTTTTTCTTGTTTTATCATCATCTATGTATGAATATAATCCTTCTACAAATGCCTTTGTATTTTTAATATGATATACTTAATTTTCATCATCTAAGGTTATTCACCTGAATAATCATACCATTTTATTGTTAAGGGATAACTATTTATATGATTGTATATCCTTTTATTCATGTAAGAAAAAATATGTTTATTAATACATGTATTGATTTGGTTGTTTATATTCATTTTATCATTATTTTTTTCTCTAGATGATTTTATTTTATACCATATATTTTATAGGTTAAACATGTTATGATTTTTAATGTAATTGAGATTGTTTTTATGTTTATGTGGCAGTCATATGTATGGAAATAATTATTTAATAGGTGGTATTAGAAATATGTATTCCTCTTGTGAATTGGGAAAAAATTATATCTCATAAGATCAATATATTATGTGTGGATATGATATCTTTTTCTTTATTCACTATGTTATATATAGACGTGACATGGTTATCTTTATCCACTATGTTATGATGGTCTTGAAAAACAGCCTTGACATATATTACAATTTTCTATGATCTTGCATGTGATTTGTTCTTAATTTACTTCACCATGTCTCAAAATTATTTTCTTAATAATTTTTATTCTCATGACATGGTATATATTATGATTTTATGATCAACCTTTTTTGGTTCTATATTTTTATGTTATGAGCTATGATTATGGTATCATGTCTTAAGATAACTTATTTTTATTCTATAATCCTTTTTCCATTAATAATGTCATTTAGATGATGATCATGTATCTCACTTGTTTATGATATATTGATAAAACCGTTCTGTTTCATAAAATTTTTTTACCCCTTAGTAAGTGTTTTTTATACACATTTTATTATATTTTCTCACTTCCCAATTTCCCATGTCAATAAATAAGAAATCAATAAATGATATATACATAGTATGGAATCATGTGTAGAGAATAATTTTGAAATATGAAGATTCTTTAGTTTTCAATAAGTTTTTTATGATGTGAATATCCAAATTCATTAAGCCTTTCGGCTCTGGAAGTGTGTTTTAAAATTGAGATGTTATGAATAATCATATAAATTCAAGTATGTGGTTTTATTTCACAACAATTTGTTTCAAAGAATCAATGAAAATTATTTATTTTTTACACCATATATAGTACTTTGGGTTAGGGGGTGCTTCAAAAATACATAATCAGAGTGGAGTGGAGAAGATTTAGAATTCCAACCTGGAGAAAGATCATCATTATCCTAATAATATCCTTAGTTTTATTTCCTAAAATAACCTATAAAAATGAGGATTATTAGTTTCAATTAATTCATTATATGTGAAAATAGATTTTGATTATATTTTATTTCTTTGGTAGCAATAAAACCATCTGTAGATAAGATATTCATTGAATTTTTTTACCTAATGTACTATTTGGGTTATATCATCACATTTATCCAAAAAAGAGAAAACAATGAACATGATGATAATTGATTAGATAATAAATTTAATAAATTTCATGAAATCAAAAAACTAATTTTATGGATTCCAAAATTCCACTAAAATTTAATAACCATGATTTGAGATCAATAGGGTTATTTAATTTTTTCCAAATAAATTTTCAATATTATCATTTCGATTTTCCTTGACATCGGAAAAACTACATTTTTATATCATCTTTCCAAATATCAAATAATATTAATTAATCTATATTAAAGTATATTGAATGAAATATTTCTATAAATAGTCCCAATGTAAAATAAATTTTAATCAAAATATAAGTGTAGGAAATTTCATTCCTGATGTGAAAATTTGTATCTCTACTTCCTCCCAACCTTCAAGAATTTTCATCACGAAAAGTACATATCACTTAAAAATGTGGGATTATTGGGATCAAAACTGAGTCTCACACTCCCAAGTACTCTCATGAATATTCCTATGCTACTAAAGAATTTATAACAACGGAATCACTTAACCATGAAGCACTCTCTCTAGATAATACTCAATCTTCATTTGGTTATCATCAAAAGTGGAATCATCCTTAACATCCATCTGACTCCAACCAATGATGTGAAATATATTATGCCTGTAATTTCTCATCTAAGACACATGGAATAGGTCATGAACTAAAACTATTATTAGAAGAAATACTAATGGATAAGAGACGCCACCTAATTTTTGGTATACCTGGAAAGTCCCAATAAACCATAGTGAGATCCCACTACCCTATTTAAACCACCTTTTTCCATCCATGGGGAAAACATATGGAAGATGATATATACCACATCAAAATCATGGGGTATCCACTATTTTACATAGGAATATCAATGACTATGAACTATAATCCAGCACTCATGGATCATTTAAGACTTCTCCATCATTTATTGTACCCACTTAGGCCATATATTCATTGAATATCCAAACCCAGTACAAAAAATAAGAGACCTTTAAGGTTTCCCATACAGTGTAATAAATGGTTCAATATTTCATGAAATTTCCTATGTTTCCATCTAACCCAACACCTAATATGGCATATAGAATGTCCCAAAGGGTGTTACTGATCCCCACGGTCTAGACAAAAGTTCTTGGGAAACATGGAAATCCTTTGGTAATGATTTTTCCGAAGAAAATAATATCAAACCTCATTACCATATTCACATACATAAAAACCAATAATCATAACATATAGATAAAGAGAAGAAAACTAAAATCCTGAGTTAATCATTTAACATTTACAACAATATAAAAAATTACAAAAAAGTTGAGGTAATCAATTGGATGAGCCAAACCTTTACATGACATGTGGTTCAACACCACCAGGCTGCCGCCACCAACACACTCTGATGAGAAAATTACAAACAAGAGAAACCACTATCACTTATATGGAAGACCTTTTCTTTACCTCAATTAGACAAAAAAAGGTCTACATACACCTAAGGGTATATTTAGGATGTGATCATCCTTATCTAGAAAGATACTATAAAAATGTTCCATGCAATGAAATTAAAAAATAAATTAACTAGATTTTTTTAAATTAAAGATATTAGAAATTTTAAATTGAAAACAAGATATATTTATTAGGAATATATTTCATGATAATGATAACTAAAAACATGTAAATATACAATTTAAGCAATATGTGTAATCCCAAGGTATTTAGTTCTACTAGGTCCTAGGATCCTCATACCTCAGGGATTGGACTATATAGTCTGTTCTCAATCATGATCCACTAAAGAGGTATATGTCAAAGTTCTATCAGTTCCCAAAGCATCATAATTTGTTCAGTTAGTGTTGTAGTGTAAACATTTTGTGGAGCTTGGGTCATTTCTCTATTAACTCAATCAGCATAATAGTCCTTATAAACCTACATATATACCAACGGTTCCCAAGATATCTATCCAATTTTAAAATAAAGAAAACCCCCTTTGTGAAATAAAAATTCTATTTTCCAAAATCCACACATAATTAAAATAACTGTTAACAAAAGGTAAAACCATTTTTATGGTTAAACCAACACCAAAACATTTTAAAATTTCTTTTTAACCCACAAAAATTATTTTTAAACCTTTTTATGAACTAAATAAATCATATTATGATAGTAAATTAATGGAATGGCATGGAACCAACTACCTTTTCTTGAAACCACCCAAATCTGGTTGGAAACTACAAGCCTCACCAAGAGAATAACCTATAGAAGAAAGAACAAAAAAATCAACAATATTAACCCCAATTAAATGATATTGAACAGATTTTAGGTTAAACTATTTTCAAGAGAAAATAGAACCCATGGAGGAAGAAACTAAAGATCAAGAGAAGGGAAGAAGAAGTTGAAGACAGAAATAAGTAAAGAAATTAATTAGAATTTCTTGAAGAAATATAAAAAATACCACCTAAACATTTCATCCATGATGAGTAAAGGAGGAGGATATGTGTCACTAGGTATGGTTAAGTTTTAATGGGGTGGAAATAGGGGGTTATAGGGTTAAAATTAGAAAGTGGTAGAATTGTAATTTCAAAAAAATTAAGAATCTGGAAGGTTGCACGGTTTGTTTTCATTGTTTACCAAACAATGTTCCAACCATAAGACACCTTTATCCAATATATGGTTTAGGAAACAAAATTTACTTATAGGGTTTCGAGGTTGTGAAGATAGACCTATGTCTTAGATAGTTCCACAGTTATGGTCACATGGTTTTCACTATGTTTTCGCACAATTTCCCTTAACTAAGCACCAACTTTGCACCTCATTCTACCACCCCAAAACTGATTTTTATTGGAAAATTAACAGGAAAAATATAGAACAAAAATAAAAAAAATTAATATTAAAAGTACCTAAAATAACACTATGAGTGCGGAAATTATCCCAACTATGATAATGTTTCACCCTTAGAAATTTAAATTATAGTTTTATATGAGAATAAATGAGGATACAACTCTTATAACAAATAATCCCATTCTTATGCATCATTATCATCTATTACATACAACCAAAGGACCTGAATTAATAGAATAAATTTTCCGAGAAGTACTTTGACCTAGGAATCCACAATCTACATAGGTTGTTCAATCATTGAGAGATCAGGTTCCAGCTAAAGTTTTTTCCAATTCATTAATGGTATAGGTCTGAATTATACTTATTCAATTGAAATACAAGGAACATTTCATGGATCGATGTCAACTAGGAAGTAAAATAAAATTATTATTCTAGTTTACTGATTCTTTATTTAATATTTAAAGGTGTGATATAACTTGACATAATCTTCCACTGCTTACCAGGATGACGACGACTTAGGTGAGGTTTCACCTTTAGAATCATTCGGTCACCCATCAAGAACTCTAACGCTCAATTTCAATGATTAACATAGGACATATGATGGATCTGTGCTATTCAAAACCACTCTCTAATCATCTAAACTTTTTTATACATCTCTTATACAAGGTTTTATCCCAACAAAGAACTATCAACCACTTCCATCCAACAGAGATGTGGTCGAAAAGGATGACTATAAAGTTCCTCAATGAGAGCCACCATGATTGAGGATTGATAACTATTATTATAAACTAATTCCACCAACCTAATATGGATATCCTATGAGCCTTTGAAGTATACCATGCATGAAAAGAAAATTTATTACAAAATATTATTTTACCATTTTATCTAACCATCCATATATGGATGGTATTCCATCATAATCATGACTTGTGATCTTATTGAATTTTTAAGGCCTTCCCAGAATCGAGAGGTAGAATTGGCGTCCCAATTTAAACCAATAGCTAATGGGACACCATGTATCCTCAAAATTTTTGGGAAATACAACCTACCCAATTATTATACCTTAATCTAATCCTTGATTGGAAAAAATGGTTGGATTTTTTATAAGATAAATAAGCACCAAAATGTTTCTCCTTATCTAGTATGTACATGAAAACCCAATGATAAAGTCCATGGAGACTTTATTCCTCTTCCAGATAGGAATGGGGTGAGGTTGAAGTAGCCCTGAGGGATTATGGTGATCATCCTTAGTCTGCTGATAAGTATAATATCTAGATATGATGTTAGATATCTAAAAACGTATACATATCCACTAAGACCAATGTTACACATCCTTAAAAATCTTGGTGGACCCTTGATAAATGGACCACTGAGACTGGTGGATATCCTTCAACACCACTGTCCTCAAAGGAAACAACACCATGAAATAACCCTTAAAGACGATATTTCCTTAATAGGATATTGAACACCCATCAGATGCCTACCTTCCATTCAAAAACTATAAATTGTTCTAAAATAAATCATGTTTAGGTTTCTCTCCCAAGATCAGTTCTAGAATGTAGTTCATCAACTAAATACTAGTCAATAAAAAACCTCCATTGGGCTTCTTGGATACCAGATACATATAAGAAAAATTCCCCCATTAGAGTCCACTCACCACTAGACTCATTAAAATCTTGAATCTATATATTCCTTATGAAGGCCTAAGTAACCATACTTTTTTACCGGATGTACATAGAATATCAAATTAAAACCCATGGAGGTACTCAATTCATCAATACTGTCTTAGATTCATATCCTTTTGGGATAAAATATAGGATAATATTTTTTGATCTGAGTAGACTGAGAATTTCTCCCAAAAAAGATAGTGATTCCACCACTTTAGTTCATGCATCAACACTTCTAGCTTGAGGTCATGGGTGGGGAAATTACTTTCATAGAGTAAGAGTTAGTGTGATCTATAGGCCACAACATACTCAACCTGTATCAGTACACAACCCATACATATACCTGATTCATTTCAATAAACCATGTACACATTTCTAAACTTAGGTAAAATAAAGAATAGGGTAGTGGTCAACCATTTAATGATCTCTTCAAAGGAGGTATGACACTCTAAAATGTAGATTAATTTCACCCTTTTTAGGTGACATCCATCATGGGTGAAGAAATCCCAGAAACATCCCTAATAAAAAAACCTATAATAAACTTCTAGTCCTAGGAATATCATAATATCAAAGTCATTATTTTGCTATTCCCATGGTATCACTGATTTGATTTTATCCAGATCAACCAAAACCCCATGTTCATATATCACAGAGCCAAGAAACTTAACTTCTTTGATCAGGAAGGCACACTTGTAAATATTATCATATATATGGTAATCCCTAACTGTGTTCTAACCAATCCTTATATATTTACAATGTTTCTCTTCTATCCCATAGTAAACTAGGATGCCATCCACAAACACCATGACAAATAAGTCAGTGTATTGATGAAAAAAATTTATTCGTAAGGGCCATAAATACCACTTGATCATTGTTCAACATGAATTCTATGACTATATTCTAAAAAAGTCCATACTTGAATCAAAAAGATGCATTGGGAATGTTGACTTCTCTTACTCTAACATAATGATATGTAGTGTTTAGGTTGATCTTAAAAAACCACCTTACCCATTTGATTTTATTGAAGAGATCATAAATGTGGGTAAATGGGTATTTATTATTTATTGTAACCCTATTAAATTTATAGAATCAATGCACAATCAGAGATATCCATCAGCCTTATTACCAAACAACATCAAGGTGGACCAAGGTGGGATGATCAGGTAAACGAATCATTTGAATTACAAATCATCATATATTATATTTAATTACATCAATTTGGGGGGGGGGGGGTCCATATGATATAAGGAAATAGATATTGACTATGTCTGTGGTGCCATGTCGATAGTGAAATCCAAATCCTATTCTGGAGGTAACCATGAAAATTTCTAAGAAATCACATCTAGAAACTCATATAATATGTGAAGAAATCCATTATTAGAGACTTTAACATTATCTTACACCATAATTGAAAATAACTGGCAAGAGAGGATACCTAATTCTGGAAGTGTAGGTGTAGATCATCTAGTTCATGGATCACATTCAACATTTATAACCTATTTACTCCCATAGGGTGTTGTGAATGTCACCCAACATTGATAGTAATTGATTTGAGCCTTAAAAAACATCATCTAATCCATTCATAGGATCACATAAAATAATTCCATTTATTAGACAAGGAAATTCAATTTTATCTTTAACTATTATAGGTTCATAAACCAAGATGAACATTTAAAACCACACTCATTCATATTTCCAAGAGGAGTAACTCACTCCATTGAATAAGGAATAAATTCTGTCAGAAATTTCAATTAGTCCACAAGGTAAGAAGAGATAAAATAATTAAAATAACCTCTATCAAATAAAACAATTACTTTGAATAATGCAATAAAAATGATACCTGAAACTATTGTATGATCGACATCTAGTTATACTGTCATCTAATCCATATCTTCATGGTTCCTCATATATTCTTAATCCAGGGGGTGAATAATAACTTGTGGTTCTTCATTAAGATGACTATTCCTAGTAGAATATTAATCCATACCACTATGAACACTTAACAAAGAACCCACAAATCAGGATAGATATGACTGAGCTATTGTTCCCCTAGAATCTAAAGAGTGTACACTAAATTTGAGATGGATGGAACATTTCTACAAAACTACTGTATGTAGACCATGTGTCCACACTGATGGAATCTTCTATGTGGAGATGAACATATGGTCTGTTCATGTCCAAGGGTTTCACACGAATGGCACATGACTAACCAACCATTGGTGGTTTCTAATGAATACAATTAGGATGGATATTAAGAGCTACCACCAACCTTCCACTCTAAGCCATCATGTTTTCAATTCATTTCAAACAATAAAAACCCATCTTATCCTATAGTTGGAACTTCTCAAGAAAACAAATATTCACATGGCCGATCAATCTTCAGCATCATAGATTGATCAAAAACAAAATCATATGTATTCAACATGAATATGACCTTTGATCAAATATCCAAAAATAAGATCATTTAAAACCAATGGTCCTTTAGCGGTTCATATGAAACTACTTGTCGATTGAAACTTACTAGATCTAAAAAATGGTTAACATACTCAAAAATAGATTGATCTCCCAAATAGAGATAAAGAAACTCTCAATTATTATAAATATCTAAAGTCTTAGGGTAGTAGTTCTCCTTAAAAGTATCCTTGAAATTATTCTATCCAATCTAGTCATGTTTCCCTACTTAAACCATTAACTCCCACCACCAATGACTAGGACCAACAAATATAAGCGCAACACACTTCACTTTCATGTCTTCAGGATTCTCAAATAACTCATAGATTCTATCAATATTTTCAACCAAACATTTTAATTCCTAATGTTATATGCTTCCTTGGAAGGAAGAGAATTAATTTTTTAGGAACACCAGTGAGTGGACCACTTTTGGACTTGGTTCAGCTTCCTTAGCCAGAGGAAGGCTAGAGCCCACTCCCTGATCCAAATCTCATATAACAAGAATCATTACGTCAACTAACATATGATCAATTAGTCCAGTAGAAATCTTTCCAGCTTCTTCCCATGGATGCATGTGAGGTATTTAAGGATCCATGATACTACACAAATCGATAAAAATAAATTAAACTATCAATACATCATCCCAAAAAAACTGTAAAATAAAATAACTTAAATTCCCTAAAGAATCAAAATTTAAACCTCAAAAATCACTAGAAACAATTTAAATCACTCTATACTACCTCAGATTCCATGATCAATCTATAGCCTATGCATTATACCAGTAGAATAAGTCAAAATAAATCCCAAACATACCATGGATACCCAAGGTCCAATATGAGGCGGGTTACATAAACACTCCACTCAAAAATTTATTATTAATCGTTGAACGTCGTACATTCTATATAACTAGACATCCAAAATGTCATGAATCAAAAAATGAGGACCCTATAATGATTAAATTTTTTCATGAATGCCAAGGTTTACACTCAACCTAACACCTGACCTGACTTGTGGCATGGACTAAAGGGCGTTCCTACTCCCCATGGGATGTAAACTATTTCTTGATAATTGTGGAACTCTATTGAGAATGGTTTTTCCAAAAATAATAAAATCCAACATCATTACAAGATTAAAATACATCAATACCAAAAACCATACAATATGAAGTGAGATAAGACAACTAAAATCATGAGTTAAGCATTTAATAATTAATATCAAAGAAAAAAACCAAAAGAGGATGAAATAAAATGGATAAAAAACCTCCATGTGAAATGTGGTTCAACATCACCATTACGAAAACACCAACACCTACATAAGGGGAAACTATTAATAAGATAAACTACCATAACCCCCAAGGAATATATTTCCTTTACCTCAGTCAGACAGAATAAATTTAACATACACCTTAGAGTGTATGTAGGGTGTGATATCCATTTCCAAGTAAGATACCAACCAATGGTTTCATGAAATGACATTAAAAGATAAATTAATATGTTTATTTTCAAATAAATATGGTAATAAATTTAAATTTTAGACATGATTTAATTTATTATGAACACAAAATATGAAAATGATAATTAAAAATAGTTAAATATACAGTTTAAGAACTATGGGTAATACCTAGGTAGTTAGGTCAACTAGGTAATAGGATCCTTGTACCTCAGTGATTGATCCATATAGTTCATTCTCATTTACAATCCACTAGATAGGTCTATACCAATGTTCTAGTGGTCCCTAGATCATCATCACTATTTTATTTAGTATTATAACATAAACATTTCAAGGAGACCAGATCATTGACCTACTAAATCAATTAGAGTAATATCCCTTAATAACCTTTCTAGATACCCAGGGTTCCAAAGTAGTCTATCCTATTTAAACATCTAGGAAAACCCCATTGTTCAATCAAAATTCCATTTTCCAAAATCTATATATGATAGAAACAACTATTAATAATGGGTCAAACCATTTTTCTATCGTAAACCAATACCAACACCGTTGAAAAAAATATTTTAATCCAAACATACAATTTAGAAACACATTTAGGAACAACATAAATCATAATAAAATCATCGATTAATGGAATAATAAAGAACCACCTACCACTTACTTGAAACCACCAAAATCTAGATGAAAACCACAAACTGCACTAAGAGAAGACCAAATATAAGTAAGAAAAAACCATCAAGATTCAACCTAAAGAAATGATATTGAACCCATTTTAGGTTAAAATCATTATTGGATAAAATTTAACCAAATAAGGAATAGAGGATAAATAAAGAGAAGGGAATAAGAAAAAGAAAAATAATAAGAAACATATTGGGATTTTCTTGAATAAATATAACCAAAACCACAAAAAAATGACCCCAATTGGAGTGAAGGAGTAGGATATGTTCACCTAGAAATGGTGGATGTTGAATGGAATGTAAATAGGTAGTCAAAGGGTTAAAATCAAGAAGTTTTAGAATTATAATTTCAAAAAAAATTAAGAATCTAGTAGGACACACTGTTTGGCCACACTCTCTTCTCAACCGTGAGATGACCTTGCTTAACCTCTATTCAAGAGGAGGGTCAGGCCACATGATTTACCTAGAGGGGTTCACAATCATGCACATAATAGTGTGGACCAGATAGTAACACTATTAGGGTTATATAGTTTTAACGGGGATGGAGCACATTTTCCCCAAACCGTGCGCTTCCAGCTGTCCTACAAAAAAAAATTATAGAAAATTTCCTTGAAAGATATGGTACACAAGTAAGATCAAAATTAAAATAAAAAATAACTTAAGTTACACCATGGGTATGACTCTATAACCCACATGATAGATGATTAAAAGATAGATCTTATACCAATTGACATGACTCAACCCATTAGGTCCCCACCCTGGTTGGTGATGATGATAGTTTCACCCCCACAAGCTTGCCTCCAATAGGATGGGGGTGGGTGACTAGCACCACGAATGAATACCAAATATTGGGAGGGTTATCATTAAGAACACCTGTGATTATATTACACAAATACCAAACACAATATATATATATATATATATATATTCAACATACATCCATTGAGATGGACTGGGAAATATAACCTTATATAAGAATTGTGTATGCTTGCATGAAATTTAAGGAGATTGATAAGGAAAAAAATTATAATAAAACAAATGAAAAATATAGCAGAAGTTATATGTATAATATATTAAATGGATGGTTTTGTAGTGTTTTAGAAAAACAATAATTTTAGGGTGTCTTATATTGGTTGAATATATTACCTAAGGTTTAATGGGTTGTTGTGTAAAGTATTTTTATGTGATAAAATATTTTTGAGAAAATAATTTGGTTTTTCTTTGACTATTAACTAGGAATTATGAAGTATGAATATAAGATTAAAATAAATTAGATGGACATGAAGCTCAATATTTGTGTGAAATGTGGAAGGGGGGGGGGGGTTGAGGTTCAGGAAACACTCAAGTGGGTGAGGTTCTATAGTTAGTGTATTACATGATCATAGGTAAATAAGTATATAGAATTATTTTGTTATTTCCAAATTATCTTTGTTTTATATCACATATCAAATATATTTATTTTGGTGTTGAAATGGTAAGGTCCACTATGATTTTGAGGAAAATAATAGGATGTATAATTTTCACATGTTTTGTGGTTTATTTGAAATTGTCAAAAAATGTTTTTTAAATGTGGTAACATGTCTTTAATGGAATTAGAGATGGTATTAAGAAAATTTATTTCATGTTATTTCATGTGAATCTGGGAAATTGATGTTGGGTATTTTTATAATCACCCCTATATGTATATATTGGTTGTGTTTGTATATCTCTTATAGAATTAGGACACAGAGATCCCATCCCATTTTATCAACATTATTTTCAACAAAGATAGACATACTCAAGAATTATATAAAATAACTATGAATCCCATTCAACATGATAAAAAATAATAAATCATATCTATAATTGAATAATAATACTAAACTAGAATCAATCCACCATAATTCATTGAATCATGCTAGAAAATAAAGTCTTAAAAACTAAACAAAAATTAACAAAAATATGGAATGAAAATAAAATAAAAATATTAATCCAAACAAGTATGTTTTTTTGTGTTTATAAAAAAAATGGAATTCCAAGTGAACTAACCATGTAAAAAGTGAAACATATAAACAAAAAATGCCTAAAACTATGAAAAACATGGATCAATAAATCCAAAAAATACTTCAACATTAAGAAAAAATTTCAAATAAATTTATCAAATTTTTTTAATTGAAATCATTAAACCCCAATCATTGTTAGAACAAGAACTAAAATTTTATATAAGAAAGGATGGTTCATATGCCTAAATTTATATTTAAACAAAGCCCTTAGCTTGACTATGGATAATATTCTACCCCAAAAAGTATTATACTATCCAAGGTTATACATATTTAGGTATTTATTAACTTCCCTATAGGATTAATATAAATTTAAATGAATTGCAAGCTATCTAACCTTTAAATCATTAAATAAAAGATCCAATTATATCTTGGAGGAATAAAAATCTAAGGAGGAAGACTAAAATCAAAACCAAGAATAAATAAGGATATAGGGATTTATGATAGTATAATTAAAATAACTTAATGTTGAGGAAGAAATGGTTACCTACCAATAGATCAAAAATATAATACCATTTCAAATGTTTAAAAATTTATTGGAGCCACCTAGATCAAGAAACCCTCATAGAGGAAGAACTTGTAGGGGATTGATAATTTGGTGTGTTCTTGGGATGATTGGGGGTGAAAAATACCAAGGAAATGTTAGTTTATAGGTGTTTTTGGTTTTAATTAACAAAAATATAATTATGAACCTCTTTATAAAATCCACTAGAAACCAACTAGAACTCTAATGGGTTACCACCCACATTATAGTGCTAAAAAATGGTTAATCAAAGTTATGATGTTATTCACTGGAATTTTTATTCTTTTACTATGCCATGGACCTTACTCTCTTCTTCCTTCATCCTCTTTTAAATTCTCTCCACATCAAATTTGACTTCTTCTCAGCATCTACTATCATTATTCATGAAATGAAATGATAAAAATTGAAATAAATAACTAATCCATTGGATGAGGGTTATTAATTTTAATTTCTTCTGAAAATAATATTTCAATACCAAACAAAACTTTATATCCTATTATTAAATATAAGTTGATAATGTTATGGATCACATGAGAAGGATATAAAAAATTTAAAATATTAAATATATATAAAACATTTGTTTCTAAAAGTAAAAAGATGAATTCATATTGGTTAGAGTTTGAGTAACATATTTTAAATCCATTTAAAAATAAAAAATTAATTAAAAATAAAATTATACAACCTATTATTAAATTAATATCTTGAATATTATAAAATGTTTTATAAAAAAACAAATATATATTATACCACCAATAAAAATTAATTCATATATGGGAAAAATTATGAAAATTCTCATGAAATTTGATCATACTTCTTGGTTAATATATAAAAAGTAAAAAACGGTGGATTGGTATTTTTAAATTGATAATTTTGCGAATAGAAAACAATATACATGGTTTTAGGGGATTTTTTAATTACTAATAAATTATAAAAATTGAAGAACTTGAATTCCAAATATTTTCCCAATATTTTTATACTCAATTTAAAATATATACCCCAAAATGTCATAAAATTGGATATAATGATAAAAATAATTTAAAAGTAAATAAAAAAACATAAAACTTCATCTGGAGTCTATTGTGGATGGAAAACTCCTATCCAAATCTATAGTTTTCCATTTCTAGTCAACATTCCACTAAAATTAATATTAATTAAATATTAATAAAAGCGTATTTGAAAAATGTTCACTCATTATCATGTATAAAATATCCCTTCCTCCTCCCATTTAGATCCCATGGCTATAATAAAAATTCTTGAAGATTTCAAAACAATTAAGGCTGCTAAGTGAAGAATCAATCTGTTTAAAATTGGAAAAACCTCCATAAATTCAAATTTCATTTATCTTCATACTCTACCTATTATTAAATCTAATTTAAAAATTTAATAAAATGAAATTATCATTGATAAAATTCATTAATATATTTATAATAATTACATATGGATGAGTTTATATTCATTCCTTCTTTGTATAATATTAATGTTTGGGTCAATTACACAACCAATTTGAATGACAATACTAAATTTTACTAAGTATTATAATATAAGATTAATAATTAATGAATTATAACTATTTAGGATATATAATATTAATTTGAGTTATCATTGTGGTTTTGTAATGGTAACAATAAAATTAATATTAGTTATAAAGCAACTCTTAATCATTGGTAAAGTTACCCAAAATGAGAATGTTATTGATTTATTCCTCATGAACTATCCTTATAACTTATATGGAATGAACATAGAACCATATATATCACTATGGAATTTCAATTCTAGTAACTTGACTATTCTATGGATGGTTAACTCATGAACAAGGTGTGATAACCGAGACAACCATATTAAAAGCATCTTGGAATTATTGGAAGAACTAACATATGATGATTGAATAAATTATGAATAAAAAAATAAGTAATAAACGAGTAATATATTATTATAAAAAGGAATAAATATAAAAATTTATAAAAATATTATTTATAATTTTAATTTGGTTATACATGGATTAAGAACGCATTTGAGCACGTCTGGAGTTAAGGTATGAGGTTCTCTCTTGATATTTACTATCATATGAGATTATCCAAGTTTAATTTTTGTTTGGTATAATTTGTATATAATTGTAATTTAAATCCTTATATTCCTTTATCATAATTTTTAGGGATTTTTAAGTCTTTTTACAATTACCTTTTGATTGATTCATGTTTCAACCATTATGAAGCTTGTAATCAGATCTTTTCTTATCTCTCTTTATTTTCCATGTCCATATTATCTAGATTATTTTATAGATATATTCTATATATTTTTATACATTTAAAAATTTTAATTTATACTTTTCTATGGATATTTACATAATTTTTATGGTGGGAAGGTAATTAGTCTCTACCCCCTCCCTCTTCATCTCCCCCAACATTTTTAATTTGGTTCTTTTATCTCATTTATTTATTCTATTTTTATATATATATTCCCTTGGAAGTTTTTTTATCATATTATATAATTAATTTTTATTACATTACACCTTACTTTGGATTCTATTTATTTATACTTTTATTATTTCTAAAAATATCAAAATTTTAAAGGTATTTCTTCATAATTTTATTACAACTTTGTATTCCTTCGATGGTTTTTTCATCTATCCTAAGAATTTTTTATATTTAACTCCTTAAACATTTCATATTTTATATTCTTTATCATTGTATATTTTTCAAAATCTATTACTTTGTGGAAATAATATCTTTATATATCAACCAAATTATTATATATCTATGATGATATAGAAATAAAAACTCCATAGATGGATTGATGCATTCAAACCTTTTTCTTGTTTTATCATCATCTATGTATGAATATAATACTTCTACAAATGCCTTTGTATTTTTAATATGATATACTTAATTTTCATCATCTAAGGTTATTCACCTGAATAATCATACCATTTTATTGTTAAGGGATAACTATTTATATGATTGTATATCCTTTTATTCATGTATGAAAAAATATGTTTATTAATACATGTATTGATTTGGTTGTTTATATTAATTTTATCATTATTTTTTTCTCTAGATGATTTTATTTTATACCATATATTTTATAGGTTAAACATGTTATGATTTTTAATGTAATTGAGATTGTTTTTATGTTTATGTGGCAGTCATATGTATGGAAATAATTATTTAATAGGTGGTATTAGAAATATGTATTCCTCTTGTGAATTGGGAAAAAATTATATCTCATAAGATCAATATATTATGTGTGGATATGATATCTTTTTCTTTATTCACTATGTTATATATAGACGTGACATGGTTATCTTTATCCAATATGTTATGATGGTCTTGAAAAATAGCCTTGACATATATTACAATTTTCTATGATCTTGCATGTGCTTTGTTCTTAATTTACTTCACCATGTCTCAAAATTATTTTCTTAATAATTTATATTCTCATGACATGGTATATATTATGATTTTATGATCAACCTTTTTTGGTTCTATATTTTTATGTTATGAGCTATGATTATGGTATCATGTCTTAAGATAACTTATTTTTATTCGATAATCCTTTTTCCATTAATAATGTCATTTAGATGATGATCACGTATCTCACTTGTTTATGATATATTGATAAAACCATTCTGTTTCATAGAAATTTTATTACCCCTTAGTAAGTGTTTTTTATACACATTTTATTATATTTTATCACTTCCCAATTTCCCATGTCAATAAATAAGAAATCAATAAATGATATATACATAGTATGGAATCATATGTAGAGAATAATTTTGAAATATGAAGATTCTTTAGTTTTCAATAAGTTTTTTATGATGTGAATATCCAAATTCATTAAGCCTTTCGGCTCTGGAAGTGTGTTTTAAAATTGAGATGTTATGAATAATCATATAAATTCATGTATGTGGTTTTATTTCACAACAATTTGTTTCAAATAATCAATGAAAATTATTTATTTTTCACTCCATATATAGTACTTTGGGTTAGGGGGTGCTTCAAAAATACATAATCAGAGTGGAGTGGAGAAGATTTAGAATTCCAACCTAGAGTAAGATCATCATTATCCTAATAATATCCTTAGTTTTATTTCCTAAAAGAACCTATAAAAATGAGGAGTATTAGTTTCAATTAATTCATTATATGTGAAAATAGATTTTGATTATATTTTATTTCTTTGGTAGCAATAAAACCACCTCTAGATAAGATATTCGTTGAATTTTTTTACCTAAGGTACTATTTGGGTTATATCATCACATTTATCCAAAAAAGAGAAAACAGTGAACACGATGATAATTGATTAGATAATAAATTTAATAAATTTCATGAAATCCAAAAAATAATTTTATGGATTACAAAATTCCACTAAAATTTAATAACCATGATTTGAGATCAATAGGGTTATTTAATTTTTTCTAAATAAATTTTCAATATTATCATTTCGATTTTCCTTGACATCGGAAAAACTATATTTTTATATCATCTTTCCAAATATCAAATAATATTAATTAATCTATATTAAAGTATATTGAATGAAATATTTCTATAAATAGTCCCAATGTAAAATAAATTTTAATCAAAATATAAGTGTAGGAAATTTCATTCCTGATGTGAAAATTTGTATCTCTACTTCCTCCCAACCTTAAAGAATTTTCATCACGAAAAGTACATATCACTTAAAAATGTGGGATTATTGGGATCAAAACTGAGTCTCACACTCCCAAGTACTCTCATGAATATTCCTATGCTACTAAAGAATTTATAACAAAGGAATCACTTAACCATGAAGCACTCTCTCTAGATAATACTCAATCTTCATTTGGTTATCATCAAAAGTGGAATCATCCTTAACATCCATCTGACTCCAATCAATGATGTGAAATATATTATGCCTGTAATTTCTCATCTAAGACACATGGAATATGTCATGAACTAAAACTATTATTAGAAGAAATACTAATGGATAAGAGACGCCTCCTAATTTTTGGTATACCTGGAAAGTCCCAATAAACCATAGTGAGATCCCACTACCCTATTTAAACCACCTTTTTCCATCCATGGGGAAAACATATGGAAGATGATATATCCCACCTCAAAATCATGGGGTATCCACTATTTTACATAGGAATATCAATGACTATGAACTATAATCCAGCACTCATGGATCATTTAAGACTTCTCCATCATTTATTGTACCCACTTAGGCCATATATTAATTGAATATCCAAACCCAGTACAAAAAATAAGAGACCTTTAAGGTTTCCCATACAGTGTAATAAATGGTTCAATATTTCATGAAATTTACTAAGTTTCCATCTAACCCAACACCTAAAATGGCATATAGAATGTCCCAAAGGGTGTTACTGATCCCCACGGTCTAGACAAAAGTTCTTGGGAAACATGGAAATCCTTTGGTAATGATTTTTCCGAAGAAAATAATATCAAACCACATTACCATATTCACATACATAAAAACCAATAATCAAAACATATATATAAATAGAAGAAAACTAAAATCCTGAGTTAATCATTTAACATTTACAACAATATAAAAAATAACAACAAAGTTGTGGTAATCAATTGGATGAGCAAAACCTCTACATGACATGTGGTTCAACACCACCAGGCTGCCGCCACCAACACACTCTGATGAGAAAATTGCAAACAAGAGAAACCACTATCACTTATATGGAAGACATTTTCTTTACCTCAGTTAGACAAAAAAAGGTCTACATACATCTAAGGGTATATTTAGGATGTGATCTACCTTATCTAGAAAGATACTATAAAAATGTTCCATGCAATGAAATTAAAAAATAAATTAACTAGATTTTTTTTAAATTAAAGATATTAGAAATTTTAAATTGAAAACAAGATATATTTATTAGGAATATATTTCATGATAATGATAACTAAAAACATGTAAATATACAATTTAAGCAATATGTGTAATCCCAAGTTATTTAGTTCTACTAGGTCCTAGGATCCTCATACCTCAGGGATTGGACTATATAGCCTGTTCTCAATCATGATCCACTAAAGAGGTATATGTCAAAGTTCTATCAGTTCCCAAAGCATCATAATTTGTTCAGTTAGTGTTGTAGTGTAAACATTTTGGGGAGCTTGGGTCATTTCTCTATTAACTCAATCAGCATAATAGTCCTTATAAACCTACATATATACCAACGGTTCCCAAGATATCTATCCAATTTTAAAATAAAGAAAACCCCCTTTGTGAAATAAAAATTCTATTTTCCAAAATCCACACATAATTAAAATAAATGTTAACAAAAGGTAAAACCATTTTTATGGTTAATCCAACACCAAAACATTTTAAAATTTCTTTTTAACCCACAAAAATTATTTTGAAACATTTTTATGAACTAAATAAATCATATTATGATAGTAAATTAATGGAATGGCATGGAACCAACTACCTTTTCTTAAAACCACCCAAATCTGGTTGGAAACTACAAGCCTCACCAAGAGAATAACCTATAGAAGAAAGAACAAAAAAATCAACAATATTAACCCCAATTAAATGATATTGAACATATTTTAGGTTATACTATTTTCAAGAGAAAATAGAACCCACGGAGGAAGAAATTAGAGATCAAGAGAAGGGAAGAAGAAGTTGAAGACGGAAATAAGTAAAGAAATTAATTAGAATTTCTTGAAGAAATATAAAAAATACCACCTAAAAATTTCGTCTATGATGAGTAAAGGAGGAGGATATGTGTCACTAGGTATGGTTATGTTTTAATGGGGTGGAAATAGGGGTTATAGGGTTAAAATTAGAAAGTGGTAGAATTGTAATTTCAAAAAAAATAAGAATCTGGAAGGTTGCATGGTTTGTTTTCATAGTTTACCAAACGATGTTCCAACCATAAGACACCTTTATCCAATATATGGTTTAGGAAACAAAATTTACTTATAGGGTTTTGAGGTTGTGAAGATAGACCTATGTCTTAGATAGTTCCACAGTTATGGTCACACGGTTTTCACTATGTTTTCGCACAATTTCCCTTAACTAAGCACCAACTTTGCACCTCATTCTACCACCCCAAAACTGATTTTTATTGGAAAATTAATAGGAAAAATATAGAAAAAAAATAAAAAAAATTAATATTAAAAGTACCTAAAATAACACTATGAGTGCGGAAATTATCCCAACTATGATAATGTTGCACCCTTAGAAATTTAAATTATAGTTTTATATGAGAATAAATGAGGATACAACTCTTATAACAAATAACCCCATTCTTATGCATCATTATCATCTATTACATACAACCAAAGGACCTGAACTAATAGAATAAATTTTCCTAGAAGTACTGTGACCTAGGAATCCACAATCTACATAGGTTGTTCAATCATTGAGAGATCTGGTTCCAGCTAAAGTTCTTTCCAATTCATTAATGGTATAGGTCTGAATTATACTAATTCAATTGAAATACAAGGAACATTTCATGGATCGATGTCAACTAGGAAGTAAAATAAAATTATTATTCTAGTTTACTGATTCTTTATTTAATATTTAAAGGTGTGATATAACTTGACATATTCTTCCACTTCTTACCAGGATGACGACGACTTAGGTGAGGTTTCACCTTTAGAATCATTCGGTCACCCATCAAGAACTCTAACGCTCAATTTCAATGATAAACATAGGACATATGATGGATCTGTGATATTCACAACCACTCTCTAATCATCTGAACTTTTTTATACATCTCTTATACAAGGTTTTATCCCAACAAAGAACTATCAACCACTTCCATCCAACAGAGATGTGGTCGAAAAGGATGACCATAAAGTTCCTCAATGGTAGCCACCATGATTGAGGATTGATAACTATTATTATAAACTAATTCCACCAACCTAATATGGATATCCTATGAGCCTTTGAAGTATACCATGCATGAACAGAAAATTTATTACAAAATATTATTTTCCCATTTTATCTAACCATCCATATATGGATGGTATTCCATCATAATCATGACATGTGATCTTATTGAATTTTTAAGGCCTTCCCAGAATCGATAGGTAGAATTGGGGTCCCAATTTAAAACAATAGCTAATGGGACACCATGTATCCTCAAAAATTTTGGGAAATACAACCTACCCAATTATTATACCTTAATCTAATCCTTGATTGGAAAAAATGGTTGGACTTTTTATAAGATAAATAAGCACCAAAATGTTTCTCCTTATCTAGTATGTACATGGAAACCCAATGATAAAGTCCATGGAGACTTTATTCCTCTTCCAGATAGGAATGGGGTGAGGTTGAAGTAGCCCTGAGGGATTATGGTGATCATCCTTAGTCTGCTGATAAGTATAATATCTAGATATGATGTTAGATATCTAAAAACGTATACATATCCACTAAGACCAATGTTACACATCCTTAAAAATCTTGGTGGACCCTTGATAAATGGACCACTGAGACTGGTGGTTATCCTTCAACACCACTGTCCTCAAAGGAAACAACACCATGAAATAACCCTTGAAGATGATATTTCCTTAATAGGATATTGAACACCCATCAGATGCCTACCTTCCATTCAAAAACGATAAATTGTTCTAAAATAAATCATCTTTAGGTTTCTCTCCCAAGATCAGTTCTAGAATGTAGTTCATCAACTAAATACTAGTCAATAAAAAACCTCCATTGGGCTTATTGGATACCAGATACATATAAGAAAAATTCCCCCATTAGAGTCCACTCACCACTAGAATCATTCAAATCTTGAATCTATATATTCTTTATTAAGGCCTAAGCAACCATACTTTTTTACCGGATGTACATAGAATATAAAATTAAAACCCATGGAGGCACTCAATTCATCAATACTGGCTTAGATTCATATCCTTTTGGGATAAAATATAGGATAATATTTTTTGATCTGAGTAGACTGAGAATTTCTCCCAAAAAACATAGTGATTCCACCACTTTAGTTCATGCATCAACACTTATAGCTTGAGGTCATGGGTGGGGAAATTACTTTCATAGAGTAAGAGTTAGTGTGATCTATAGGCCACAACATACTCACCCTGTATCAGTACACAACCCATACATATACCTGATTCATTTCAATAAACCATGTACACATTTCTAAACTTAGGTAAAATAAAGACTAGGGTAGTGGTCAACCATTTAATGATCTCTTCAAAGGAGGTATGACACTCTAAAATGTAGATTAATTTCACCCTTTTTAGGTGACATCCATCATGGGTGAAGAAATCCCAGAAACATCCCTAATAAAAAAACCTATAATAAACTTCTAGTCCTAGGAATATCATAATATCAAAGTCATTATTTTGCTATTCCCATGGCATCACTGATTTGATTTTATCCAGATCAACCAAAACCCCATGTTCATATATCACAGAGCCAGGAAACTTAACTTCTTTGATCAAGAAGGCACACTTGTAAATATTATCATATATATGGTAATCCCTAACTGTGTTCTAACCAATCCTTATATATTTACCATGTTTCTCTTCTATCCCATAGTAAACTAGGATGCCATCCACAAACACCATGACAAATAAGTCAGTGTATTGATGAAAAAAATTTATTCGTAAGGGCCATAAATACCACTTGATCATTGTTCAACATGAATTCTATGAATATATTCTAAAAAAGTCCATACTTGAATCAAAAAGATGCATTGGGAATGTTGACTTCTCTTACTCTAACATAATGATACGTAGTGTTTAGGTTGATCTTAAAAAACCACCTTACCCATTTGATTTTATTGAAGAGATCATAAATGTGGGTAAATGGGTATTTATTATTTATTGTAACTCTATTAAATTTATAGAATCAATGCACAACCAGAGATATCCATCAGCTTTATTACCAAACAACATCAAGGTGGACCAAGGTGGGATGATCAGGTAAACGAATCATTTGAATTACAAATCATCATATATTATATTTAATTACATCAATTTGGGGGGGGGGGGGTCCATGTGATATAAGGAAATAGAAATTGACTATGTCTGTGGTGCCATGTCGATAGTGAAATCCAAATCCTATTCTGGATGTAACCATGAAAATTTCTCAGAAATCACATCTAGAAACTCATATAATATGTGAAGAAATCCATTATTAGAGACTTTATCATTATCTTACATCATAATTGAAAATAACTGGCAAGAGAGGATACCTAATTCTGGAAGTGTAGGTGTAGATCATCTAGTTCATGGATCACATTCAACATTTAAAACCTATTTACTCCCATAGGGTGTTGTGAATGTCACCCACTATTGATAGTAATTGATGTGAGACTTAAAAAACATCATCTAATCCATTCATAGGATCACATAAAATAATTCCTTTTATTAGAAAAGGAAATTCAATTTTATCTTTAACTATTATAAGTTCATAAAGCAAGATGAACATTTAAAACAACACTCATTCATATTTCCAAGAGGAGTAACTAACTCCATTGAATAAGGAATAAATTCTGTCAGAAATTTCAATGAGTCCACAAGGTAAGAAGAGATAAAATAATTAAAATAACCTCTATCAAATAAAACAACTACTTTGAATGATGCAATAAAAATGATACCTAAAACTATTGTAAGATCGACATCTAATTATACTGTCATCTAATCCATATCTTCATGGTTCCTCATATATTCTTAATCCAGGGGTTGAATAATAGCTTGTGGTTCTTCATTAAGATTACTATTCCTAGTAGAATATTAATCCATACCACTATGAACACTTAACAAAGAACCCACAAATCAGGATAGATCTGACTGAGCTATTGTTCCCCTAGAAGCTAAAGAGTCTACACTAAATTTGAGATGGATGGAACATTTCTACAAAACTACTGTAAGTAGACCATGTGTCCACACTGATGGAATCTTATATGTGGAGATGAACATATGGTCTGTTCATGTCCAAGGGTTTCACACGAATGGCACATGACTAACCAACCATTGGTGGTTTCTAATGAATACAATTAGGATGGATATTAAGAGCTACCACCAACCTTCCACTCTAAGCCATCATGTTTTCAATTCATTTCAAACAATACAAACCCATCTTATCCTATAGTTGGAACTTCTCTAGAAAACAAATATTCACATGGCCGATCAATCTTCACCATCATAGATTGATCAAAAACAAAATCATATGTATTCAACATGAATATGACCTTTGATCAAATATCCAAAAATAAGATCATTTAAAACCAATGGGCCTTTAGCGGTTCATATGAAACTACTTGTCGATTGAAACTTACTAGATCTAAAAAATGGTTAACATACTCAAAAATAGATTGATCTCCCCAATAGAGATAAAGAAACTCTCAATTATTATAAATATCTAAAGTCTTAGGGTAGTAATTCTCCTTAAAAGTATCCTTGAAATTATTCTATCCAATCTAGTCATGTTTCCCTATTTAAACCACTAACTCCCACCACCAATGACTAGGACCAACAAATATAAGCGCAACACACTTCACTTTCATGTCTTCAGGATTCTCAAGTAACTCATAGATTCTCTCAATATTTTCAACCAAACATTTTAATTCCTAATGTTATATGCTTCCTTGGAAGGAAGAGAATTAAATTTTTAGGAACACCAGTGAGTGGACCACTTTTGGACTTGGTTCAGCTTCCTTAGCCTGAGGAAGGCTAGAGCCCACTCCCTGATCCAAATCTCATATAACAAGAATCACTACCTCAACTAACATATGATCAATTAGTCCAGTAGAAATCTTTCCAGCTTCTTCCCATGGATGCATCTGAGGTATTAAAGGATCCATGATACTACACAAATCGATAAAAATAAATTAAACTATCAATACATCATCCCAACAAAAACTATAAAATAAAATAACTTAAATTCCCTAAAGAATCAAAATTTAAACCTCAAAAATCACTAGAAACAATTTAAATCACTCTATACTACATCAGATTCCATGATCAATCTATAGCCTATGCATTATACCAGGAGAAGAAGTCAAAATAAATCCCAAACATACCATGGATACCCAAGGTCCATTATGAGGCGGGTTACATAAACACTCCACTCAAAAATTTATTATTAATCGTTGAAAGTCGTACATTCTATATAACTGGACATCCAAAATGTCATGAATCAAAGAATGAGGACCCTATAATGATTAAATTTTTTCATGAATGCCAAGGTTTACACTCAACCTAACACCTGACCTAACTTGTGGCATGGACTAAAGGGCATTCCTACTCCCCATGGGATGTAAACTATTTCTTGATAATTGTGGAACTCTCTTAAGAATGGTTTTTCCAAAAATAATAAAATCCAACATCATTACAAGATTCACATACATCAATACCAAAAACCATACAATATGAAGTGAGATAAGACAACTAAAATCATGAGTTAAGCATTTAATAATTAATATCAAAGAAAATAACCAAAAGAGGATGAAATAAAATGGATAAAAAACCTCCATGTGAAATGTGGTTCAACATCACCATGACAAAAACACCAACACCTACATAAGGGGAAAATATTAATAAGATAAACTACCATAACCCCCAAGGAATATATTTCCTTTACCTCAGTCAGACAGAATAAATTTAACATACACCTGAGAGTGTATGTAGGGTGTGATATCCATTTCCAAGTAAGATACCAACCAATGGTTTCATGAAAATACATTAAAAGATAAATTAATATGTTGATTTTCAAATAAGTATGGTAATAAATTTAAATTTTAAACATGATTTAATTTATTATGAACACAAAATATGAAAATGATAATTAAAAATAGGTAAATATACAGTTTAATAACTATGGGTAATACCTAGGTAGTTAGGTCAACTAGGTCATAGGATCCTTGTACCTCAGTGATTGATCCATATAGTTCATTCTCATTTACAAGCCACTAGATAGGTCTATACCAATGTTCTAGTGGTCCCTAGATCATCATCACTATTTTATTTAGTATTATAACATAAACATTTCAAGGAGACCAAATCATTGACCTACTAAATCAATTAGAGTAATATCCCTTAATAACCTTTCTAGATACCCAGGGTTCCAAAGTATTCTATCCTATTTAAACATCTAGGAAAACTCCATTGTTCAATCAAAATTCCATTTTCCAAAATCTATATATGATAGAAACAACTATTAATAATGGGTCAAACCATTTTTCTATCGTAAACCAATACCAACACCGTTGAAAAAAATATTTTAATCCAAACATACAATTTAGAAACACATTTATGAACAACATAAATCATAATAAAATCATCGATTAATGGAATAATAAAGAACCACCTACCACTTACTTGAAACCACCAAAATCTAGATGAAAACCACAAACTGCACCAAGAGAAGACCAAATATAAGTTAGAAAAAACCATCAAGATTCAACCTAAAGAAATTATATTGAACCCATTTTAGGTTAAAATCATTATTGGATAAAATTTAACCAAATAAGGAATAGAGGATAAATAAAGATAAGGGAATAAGAAAAAGAAAAATAATAAGAAACATATTGGGATTTTCTTGAATAAATATAACCAAAACCACAAAAAAATGACCCAAATTGGAGTGAAGGAGTAGGATATGTTCACCTAGAAATGGTGGAAGTTGAATGGCATGTAAATAGGTAGTCAAAGGGTTAAAATAAAGAAGTTTTAGAATTAGAATTTGAAAAAAAATTAAGAATCTAGTAGGACACACGGTTTGGCCACACTCTCTTCTCGACCGTGAGATGACCTTGCTTAACCTCTATTCAAGAGGAGGGTCAGGCCACATGATTTACCTAGATGGGTTCACAATCATGCACATAATAGTGTGGACCAGATAGTAACACTATTAGGGTTATATAGTTTTAACTAGGATGGAGCACAGTTTCCCCAAACCGTGCGCTTCCAGCTGTCCTACAAAAAAAATTTATAGAAAATTTCCTTGAAAGATATGGTACACAAGTAAGATCAAAATTAAAATAAAAAATAACTTAAGTTACACCATGGGTATGACTCTATAACCCACATGATAGATGATTAAAATATAGCTCTTATACCAATTGACATGACTCAACCCATTAGGTCCCCACCCTGGTTGGTGATGATGATAGTTCCACCCCCACAAGCTTGCCTCTAATAGGATGGGGGTGGGTGACTAGCACCACGAATGAATACCAAATAATGGGAGGGTTATCATTAAGAACACCTATGATTATATTACACAAATACCATACACAATATATATATATATATATATATTCAACATACATCCATTGAGAAGGACTGGGAAATATAACCTTATATAAGAATTGTGTATGCTTGCATGAAATTTAAGGAGATTGATAAGGAAAAACAATTATAATAAAACAAATGAAAAATAGAGCAGAAGTTATATGTATAATATATTAAATGGTTGGTTTTTTAGTGTTTTAGAAAAATAATAATTTTAGGGTGTCTTATATTGGTTGAATATATTACCTAAGGTTTAATGGGTTGTTGTGTAAAGTATTTTTATGTGATAAAATATTTTTGAGAAAATAATTTGGTTTTTCTTTGACTAGTAACTAGGAATTATGAAGTATGAATATATGATTAAAATAAATTAGATGGACATGAAGCTAAATATTTGTGTGAAATGTGGAAGGGGGGGGGGTTGAGGTTCAGGAAACACTCAAGTGGGTGAGGTTCTATAGTTAGTGTATTACATGATCACAGGTAAATAAGTATGTAGAATTATTTTGTTATTTCCAAATTATCTTTGGTTTATATCACATATCAAATATATTTATTTTGGTGTTGAAATGGTAAGGTCCACTATGATTTTGAGTAAAATAATAGGATGTATAATTTTCACATGTTTTGTGGTTTATTTGAAATTGTCAAAAAATGTTTTTTAAATGTGGTAACATGTCTTTAATGGAATTAGATATGGTATTAAGAAAATTTATTTCATGTTATTTCATGTGAATCTGGGAAAATCATGTTGGGTATTTTTATAATCACCCCTATATGTATATATTGGTTGTGTTTGTATATCTCTTATAGAAAATGAATGTAATGCAAAGGTTCTAATGTTTCTTGTAAATTAATTTTAGGAGTAGAGTTTATTGTGGGATGGGAAATGTTTTTTCATGAACTGTATTAGGATTTGGATTATCCCAATTGGGTGAGTATTGTCTACATTAGTTGTTTAGTCATATTAGGATTCGGATTGCTTTTTTCCACTATGATTTGAGGGTTTCATATTTTTTTCTAATTTTTTTAATGTTTGGTTTTTAATTTGAATTGGAATAAAAAAATTCATTAATGTATCATATAGTGGGTTTTTTATTTGAAGTAAAATAATTACTAAATGACTATTATTATCCCTCAACACAGGTTTTTAGACTCTGGTGATCAATGAACTTTCCTAACGCATTATGGTGATCTTGAAATGGGTGTTGAGATTCAAGATCATGAGTTGGAGTTTTAAAAAAATGTTATTAGAGTATTGATTTTATATTTTGAGCTTTTGGGAAGTTTGTAGGTTTGGATATTATGATGTCCAAGACTCGAGTGGTACCTATAAAAATTCCCAATTAACCTATTTCTAGTGAAAATTGAACATATAGGGTGTTCAGGTAGGACAAATGATCATAAAGATCCATTATATGATGTTAGTTTATTGATCCTTGTAGGTATATACACCAATTATGGGTTGGTATGGACAATGTGTTCCCATAACATGATAGGAACATGTATAGATAATATATATATATATTCATTAGATTTGTGAAAAAATATTTCCTTACCTAAAAATGGTTTGAAAAGTGATTTCAAATGGATTTTGAAATGTTTTGGTTTTGAGATATAATTTTTTTCTGAAATTAGTTATTGAATATAATGTAAAATTGATCTATAAAGGAAGGGATCACTCTAGGGTGAGAAGTTCCAGCTAGACCTAAAATTAATATCCTTTTGTTGTGATTTGTGATTTAGGGTGACATAATTTCTATATGATTCCTCGTGGGATTTCTATTTTAGATTATAGTGGTGTAGATATTCCTCCTTATCAAGATCTTTTTTATAAGGAAGATGTAGGGAATGTGGTATGTGAGCTTATTTATGAGGAAGGATCTAGAAACATAGAGAGTGTTCCTAAACACTTGAATGCACCAGTTTAAGAGATCCAAAAAACATAAAAAGGGGTAGGATCAAGATTGAACAAAGGAAGTGAATAATGATTCAGTGTCCTAGAAGAATATTTACCTATATTTTTGGGGTGATTTCAAGGATTAAGAAGAAAATGATTTTTTTAAATAATCAATTGAACCTTACATTTTATTTGTACCTATAATATGTCTAAAGAGTTTTTCACTACTTTTATGCTTGAGGAAAAAACTCGTGATTGGTGAGAGAAGGGTTTGTATATAAATCTATATAAGGAGCTCATGTGGATTGGATTACAGAAGATTTTTATTCAATATTTATATATGGAGACAAAGATTTTGAGGAAGGATCATGATATCATAGAGATATAGAGGAGGAACTGTAGTCCATTTAAAGTACTAGATATGGAACAACAAGAGGGGTGGATTTCAGTCAAAAACCTAACTTATAATTTTTTACTCACTCTAAATTTTATTTAATCATAAAATTAAATTTTATATCAATTATCAGAATATAAAATGTAAAAGTATACAATGAGTAATAGTAAATAAAAAAATAAAACTATCAGAATGAAATTTTTTTTTGATAAACATAATGAAACATAGAAAAAATAAAATAATAAAGAAATGAAAAAAAATAATTCTATGAGTTTCATAAAACAATACAAAAATCCATAAATGATATTATTACCTCCAAAACTCAAATAAAATTAATTCTTCTCTATTAAACCAATGTGGAAGGTGGTTCAATAACTTGAACCAAGTTATAAAAGTCCCAAACGAACTTCTTCAACTATAAAACTATAAAAAAGAACAAAAGTTTCAAAAATGGTACTTTGTTAGCTGTAGACCATCCAGAGGTATTAGGATGATTAAACCCAAATCACATATATGATTTCCATAATTAATAGCATGTTCATACCAAGAATTCATTTAAAATGATGTTTCATAAAGAATAGATTATAACCATAGAAGTTATCACACCCTGACTCGACACATATCTGTTATTTTATTTATTTTTGGTCTTACCTTTATTCCATGTATTTCTTGGATATTTTTCTAGAAAATGTTTGGGTTTGTGTGAATAGAAGGAGGCACATATTTGGCATATGGTTATGAGAAACTATGAACCAGCCTAGTGCTAACTGTGTGGACTAGGCAATAGAACTACCCAAGGTGCATGCCTAGGCGTATAGGTGTGCCCCTCTGAATAGTTGATCATGTGATTACTCCCTCTTATGACATAGGAAAAATTATGGTTACCTCATGGTTTGGAAGACTAGGTAGACAAACCCTGCGTTCTACCCAGGTTTAAAAAATATAATAAAAAAATGATAAAAATTAAATAGAAATAAAATTAAACAAATTAAAATGAAATCAATAATAATAATAATAATAATATTTTATTATTATTAATATTAGGTTTTATAAAACCCCAAAGTGGTTTTTCTTCTCCTAACCCTCCCACATATCACACGAACATCCCTCCCTCTCCAACTAAAACAGACCCCTCTCTCGAGCCCTCTCCTCTATAGAATTTATGCATATTTCTTGGGGATTTGTGGTCATTATTTTCAGGTAAGGTGTCTTCCATACTAATACTTCCCTATTCCTTCGATTTTCTACCTCTTTTCACTCTATTTTGAACACCAAAATCCAATGGTGAGGGTCAAAAAACTTTTTTAGGTTGTTTGTTTGGTTGTTATGGATGTAAATAGCTCTCTCCGGAAAACTTCATTCTTATGTTGGAATCTTCCATAGAAGGCGAAGCATTTTGGATCCTTTCAGGTTCCCCATCACCGTTTGAGGTTGTTCTCTTTTTTCCTCCTAATTTGTACCAATTTTATTTTATGGATTTTGTAATGTTTGGACTCCTTGTATTTTTCTAGGATACCTTGGACCCCATTGGGGTGCATTTAGACCTCTATTCCTAAAGGTTTCTTACAAATATGAATGTTTAAGGCATATATATATATATACACACACACATACCCTCTCTGTAGATATTACCTCATGGAGAGAGGAATATATACATTGTATATATGGATATGTGTGTGTGTGTTTGTGTGTGTGTGTGTGTAAATTCAAGTGTACGTATGCGTAAAGAGTGGATTCATGTTTTCTTGTCCATGTGCCTTGAGTTTGGGGTAGTTTTCCCTTTGAATTTGACTTTTAAATTTTAAAAACATTAATTTCTTTCTATTCACAACACATTTTCATGTTAATTAGTAATATTTATGATTTAGATTGTTTTTTTGGAATGAAATAAGGTTTTTCCCTATTTGAATTAATTTGGGTGGAATTATTTTACATGGCCTTTCACTCCTTGTGTTTAATAAATTGACCAGTTGGCCTTTATAAGTGGTTTTTAATTTATAAATGCTATTTATGATTTAAACATTTATTCAAATATTTCATAAAATTACAATTGGTGTGTTTGTTATCATTGAAATGGTTTTCTAGGAGTATGTGAGACCAAATTGGAACCTTTAAAAATGGGTTTTCTTTTGAAAACTCCCATTGGGATGTATCTCTTTTATCAATGATTGCTAAAGGGAATAATAGGTCCTTGATATGGTAATTACATTATGAATTGATGGTTGGAAGGAAAGGGGACTATTCCTTTGGGTGAGATTGGGGTAATTATTGGATGGTTATGTTGAGTGGTGTTTTGTGCTTATCATATGTGTATGTTTTTGATTATGTGATTTTTATTAGCTTATCCCCATTTTAGACAATCATGGGGACCAATCATAGCTAGAGGAATATCTAAGAATTCTTGTTATAATAGTTTAGGATTACGATCTAGCTAGTGGCCACTTAGTATGGAAACACACATATTTGGGTATATTTTCCATTGGTTATGATAGTTTGGGTATGACCGAGTATTAGGGATATTTGATTTTATAAGGCACATCGATATGATGGATAAAGTTCAGTATGTTCTAGATTTTTCCTTAAGCTCCTATGTATTTTCATGCTCCCCTATACTTGTTTATTTGTGTCAGATAATCTAGAATCCATATCTAGTTTGGTAAATTGAGTAATATTTTTGAATTTACCTCATTATAAAAATATTGCATCTCTTCCCTGTCTGTGGTGTGTTTTTTTGGTAAAAGAGTGTTTTTGGTTTTCAAATGATTAATTAGAAATGTATTGATAAAAATTTTATCATACAACTTTCCCTCTCCTTCTAAAATTCCCATGCCCCATTGTTGAAAAATATAAAACCTATTTTAAATGAAGAGGGAAATGGACCATGGTTTTAAAAAAAATTAAGTGTATGGAAAAACTTTTTTTATAAATTTTATTTGAAATTATAAGTAAGTGAATATTTTACATGAAGGAAATTCATTAGGAATTGTTTATTTAGGCACACCTACTATGTTTTATTACTCATGCCTATATCTCTATCCTTTTTTAGCTTCCTGTGTTTTTTACAGCTTAAAATCAATTGCCTGAGTGTGTCATTGGTTCAGTGGTTGGTGGTGACCCACAAGGTCACATGGAGGTATGTCTAGTTTTATTTATTACCACTGCTAGAGTTTATTTTTATTTTTCAATTTATATTTGTTTATTTTTCTTTTCATTATTAGATAAACCATTCCATTGATTATATTGGACTCCCAACACTATATCAATCTCATTAGGACCATGAATGGATCTTGGGCCTTGTTGCAGGTCGGCTCGGATGATCGGTTTGGGGTTGACCAGTATTGGTTCATGAAAAAATGGTATCAGAGAACACCCTTTGTTATTTTGGTTGTCAGGTATATTAGAGATAGGTTTCTTTGGTACCAAAATATAGGGCATAGTATGATGCATGATCATCACCACTCGTGATGAGACCAGAGTTACCAGGGGTAATTGGGTTTGAAGTTAATATTTCTAGTTTTGGGTTTTTGTTGTTAACATTTTTTTAGTTTAATGAGATTGTGTAAGTTTGGGTATGATAGTTTAAGTGATCTAGTGTTATGAAGTGAGCTCACATTACATAGAAAACCATGTGGATCCTGAGTGAACTGGTCAATATACTTCAAATTATTAGTGAATTCTTAATTCATGGTCTTCTAAACCATGTTTTCGGGTTAAGCATGATGACTAGTTCCCTATTTTTGTTATTTGGGTGTGGGTTATGTGTTGGTTTTATTTTGGTTAGTGTGAGTGGATTTTTAATGGAAATTTATTTTTGAAAAGGGGTTTTAGAGTAAAAAAATGGGTTTTAAAAGTGGGTAAATCTTCTTTTCCCATGGAATTTTTTTAAAGGGAAAGTGGAAGTGGTGCTCTAGATTTAGAAGTGGGTTTGAAAGATGTGATTTTATCTGAGATAAATTGAAATGGGAAAAAGGATTTTAAAATAGGATTTGGTAATTAGGATGGTTTTGGATGTAGAAATTGATTTTAGTTTTGAAAGGGGAAATTGAATTTGAAAATGGGTGAATTTCAAAATGGTGATTTTAAAAGAGTATTCTTGGATAATTTTGTGATATTGTTGAATTTTTTTTTCGGTTGAGAATTTATTTGTTGTTGATTTTTTTGTAATGTGTTTGTTTATAATCATATTATTTGGTTTAAAATGTTAAATGCTGAGTTTGGTTTTTTGCTTTAATTGTTTAGATTATACAATCCAAAAAGACCCAGGATATTTATAAGGAGTCTCTTATGGTATTTGGATCTTCTGAGACTCTTATCAGAGTGGTGAAGATAAGTTATTTTAAATTATTTCTTATCCTACATATTAATTGACATTCATTAGAGGATATAGAGTGGATTGAGAAAGTTGAGAGTGTATTTATGTTTTTGGGAACTCCAGATGTTGTGAGAGTTCATATTGTCTATGGTATGCTTGAAGGATTGGGATTGGAAAAGTGGAGGTTATTTTAACATCCTTTTTCTGAGTGAGGATGTATTGGGTGGTGTTTAAGAATAATTTATTCCAATAGTTAGAAGTGAAGGAGAAGAAAGAGTCAGAGCTCGTAGACATTCAGCTAGGTCAACAGAAATTTAAGGTGTATTTGGACCATTTTAATGAGAAAGTTTCCTTTTCTCAAGTGATAGAGTTGAGTGATAATTTAAAATATTCTCTTTTCATGTGAGGTCCCCATCCAAGTTTCAAGGATCACATTGTTTATTATGGGAATGTATCCTAGGGCAGCCCGTTTCAGTTAATAGTTTAGTTTCTTTTGGTGAAAATAAAGGTTCCCCATCCAATGAGGAGTGTACATCATAGGAACGAATCCTATATTAATCCCTTTGTCATTTATTTCTTATATTCAAAAGTAACACTCTCTTGATGGCTTCTAGTATGGTATGTTTGGGCACTATATTCTATTATTCCATAATCCTATGAAGGATTATCATCAGTTTCTCCATTTTTGATATATAAAGGAGTTTAGTAAATTTCATTACTAAAATAATGAGTTTCATTCAGTGATTATCAGATTCTGATAATGTCATAGAAGATTCTTTAAGACATCGGAGATCAAGACAAAGACCTTAGGGTGAATTTTTTCACACAATGTAGGAATTTTTAGTTGTGGGGGATATACATCCAACATGTTGTATCTATCATTAGAGTGGATACCATTAGTGTTGCCCCTTTTTGTGGTCTTATTCCCTTAAGAACCTTTTGTTTTGATGATCTTAGTGGACTCTTTCTTGAAATTTCAATGGTTGTGCATTGTAGATGTGAAATCTTGAATAGTTTGTCTTATTTTAGAATGGTTATGGTTTGGGTGGTTACTATTGGAGATACTCTACCTTGTGGAATTATGAATTGTGAATTGTCTAAGTTCTCTATTTGAGTCACTGAGGATGAATCCTTGTCATGTAGGTGGGTGGTTTTATTTAGTGTTTCTCATTGTTTATCTACTATACTAGTCATTTCCTTAATGGTTGGGAAACCAACCATGGGCCTCATTGTTGTCTTCTCCTGAGTTTGTCGGGTGTGACATGGGGAGTTGAAAGGTCACACCATCCTTCATGGATTTGTTTGGTCTTGATCAATTTTGAGTCCTGGTTTTGTTCTTCATTTGGTTGGGTGGCTTTCTAGGGGAAGAATGTCTAAATGGTGGGGATAATTATCACACCATGACCCAAAAAATTTCTATTATTTTATTAATTTTATTCCTACCTTTATTCCACGGATTTTTGAGGTGTTTTTATGAAAATTTCAGTTTTTAGGCAGACATAAGGAGGTGCACATTTGGTTCATGGTTAAGAGAAATTGTTTTCTTGCCTAATTCTAATCACGCATCCTAGATAGTGTCACTGACCTAGTTTCATGACTAGGATCATGGGCATACACCTATTATGAGTAGATTGTGAAGTCCCTCCCTATTATCACTGAGAAAACCACATGGTTGGAGAACGGTTTGGCAGTCCGTGGAGCTAAACAGTGTAGTCTGTCCAGGTTTAAAAAAATATTATAATAAAATGATAAAAAAGAAAATATAAATAAAATAAAAAAATTAAAATGAAATTAATAATAATTTGTTTTATTATAATAATAATTATTATTAACAATTATTTTTGTATTATTATGTTTTATAAAACCCTAATGGGGGTTTTATTCTCCTCTCCCTCCCCCAAATCGTGAAACCCACCTCCCTCTCCAGCTATGCCTGCCACCCCATATTCTAATCCCTCTCATCTATACAATTTATCATTATTTATTAGGGATTATTGGTCATTAATCTCAGATATGGTCTCATACTTCCTTCTCCATCCCTATTCCATCATTTTTTCATCTCTCATCACTCTGTTTTGATCATCCGAACCCTAGGGTAAGGGTTCACCAAATTTTTTAGTTGTTTATTTAGTTGTTAGGGAATGTAATAGCTCTCTCATGTCATCTTTTTTTTGTGTTTTGGCTTCAGTCACTAAAGTTGAATAATTTTGTATCATTTTGGATTGTCCACTGTTGCTTGAGGTTGGTCTCATTTCACATCCTTGTTTGGCCTAATTTTTTTTAGTGATTTCTTAAATTTTGGATTCCTTATATTTTTCTAGTATACCTTGGAACCCCTTGAGGTGGATTTGGACCATAGTTCTTGAAGGAGTCTTACACATATTCATGGGTAAAGAATATATATATATATATATATATATATATATATATATCTGCTTTGTTTATTTTACCTCGTGGAGAGGGGAAGATCTACATTAAATCTATAAGTATTTATATATATAAGTGTAAAATCATGTGCATGTTAGATTAAAGAGTGTATTTAGGTTTCCATGTCCAAGAACCTTATGTTTGAGGTAGGTATCCCTTTTCATTTGGCATTTTAATTTATAAAAAATTAATTTCTTTCTATTTGATCCACTTTTTAATGTAAATTATTTATATTTATTATTTTCAATGATTGTTTGGAATTAAATCAAGTTGTTCTATCTTTGAATTAAATTGGTTGTAATTGTTTTAATATATCCTTACACAACATGTGTTTGATAAAATTCCTAGTTTTGTATTATAAGTGGTTTTCCATTTTTAAATGGTATTTTTTCTTTCAAAATGTGACATATTATTTCATTAAATTCTAAGTGGTATGTTGTCTCTTTTTGAAATGGGGTTCCAAGAGTATGTGAGGCCCGATTGGAACCTTTAAAAATGGTTTTTATTTGGTAAAATTCCCTTGGGATTTATGTCTTACCTCGATGATTTCTAAAGGTAATGAGAGGTCCTTGACATGGGACTTCCCTTGTTAATTTATGGGTGGAAGGTAAGGGGACTATTCCATGGGGTGATTCTAGGGTAATTATTTGTTGGCTATGTTGAGAAGTGGTTTGTTTCTATCATATGTGTATGTTGTTAAATATATGATTCCTATTAGGTAATCCCAATTTTAGATATATCATGGGAACCTAGAATAGATAGAGGAATATTCAAGAATAATAGGTGCACTGGTTTAGGATTACCCTCTAGCTAGTGGCCCCTTAGTATGGACACTCCCTACCTTGAGGATGTTTCACCTCAGTTAGGTGAGGTAGGGTATGATTGAGAATTAGGGTCTTTTATTTACATCAAGCACACCAATAGGATGGATTAGGTTCAGTATATTCTATACTTTCCCCTATGCTACTATGTATTTCCATGTTCCGCAAAACATGTTTCTAGAGGAAGATAATCTAGGGGTCATATTTTGTTATGTTACATAAGTACTATTTTCCTCTTACCCTAATTGTACCTTTATTCCATCTTCTCCCCATTTTTGGTATTTTGTATTTTCTAAAATGGCGTTTCTATTTTTAAAATGTTTCATGATAAATTTATTGAGATAAATGTTTTCATACTCCTTTCCCTCTATTTTTCTAAAATTCCCATGATGCCTTATTAAAAAAATAAAACCATTTTTAATGAAGAGGGAAATTGATACAAATTTATTTTAGAAATAAATGTATAGAAAACCTATGTTTATATATTTTATTTCAAACTACTTGTTTTTGAATCTTTTATTTTAATGAAATGGATTGGGAATCGTTTTTTTGAGAACACCTATTAAATTTTAATACTCATCTCTATAGATTTATATATTTTTTAGTTTCTATTAATGATTCCAGATTAGACTTGGTCATTGTGGTGCGACATTAGTTTAGTGTTTGGTGGTGACTCATAGGGTAACATGAGGGTATGTGTCGTTTTATTTATTTCCATTGTTAGTGTTTATTTTTATTTTTCCTTTATATTTTAAATTTGACTTTTTTATGTGATAAACTATTCCCAATTGAGTATATTTGATGATAGACAGTAGTTTCCATCCAAGGATGATCAAGAATGTCTATCGGGCATTGTAGTGGGCTGGCTCAAGTGGGCGGTTTGAGGTTGACCCAGGTTGGTTCATGATAGAATCACATTGATCTTTTAAATAAGAAATATCTCAAGTTTTTAGTCCTGAACATCCCCATCATGAATCATCATACAATAAACAATTATAAGGTAAGGCGAGTGCATTACAAGAGAACCTCAAACAATAGTAGCTCTTATAAAAAAACACTAAAAAATATAGACATAAGTGATCAACCCAATTTATACCCTCTTTTGTAACATACTCTCATGGTGAAATTTTGATTTCCAAAAATATAGATTGAATTGAACTGAATAAAAAACTCCATATTTTGGTGGATCTAATATTTAACTCTATAATCTAATGATTTAACTTTCATACACCATCATAGAACTTTACATGTTCTATTAGATGTATATATTATCCCAGTTCCATAAAACATAATATGTGATAATAACATTATTTAAAAAAATTATGAAACTAACTAAAAGTAAAATAAATTTTTAATGAAGTGTATTGTTACTTGTTAAAAAAATGTAAGAAGAAAGTATGTTAACTCAACAAACTTCCTTAAAATATATCCCTTTTTAAAAAACATAAGAAAAAAATAAAAATTAATTTTTGATATGAATTTTAAAATAAAAACTCTTTATAATTTTTGATAAATCACTCCTTGGTTATAAAAATAAAGAAGATTCAAATTTATCCTTTAAAATAAATTGTTGATAATAATAAAATTTCCTTAACAAGATTAAAATTTTCTAATTTAGACTACTTATCCCCCCTTAAAAAATTATATTATATTAAAATTTGCATCTACAAATACACCCCCAAATTAAAATAATGGAAATATTTATCATCTATTTAAATGAACATCTCAAATAATTACCCCTTTGTAATGTTCTAGAAGAACCAAAAATAATAATCATTAGTAAACAATTATGGAGCCTACTTTGTGTTGTGTTGTATTTCTTGTCAATATATAAGGATTATATAATCTCAATTTGATGAAGTAGATTCAGAATTTAAGAAAAATAAAAATATCGTAAATGTTCTGGGAATTGTTTTAAGAGAACCCAAGAATTATGATGATGTACCCATATAAAGAAAAAATTCTTGGAAATTGAAAAGAATCAATTAATCTTGGATATTGAGGGTACTTGCCCAAATTCATGTGGGAAAGGAAATGAAAAATGGTAGTTACTATTGATGGATATTCTTGAAAATTGATTCATTCTTTGAAAAGTGGTATTTATGGAGTTAAGGTTTTCCATCCCTATGAAGAAAAAAATATTTTATAAGAATATTAATATTGGATGAGGATTTTAAGAAGGTCATGAAAAATAATATTTTCCTTGATGATGAATTGAAGAAAAATACCATGAAAATTATTTATTTTCATGAATTAATATCTTGAATATGGATTAGAATAAGTTTTAGAAGGTTTTATTTTAATAGAGTCTAATCGAGAAGAACCAAGATGGTACATTATGGTTTTAATTATTCATTATAAGATATGTAAAGGTAAACCATGTTGTGTAAATGTAATAGATCTTATTTAAGGGTATATAATGGATTATTTTCATTGTATAAAGAGTATAATAATTTTTAAACATATCTTCATAGAATCAAATACTCTTTTTGGTGGATAAAAGAGCACAATCTATAACATATTTAAAAATTTATAAAGTTGTTGAGAAGGTTTGAGATCACTTTCATGAATTATAGAGTTTATCTGATGGAATTTTATCAAGTGTTGTGAAAATTAAATAGAAATAAAAATTTCATTTAACTGATTGAAGGAATTTATCTTATAAAGAACCACATAAGTAAATTCATTTATGATTAAAGATAATTATTTTATGTGTGCTTGGAGAATGAGTTTGAAATTTTGAAAAGGAATTTATCTTACACACATAATATATTTTGGACTGTGTAATAGATATTGAAAGGTTGTAATATAATTTCATCTATAAGGACAAATATTGAATGAAAATATCTTATGGGTAGCTGTGTAAGAGAACTTATTTACAAAAGAATAATTTTGAGTTATCCTATTTTAGTAAAAGGATTAATCTTACACATATAATATAATTCACAAATATAGTTAAATTAATAAGTATCCATTTTCACATAGCTATTTTTGATACATATGAAAATCACATAATCGAATAAGTCAATTAGAAAAATTCTAATGAGAATAATGTAGCCGGTTGATAATGTACCCAAATAAAGATTCACAATGTCAAATATGCTACATAGTCATTTAGATAATGATGTAGCAATTTTTCCATGGAGTTGTTTCACCAATGTAGTCACAGTTCAATGTGAAACATATAGTTGTTTAATATGTGGTTTTTTGTGATGTATCCAATTGTAGAGATATAGTTGTCTGCATGAAGACGTAAAAATAACAAGTGTTTTTTGAATGACTATGTTTTGAGGGTTAATATTTTATTATATCTCATGAACGTTTGAATCTAGAGTCACTATGATATTTATATGATGTTTTAATTTTTTATTTGAATTGGAAACATGACATGAAATATTTATCAAATATTTACAAGATTGGAGGAGTATTTAAAAATTATTAATGATTGGGACTTTAATATATTTAAGTGTCATATTATTAATGAGTTAATTAGAATTTATGATTAACTCGAGAAAAAGAATTTATGGGAATTCAAATTTTTAGGATAATATTCACATATAGTGAATATAAATTCTGGAGGAATAAGAATGAAAAAATGGTGTTCGATTCTATGATTGAAAAGGAAAAATACTTATGTTAAGAGAGAGAGATTTGAGGTAGCATTTGTTACAGACATTGAGATATCAAAGAGAAAAAAAGGGAAGAACAAATATTTTACATTGAGAACATATCTTGTTCACTAAAAAAGAAGAAGTGACACCCTCTAGATTACGAAATAAATGTGAGATAACCCCTTTTGACTGATGTAAAATCAGATAATCCCATCTGATTATTACATGATAAGAAAAAGATCAATTAATATATTCCAAGAGAGACTCGAGACAACATAGGTGATCATACTTCAAGGTGGTTCAAGGAAAATCTATTTTTCAAAGGGAAAATAATCCCACATTTTATTTGTACCTGATTTGTTCCAGAATAATAAGTTTAATGTCATACCCTTTCCTGTTCTTCTATTGATAATAAAAAAAATGTATATAATTTGGATAATTACTAATGTTCAATATGGACTTAGTTTTCCACAGTAGATAAAATCCTTATTAAAAACCCTATTGTCCCTTATGTTTTCATGTTTTATGTGCATTCCTAATAATTCTGTGTGAAGACCACAAGAGAATAACTCACTCAATAAGAGAAAAAATATAAATAGGGATAATGTTTAAATTGGTAAAAATTCACCCCACACTGATTAACCCTCCCCCCTCAGTGTCGTTATCCCAAAGTCTTACTAACACTTAGTATGAAAGAAAGGTCCACCTTTATTATATTATATTTTATTACATTATCTTTTACTCTTCTAAAAGAAATATTGAATCATTCTTGGAAGAATTATACCAAATTATTACTAGAACTCCATTCCTTCTAGGATCTTGGAGAATAGATGGATGAATGAGTTAAAAAAGAATAAGAAAGTCTCCCACTTATATAAAGAGTAATATAAAGATATTTTCTCATTATTTAATTCTATAAAATATACTACCAGTATGAAAGAATATGATTTAGTATTTCAAACTAATTCCTAGGAAATAGAAAACCTTTCTACCTCAGAAGTTGATGGAGAGGTAGTGGATATTATATTTTAAGACTATATAATAGAATAACTATAAAAAACGAGAAATATTTTAGTATAAATATAAAATATGATTTTTAGAAAAAAAATCATCCATGTTGAAGATAAATAAAAAAAATAGAGAGAGAGAGAGAAATGACATTGAAGGTGATGATATGTATATATCTCACAAAAGAAAATGCATTGCCAAAAGTATAGGAATAAAAGATCTTGAAGAGGTATTCCCTAGAGTTAGGAATTATTTTCGTGAGTTAAACCTAATAAAAGATCATACCATTGATAACCTTGAAAGAATGATCTATGCATTGGAATAAAATCTATAAAAACAATATTGATGTCATGAATTCTGAACTTGATATTAAATATAAGATAATCAACAATATAGACTCTTTATTAAAATATATGGATTTTGTGAACGAAAATTTTGTTTAAAAGATGAGAATGGTTATGAAGATATATTTTTATTTTTTGGATATTAGAAAATTATACTCAATATGAGTTGTATTAAATTAAAAATAAATTTTCTAATATTATGACACATATTTATTCTTCACAATTAACAGAAGATGTAGTAACTGTTATAGAAAATTATAAGTAGTATTCTAATACTAAAATTCCAATATTGTGATACAAATGGATCATGATATCATTTGATGATCCATCAAAAGTGGATATGAAGAAAGTGGTACCATCCATATCTCAATGTATCAATTTTCCTAAATGTTTTTTAAAAAACATCATGTATATATAAAATTTACTTACAAATATAGATGGTAATAAATAGTGAGCAACCTACCAACATGTACACGGTGGATAAAAGAAGAAGTGAGGAGGTTGGTTCCCTAAGAACATCCCAATAGGTGGATAAAATACCCAAAAATAGTGTAATGAATATGATAAAAAATATGGACAACATTGAAAAGATAATAGAAGATCATGGTTTGTTGTCACGACCCGTCCTCGGGGCCCGTGTCGTGACTACCACAAGCCCGACTTCCATAGGCCAGGGGCTGCCGACTAGCACCAAAGGCGTAAATCCCGTTAAAAAGGGAAGACATTGCCTTTATAAAAGTAAACAAACACAACAGAGTATGTTACAATATAAAACACTAAGTAAAGATGAGTACAAAAAGTATGTTCTGAAAAGTAAATGGGCCAGTATACAAACCCAACTGTAAAGTACCATACAACTGAAAAGCTAGTAAAACTGCAGTAATGTAGAATAGCAACCACTGAGTCGTCCTCCGAGAATCCCACCTGAAGGGTGGGTACAGATGGCCTCCTCAGCACCTCGGGTTCGGCTCTCCGCTCCGTGTAGGTCTCTCTAAGTGGTCCACCTCTAGGTACCATCCATCTCCACAAGCCTCCACCTTGATCAGTGTTATCTATCATCTGCATCCAACATAATGTATTGTGGGCAATGCCCGTGAAGGGGTGAGTATAACGATACTCGGTAGGGACCCCGAGACCCGCAAGGTCACACAATATCCACTGAGGATAAATAAGGCGTAAGATACAAAACATGGTGCATCATCCAACCCTACATAGGTATATGACCATACATATACCTAAGTCTTCAATTCAGTTCGACTCCAACTCTCAAACCCAAGCACAACCCAGTCCACACAAGAAGTAAAGTCAATCACATCGATGATAATGATGGAAAGTCAAGACTCAGTTCACACATGTATAATTCTTTCGTAATGTTATGAAGATGATCAGATGTAGTCACTGATTAATCTAAGCTGTCGGGCCCACGTAGGATACTAGACCAACTAAGCGGTCAGACCCACGTAGGATACTAGACCAGCTACTTAGTCAAACCCACGTAGGATACTGGTACAAAAGTCGAACAGTCAGACCCACGTAGGATACAAGAACAGTTTTCATCACTATCAAACCCACAGAGGATTCCAGTACATATTTTTCCATCATAGAACCCATGGAGGATTCCCGTACGATTTTCGTCATCGTCATCGTACCCACGTAGGATTCTAGTACGATTTTTGCCATCGTCGAACCCACGGAGGATGCTAGTACAGTAGTCGTTATAGTCACAGCCATCTCTAGGGTTCCTGCACACAGCATGCTCCATTCCAGGAGCGCCTGCTCCTTGAGAAAAAGGGTGACACATCAACTGTCAAGAAGTCTATTGTTGATGTATCCTGAAGTTTTGTCTCGTCAAAAAAAAAAGTAACGTGACAGACGACGCGTCAATCAGACGCCCGGTCTGAGAGTTATTAGCATTTTTACTCTGGGGGCCCAGTTGGAAATAAGCTCGTTCCGAACCTGAAAATTTTCCAATGTTTTCCAAAACACACTTAGAGTATCGCAAAAGGACCTCCACGTCACGAGGGTCCCAGTGCCGCAGACGGAGCGTCGATCAGACACGCAGTCTTCGAGTTATTCATCTTTAAGTGAAAACGGGCCCGACCCGTTATGCCCAGTGGGCTGGCGGGTCAGGTCAACCCGGTTTTGGTGAGTTGGACCCTTTGAATCATGTGGCCCAACCCGAGGGGCGTGACCCTGTTCAGCAGGGCCCGGCCTGGTAGGGCGCGGCCCGGCTGGCCGTGGCTCAGCCGGCTAGCTGAGTGGCTCGGCCCGGCAGGAAGAGCGGTTCGAGGGGGGGGGGGCACTTTCCCGAACCGATGACGCCGCCCTCTAATCCGGCCGACCGAAGCCGACTGGTATTCCAGGAGAAAGCATCCCACTCGGGCGGGCCACAACTCTTTCACCTGGCCGACCGACGATCCGGCCAGTTCGCCGCCGAAGCGGCCCGTGGAGTGCGGGCCGCGGTCCACCGTAGCGCGGTGCCCCCTTGTGGTGTCGCGGTCTCCCTTTGGCCTGGTAGGTTCTTCTTTGGCTGAGAAGCCCGAGATTGTGGGCCACGGTTCTTCCGCACGCAGCCGCTGCCTTCACTTGTCGCCACCTTTCTATCGTGGTCTCCATCACAAACAAAAGAGACTACGGAGGGTCATCGGGCCGTGTGCGTTCGGTCCGCTCCCTCCGCGTTAGGTTGTAGCAGTTAGTCGAATACAAACTATGATTTTCAACGAAGAACATGGTAAAAATAATCACTTCAAATTGAAAAAACCCCTACGTCAAAATAAGGTTCGCGTTAATCGAGCGTCGTGGAAGACGATGTCGTGGGGAGATGACGTCAACACATTGACGTCGGGGAAGAAGGATCCAAGGATAGAACATTGTCGGCATTCCTTGTAGGTGTCTCTTTCTTCTTTTGCTTGGCCGAAGATTGAAGGATACAATCATCGTTCTTTGGTGGTTCTTGGATGGAAGGATGGTGTTCTTCAACAAAAGAGGAACTCTCCTCTTCAATTTCTCAAGAGTTCTCCAAAAAATCCTCTCAACCCAATAAGTGCCAAAAATAAAATAATAGCTAAGGCTATTATTTTATTAACACATGTAATTGAAAATTCAAACCACTTTAATTAATTAATTGTAGTTCAATTCATTAATTAAAAGTGCTGTCATAAAATTAAAGGGAGAGGGGAAGGTGGAGAGATCACAATAAATTTGGGGGATTTGTCAAAAATTAATGAAAGGGACAGTTAATGGGGGGGTTTAAGGGGAGTTATGGGGAAATGAAAGGTTTAGGGAACATGTGGGTCCCACCACACTAAATTCTATCATGGGAGGTTAAGTGGGTGTAGTCCCCATTTTTAATTTCCCTTTGGATAAAATAACTTTCAGATATAAAATAAAATTGTGTTCCAAAATATTTTTTATTTTAATTTAATCCCGAAAATTAACTTTCAACCTGCATAAAACGCAACTACGGTAAAGGTCCCCTTAAGAGAATACTGGTGCTGCGAGTTCATTGGTGCCCTCATATTTCAATTCCGAGCACCAGTTCAAAAGATAGAAAAACCCACACATACGTTTATAGAACGTACCCGAACAAAACTTTTGAAATTGATTCCGGGCACACCGGGCCTCAGAATCAAGTCCTGTCAGAAACCACAGACTTGTAAAATTCCATATTATTTGAGAAAAAATTTTCCTTCAAATTTATGAGTCATTACATTACTCCCACATCAGGGTTTTATGTCCCCACAAAGTTATAACACACACTAGGGAAACAAAAGGGGGTACTGTACATGCATCTGAGCCTCCAGCTCCCAAGTGCCATCCTGGAGGTTCCTGTGCTGCCAACGAATGCGCACCAGAGGAATCAACCATCCACATAGGACCCTCTCCTATCGATCCTTGATCTATATAGGGACCTCTGGTAATGTCACCCCGTCATCGATGTCCAGCTCCCCATGGTCGATGATGTGGGACGGCTCATGCACGTATCTCCTCAACTGAGATACGGAAAGACGTCATGCACTCGGTGCAACTGAGGTGGAAGGGCCAAGTGGTAATCCACCTCGCCTACTATATTAAGGACCTGTAAAGGCTCGATGACGTGCAGAGATAACTTTCCACCCCAGCCAAATCTCCATAGACTTCGTTGAGGTGAGACCCGTAAGAAAACGTGGTTGCCATCCTCGAATTCCAGTGGTCTCCATCTCTTATCAGCATAGGACTTATGTCTGCTCTATGCAGTCTTCATCTACTTCTGGATGATCTTCACCTTCTCCATCGTAGCCTGAACCATCTCTGGTCCTACAAGTGCTGACTCACCAGGGTCAGTCCATCACAGAGGTGATCGGTAAGGTCGTTCATACAGTGCCTCGTAAGGTGCCATCCCGATCGTGGAGTGGTAACTGTTGTTTTACGCAAACTCCACCAAGGGTAGGTGATTCTACCAGCTACGACCAAAGTGAAGGACACATGCACGGAGCATGTACTCAAGAGTTTGAATGGTCCTGTAATTTTGACCATTCGTCTGTGGATGGAAGGCGGTACTCAAGTGAAGTTGTGTCCCAAAGGCCTCCTGTAATCCCTTCCATAGCTGGGAAGTGAATCAATCATATCGATCAGAAATGATAGATGATGGCACACCATGAAGTCATATGATATCCTGAATATAGATGCATCCCAAGATCTCTACTGAGCCCTACTCTCTAATCGGTAGGAAGTGGACCGACTTGGGGAGTCGGTCTACGATCACCCAGATAGAGTCATGTCCTATGTATGTACGTGGAAGCGTCATTAGGAAATCCATGGATATCCCATCCCACTTCCACTATGGAACCTCTAAGGGCTGAATCAAGCCCGCTGGTACCTGGTGCTTTGCCTTCACTTGCTGACAAGTGAGGCATCGTGAAACGAACTCTGCTACAACCTTCTTCATATCTGGACACTAGTGCTGTCGTCTGAGGTCCTGATACATCTTCGCCACCCCTATATGTACTGCTAGAGGGGATGTTTAGAACTCCCTCAGCACTTCCTCATGCAGTTCTACTGGTACCATAGTATGTCCCCTAAAGAGAATGACGTTCTCCCCTCCTTCAGAAAATCCATCAGGTGCCTTCCATGTGGATATATGACCATGTCGCGTCTCATAGTCAACATCCCTGCGTTGTGACTCTCTAACTCGCTGAAGGAGTGGAGGGGTGACTATGAGGGACTATAGAAAGACTACTCCATCTCCATCCACAACGGATATCTGCAACGCGGCTAGCTGCTCGGTCGCCTCTTCTAGTAGTTGAATACCAGATTGTCTGCTGAGAGCATCAACTACAACATTCTCCTTCCCAGGATTATAGACTATCTCAATGTCATAGTCCTAGAGGAACTAGAGCCATCATCACTGTCTCAGGTTCATGTCCTTCTGGGTGATGATATACCTAAGACTCTGGTGGTTAGAGTATACTTTAAAGCGCTCGCCCATCAGATAGGGTCACCACATATTCAAGGCGAATACCACTGCTGATAACTCCAGGTCATGGGTTGCATAGTTATGCTCGTGTTGTGTCAACTTTTGTGAACCATACGCGATCACTGCTCGCTCCTACATCAGGATACACCCGAGTCCAATCCTTGATGTGTTGTAGTAAACTACGTACCCAACACCCTCCTTCGAAAACCTCAAGATGGGCGCACTGGTCAACCTCTGCCTCAGCTTCTGAAATCTCTGCTGACATCTATCTAACCAAACGAAGGGTTTCCCCTTCTTTGTCAAGGCTTAAAGCAGTGCTACAACTCTGAAGGAGTCTGTCCCAAATATCCGATAGTACCCATCCGGACCTAGGAAACTCTGCACCTCCGTCACGCTCCTGAGTGGCTCCCAAGAAAGCACTGCCTCGATCTTCACTGGATCCAATACAACTCCCACCTCCGAGATGACGTGTCCCAAGAATTGTACCTATCTTATCTAGAACTAACACTTTGAGAGATTACCATAAAGCTGGTGCTCTCAGAGTGTATCCAGCACAACCTACAAGTGGTAGGCATGCTCCTCCTCAGTAGTCGAGTAAATAAGTATGTCATTGATGAATAATTCGACAAAATGATCAAGGTAAGGCTAGAAGATCATGTTCATGAGACTCATAAACACTGCTGGTGCATTGGTTATACTAAAAGCCATAACCAATAACTCATAGTGGCCATAGCAACACCTGAAGGCCGTCTTCTACACATCCACATCTCAAACTCTGAGCTAGTGATAGCTTGACCTGAGGTCTATCTTTGAGAACCAACATGCTCCCTTCAGCTGATCAAAGAAGTCTTCAATCCTTGGGAGTGGGTATTTGTTCTTCACCATCACCTAATTCAGGCGATGGTAGTCAACACACAGTTGCAAACTCCCATCCGCCTTCTTTGTGAACAAAATCGGAGAACCCAAGGGTGAAACATTGGGTCGGATAAATCCTTTCCCCTGCAAGTCCTATAGATGTACCCACAACTCAGGAAGCTCAGTGAGAGCCATCTGATTTTCTGGAGTATATATCGGTGTTGTCCTGGGGTACAGTTCTATGGAAAAGTCTACCTCTCTGCGAGGAGGTAGTCCGGGAATGTCATTAGAAAAAATGTCTACATACTAATCCACCACAACATAAAAACTCGGACTCCGCACATCAACCACTCCAAGGATGAGAATAGCCAACTGATGTGTGATCGACTGTCCTCTCCTCTACATAAGTCCATCCTAGTCTGCAAAGGATCCCTTCTCACCGGTGAAGGGGAACCTGGTCCCATTCGTGCGAACACACCGCACCTTGAGCCTAATACAGTCGATTTGATCTTGGACTGTAGTCAACCAGTCCATACCCAAGATGACATTATAAGGCCTCGATGCCGCTACAAGAAGATCCCATCCGAAGCTCTTTCCTCCTATAGTAAGATCACACTATCGGCACCAGTTCGTAATCATCGATTCTACTCCCATAGGAGTCTCTATATGTATGGATCGAGCCAACAGCTCTGTCGGAATCTCTGAGCTCCGAACAAGGGAATCGAAAATAATAGAATGAATCACACCTATGTTTATATGTTCTGCAGAAAGGGTGGAGTAGACACAGATAGTACCTCAAATCATCTCAGGTGCGCCGTGGTTGTAGGCCTCGACTTCCTGGAGCTGAGCCTGCCTCTACCCTCCAGCTCCCTGTGGTCAGGGTGAACCTTATGGTGGTGGTGGTGGTAGAGCCTCAAAACGTTGTCCACCACACGCTGCTCGGCAAGCTCCTATGCCTCGTCCGCCTGCTCCCGAACGACCACCATGATCGATCCTCTGCCTCTACCTGGGAGGTCCCTCAATTGTCTTCTACTTGTTTGAATGCCGGGTCGGACAGTCTCGAGCCATGTGACCCTGCCCGTCGCAGACATAGCACTACCTACTCCTCGTATAACTGGATCAATTTCGTGTACCCCGCACAACCGAACCTGTATCATGTGGTCGCTCACCTGATGGCCTGGTCTGATTGGACCTCTGTGTCAACTATCTTCTACCAAATGTATAATACTCCACTAGGTTTTTCCCTGCGGTGGGTCTCGCTGCTGGTGTCGGCTCAGCGAGAAATATCTCCACAAAAAGGGCTCGCTCCACCACTCCCGCCGGCGTCAGAATGCTAAGGGAGATCATCAAATCCCTGATCTCATGTATGAGTCCCTGCTCAAAGTTCCGAGCCTAGAAGAATGGGTCCCGTACCATGTCTGTGGAGTAGCATGAGAGGTCGGTAAACCTCACTCAGTACTGAGCTACTATCATACTGCCCTGCCGCAGATGAAGTAATTACTGAATCCACACCGCACGAAGGGTGGTAAGAACAAACTCCGAGCGGAAGAGACTCTGGAAGTCTATCCAATGTAGAGATGCCTCATCATGAACCTGGAGCATTAGGATCCACCATCTTCTTGCTGCTGCATGCAGGAGACTTGCGGCAAGGATCACCATAAGCTCGGATGGTGTCCCTACCAATACGAAGACTCTGACAACATCCTCCAACCAATCCTTGACTGCCTGAGGGTCCGTCTCTCAGTGAAACATGGGCGGCCTCTATCACTAGAACTCATGCAACACAATCAGGAGGCGTGCACTCTCTACTACTGGGGATGGTGGTATCGGTGGCCCACCAGGTAGTGGAGCCACTGGTTCCTACACTGTGAGGGGGCCATGCACTGAAGCCTCATCGCTCGGTGGGCTACCATCCCGCATGTAACTCGGAACCCTAGTAGGCTGGCTTTGTGGGGCCATCCTGAAAAGAAACAGGTGCGCCATGGTCAAAACATTATACCTGGTGAGCTGACACAAAGTAATAACAAAGAAAGCTTTGGAAACACGCATTAAATCAATGTTTTCATGCACTGAGTCGGAAATCAGAAGCCAGGGTCCTGGTGTATAGATACGTCGGCTGCTGCACCAACACTAGACTCCCTGGACTGAAAACCATAGTCAATACTCCTAAAACTATTGATTCATAGAAAGGAATGATCAGAGTTCTGAGTTCTGCGGTAGAACCGACTCCTCTGATACCAATTTTTCACGACCCGTCCTCAGGGCCCGTGCCATGACTACCCCAAGCCCGACTTCCATAGGCCAGGGGATGGCGACTAACACCAAAGGTGTAAATCCCGAGACCCGCAAGGTCTCACAATATCCACTAAGGATAAACAAGAAGTAAGATACAAAACATGGTGCATCATCCAACCCTACTTAGGTAAATTCCCATACATATACCTAAGTCTGCAATTCAGTTTGACTCCAACTCTCAAACCCAAGCACAACCCAGTACAAATATGAAGTAAAGTCAATCACATCGATGATAATGATTGAATGTCAAGACTCAACTCATACAGGTATACTTCTTTCATAAAGTGTTGAAGATGATAAGATGTAGTCACTGATTCATCTAAGCTATCAGAACCACATAGGATATTAGAACACCTAAGCTATCGGACCCACGTAGCATACTAGACCAGCTACTCTGTCGGACCCACGTATGATACAAGTACAGAAGTCAAACAGTCAGACCCACGTAGGATACAAGAACAGTAGTCATCACTGTCATACCCACATAGGATTTCAGTACAGATGTTTCCATCGTCGAACCCACGAAAGATTCTAGTACGATTGTCGTTGAACCCATGTTTTATTCCAGTACAATTTTCATCGTCGTTGAACCCACGGAGGATTCCAGTACGGTAGTCGTTGCAGTCGTAGCCAGCTCTAGGGTTCCTGCACACAGTATGCTCGATTCCAGGAGGGTCCACTCCATGAGAAAAGGGGTCGATACATCTACTATCATGAATTCCACTGTTGATGTATCCTGAAGTCCCGCCTCACCAAAAGGAACCGAACACGACAGACGGCGCGTCAATCGGACGCACGGTCTGAGAGTTATTAGCATTTTTACTCCGGGGGCCGAGTTGGAAATACGCTCGTTCCAAACCCGTCCATTTTCCAAAGTTGTCCGAAACTCACTTATAGTATCACAAAAAGACTTCCATGTTACGAGGGTCCCAGTGCCGTAGACGACGCATCGACCGGAGGCGCGGTCTTCAGGTTATTCACCTTTAAGTGAAAACAGGGCCGACCCATTAAGCCTAGTGGGCTGGCGGGTCGGGTCAACCCGGTTTTGGTGGGTCCGACCCGACAGAGGGTTAGACCAACCCAGTGAATCGCGCGGCGCGGCCCGAAGGGGCGTAGCCCGGCGCGGCGTGGCCCGGCCCTGCTCGGCGCGGCGTAGCCCGAGTGGCCGAGCAGTCCGAGGGGGGGGGGGTGTGGGTGGCCCCCCACTTTCCCAAACCGGCAGTGCCAAGTGGCGCCACCCTCCAATCTGGCTGGCCGAAGCCGGTCGGTCTTCCCAGTGAAATCAGCCCGCTCGGGTGGGCCGCGGTCTTGCTGTGCGACACCTTTGGGTGTCGTGACTCCTTCACCCGGCCGGCCGACGAGCTGGCCGGTTCGCCGCCGAAGCGACCCACGTAGCGCGGGTCACGGTCCTCCACAGTTCGGCACCCCTTATGGTGCCCAGTTATCCCTTCTGCCCGGCCGGCTTTAGCCGGCCGGTTCTTCTTCGGCTGAGCGGCCTGCTGTTGTGGGTCGTGGTTCTTCCACACGCGGCTAGCATGAGGCTGCCGCCTTCATTCCTCTCCACCTTTCCATCACATTCTCCATAACAAAAAAAAAAGAGACTACGGAGGGTCGTCAGGCCATGTGCGTTCAGCTCGCCCCCTCCGCGTTAGGTGGTAGCAATTTTTCGAGTACAAACTATGATTTTCATCGAAGAACGTGGTACTAAATAATCACTTCAAATTGAACAAACCCCTACCTTGAAATAAGGTTCATGGTAATTGGGTGTCGTAGAAGACAACGTCGCGGGGAGACGACATCAACTCGTTGACATCGGGGAAGAAGAAGCTGAGGATGGCATGTCGTCGGCATTCCTTGCAGGTGGCTTATTATCCTTTGGCTTGGCCGGAGATTGAAGGAGATGATCATCATTCTTCGGTGGTTCTTCAATGGAAGGATGGTGTTCTTCAACAAAAGAGGAACTGTCCTCTTCAATTTCTTAAGAGTTCTCCCAAAAATCCTCTGAACACAACAAGTGCCCAAAATAAAATAATAGCTAAGGCTATTATTTTATTATCACATGTAATTCAAAATTCAAACCACATTAAATAATTAATTTTAGTTCAATTCATTAATTAAAATTGTTGTCATAAAATTAAAGGGAGTGGGGAAGGTGGATAGATCATAATAAATTAGGGGGAGTTGTCAAAAATTAATGAAAGATAGAGTTAATGGGTGGGTTTAAGGGGAGTTATGGGGGGACGAAAGGTTTAGGGAACATGTCGGTCCCACCACACTAAATTCTATCATGGGAGGTTAAGTGGGTGTGGGCCCCACTTCTAACTCCCCTTGGGAGGAAATAACTTCCAGATATAAAATAAAATTGTGTTCTACAATTTTATTTATTTTAATCTAAATCCCCAAAATTAACATTCAACCCGCATAAAATGCAACTGTGATAAAGGTTGCCTTAAGAAAATATCATCGCTGTGAGTTCATCGGTGCCCTCAGATTTTAATTCTGAGCACTGGTTCAAAAGATAGAAAAACCATTACGTACGTTTACTGAATGTACCCAAACAAAACTTCTGAAATTAATTCTGGGCACACCAGCCCTCAGAATCAAGTGCTGTCAGAAACCGCAGACTCGTAAAATTCCAAAGTATTTAAGAAAAAAATTTCCTTGAAATTTTTGGTTTTTACATTTTTGGGTAAATGTTTGACCAAAAATATATTTGAGAATTTTTCATTATCTTTTTGAAAAAATCCCTTAAATGTTAAATCATAAGGATGGAACATGTCCAGGGGGAAACCTAGATAAGAACATTCAATATTCAAAAATCAACAATAATATATTTACCTCAAATATATTTGATATACTTAAACATAACTATAAGTTTGGTAGAGTTTGTGGTAAAAAAATTGATGCATGTATATCTCAAAAAGTTTTAAAGAAAAGTGAAAAGAGAATACTACATAAGATTTTGTTGGAGTTGTTGTTCCAGAACCAACTATTTGTACTTTTTAATACATGTATATTTAAATATTTTAACATTAATAAAACATCTTATTACTTATTATTCATTTTTCTTCATAGATTTAGTTTAACAATTTCCAATTTTATTGGTCACATTGATAAAGTCATATCAGTTCCCTTCTATGACAAGAATCTTGAAATTTCATAATGATATTATTAAATATAGTTATATGTTTGGATAATATAATATGATGGGAAACATATAATATTGAATAATAGGTGTATGTACTAATAATATGGTGATACATTTTTCTCACAAATTTCACACTTCATAATCCCTATGATGGAAGATTATATGAATATAACTGCCTATATAAATTTCACATGTTTATGTGTCATCAGATATTCCTAAATATGGATGTGTGTAATGGTCCTTGGAAATTATGTTTAATGCGTTGACTTTAAATATTACATAATCTTGAGTTTTAGTCAAGAAATCACATTCTTTCACATTAAGGATATTTTTTGGTTTATAGTTTTTGAGAATTATACTATAACTCATACATAACAAAACCATAAAATGAAAAGTGGATACTTTAAAACAATATCCATTTTTCAAAAATCATAAAAATTTAAAATTAATCTTGATCTCTTTCATGGAAACTCTTCATAACTTTAAACATGACTTTTTTCAACCACTTACTCAACCGTAATGCATGCAAAAAACATTAAAAAACATGAGATCGGCATAAAAATCTCATTAAGGGACATAAAATTAAGGAAACTATTAGTCTATTGATAAAAATTAAAACCTATAAAAACTTTATCATAAAGTAATTCTTTCCACCTTTAATATGTAGTAAATACATTCCTTTGAAAATAATCTCATTGATTATGCTTTTTGTAATCACAAGATTACCATAAAACCCAAAGAAAGCATTGAAAACCCATAAGTTAACTTGGGACATTATTATACCTTTCAATATTATAAATGGAACAATTTTGTGTTTTATGTCCATACATTTCACTCTTACAAATGGAATAGCCATCCGACTGACTTTCATACCCAATGCATTTGAGGTCTATCATGGGAACACCCATCATTGGTTTATCACAAAACCAGCCATCATTGATTTATCACAGAGCCACTCGTCAAATGTACAAGTACTATTACATTATTATAGAACCTAAAATATTGCAATTTTTCAACCTTTCACTCATGAAATCTCATTTTCCATAACAATAAAGAAATTCAATATATTGAAATAATCAACACGTTTTCAAAATCCATTTAAAAAAAACTAAAAAAGGGAAAGAGGGGATTCTTTTTTAAAACATTAAGGATTTTATAAGAAGTAAAATATCAAAATACACATAAAATTTCACTTATAATCCTTTAATATATATATAATAAATATATAAAATAATTAAAATAATATTTACATGGAGAAAGGATCTTGAAATTAAATCTTTAAACATTCAAAGTGTCCCATACCACTTTTAACATTTAAATTGTAAGAGAAATTAAAGAATAACTTCTAAAAAAATTAAATAACATTAGAATAATTAAATTCATGGAAGGATACATCAATAATGGGTTGTATATACACCTCATAAAATAAAGTGGGTGTATAACACAAATATATACCTAAATAAAAGGAGATTGTGATGACATATCTTACATTGAGTCTAACTTCTCATGTGTTTCTTAATCTTCCTGAATAATAAACCAATGTAAAATATTTACTTTATATATAACCTTTTTCAAGTTTATCATTAAATTTATTTGACTTATTACATTGTTGTATACAACTACTTAAACAGTTAAGTCTATGTTGGGTGTTTTGACCATATTTGGTTTGTGTGTCAAAAAAACTTTGGAAGGTTAAATATTTTCAAAGGAGTCAGTAGTAAAAAAATATAGAATAATAATCATTTATCTTATTCATATATCAATTATGTTATTAAAACCAACTGTGAATGATGGTAATAAAAAATGAACCATTGTTACAATCATGGAGATGGTAGACTATACGTACGTATGAGTTACATTGTAATTTTTCAATTATCATTAAGGAATAAAGGCAAGTACAGTTTATCTTTAAAAAAGGATAATTATATAATATTTAGAATATTATTTAATCATATATACTTATATATATAATTCTTTTGATGTAAAATGAATCACATCACCTTAATGAGGTGAAATTCCACACATCCACAAATTTCATTATGACTTTTTCAGTGTATGTAATGGTAATAATGAAAATGACATATTTTATTTATAGAAATGTGTTATTAATAATATATATTACATTTATGTCAAATATTGTTAATTAGAATCATCCTTAACACATTCCCCGTAGTCTGTGAATGTATTGCATCGCTTTGAGGAGGCGGTAGTCCACATGTCCCCAAACGATGTTATCGTATTCCCACAAAATAGAAAGAATGTATGTATGAGTAATATAACAATTACAGATGTAATAATTTTACATAAGTATCAAATATATCATATAAAAATATAATTTCTAGCATAAATCCCAATGAGAAGTGGTAAAGGAAAAACGAACAACATCCTTTTGTATGGAGGTAAATCATCGTACAAATGAATGATAATTTCGTTACATATTTGATGGAAGGGTTTGTAGGTATTAGTTATAAAAATTAGAATAAAAAATCAGTATATTTAGGATAATTATTTTATTATATAATTATGGAATATGAATATCTTAATGGATAGATAATGAAATAAAACAGAAATACTAGTTGATGAATGTTACCTATTTTGAAGGTAACTCCTTTTGGTTTGACACAAAGGGATTCAGTAGATCATTTTCTCACCAAAGTGATGATTTTAGGGTGATATTATAAATTTTTAAAGCTTATTTGGGTTGTGTTTTGATTAGGAAAAAGTGTTTATAGTTATGAAGAAGTGGGGAGGGTGAGTGTCATTCAATAGTGGTGGGGGAGTGACAATCTTGTAAATATAAAAAGGTAAACACTATTGGGAGGCCTCCCCTATATAATGTGATTAAAAAATTAAAAATAATGGATTAAATGGGAATTATGGTCTTGAAAAAAAATCTTTATCATTTGTTCCTTAGTCTTTAAGTTTTCTTATTTTTTTATTCATTTTGGTTTTTCATTTAGGTAGCTAGTTTTAACTTATGTAATTCTTCCATTAAGAATAAATTAAATTTAGAACTATTGGAAAATTTAGAACAAATTATTCTAAAATAATAAAGATAATTTATAATATAAAAATATTATATGTGTAAAAAAATTAATTTTAACAAAAAAACATGTAATTATATAAGGTTTTTACTATTTATGGGTAAATATGTTCATTATGAAAGATTAATCTGCCAATTAATGGACCATATTTGATATTTATTAATACATAAAAATCTATTGGAAGGAAATATTTTTTTTAATAATTTTAAATCATTTAATAAATTACCGTTTATTTTATTTAATTATTTACTAAATAATACATACATTAGAGTTTCTTAAAAAATTAATGTAATTATATAAAATATAAAAATTAAAATTAAATTATTATGATAAAAATAACTCATTTATATTCCAAAATAATATTTATAACCAAACCTTTGTAGCTTATTCCCTACTCCAAATCATTATAATTGTTAAAGGTAAGGAAGGTTCGTTTTTGTCTTTTTTCTTAATTAACATATTATATAGGTCACTTTCATATAATAGTATCGAAATAACTAATAAACATAGAACCTAAGGTTTTGAGGGTTTAAATATGTCCATAAAATGGGCGTTTTATCATTTTTTTGTCATTTATACACTTTATATTCTAAGTTTTATCATTATGTAAACTTGTTTTTACCTTAATCACTGTAATTAATTTTATTTACATTCACTAATAATTTGGGTAAAATACTAATTTTAACTTAATAGAAAATATAAATTTGTTTTATTCTAAATATTTAATCAATTTTTTCAAATTAAAATCTCATAAGTGGATAAAATTAATTATAAATAAATCCTATAGACGGGATGACAAAGAATGTTTTTTAATTGAATGTGTTCAATAGTTTGTTAAGTTTTTATATCTAAATTCAATATAAAATTATAACAATGACCTAAATTTGATTAATATATTTAAAATGGAACATATTATAATTTAAGACCAATTCAAAACAATAATTGTCTATATTAATAAATTAGATGAAAGTGTGGTTTTCAAATAAAATTCCCTACTTTCACAATTCATCAAATCATGATACTTCTTAGAAAAATACCAAAAATTATCCCAAAGTAAATATTTATATTAATATTTAAAAAACAAATTTTATTTTTTCATAAAAAATTATAAATGTTTCAAAAATTAAATTAAAATAAGTTCTCCATTAAAAGGCGGTAAAACCACATTTTAAAAATCTACAGCTTTTTAAGAAAAAAACAAGAATTTATCTTATCTAATTCCTATAAAAAATATTGGATGAATGTAAAAAAAATTATAAAATTGTGTAAACATAGTATAGTTAGTATTATTAACACCCACCAATATAATATTCAATAAATAACATCCATATTAAATATTAATATCAACAGTTTATTATCGTTTAGTAAGACTCTACCTTGCGTGTAGCACAAGTTATTGAATAAACTCAATGGTATGTGAAATTCAAGAAAAAATTGGTATTACATGTAACACAATGTAAACTATGAATTGTATGAATCTCTAGATATCCTAGAATTTAAATAAATTTGAAAGGATATAATTTTATAAAATCTCATGATGTTACATCCTACCCCCTTAAAAAATTAATTCCTTGAAATTTTATATTTATCTCATTAAATAATGGTTTGAAATTATAAAATACCATTTTTGAAAAGATCATATTTCTAAAATTTATGAATTATATTATTGTATAATAAAATAAGTAAATATACTTACTTGATATATTTCTATAAGCATAATTTCATTATCATAACATTCTCATACATATGATGAAAATCCCTAAAAATAATCTTATTCATCAAAGATAATATAAAACCTAAAAGTTATCAATAACTTAAAAATCATGTCTAAAAGTAAAGGCATACTGCCCATTAAAATATAGCCTTGAATAAACTTAAACACTACTAAACATTTCCCAAAAAATCCTAAATCGCTTTATTATAACATCACTTAAAGCATCACAGTGATTGTCTAAAACCTTGAACTTATGGTTAACCTTAAAAAAAGTACATAGCTCCCTAGATCTTTCATAACATCACCCAATGACCCAACAACTACTATAGTAGCAGGAAAATATTTTACCATACCTTCATATTTCTGATCTGGATGATTTCCACCTTGAGTGAGTAACTTTGGACACATGTTAGCGTAATATCCCAACTCATTGCAGCAAAAAAATTACTGTTGAACGGATATTTTTAATCTTACTCTTGGATTGTTTATAAATAATTCAGTTACATTCATGAACCCTATAACCAAGTATACCACACCAGTAACACTTTCCATAACCTGACATACATTTACTAAAATGTATTTTACCACACATGGAATATGTTTCAGGCTTACCTCCAAAATTATAAGTTATTTTCTTCTCCATTTCTGGACACCATGATGGTTTCATACTCTTTTCATCTTGTGGAACATAAGTGTCAAAAAACACCATTTCAACTTTCTTATCACAACAAACCACATTCTCATTAATTTTAAATTCTTATAAGGCCTAATCACTTTGTAGACTTGGTTTCAATCCTGAGTAAAATATATTAATTTTACTATAAATATCTTTAATAAAATATGGAACATAACTATCCAATATTATGAAGTTTACATCATACATGACCACCGAATCATAATACATTTTTGTTAATTCCATAAATTGTGTCACCACCCTAAGCCTATTAACCATATGGAAATATTTCTCAATGAAGAGATTCTTAAATTTTTCTTTTTCCATGTCATCAAGATCATATTCCTCTCTAGTATTCTTCACCAATTACCACCATCTATCAGATTCACCATCATAATGATCAATTTCAAGAGTTACCTTTTGATGTTTTAAATATCCCATGAATTAAAATACCTTCTCTAGGGAATTGATCAATCATTCAGCTACCACTAGAACTACTAAAAAGCATGCATTTAATAGTGTTAAAAATGTCATTTATGAGCGCTATAAAGGTGCTGATAACATGAGTGACATAAAAAGCCAATGAATTTTATCAGCACTGAAAAAGCACTAATAAATGTGTTATTTATCAATGCTAAAAAAGCTTATATAATTATGATCTTTATCAACTCTTTTAAAAGCACTGAAAAGTATCCATTTTTTTAGTTCTTTAATTTAGTATTGCTAAATGAACCCATTTTCATCACTTTTAGAAGCACTGATAAATGTGCTTTTTATCAACAATTCTAAAAGAGTTGATAAAGATCCAATTTATGAGTGCTAATCAAGGTACATACTACCGTATAATGTGAGAGCACACTGCAACACTAGTATAGTGTGCTGTAACAACACACTAGAGCACCAGAACCACATTAGAGATCAATAAAAACAAGTCCCAATACAAAATTTAAATGAAATAAAATTTACAACACAAATACTAGAAAAAAACTACATTATATACATTTAAAAAACTAGTTAATAAAATTAAAGAAATTAAAATTATTACATTCATTCAAAAAAATCCTAACAATCAATGTTATCATGATTTCCAATGACTTTATTTGTCGATCTGCTAACAATTTATGATTAGATTCAAACAAACCACCTCAACTCGAAAAAAAGAATCCACTAATATAAGGGAAACATTATTATGAGTATTACTAAAAAGAAATAAATTAAACATAAAAATGAAATAATACATCAATTTTTGTATAATTATTTTACTATAAAAATATTCATATTACCTTTGTGATTGAGTAATGGAGGGAACATGAATGAATGTGATTAATTTCAACCCTACATGAGTGAAAGGTTTTGTGAGAGAATAAGTATATGGATGTTTTCATGCATAAAGGGGTGAATGTTATACATAGCACCCCCAACTCAAACAAAAGAATCCAAATGTATAAGAAAATAATTATTATGTGAGTAATAATAAAAATAAATAAAATAATCATACATATGAAATAATCAATTTATTATATGGAAAAAAATTACTATAAAAACATCACGATTACCACTATAACTGAGAAGAGGTGGTGTTGTTGCTTTTCTTACAAAGGTAGTGGAGGTAACTTTATAGAAAGTGATAAATGCACCACTACAGGGGTGAAAATGGTTTAAGGGAGAAAGAGAATTAAATTTGGATAGAGCACCCCCAACATGAACAAAATAATCAAACTATATAAGAAAACAATTATTATGTGAGTAATACTAAAGAGAAATAAATTAAATATACATATGAAAAAGTACATCAATTCCATGGGAAATGATTTTACTATGAAAACATCAATATTACCTCTATAATTGAGATAAGGAAGATTCATTGATCTTCCTACAAAGGAAGTGGAGGTAACTTGAAAGAAAGTGATAAATACACCACTATAGGGGTGAAAACGTTTTAAGGGTGAAGGATCATTAAAGTTGGATAGAGAACCCCCAACTCAAAAAAATAATCCACCTATATAAGAATGAAACTATTATGCGATTAATACTAAAAAAATAAATTAAACATACATATGAAAAAAATTCATTAATTCTATGGATAATGATTTTTTTTGTGAAAACATCAATATTAACTTTGTAATTGAGCATAGGCAACATCATTAATAATCCTAAAAAGGCTTTGGAGATAACTTGAATGAAAGTGATAAATGCATCACTATAGGGATGAAAAGATTTTAAGGGAAAAGGAGCATGAGATTTGGATAGGTCACCACAAACTCGAACAAAATAAACCACCTGTATAAGAAAAAAATTATTATGTGAGTAATACTATAAATAAATAAGTTAAATAAACATATGAAACAATACATTTATTATATGGAAAATGATTTTACTATGAAAAAATCAAGATTAATTCTTTAATTGACTAGAGAAAAAGTCATTACTCTTATTTCAAAGGCATGACACATAGATAGAAATATTCTAAAATAAAGGAACTCTAAAAGTAGTAATGAAAATTAAATAAAAATTACATTATATAAGTTTTTTGTAAAATAGAGAATGTATATCATAAAATTACCTTTTCATATATCCAAAGGTTTTCTTTCATTATAGTTTATTATTTGGAGAGATTGGTAACATCATCGTGAGCATAATACATTGTTTGTATGAGTAGTCAAACATTCAATTTAGATCATGTTAATGTATTAGATAATATATAATATTATTAGAAAAAACATAATATATTAAAAACACTTTTACCTTCTCGTAGAACTATCGTTTTATAAGGGTATCAAGGTTTCAGTTCCACTTTTGAGAATTTAAACCCCCTCTTTGTGGCCCCCTCAAATGTACAAGGCATTGTCTACAGTTGTACCAGCATGATCTGATTGTGATGTTACAATGAAAGGATCATCCTCGATTGAATCTTAATCTATCTAAACATTTGTTTTACACATCAACATGAAAATTAAACAATTATTGTTTGTTGTATTGGAGATATAAAATACTTCCACTACTTGTGATTCCATTATGAATGGACCAACTTTTTCCCCTTCTATACTAAAATTCATCTTCATAAAGACCATTTCATTAACCTTGAATCCATAGATATTTTCAAAAAAAATTGTAATGGAAATGCAGAACTTGATATATTGTATAGTCCTACTCATATATCTCTTCAATAATGCCAAAATATGTCATATTTTCATAAATTGGATTTCTATCCTTAGAACAATATATGTTCATTGCTTCATCCACATGTGTAACACCACTATTTTTCATCACACTTATGTCATCACGTTATTTTGTATAAAATGTATAAACATTTATTACACATCAAATGTAATATATAAAATTTTTATTTGGTCCTCTTGTTATCCATTGAATTTGTTCAGAAATTGAATTTGTATTTTCAGATAACTCCTTATAAATTTGATCTCTGAACCATCCTATAAACTATTGATTATGTATATCAGATATCAATATTTGAGTCCTCGATGGATTCAAACCTCTAATAATTTTTTTTTACTTCAATGTATGGATAAACATCTTCACTACTATATAATATGTAAATATGTTCTTTCTCCTGCTCTATCAAGGTAATTGTAACAACATATCTTTCGAAAATCCCTTTTCCCATACAGTTTTCTCTATGAAGAGACTTTGGGAAACCGATTCCTTCAACATGTGATAGGTAATCGGTATATAATTAAATATCTTGTTTAGAAATATATCATTTTACAATCCAAAATTTTGTCCAACTTAGATTCTTGACATACTCTTTCAAAATATTCATATACCGTTCAATGGGGTGCATCCATCTATAATTGACACAACCACATAGTTGAACCACTTTGACCAATTGAACTATTAGGTGGACCATTATATCAAAGAGTGATTTTGGGAATTACATTTATAATTCACATAATATTATTGAGATATCCTTATTCATGACAAGAAATTCCGCCAAATCTATAACATTACTGGGTATGGATTTAAAAAATAAGTAGATTCTATTTAATCTATGCCATAAATTTTGAGGCAAAATGCAATGGAAAGAAATAGGCATTAAATCTTGCATCAAAACATGACATTTGTGTGATTTTATTCCTTGTAACATCAAATTAGTAATTGAAATGACATTCTGAATATTTGACGAATACCCCTATGTAAATTTAACACTATTATGGAAAAGGAAAAATTGAAATTCTTCCAAGGTAGATTGAGTGTAAGATTCTATAGGAAGAAATGCCCACCTTTTACCCTTTAGAAGAACCAAATTTTTCCTTATCCCCATTTCAATCATGTCTAACCTAGCCTTGTTTCTATCTTTCATTTTGATAAGAACATTTAGTAATGTTCCAATAACACTATCAAATACATTAATTTCTACATGAATGACATCAAGAAAATTTATAACTAATAAAAAAATTCCAATATTGTAATTCAATGAAAATTGATCTATTCTTATATCTTTATTTTATAAAGGTTTTTGAAAAATGTTTTACTAAAAAAAATGTTAATATTTTTTACTTTTTTTAGTTGATCTCCCATTGATAGAGACGGTTTTGTACCATGTTCAACATTCCCAAATAATGTTGTCATCTAGGATCGGTAATTATGTCATTGAGGTAAAACAATTCGATGTCCTAAAATCACAGTCTTTGAAGAATGTTTCAACCAAACTGAGTATGTGGATTTTTCACAAATGGGACACCTCAACATGCCTTTAATTATACAACATGATACATTTTCATAAGAGAGGATATCATTTATCATTCCATAAAACATTCCCCTAAATGTGAATTATAACGACCCATACTTTACATACATTGTTATTACTTCAAAATTCAATCACACTTATTACAACATATAACAAAACCATGAAAGGACCGTATAGGTATAGTGTCTTTAGAAACTAGGAAACATAAACAACTGGTTCATAAATCATCTACACTATCTCCCTTTTATTTTATCATATGTAGAGTCCCTTTTGGCATATCCTACTTAATACCCTTATTACTGACCTGGGGAAAAGAAAACATACAAAATGGTGAGCTCAAATGCTCAGTAAGGGTAAAAAAAAGAGATATCAATCCCATCATATTCATAAGAACATAACCTTTGGAAATATTAACCTGCAAAAGAGATCATAATTTCATAACATGGGATAAATCATAGTAGTGAAATTTAATCCTAATCATAATAACATGAAACTTTGTGGCATACACACATAATCATAGAGAATCATTTCTTAGTAGTCAAGAATCATTTCCAATACTATATTAGCAGACAATGTCGATTTATGAACCGAGTTCACTCCTCATTTCAGCCTTGTACCACTGAACCGGATTAAACATCCATTCCATCCATGTCTATATCATTAGATATAAATCTTTACCCAATGCATTGAAGGGAGGTATAGGTCCCACCCATCTCATAATGATACTATTCTTATGTGTGCCACAAGATCATAAATAATACATCATAGTATAACCCATGTAATAAAAATGGGATTCTTAAACATCATTCCATCATAACATAAATCATATAAGATAAAAGTACTTAAAAAAATAATTCCATCATAACATAATCAAATCAATGTAAAAATAGGGATATAAACATAACCATATATTATCATATATGGAAAATAATTTTGATAAAACACTTGAACTCCATTCTTACGGAAAATATCCTTTCTACTTAAAAAAACATTTAACCTTTCTTAATATGTCATACAATTCTAAACTAAAATAAGTTAATTAAAAATAAACTTCAAAACTTGTAAATGAGGCTCCATGGATATAATGTTCTAAAAATCCATTCATGTCATATATGTTAAAGAAAAACATTCTTCTCGTACTTTGGCCAAAAAAGTCAAAAAAGTACGTCATACTAAAAACAAAAAAAAGATTCCTTTCATATATTTTACTATAAACACACCAATGGGTAAAATTAGATTTATAAAATTACATGAGGATAGAAATAATATTACATATTGAAGAAACATGGATGTGTATGATAAATATTCCCCAGTAAATTCTGAAGTTTAAACAATCTCGGATAAAAATGAGATTGTGAGATTTTCCCTTAACTTAGGTCCGATTTGCTTCGTACGTGTCTGAACCTCCTGTATAATGATTTAAATAATGTCATTAACTTATTCCAGAATCATAATCACTATTATGATATCATATATGGTCATATTCGTAGCTTCTTATTAGTAATATTTCATTGCTACTTGTTATTCCAGTGTTTATTGCTTTTTGTTCTTATGCGTGTTTTGTCGAATAAATTCTTATTCTTATTTTTAGGTTATAGATACCTCATTTCCAGAATGTTATTAGTGTAATATATATATCATATTTATTCATTCAATTCATTTATATAATCATTATGCAATGCAGATCATGTAGAATGAGTCACATCACATTGTGGAGACGGTAGGTCGTACGTATGCACGAGCGATGATATCATTCCCATGATCATGGAATTGTATTGAAGTGTATGTATTCTATTTTAGAATCAATATCACTTTAAAATAATCATATATAGTTTTTTTTACACCATTATACCCATCTAAGTAAGGTGGTGGTGGAAAACAGATTACACCACAGCGTGGAGACGGTATTCTGTAGGTACGCACACACGGTGATTTCGTTTCCCGTATGATGGATAGAAGTTGAAATAGGGTTGTTTCATATTTATAATAACATATCAGTATATTAGTGATACTGATGTTATTACTTCATAATGAAACAACTAAAGAACAAGAATTAGAAGAAGAAATAAAATTGAAAGAATCGGTATCAGACATTACCTCTTCTTTGAAGCACCTCTTCTTAACCTCCTCTTAGGGCACTAAATATGGTCTTTGAAGAAGACCATGACCTCTAGGATGTTTCTAGGGAAGTTGTAAAGAGAAATTAGAAGGGTCTGGACAAGATCTAAGGCTCAAAGTGGTGTGAGAAGAAGAGGGAGGAGGTGCCCTTTTATATGGGAGGAGATGTACACTTTAGAAAAAACTTAAAATATTATTTTATAATAAAGTCATATTCAGTTTTTAATAGCGTAAAATTGATTTATTTCGAATTTAAGGTGGTCATGGGTCTAAATACTCTCAACCAATAGATTTTAGAAAATTTTAGGTTACTATTTTAACCTTATCATTTATATTTAACTCTAAGTTAAATAATTTAACTTTTACCGTGTCTTCTGGTTTTCTTGCACTATATGGTTAATAAACATACTATAACAAGACAAAAGAACCCCAAGTAGTTCATTATTAACATATATAACCTTATCTAAGTCATTTGGCCGATCCATATATTTTTAGGAATAAAATAACAATTAATAATATAATATTTTTTTAAGAACTATTTTATGTCAATTTTGACACTATTGGGTAATTGATTTTTGTGAAAATCATAATAGCATTATTAGTTCAAAAAAAGTTAATTAAATCAATTATAATATGTCATATTAACCTATAAAAATAGTTTAATTCTTAAAAAGTCTCAAATTACATTTATTTGGGTATTTATAGTATCAATTATGTTAATATTTCCTTAATAAGGTAATTACTGCATCATCATTGTGTCATAAATAAATTAAATTATTTAAAGTCCAAAAAATATAAATAAAATACCATTATGTAGGAAATCGTTTTATCTTTATAATGAATATTTATAGTCGAATTTATCATATTTATAATCCTATATTAAAAATGTTTTAGTTATTAAACATTGATTTTAACTATTTTAACTCTTCTTTAAATAAAATAATATTAAATGTCCTAATCTAATTCAAGTGGACCTAAATGGTCATATTTTATTCCTAAGGTTTTTTTGGCCGAATTAAACTTATCCAATAGAATTAGGAAATGTGTTAGTGTAATAATAATACCATTTTTACCCTTAATTACCATATTTACTTTTAACCATGGTAAATAAAAGTAAAAAGTTACTATTCAACAAAAATTATTTTTATCTTATTGAACCACATTTTACTTCTTGATATTAACCATGTCTCTCGAATTTTTTAAATTCCACTCACAGAAGTGGTAAAATTAAGTTTTATATAAATTTTCAAACTCTCCTAGGAGGTGGGTAAAAGACGATGAAAAGTTCAATAAAATTTTTATATATCTAAAATTATTATAAAATGACTCCAATGAATTACTTTGAACTTATATAGGTATTATGTATCAATTTTTACCTAAAATAGATTTAAATAAAATAAATAATTATTTAAATTAAAATTTGGTTTTGAAATAGTAACCCAGTGTTTTCATTATTGATCAAATATTGCAATTTTTCAGAAAAATACCAAAAACTCACTCTAGGCTAATTTCAATATTCCTAATCCAAAAATAAAGTCCATTTTGAATGATAAAATTTATAAATTTTCAAAAAGTGGGTATTACAATTCATAACGGCTAGTTTTAATAATATTTTAATAACATATCATTGTTTAGTGAAACTCGGCATTGCGTATAACAAAAGCTATCGAGGAAGGTTGCTCATGCGTGCAATGCAAGCCAAGACAGTGTTGTGTGTAGTGAAAGATTCCTTTTGTGTTGAATATAACATAATACATAAAAAGAAAATATTTCTTTTAAAATCTCGGGTGTTTCATTCTACCCCCTTTAAAATGAATTTCTCCCTCGAAATTTGTCACTTTGTAACAAACAGATTAGGATACCTCTACCTCATCATATCCTCAAGCTCCCGTATGTAGCATCTTCTAATTTTAGGTTCCTCCATAAAACATTCACCAAGCGAGTGGTCTTGTTCCGTAGGACTTTTTCGCTACAATCCAGAATCTCTATTGGCTATTATTCATAAGAAAGCTCTTGCTCCAGCGGTACAACTTCTGAGCTTAGTACATGTGAAGGATCGGATATGTACTTTCTCAGGAGAGATACATGGAACACATCGTGAACTTGAGATAGATTCGGTGGAAGCACCAATCTGTAATCTACCTTCCCAACACGATCCAATATTTTGAAAGGACCGATATACATAGGACTCATCTTTCCCTTCATTCCAAATCTCATTACTCTCTTCCAAGGAGATATTTGTAAGAGCACTTTATCTCCCACCTCAAACTCTAGGTCTTTTCTTCGATTGTCGACATAACTTTTTTGTCGACTCTGATCTGCCCTTATGTGTTGTTTAATAGATCAGACTTTTTCTGCCATCTCATCAACAAGATCAGGTCCTAATAGCATTCTTTCCCCAACTTCATCCCAGCAAGTTGGAGTTCTGAATTTCTTTCCTTAGAGAGATTCATAAGAAGCCATCTGAATACTAGAGTGAAAGCTATTATTTTAAGAAAATTCCACCAAAGGTAGGTGTTGATCCCAACCTCCTTTGAAATCCATAGAGCAACCTCTCAACATATCTTCTAGAGTTTGAATTCTCCTCTCAGACTGACCGTCTGTCTGAGGATGATAAGCATTGCTGAAACTCAACTCTGTATCTAGAGTATGCTGAAAACTTCTCCAAAACATTGAGGTAAACCTTGGATCCTGATTAGATATAATGTAAATTGGTACTTCATGAAATCATACCACTTCCTTTACATATATCCTGGTAAGATGATCATGAGATAAATCCTCTCTAATAGCAATGAAGTGTGCCAACTTTGTAAGATGATCAACTATGACCCTGATAGAATTATTGCCTTTGGATGTTTTAGAAAGTCCGGTGACAAAGTACATAGTGATGTTTTTCCATTTCCATTCGGGTATGGGTAATGGTTGTAATATCCCCTTAGACTTCTATCTCCAAGCTTTAACTTGCTAACAAACCAAGCATCGAGTGACATATTCAGCAACATCTCTTTTCATGCCATCCCACCAAAAGTACTCTTTCAGGTCCCTATACATCTTCATGCTTCCAGGATGAATAGAGAATGAAGAACTATGAGACTCATATAGTAGATCCTTCTTTAATTATGGGATGGGAGGAACACAAAACCGAATCCTGAACATTATTATCCCATCACAATCAAGGTTTAATTCAGGATCATTTCTCACCTTCTTTTGTAACTCTACATCTTCTTTTTGTGCCTCTTTAATCTTCACATGTATTGATGGCCGAACATTCATTTGAGAAAGATAAGATTTCTCCCCTTCCATTATAATTCCAAGATCCATCCTTTGTAAATCCATAAATATTGGATCTTTTTTGTCCTCATCATGGATAATCTTGCATGGTCTTGTCGACTTAATGCATCTTCCACCTTGTTTGCTTTCCCAGGGTGATAATGAATTGAGCAGTCATAATCCTTAATCAGCTCCAACCATCTTCATTGGCGCATATTCAGCTCTTTTTGTGTGAAAATATACTTTAAACTTTTATGATCAGTATACATATCACACCTTTCACAACAAAGATAATGCCTCCATATTTTTAATGAAATGATTACCACAACTAACTCCAAATAATGAGTTGGGTAATTTTGCTCATGGATTTTCAATTGTCGTGAGCCATAAGCTATAACCATATAATTTTGCATGGGAACACACACCAGTACCTTCTTGGATGAATCACTGTAGATCATAAACCTTTCTCCACTACAAGGAAATGTGAGCATAGGTGCACTGGATAACCTTCTTTTTAACTCCTTGAAATTCTCTTCATATTCCTCTGTCTAAACAAACTTAACTTTTTTCTGAGTCAATTTGGTGAGTGGGTTAGATAATCTTGAAAAATCTTTCACAAAACATCTATAATACCCAGCTAAACCAAGAAAACTTCGGATCTCAGTTACTGTTGTTGGTGTCGACCATCTTTTAATAACCTCCGTTTTTTTCTAGATCCACATATATCCCCTCTTGTGAGATTATGTGACCCAAAAATGCAACTTTTTGAAGCCAAAATTCACAATTGGTAAATTTGGAATAAAGCTTCTCCTTTCTCAGGGTCTTTAATACAATTCTCAAGTGATCTTCATGTTCGTCCTTTCTCTTTTAATAGACAAGAATAACATCTATAATGACTACTGAAAACTGATCAAGATGGTCTCTAAAGACTCTATTCATTAGATACATGAAGATAGCAGGGGCATTAGTAAGACCAAATGGCATCACTATAAATTCAGAGTGTCCATACCTTGTACGGAATGCCGTATTTGGTATATCCTCCCTTTTGACCCTTAGTTGATGATACCATGAATGAATATCAATCTTGGAAAAGTATTGAGCTCTGTGTAGTTGGTAAAATAAGTCATCAATGCGTGGGAGAGGATATTTGTTCTTGATAGTGATCTTGTTAAGTTCTCGATAATCAATGCAGAGTCTCATTGATCCATCTCTCTTCTTAACAAACAGAATAGGTGCTCCCCAAGGTGATGCACTAGGGCGTATGAATCCCTTATCAAGAATCTCTTCGAGTTTCTTCTTCAATTCCTGCAACTCAATTGGGGCCATTCTATAAGGTGTATTTGAAATAGGAATAGCACATGGTATGAGTTCTATTGAAAACTCAACTTCATGATTTGGTGGAAGACCTAGAAATTCCTCCGGAAAGACATCACCAAACTCTCATACAATGGGAATATTCTTAATTGTGTGTTTCTCTCCAACTATTTGAGATAAATAAGCTTCATTTAGTGGAATCAAGACCCATAAGATGTAAGAAATTTCCACCGAAAGGTTACGTTCATCCTTGCATTGATAGACGATCATATATTGATCTGGAATATAAAATGTGACTTCACTCCTTTGGAAATCGATATGAGATCCATATAATGAAATCCAATCCATGCTAAGAATCATATCAAAATCTACTATTGGAAGGATCACTAGATTTTCAGGAAGCACTTTCCCACAAACTTTAATCAGGGAAGAATTGTAAACTTTTTTTGCGACTGTTGTGCCATTAGGGGTTGTCACAGCTAACTCAATATGTAACTGCTGAGGTAATGTGACAATACCCTTATAAAATTCTTCATAAATAAAAGAGTGGGTGGTTCCATAATCAAATAAAACATTTTCTACTTTAGAGTGGAAGGTAAGTGTACCTTTCACCATTTCGTTATCATACTCCACATCACTGAGAGAAATTTCATGTGACATTCCTTTATCTTTGTCCTTAAGAGTTTGTTGGCGTCGATCATCATCAAAAACCCTTGGATTAGGGCATTGATTGGAATAATGCCCCATTTCCTTGCACTTGTAACATTGATGGGTAGGAGGTGCACTCTCTGTAGCCTTTTCTTTTTTCGCATCATTTGACATCTTCTTCCCATCATTGCGGCATTCAAATTCCCGATGACCTTCTTTTCCACATTTGAAATATTTACTTGTCCCTTTAAGAAAACTCCCTCCATGTTTCTTTCCACACTTTGAACATAAGGGAAAACTCATCTTTCCGCACTTTGAACATAAGGGAAAACTCATCTTCTTTCCAGTGTTCTCTTTATATTTCCCTTTGAATTCCATTTTCCTCTTCTTATCAAACCCATATGACTGATGGGTTACTCCAATATCCATCTCAACATTGAGATCACATCGAACGATTTCCTCGTAGATATTAAATTCCCTTATGGCTAACACCCTTAGAAGACTTGGTTTTAAGCCACTAAAGAATCGATTGATCTTACTCTCAGGTTGGATAGTAATCCTAGAAGCGTACCTTGCAAGTCTTGTAAAATTTGCTTCGTAGGTACCAATAGATTCATCATCCTTTTTCTTTAGTTCAAGAAACTCCTTCTCCATCTTTGTTCGAAGAATACGAGGGACGTACTTATTTAAGAATAAGTTCTTGAACTCGTCCCATTCTATGGACTCAATTTCATCCCTTTTCCTCATATTCTTGATAATATTCCACCATTGATCAGCTTCAGCATCCAAATGATATACTACTAAGATGACTTTATCATGTTCAGAACATTGAAGAACTGAAAATATCTTTTCAGTGGTACTGATCCACTGTTCATCCACTAATGTATTAGTAGACCCACTGAATGAGGGTGGACGATGCCTCATGAAGGATTCAATAGAATTTTGCTCCTTTCTTTGCTCGTTTGGAAGTCATGCATGATTCATAGCTTGAGAAAGTTGGGTGATCATGGCTAATGATTTTTCATTCCAGCTCCCATAACATTTGGTTTCTCAGGGGGACAATCATTGCATTGCCTGTCACATTCCGCATTAACACGGTTCCTTCGGGTTCCAGCCATTGACTAAAACCAAGAAGAATTGTGAGAGAAACACTAATTATAATAAGAAAACCACATAATCAAGAATAAAATGTCACACTTAAGTTCTTATCATAGGTTTTTCATGGCCATTTCTAAAACACTAAGATTGTGTTCTATGCTTAGATATATCCTTAGGGTTCTTACTAAGGCTTTCACATCCTAGTTTCCAAAGTTTGACTATATCATTCCTCTAATACCAACTATAAAGACCCATACTTTACATACATTTTTATTACTTCAAAATTGAAGCACACTTATTACAACATATAACAAAACCATGAAAGGACCATATAGGTATAGTGTCTTTAGAAACTGGGAAACGTAAACAACTGGTTCATAAATCATCTACACTATCTCCCTTTTACTTTATCATATATAGAGTCCCTTTTATAATATCCTACATAATTACCTTCTTCTAGACCTGGGGAAAATAAAACATACAAAAGGGTGGGCTCAAATTATCAGTAAGGGTAAACAAAAGAAATATCAATCACATCATATTCATAAGAACATAACATTTTGGAAATATTAACCTGCAAAAGAGATCATAATTTCATAACATGGGATAAATCAAAGTAGTGAAATATAATCCCAATAATCATAACATGAAACGTTGTGGCATACACACAATCATAGAGAATAATTTCTTAGTAGTCAAGACTCATTTACAAGACTATCTTAGGGGAAAAAGTCCATTTCTGAACTGATTTCACTCCTCGTTTCAATCCTGTATCACTGAACCGGATTAACCTGTCGTCCCAGCCATGTCTATCTCATGAGATATAAATCATTACCCAATTAATTGGAGGGAGATATAGGACCCACCCATCACATAATGATACCGTTCTTATGTGTTCCATAAGATCTTAAATCATACATTATAACATAACCCATGTAATAAAAATGGGATTCTTAAACATCATGCCATCATAACAAAAATCATATAAGATAAAAGAACTTCATAAAAATAATTCCATAATAACATAATCAAATAAATGTAAAAATAGGGATAGAAACAGAACCCTATATTATCTTAGATGGAAAATAATTTTGATAAAACACTTGAACTCCATTCTTGAGGAAAATATCCTCTCTACTTCAAAAACATTTTTCCTTTCTTAACTTGTCATAAAATTTTAAACTAAAAGAAGTTAATTAAAAATAAACATGAAAACCTGTAAAGGAGGATCCATGGAAATAATGTTCTAAAAATCCATTCATGCTGTATAAGTTAAATATAAACATTATTCTCGTACTTTGGCCGGAAAAGTCAAAAAAGTACCTCATACTAAAAACGAAAAAAGATTCATTTTATATATTTTACTAAAAACATAAAATGGGTAATAATAGATTTATAAAATTGTAGGAGGATATAAATAATATTACATATTGAGGAAACATGGATGTGGATGATAAATATTCCCCAGTAAATTCTGAACTATAAACAATCTCGGATAAAAATGAGATTGTGAGGTTTTACCTTACCTTAGGTCTGATTTACTTCGTACGTGTCCGAACCTCCAGTATAATGATTTAAATAATGTTATTTACTTATTCTAGAATCGTACTCACTATTATGATATCATATATAGTCATATTCTTAGCTTATTATTAGTAGTATTTCATTGCTACTTGTTATTCGGGTGTTTATTGCTTTTTGTTCTTATGCGTGTTTTGTCAAATAAATTCTTATTCTTATTTTTAGGTTATAGATACCTCATTTCTGGAATGGTATTACTGTAATATATATATCATATTTATTCATTAAATTCATTTATATAATCATTATGCAATAAAGATCATGTAGAACGAGTCACATCACATCGTGGAGACGGTAGGCCGTACGTACGCATGAGCGATGATATCGTTCCCATGATCGTGCAATGCAAGCCAAGATAGTGTTGTGTGTAGTGAAAGATTCCTTTGGTGTTGCATATAACATAATACATAAAAAAATATTTCTCATAAAATCTCGGGTGTTAATCAATTCTTCACTTATATGAGCATCATACATTGTAACACCTATATCCCACTTAAATTTCAGATCTTCGATCAATCACTACTAGAAAACGAGGCTATAGCCACGGTTATAAAAAAACCGTGGCTATATGTTTTTATTTGAAATCTATAGCCACGGTGTCACCCAAACCGTGGCTATAGCATCATTTTCAAAGGGTTATAGCCACGTTTTTGGTAAAACTGTGGCTATAGGGTATTTTTTTCATGAACTATAGCCACGGTTCATCAAAAACGTGGCTATAGATCTCCCGCCCTTGCGCGGGAAAAAAATTAACCCGCGAAAAAATGGAGAGATGGTTTATAGCCATGGTTTACATGTTATAGCCATGATTTTTAATAATATATTTAACTATATATATATATATCCACAAAGATGTCTGTGGAATAGTGGAATGGTGATTGGTCTACATAGCGAAGGTACAGAGATCGAATCTCGGTGGGTGAAAATTAATTTTGGGCTATAGGCACGGTTGTATTGGGATATATCCACGGTTATAAACCAGGGCTATAACCCTGGTTCCACGGGGGAAAACCGTGGATATAGCCCAACTGCCACAGTGGAAAAAAATGGGGGTTATAACCATGGTTAGTGAAACCGTGGCAATAGGGCTACAGCCACGGTTTAAAACCGTGGCTCTAGCTTTTATCTATAGCCACGCCAATAGGTGCCACGACTAGCTGGAATCGTGGCTATAGGTTATAGCCACGGTTTTGACCCATATAGCCACGGTTTTTTACCATGGCTACAGCCCAATTTTCCAGTAGTGAATGGAGCCAAATAGAAATCAATATCTGTACTGGGTTTCTTTAGTCCAGATATTAGAAGAGACAACATATGGTATTTTCTCTTCATGCATAACCATGGCGGTTATTTATAATTTTCCAACATGATGGGCCATGTACTGTGAGTATTACTCTATACACCAAAAGAATTTATTATATATGTAGATAATGTAAGATGAAAGTCTCTCAGCTCATCTCTAAATTCAAGAAAACCGTAATCAATTTTATTCCACTTAGTAGTATCCACTAGATGACATAGGTTTCCATATTTAATTATTATCTCTGCATGCTATATTAATTTTCATGTGCTTTCCATACAACCATATAGTATTATAAACCATGGAATAATATGAAATTACCATTCTTATTTTGAAGGACATAATTCCTTTTTCTTGTATCGATCTGCACAACACTTAGGGAATTTAATGAGTGATTCATGGTCCTTATGAAATAATATGAAATCATTTGGACAAGAATATATATTTTTAGATATCATTCCCATTGAATGTAAAATTCATTTAGCATCATATGTTCGACATAGTAGTTCATTTTATTCTGGTATCACATCTTTCAAAAGGCCAAGTAGTTATGTAAAGTTAGTGTCACTCAATCTATTGCCATATTTCAAATTACATAACCTCAATACAACTGAAAATGTTGTGTATTTAGTACAACCGGTATAAAATGGAATCTTGGAATAATTATTTAACTCCTCAAACAACTTTGGACAATCACAAATGTCATCTGCAATTTCCATTGTCATTTGTTCCATGCAATATCCATTATCTATTACAAAGGTATTCATATCAAATGATTCATGAACCATAGTATTATCCCAATAGATGACCACATTCAGTTTTCCCCCATGTTTAGCCCAAAATTTAATGCTTTGATCTATTCGGTGACAAATAAAATGTTCTTCCAACTCTTCCGGACTAATATTTCTGGAATAAAAACAACATAAACACAGGCATAAGATTTTAGAAAGGTCATCTGCATGCTCTCTTGAAAAATTGATGAACTCTTCAACTCCATTTTCATATTAATTTATCAAACAATTGGTGTGCATCTATTTTTTGGTTTATATATATCCTATTGGGTTCATTAAAGAATAATTTTATAAAACATATAAATAAATAAACTTAAGATATTCATTATAAAAAGTGAAAGTTGTAGATAATTCTAATAAGTGAAATATAGATCATTTCAACTACAATATATGAGCTCTAAGATATTCCAAATCTAATAATAAGGGTTGTTGGAATTTAAAAATTATAGGGAGATAAAAGTGGATAATAAATGATATTTTCCCTAAACTTTATAGGTGTAAACCTGAAGATGGATAGTGTAATGAACATAGTCTAAAATACCCAAACAAAACTAGTTCAGATCATCTAATGACCTCAAACACACATTAAAGTCACTAAAGAATGGTTTAAACTTTGGGCGTAAAAAATCATAAATGAGAGGTCCCCCACCCAAATAGAAACAAATAGTACTAGAGGTCGAACAAAATTCTAGCATGACCCTTGGAGTCAATAGACATGCAGACCCAAAATCATTATGACCCAATATAGGCATACCTGTTAAAAAAACAACTACAGAAATAAATGATGCAATAGCTATATAGACACACATGCATGTCAAGGTAGTATAAAAACTCACTAACTTATATTCTATAAGAAATATCAACTAGATAAAGACCTAATATTCAAACATAATGTGAACTAAAGGCACCATAATGATTCAAAAAATGAAGTCTTGATGTGATATAACCTCGTGTGATTAACTTGGGATGGCCCCATTGAATATTCTCCACATTAAAACTAAAGAACATAGTGAATTATAAGTGTAAATAGATCCTATGATGTGTATAACCAATAGAAGAACATACATCACTCCACTAACTTGGTTCATGAAAAATATAATATGAATCTACATGTCCAATGCAGTGTCCATGAAAGATGTCAGCATATATATAATCATTAGGGATCCACCAATGTGACTCAAATTAGTAGTCAATAAAAAATAATATACATGAAAATTTATGAAAATATATATACATATACAAAAAAAATATACAGTAATAAGATATAAAACATAGCAGTAAAACAACAATTAATAAATCCATGGTTCATTGTCAAATATAAACAATGAATCATAAATCGGTAGTAAATACAAAAAATGGACCACAAATAGTTCCCTAAACAACAGATCACAAAAAAATTGTAAACAATTGACCACAAATAAATCCCTAAACAATAAATAAAAAACAATTCATTAACAATAGATCATTAAAAATGGATCATTAACAAATCATAGAATAAGAAATCAAAAATGAAACAAAAAATAAACAAATAAAATCAAAAGTCCTACCTCTCTAGGTTAAAGAAAATTAGAGATCCACTTTGGATGTTGGACGAGATGTTCAGAGATAGTTGAGTGGTGTGATTCAAACTTCTACTCACTAAGGAGGAGCACCGACAGCGGGTGGCTTCCGCAAAAAGCTTCTATATCGCGATGGGTTTGAAAATGGTTAGGGTTTTCAAAGTAGAACTATATAATTTTATTAGAACTAAATTTATAGTGCTGATAAATGTTCATTTATCAGTGCTTTGTTTAGCGTTGATAAATCCTCTCTTTATCAGCATGAAAAAAGTACTGATAAAGATTCTTTTATAAGCGTTTATTACTCTAGAACTGTTATAGCATTTATAATTACAATTACAAACAAAAAATGTATAATTTATAAATTCTTATTAAATATTTATAAATATAAATATAGTACATATATATTTTTAAAAATATATTCACTATAATTTTATAATTATTTATTTATAATTATGAAAATATTTTAAAAAATATTATTTATATCATAATATATATTAATATAATTGTACATATATATATTTAATAAATATATATAAATATAAATATATTAAATAAATTTATTATTTAAGTAAATTTATTATAAATTTAATAATTATTTAAATATACATATTTATTTAATTATAATTATATAAATATTTTTTTGAAAAATATTTATTAATTTATAATTATAAATATATAATTTTATAAATATAGTGAATGTACATGTATAAATATTGTTATTTATAAATATTTTTTTCAGATATATTTTTAACATTATTAATGAATAACTAATTTTGTGTGCATGCATATATGTACAAAATGAGAAAAATTGAATAAATTAAGAATATAGGAACACTTTAACAATATTGAAAAAATGGGTAAGTTCTATGGGAGTGCATATTGTATATAAAAATGAATTAATTATATGTATATGTGAAATCAATATAACACATATTTGATCTATATTAAATTGAAAAATCAAACGACAATCTATTATATGTTGAGTACTATGCAATTAGTCAATAATTTTAATACATATTAATTTTTAATTATATAACATTATTCAATAAATATTTTTCAATTTAATGTAAAGAGCATAAATATTTTGTAATATATAATCATGTTTATATACATTAATATATATATAAATATATTTAATATAAACAATTTATTAACATTAATTATTATAATTATCTTATTAACAAAATGTTTAATATTTAATCATGCATAATCAATCAATTAATTTTTATGAGTAATTATTTAATTAATAAAATTTGTAAGATTTTTTTAATAAAACAATTCTTTATTTTTAATTTATTTAATTATTTCATTTTATCAATGCTAAAAATGCATTGATGAAATAAATATTTTTCACCACTAAAATAAGCGCAGATAAAGCATACCCTTTTTTAGTGCTAAAAATAAAGCACTGATAAAGGATACCCTTTATCAGCGCTAAAAATAAAGCACTGATAAAGGATTCCATTTATCAGCACTAAAAATCAAGCATTGATAAAGGTTTCCTTTATCAGTTCTAAAATAAAAGTGTTCATAAAAGGTTAAATATATCAGCGTTTTCTTTAGCGCTAATAAATATTCCATTTATCAGTATTTTCTTTTTGTGGTGATAAATAAAAGCATTGTTAAAATCCAGTTTGTAGTAGTGTGGGTTAAATGATCTAATGAATGATGGGGGATGTTATCTCATAAATTGCTCTATTATATACATGTTACTCCATGGTAGATCAGATTCCTCTATAGCATGGATACCACAACCATTAATAGCTCATGTCAACCAAGCCATCATTATAATAAACTATTTCAGTCTGATTCCAACCATCCAATGATGCTGTTTTGGAAGTATATTTTCCTCTCGATTCCTTCCCACTACATCTTTCATGTTTCCTATGCATAAAACCATTATTAATATACATATATTAGATGAAGAAACATGGAAATATTAAAATTATTTATCATTTCAACCTAACCATAAAGAAAATCTTATATGGGAAATCTATTAACACTATCCTAAACACTAAATCTATCTAAACATTTACTTCAATAAAAACTATAAGAAACTATACTTAAACATTTCATTATATTGGTTTTTATTCAATAAATTACATTCTTTCACATTGAGGATATTTTTAGTTTTAGTGTTTTAATAGTTAGGCCATAACTCACACATAAAAAACAACAAAATTCAAAGTGGAAACTTATGAATAGTGTCTATTTTTTCCAGAATCTAAAACTTTTAAAATAAATCATGATTTATTGTATGAAAAAACTTCATTACTATCATAATGACTTCTTCCAATCCCTTACTAATCCGTAAGACCTATGAAAATCCTTAAAAACATGGCATGATATTAAAATCTTCAGTAAAGGATATAAAAATAAGTAAACCATTAGTCCCTTGATAGAAATTAAAACCCATGAAAACATTGTCATAGAGCAATAATTTTAACCCGTAAGAAGTAGTAAATACAATCCTTTTAAAATAAGCTCATTTATTACAACTTTTTTACCACAAGATTAACATAAAATCCATTGCAAGCATAGAAAACACATAAAGGTATCTTGGAATAATATTATAATTTTTACTCTTATCAATGGAATAATCATTCCATCTAATTTTATACATGCCACTCTGACAAATGTATTATCTATATAGTTGACTTCCATACCCAATTCCTTAGAGAGCTATCACAAACCCATCTGTCGTTGGTTTATCACGAAACCACCCATCATTGGTTTATCAATAAACAACTAGTCAAATGTACAAGTACCATTAGATAGTCATAACACATAAAATCTTTTAGTTTTGACATTTCACTCATAAAATTTCATTTTCAATCACAATAAAACATTTCAAAATATTAACATAATCAATTAATTTTCAAAACACATTTTCAATCATAAGATACACCAAAAAAGGGAAAGAGGGGTTTTTTCTAAAAAAACCTGATGGATTATAGAGGAATCCAAATATCAAAATAGTCATAATATTTCATTTATAATAATTCTATATCCATATAATAAATATTTAATATAATTACACGAATATTGACATGGGACAATATTTTAAAATTAAATCTATGAACATTCAAAGTGCCCCATACCAGATTGAACATTAAAATCATAATCTATAAGAAATAATAAAATTTAAAAAACATTAAATAAAATTAAAATAATTAAATTCATGATAGGATATTTCCAAATGGTATATATATACACCTCATAAAATAAGGTGAGATTATAACATCAAAATATACCTTAATGAAAGAAAATTGAGATGAAATGCATTACCTTGAGTCCAACTTGTCACGTGTGTCTTTATCATCCTAAATAATAAATTATTTTTAATTATTTACTTTATTCACAACCTTTTTTAGGTTTTTAAACAATTTAATTTCACTTATTAATTTTTTTATACAAATACATAAACATGAAGATTATGTCTGTTGTTTTGACAATATTCTATTTAAGTGTCAAAAAATACTTAGGTATGTCAAATATGGTTAAAGGGGATATTATTAAAACATCCCCAAAATAATAATAATGAAATAATTATAAATTTTATGCATAGATTGTTCTATTAAAACCAATCATGAATGATGGTTATGAAAAATTAACCATCATTACAATCATGGAAATTGTAGGTAGTACATACGCATGAGTAATGCTCTCATTTTTCAATGATCTTAATGGAAAGAAGGTAAGTAAAATTTAAAATTCCAGAATGATCTATATAAGTTTCAAAACTTTTAGAAACTTAACACCTACAAACAATTAGGATTTATTTCTTTATAAAATTTTAGTAAAATTTCATGCATGAAAATGTTGGAAACCAAGTAAATCACACAAGATTTACAAGGTTTGGTCTGAGTGTGAGAGCCTACATCCTATCCATAACCAATCCTATGGGTATATGGAAATCCATTATTATTAATAAGTGAATAAAAATTATCCCAACTCCAATTAGACACCTTATATATACCAATAGGAATGATTATAATTACTCCCACAAATTTATAATGTTTTCTTACAAAAAAATTGATCCAAATAAAACAATAAAGACATTGTTGAAATTTCCCCACAATTGGTTAGCTGAATCCTTATTTTGATTTGATTGGTTCCAATTTTCTCAATCTGATGAGTCTAGATATGATTCTCTCAATATGATGAGTCTGGATCTAATTCTCTAAATACGATGAGTCTGGATCTGATTCTCTCTATATGATGTATATGGATCCGATTCTTTCAGAATGATGGATCTGGATCAGAATATCTCAATAATATGGACTTAATATGATAAAATCATTCTCAATATAAAAAACTAAAACTCTTATTAAATCCTCAAACTGGTAAACAAACATTCAACTATCTGATCCTTCTCACAAGATCATGGTCTAGAAATGACTTTCTCTTGATTTATTCAACACTCCATCTTTTCCTCTTGTATGAAAAATAAAAAAATGAATGAATTATATAAGAAATTGTTTATAGGTGACTTAGAAAAAAATTAGTAAACATAAAAACATTAACCTCTTCCTAAAATTTCAAACCATAGAAAATATCTCACATTTAAACTTCAACATAGACTTCTTCAATCCTCATAAGATTTTTATATGATTTACGAAAAATTGAATTTAATGTTTAACCTATTAAACTCTATATAAATATTATAGAATATTTTTTTGAGTATTATTCATAATTAACTCATTAATAATCTATTTCCTTCTCATCTCATTACTAGTTATATCTCATTCTTAGCACGTTATGAATTATGTTTCCTTCTTAGCTCATTTTGAATTCTATTTCCATCTCAGCTCATTATGAATTTTGTTTCCTTATCAGCTCATTATGAATTTTGTTTCCTCTTAAGCTCATTATGATGTAATTCCAATTTTTTTGGATTTTCCCGTTATGATGGAAATACCATTATTATGATTTTCCATAACGATGGAATGTATTCATTGATGAATCCACTTAGCAACGTTGAACTTCTTCAAACATCATCAGCATCATAAATTCTACTTCTTTATTAAATATTTCTCCTTCAATGGATATTTCATAATGATGTAATCCCTATAATGATGGATTCCTCATTATGATCAAGTGTATATAATGATAACTCCACTCAGTAACATTAGAAAGTCTCAAACCTTGTCACCATTTACTCATTGACTATATTATTCTTGATTTATGGAACCGATACAACCATTATGATTCCTCTATTTTATCAAAATATTTTATCATGACTATGTTTCAAGATTTATAAGAACTTCATGATCAAAAAATCATTGTACTATTTAGTTTAGAATGTATGAAAACATTCTAACTCCTGACTTTACAATCTTGTTATAGAACTCTTCAGTAAAAATACAACTTCCTAACAAACTCTGAGTCTGATGAATATTCATTATAATGGATATGGGTATGATTTATAAATAACAAAAACATTATATTATAAAGTGGTTAGTTGTCAAAAAATTTAAAAAAAACTTTGTCAAAATAATTTGTCAAAAAAGTTCCTCAACCCCCTGGATTTTTTGACAACCCTTGTTAACAACTTTTCCAACTCTTATATCTTTTTCCAAACAGAACATTTGTAAACAAAAAATGTTCTTTTAGATTTTAGTAAAACATAGCTTTACCAAAAGAGAGTTTCTTGACACCACAGTACTAGATAAAATAATGTTTTTTAAGAAATTATGTCCCTCAGTAACAAATTTTTTTCATCCATGTAAAGAAAACTCCCACTCACTTTTCTTTTTCTATCACTTTTCTTTTTCTCTCCTAAATTTTATGTTAACCATAATTTCATACTCATTTAAAATAGATAATTAATAAGCTACTTAAAAATTACAATGTTTAAAATTTCTCTCCCCCTTTATCAACATAATCCAAAGAACGGTGGGGATCTTCCATATAAGGTTTAGGACATACTGGGAGGAGGATGAACACAAAGTTGCAACATCAATTCCACAAACCATTAGTTCAGCATTTCTTTTGTAAAGATATCAACAATATAATACTTTATTGAATTTTTTTCCAAAGAAACATACCCATTAGAAAATTTCTATTTTATAAAGTAAAACGTTATATCAATGTGTTTTGATGTTAAATGTCGGACAAGGTTCTTAGAAAGATCAATTACACTTTGATTATCACCCAGTATCATCAATGGTTTAGAATAATTTAGTTTAAAATTTTCTAAATAAACTTTCATCCACATTAGTTGAGTACAATAATGAGTAGTTAAAACATATTTTGATTTAGCTATGCTCAAAGTTACTGAACATTGTTTCATACTATGATAACTCACACAAAATTCACCCTAGAAAAATGTTCCTCCTAAGTTTGATTTTATATCATTAAAATCTTCAGCCAAATCGGTATTATTAAACCCATGAAACTTTAATGCACTATTAAATTTTTATAAAAACCCTTGTGAATTTTTTCCTTTGAAATATCTCAGAATTATTTTTTTCTGCCAACATATGTGATTCTTTTGGATTACTTTGATACCTAGAACACAAATGCATAACATTAAAAATAGCAGTTCTTGATGTTGTAAGGTAAAGTAGACATCCTATTATTGTCTGAGAATCATTTTCATTCATAATTTTTTTTAGATTCATATTTACTCAACATTGTGCTCACTAAAATAGGAGTAGAAACTTATTTAGATTCTGACATCCCAAACATCTTTAATAATTCTCTAGAATACGTTTCTTATGATAAGAAAATGTATTTTTCTTTTTTTTTAAACTTATAATCCAAGGAATAAAGATAATTCTCTTAATATTTACATTCCAAAATTCATCTTCATTTCTTTAGAAAATATTTTACAATTATCTTCTCCACCCCAAAAAAATCATATCACCCACATAAATAATTATAATTAGAGTTTCAGAGTCAACATCATTTACATATAAGTTTCTATCAACTTTTACTTTGGAAAAATTTATCACTCTCAAACAATTGTCAAGTTTTGAATAACATTCACATGGAGCCTGTTTTATCCCATAAAATGATTTATTTAGTATACAAACTCTTTTTTAATCCTCATCATGTTGAAACCCACAAGGTTGTTCAATGTAAACCTTTTCCTCAATCTCACCATTTCTGAAAGAATAATTTACATCCATCTTATAAACATTGTCACTACAATGTGAATCAACTGAAAGAAAAATTATAGTCTTTTCTAATATTGAAACCGGGAAAAAATTTTATTCAAAATACACACCTTCCACCTATGCATAGCCTTTACAAACTAGCCTAGCTTTGTTTTGTGAAACTTTTTCATGTTCATTTAACTTGTTTCTATAAACCCACATTGTTCGGATAAATTTTTTTTTGTCCATGAAACAAGTTCCCATATTTAATTATTTCCAATTAGATCCAACTCTTCATTCATATCATCCTACCATTCTTTTTGGTGAATAGATATTGAGAATGATTCTAAATTAACTTTTAAGCTAAATGAAGTGTGATTATATAATCTTAACTTTCCCCTTTTCTGAATTGGATCCTTCTGATTTCCATTAATGTATTCGGACTCAACATGTTTTTATAATGTATGAATTTTGAACGTTTCTTTTCCAACTAAAAATTCCTCATCACATAAATTTTATAAATCTTGATATGTATGTTTTGAATTAATTTCACTATTTTTGGAAATCTCAATTTTATCATCTTTAGCATTCTCAAAAAAAATTTGTTTAGGGACTTTAATTTTCAATTACTTTCACATCATATGAGTCCACTAACTTTTGTAAATGTTTTTTCCAACATTTGTAACTTATTAAATTTAGTGAATAACCCACAAAAGTTCCTTCCTTAGCTTTCTCATTAAACTTTCCCAAATTCATATTTTTTATTCTGAATAAACATGAACATCCAAACAATTTGAAGTAATTTAATGAAGATATTTTGTTATACCACATTTCATAAGGAGTCATGTTGTTTTCAGGTCTCAATGAGTATCTATTTTGAACATGTATAGTAGTAATATTTTCTTTTCTCTAACAAAATTTTGAAAGATTGTATTATGATAACATACAACATCCCAATTGCAACAAACTTATATTCTTTCTTTATTCTACTTCATTTTGTTATGGATTATAGGGAGCACTATACTGATGTTTCATACCATGATATCTCAGATAATTTTATAAAGTATTACTTTTGAATTAGGTAGCATTATCTATTCTCAACCATTTCATAGAAACCCATATTTCATTATCAAAATCTTTTCTGAAGAATTTGAACATTTAAATAGCCTCTGACTTGTGCTTCATAAACATGATATTTTTCATCCATGTAAAATTATCAATAAAAGCTATAAATTATAAATATCCTTTTTGTGATTTATGCCTCATAATCTCACATATATATGAATTAATAATATCAAGTAGTCAGGTAGATTTAATTTCAACTCTTTTATGACTTCAGTTAGTCATTTTCGCATTTTGAATAATTACACAAACATATTCTTCTATTCTTTTCAATTATAGAAAGTTTCAAATGATATAAAATTTATAATATTTTTCTTAATTTTTTATCCAAGGTACCCATGTCTTTAGTGCTATAATTTTTTTAATCTTCAGCACTCAAGTAATAGTAGTTGTTGAATTCTCATATTTGGAAGAGATTCCAACTTGTTCTTTCTTATTTTGTTATAACTTTTACATCATTCACAATTTTTATCATACAATAATAATTTATGAAAAAAAATATTTTCCATCACCACAAAGTTGACATAAACTAAGTAAGTTATGTTTTATCCCATAAAAAAATAAAACATCCTTAGATTTCAAATTTTTCATTTCAATCTCATCTATTTAGATTCCTCTAATTTTTTAAGGATCTATCATTACCAAAGGTAACTACTCCTCCATCAAGACATTCAAAATGTTTTGATATTTTTATATCACCTGTCATATGTGAAGAAAAACCAGTATCAATTATCCATTGTTTTTTCCTTTTACTTGATTTCAGGGCTATCACAACAATAAAATATCATTCCCTAACTTTCTTCTTTCCAACATCAATTTCTTTTCCATTGTAAGAAACTTATTCTTGAAGTAGTGTTATAATTTTTTGGAATGATGAAAAGACTTATAAAATCATTAAAAAACTTCTTCCTAACATTAAAATTGATATTTTATTGTAAAGTGTAACACCCCAAGCTTCCACGATACATTTCCCTTTGAATAATGCAATGGTGTGTGTTGTACGCAACATCGAGTTCTAACACACACCGCAACCGATCAAACTAGCCGTTATGAATAGTAATATCTACTTTTTGAAATTTTATACATTTTATATTTTAAAATGGACTTTTTTTTGTATTCTTAATATCGAAATTATCTTAGGGTTAAAATTTGGTACTTTTCGGATAACTTTCAGATTTTGATGAATAGTGAAATATTAAATTTTAATTAAAAACAACTTTTTTAATCAACATAATTAGTAATGATAAATTATTAATTTGAGTGGTTTTAAAGTATATTTATAATATTTTTTTACCATTTAATACAATGTTGGTCATTATACATAATTTCACAATTAAACTAAACATAAACAAGTATCAATCTTTTGATAATTATTATATCTTAAAAACACGCTTTTTGTTTTGACAGTAGAAATTGTTTTAAAATTAATTTCTGCCACTTCTGTGTTTTGAATTTGGAAAAATGGATTCCATATTTTTAATTAGGATTTAAAAATTCTTTAAATAGGTAACTGTTATTTTTAGACATTTTTAATAATTACTTCGGTAAATATTTTATTTACCATGGTTAATGGGTAAATCTGGTAAATAAGGGTTACAAAATAATATTATAATAATACTAAATTACTTTAAAACGTGTCCTAACCTTATTGGTGGATACATGTCCGACCATGGGCATCTTTGGGTTGATTTTGGGACCCCATGGAGCCACTTGTAGGTGATAGGGACACTTTATTTTAATTAAGTTAAAACAAATACAAAAATGACATAAGCATATATCTTTTAGAAAAACAATTTTTACAAAGGGTTATGTATGTTTTATTTTCGACTATAAATATTCATTATAAATATAAAACGATTTCCTACATAATGGTATTTTATTTATAAATTTTAGACATTAAATATTTTAATTTATTTATGACCAAATGATGATGCAGTAATTACTAAATTAATGAAAAATTAGAATAATTGATATTATAAATACCCAAATAAATATAATTTGAGACTTTTAACGAATTAAATTAATTTTATAGGTTAATATGACATGTTAGGAATTATTTAATTAACTCTTTTCGAAGTAATCATTCTTTTATGATTTTCACAAAAAATCAATTTTTCAAATAGTGTCAAAATTGACATAAAAGTGTTTTTTAAAAAAATATTATATTATTAATTGATATTAAATTCCTAAAAATCTTTGGATCGTCCAAGAGACTTATATCGTGATAGGTGTATTATTAAAGTACCACTTGGGGGTCTCTTGGATGTATATAGTAAGTTTATTAACTATATAATATAAAAATACAAAGTGACATGGTAAGTGTCAAACTAATTAACTAAGAGTTAAAACATAAAGATATGTTTAATATAATGACCCAAACCTGTCTAAATTCTATTTTTTGAATAGTTTTCGACCTATCCCCACCTTAAAATTTAAATAATTCACTTTAGAGCCATTAGAAACCGAATATGAATTTATTATAAAATAATATTTCTAGCTTTTCCAAAGGTGCCCCTCACCCCTCTTATAAAAGGGCTCTCCTCCTTCTTATTACTTCACACCTTCAAAGCCTTTTGGTTCGGCCAACCTCTACCCAAATACTCTATAAACTTCCTTCAATACAACGTAGAGGCCTTATTTTGATCAGAAATCCAACCAATGGAGCCCTTTTGATCAAATCAAAAGGAAGAACCCGAAGAAGAGGTAATGTTTTCACCACCCTTTTTCAAATTCATTTCTTCTTCAACATCTTCTTTCTTTGTTATTATCAGTCTAAAATAATGAATCCAGTATCTCATATTTACTGTAATGTTATTATAAACATGGTACAACCATATTTTAGTATTCTATCCGTCCTTTGAATGACTTGTCACCACACGTGCGAACGTACGGCTTTCCGTCTCCACGTCGTGGTGTAATTTTTATTCAAAACATTATTTTTTGGATGGGTATAATAATGATGTGTAATTCATGTAAATAATAAATATAACATGATAATTATTCTTTATATATGATATTACATCCAATGAAATATTATTTTAATATAAATAGAATGATATTGTCGCTCGTGCGTACGTACGGACTTCCATCTCCACGAACGCGATGAGATTCATTCTACATCGTATCCATTCAAGTATAAATATCATTTGATGATTTAAAAATAATTTTTAAGGACATTATATCATTCTGTATATGAATAAGATACATCCTATCCATGATAGACATGTCTTACTTAACAAAACATATCAATGAAAACGAGTAAGTTAACACCTGAAACAACGATAATACTATGATATAATTAACAAAGCAATGTTAAAAGATCATATATGATATCATGTTAATATATATGATTATTGTATAATTTAATAAAAATTATTTCACCATTATACAGGAGGTTAACCTACCCTCGACCAAGGAAAAATTACAAAGTAAGGGGTTTCTTATCTCACTTTTAATTCCGTGAGAATTCCATTATTCACCACTTATTTATTACATGTGGTGTGTGTAATGCCCATGTTTGTATTCATTGTGTAATATAGTTTAATTCATGTATATTTACATCATCATTGTATGATACTTCTTTCATGGGTGTTTGTTTTTTATGTTACCAAATCAATAAGGGAATTTGAAATTTCAATTTCCACTCATTCGGCTTTACGCATACTTCATTGATTATTTTACTCCAAGATTATGTGTGGAATCACTATTAATTTGATTATGTCATAATTTCCACTCCCCTTTTCTATGGATATACTTTTGATACACATAATCAGTCCATTGATAATTTCTCAAGTCATCTATATGTATTTGATAAGAGTAATTTTAACTCATTCTCCATTTGTTGAGTTAAACATCCAATTCATTGGTGTTGTTTTTACAAGATTATGTGTGAATGTCCATTGATTTTTTTACACTAAACATCCAATCATATTTAGTGTATTTATATTTTTCACACATAACTATGTCTTTGATTTATCCTTAACCTAAGCATATGACCTTTATGAGAGATTTCATCTCAATTTACATTCATTTGAGACTTCTTTATTGTTATACACCAAATCACTTTTATGTGGTGTATATAATGTACTTTGACATAGTATATCATGAATCCCTTTATTCTCATGATATTACAATGTTTTTATTACCTCAATTATTTGTATTCAAGTTTCTCACTTTTGGTTAGAAACTCTTACTAAATACTATTTTTAAATGTTATAAAGACTTATTCTTCTAAATCTTTCTCATTAATGTCCATGTTTTGAAAAATGGTTTTAATAATTTATTTATACGGACATTAAAGTTTTAAAATTAAAACTCATTTTAAACGTTTCTAAGTGGTATGGGACACTTTGATTCAAAAATCTATTTTTAAACGGCTTCTTGACAAATAGTGTGACTTTTAAATGTTTTCAAGAAAAGGGGGATCTTTCTCTCAAATAGTTTTGATGGTTATTTTCATCTATGTCAATATCATTCATTATTATCGATTGAGGTTAATATAATACAATACATTCTTCTATATTGTATAGAATGAGTTATGTTTGACTGTGGATGTGCTATTTTTATACCATTAATGGTTTGTGGTTAAAGTATTGACATTTAGTATGATAGTTTTAATACGAATGTTTATGTTATATCTAACCATGTTCATATGTGGAATGCATTGGACTTAGTAAGTGACAGGTGGAGCCCGCTATAGCTCCTCGATGCATCAGTAGGTCTCATGAGACAAACTACTGTCTTGGCACAAGGCCTTGACAAAATCTTATTTGTAGTCTTGGCATGAGGCCTTGGCTATGTGGTTATGACATTCTGACATTATGCATTCCATAATTATGAATGTGGTTATTGATATTGCATGTGATTATTCAATTAGTAGAATATCCATGTGAATAAGTAAATGGAATTATTTCATTTTATTATTTCCATACTATGTTGAAGTTAATGTTTAAAAGGCTTTTGTTTTAGTTATACATTTCCTTAAATGTTTATTCTTATTTATTAATGTTTCAGATATATTGTTATCCTTACTGGGCATTTGAGCTCACCCGTTTTCTATGTTTTATTTTTCCCAGGATGTGACGAAATAATTTATCAATGAACTGCAGGGATAGTATGAGGGGATATGAAGACAAGATGTTGTTGTAGTTTTTTTACCTTATGATGTAATTTAAGACTTATGAAAATTTCTAGTGTTTCCAAGACTACTAAACTAATCGGTCTTTCGAGACTGGATCCTTTGTGATCATGCCAATGTTATTTAATAATGCACCGACTCTGGGTAACTGTGGTTGGGGTGTTACAGTTGGTATCAGATGAAGTTTAGTACAAACCTTGGAAACTAGATTTAGATAAACTCTGATTAGAGCACGTAGAACTAAGATGAACATTGAGGAATAGTATAGAAGAACTTCCTAGAATTTTGGTATTGTATAGATTTTGTGAGTTTTCCGAGCAATACATCCCTGTCTCGATACGAGCAGGTAGAGGCGGCTCTGGCACAAATTTACCTAGGGGTAAAACCCGAAAACACCACTTTGAGCTAGACTCGAACGAGAACTGGTGCACGACAATGGGCCTTGCTGCACTCTTGGTTACGACACTCCTAGGGGATATGATTAGGATAATTTTCATTTTTTTACAAACCGATTTGAAGTATTATATATATAAGATCAGAGTAAATGACCTTGGTTAATCCTAAGGTGTTTCAAATTGAGAATATGGTGACATGTTAATCTCTAAATGATTTTTTGACTACTGTTACTCACACAATGCTTTCTGGTTTTAGTCAATGGCTGGATTCTAGGGAAGTCATGGTGACTTTGAGAATGATGTACAAGGTGGGAACGGTGGTGGAAATGAGAAACAAAATGGAATGTTGATAGGAATAAAAGATATCATCTTTATGCAAATCAATTTTACAAAAATATGATCAACAATATATATATTAACCAATTCCCGGACTCAACAAAGAAGAGAAAGGTGATGAATGATAAGAGCTCCAGTAGTGGAGACCATGGAGAAAGGAATCTTAAATTTCCATCATGCAGGAAATGTAGAAGGAGACACCCTAGAAAGTGTCTCAATGGGACAAAGAAATGATTTACGTGCGGGAAGAAAGGACATAAAGTAAAGAATTGCCGAAGAAAAATGAAGAGTACTATGGAAGAAGATAAAAATTGTCCCAAGAGTCCATTTACAGTCATTTTCCATAAATATAGGGGACCTAGCCATTACCCGAGTGAATGCCCTATTATATAGGATATTTTCCTGGTCAAATAAGAAGGTATGTGGAAATAAATTGTTAAATAAATGTTTAAAAAGTATTATTGCTCCTTGTGGATGGGTTTACTTTGGAATAATATTCTCTTGTATTTTTAACCCTGCAGTTTTCCATGTGAGAATGATATTCGAGGAAGAATTATCTTTTCTCTTGTGGATATAGTTATAAATAACCATTTGGTTTTATATGATCGTTGGGTTTGAGGCAATTATAAGTTATTATAATTTGGGATGAAAATGCAAGGTATGAGATAAGATTTGTGGTTAATTTATGTTATGGTTATTTTGAGGAATTTATCTCATTTTGGTAATGTTATAAAATATAGTTTTTGAAAAAGGACAACAAACAGACCGTGTGACAACCCGTCGCGTTGGACAAAGCTGTGGGAATCGAACCCACCACCAAAGTGAGATTGGGATTTATCACCTACCATTGGACTACGTGAAGTCCCTAGTTAGTGTGACTATTATTTTTAGTTAAATTATTTTATTGATCAATAATAATTTTATTTGTGATCTTATGTCTTATCAAATTAATAGCCTTGGTATAGGAAAATGATTTGGTGAATAAGTGATAAATGTTATTTTGGAAGTTGTTCACTTTTTTGTGAACACTATATTCCCAAGGAAAATAGAATAGTATGAGATTTTATTTGATGAGTAATGGTGGATTTTTATCTATGTTTTTGTTGTGGATTTATTGTGATTTGGGTTATTTAGGGAAACGATTAGGTTTATTACTTTTAAGTATGTTACTTTAAGAGTAATTAATGTCATTTAGAGATACAATTTAACATGGAAGACTACATTCTTATAAGTATTGGGTTTCAATATTAGTTTGGATTATATTGAAGGATTTTAAGGGAAATTGATTATTGAATGGTATTTATTTAACTATGGGGTATTGATGGTTTAATTTAAGAAATTAAGATTAGTGTTTTTTCCTCTAACGGAATATGCATTTGGGGGATCATCAGATATTATACTAAACATTTTGGTTTTGATTAATCTCTAAAGACAAGGTAAATATATAGTTTATCCTACGTGGAAGATGTATTTCTATTGAAGTTTATTCTAGCTCTTCCATTGTGACCAAGTCTTCTTGAATACTCACTATTCAAAAAAATGAGTTAGTGGTAAAAATTTATTAAAGAATGAAACTCTACATAAAAATTAAGTATATCTCTTTATGTTCTTAGTCAATATCATAAATTAATTCCTCATCATTATGTAAAGTAACTTAAAATAAAAATTTTTTGTCCGTTTAATTTTCCTACTGGGAGACTAATGACCTTTGGTCCCAACACAAGTTTGTGATTTTCTTATTGTTAACATTCTCTTAATAATGTTTTCTATCCCTCTCCATCAGAACATAACACTTACTTTATCATCCATATCCATGTTTTCCTACATGTAATCCCAGAATGGGTTATCTTGGGTGACATTTATACCTCTCTTCCTTTCTATTAAAGTGATAGTTTTATTGACTCTTTTTCCGATGCGGGACTTTCCATTATATTCTCAAGCCCAATTTTAAAAAAAATTACGAGGACGCAATTTATTGAAGGAGGGTAGAATGTAACACCCCAAGCTTCCACGGTACTTTTCCCTTTGAATAATGCAATGGCATGTGTTGTACGCAACATCGAGTTCTAACACACACCGCAACCGATCAAACTAGCCGTTATGAATAGTAATACCATATTTTTGAAATTTTATACATTTTATCTTTTAAAATGGGCTTTATTTTTGGATTCGTAATATCGAAATTATCTTAGGGTAAGATTTTGGTACTTTTTGGATAACTTTCATATTTTGATGAATAGTGAAAATTACTAAATATTAATTAAAAACAACTTTTTTAATCAAAATAATTAATAATGATAAATTATTAATTTGAGTGGTTTTAAAGTATATTTAGAATATATTTTTACCATTTAATACAATTTTGGTCATTGGACATAATTTCACAATTAAACCAAACATAAAAAAGTATCAATCTTTTGATAGTTATTATATCTTAAAAACACGGTTTTTGTTTTGACAGCGGGAATTAATTTTAAATTAATTTCTGCCACTTCTGTGTTTTGAATTTGGAAAAATTGATTCCATATTTAGAATCGGGATTTCCAAATTGTGTAAATAGGTAACTTTTATTTTTAGACATTTTGAATAATTACTTCGGCAAATATTTTATTTACCATGGTTAATGGGTAAATCCGGTAAATAAGGGTTAAAAAATAATATTATAATAATACTAAATTACCCTAAAACGTGTCGTAACATTATTGGTGGAGACATGTCCGACCATGGACATCTTTGGGTTGATTTTGGGATCCCATGGAGCAACTTTTAGGTGATAGGGACACTTTATTTTAATTAAGTTAAAACAAATACAAAAAAGACATAAGCATATATCTTTTAGAAAAACAATTTTTACAAAGGGTCATATTTTTTGGCATTTCGACTATAAATATTCATTAGAAAGCTAAAAATATTTCATACATAATTTTATTTTATTTATAATTTTTAGACATTAAATATTGTAATTTATTTATGACCCAATGATGATGCAGTAATTACTGAATTAATGAAAAAAATAGAATAAGTGATATTATAAATACCCAAATAAATATAATTTGAGACTTTTAATGAATTAAATTAATTTTATAGGTTAATATGACATGTTAGAAATTATTTAATTAACTTTTTTCGAAGTAATAATTTGTTTATGATTTTCAAAAAATTCAATTTTCCAAATAGTGTCAAAATTGACATAAAAGAGTTTTTAAAACAAATATTATATTATTAATTGATATTAAATTCTTAAAAATCTATGATTCGGCCAAGAGACTTATATCATGATAGGTGTATCATTAGTGGAAAACTTGGGGGTATCTTGGATGTATATAGTAAGTTTATTAACTATATAATATAAAAATAAAAAGTGACATGGTAAGTGTCAAACTAAATAACTAAGAGTTAAAACTTAAAGATAAGGTTAATATAATGACCCAAACCTATCTAAATTTTATTGGATGAATTTTTTTCGACCTATACCCACCTTAAAGTTTAGATAATTCACTTTGGATCCATTATAAATCAAATATGAATTTATTATAAAATAACATTTCTAGATTTTCCAAAGGTGCCCCTCACCCCTCTTATAAAAGAGAACTCCTCCTTCTCATTACTTCACACCTTCAAAGCCTTTTGGTTCGGCAAAACTCTACCAAAATAATCTCTAAACGTCCCTCAATACAACCCAGAGGTCTTAGTTTGATCAGAAGGCCAACCTAAGGAGCCCTTTTGATCAAATCAAAAGGAAGAACCCGAAGAAGAGGTAATGTTTTCACCACCCTTTTTCAAATTCATTTCTTCTTCAACATCTTCTTTCTTTGTTATTATAATTCTAAAATAATGAATACAATATCTCCTATATACTTTAATGTTATTATAAACATGGTACAACCATACTTTAGTATTCTATCCATCCTTTGAATGACATGTCACCATACGTGCGTACGTACGGCTTACCGTCTCCACGTCGTGGTGTAATTGTTATTCAAAACATTATTTTGTGGATGGGAATAATAATGATGTTTAATTCATGTAAATAATAAATATAACATGAAATTTATTCTGTATATAATATATAACATCCAATTAAATATTATTTTAATATCAAAAGAATGATATTGTCGCTCGTGCGTACGTACGGACTACCGTCTCCACGAACACGATGAGATTCATTCTCCATCGTATCCATTCAAGTATAATTATCATTTTATGATTTAAAAATAATGTTTAAGGACTTGAAATAATTATGGATATGAATAAGATACATCCTATCCATGAAAAACATGGCTTATATAACAAAACATATCAAAGAAAATGAGTAAGTTAACACCGAAACGACGATAATACTAAGATATTATTAACAAAGCAATGTTAAAAGATCATATATGATATCATATTAATATATATGATTCTTTTATAATTTAATAACAATTATTTCAAAATTATACAGTATTTTAACCTACCCTCGACCAAGGAAAAAGTACAAACTAAGGGGTTTCTTATCTCACTTTTAATTCCGTGAGAATTCCATTGTTCACCACTTATTTATTACATGTGGTGTGTGTACTGCCCATGTTTGTATTAATTATGTAATATAAATTAATTCATGAATATTTACATCATCATTATATGATCCTTCTTTCATGGGTGTATGTTTTGTATGTTACCAAATCAATAATGGAATTTGAAATTTCAACTTCCACTCATTCGGCTTTATGCATACTCCATTGATTATTTTACTCCAAGATTATGTGTGGGATCACTATTCATTTGATTATGTCATAATTTCCACTCCCCTTTTCTATGGATATAATTTTTATACACATAATCAGCCCATTGATAATTTCTCAAGTCATCAATATGAATTTGATAAGAGTAATTTTAACTCATTCTCCATTTGTTGAGTTAAACATCCAATTCATTGGTGTTGTTTTTACAAGATTATGTGTGAATGTCATTTGATTGTTTTACACTCAATATCCAATCATATTTAGTGTATTTATATTTTTCACACATAACTATGTCGTTGATTTATCCTTAACCTAAGGATACGGCCTTTATGAGAGATTTCATCTCAATTTACATTCAATTGAGACTTCTTTATTTTTATACACCAAATCACTTTTATGTGGTGTATATAATATACATTTACATAGTATATCATGAATCCCTTTATTCTCATGATATTACAATGTTTTGATTACCTCAATTATTTGTATTCAAGTGTCTCTCTTTTGGTTAGAAACTCTAACTAAAATACCATTTTTAAATGTTATAAAGACTTATTCTTCTAAATCATCCTCATTAATGTCCATGTTTTAAAAAATGGTTTTAAGAATTTATTTATATGGACATTAAAGTTTTAAAATGAAAACTCCTTTTAAACATTTCGAAGTGGTATGGGACATTTTGATTCAAAAATCTATTTTTAAACGGCTTCTTGACAAATAGTGTGACTTTTAAATGTTTTCAAGAAAAGGGGGATATTTCTCTCAAATAGTTTTGATGGTTATTTTCATCTATGTCAATATCATTCATTATTATCTATTGAGGTTAATATGATACAATACAATCTTACATATTGTATCGAATGAGTTATGTTTGACTGTGGATGTGCTATTTTTATACCATTCATGGTTTGTGGTTAAAGTATTGACATTTCGTATGCTAGTTTTAATACGAATGTTTATGTTATGTTTAAACATGTTCATATGAGGAATGCATTGGAATTAGTAAGTGACGGGTGGAGCCCGCTATAGCTCCTCGATGCATCAGTAGGTCTCATGAGACAAACTAGTTTCTTGGCACAAGGCCTTGACAAAACCTTATTTGTAGTCTTGGCATGAGGGCTTGACTATGTTGTTATGATAGTCTGGCATTATTCATTCCATCATTATGAAAGTGGTTATTGATATTGCTTGTGATTATTCGATTAGTAGAATATCCATGTGAATAATTAAATGGCATTATTTAATTTTATTTTTCCATACTATGTTGAAGTTCATTTTTAAAAGGCTTTTGTTTTAGTTATAAATTTCCTTCAATGTTTATTCTTATTTATGAATGTTTCCGCTATATTGTTATCCTTACTGGGCATTTGAGCTCACCCCTTTTCTATATTTTATTTTTCCTAGGAAGTGAAGAAATAATTTATGAATGACCTGAAGGGATATTATGAGGGAATATGAAGTCAAGATGTTGTTGTAGATTTTTTACCTTATGATGTAATGTAAGACTTATGAATATATCTAGTGTTTCCAAGACTACTAAACTAATCGGTCTTTCGAGACTTGATCCTTTTTTATCATGCCAATGTTATGTAATAATACAACATCTCTGGGTAACTGGGGTCGGGGCATTACATAATGTTTCTAACATATTAATAATTCACTTTTCCAAATTTTTGAAGGCTAGGAAATTTTCTCATTCTAGTTTAATTATTTCTTCCACTTTTATCAAACCTTCTTCCAAGTAAGGATAATTTTTTCTAACAATTATATGCCTTGTCCCCATATATTCCACAACACCAACAATAAACAATGAAGTTTGTTTTTTATTTAAATAATATCTTTCTCTTTTGAAACATTCTTGACATTGATAGCTTTTTTCTACTCTATCATACACAATATGTGGATCATATTTCTTTTAGAGTGGGTATTCATCTTTTTTAGATGTGATATTTTTCTCACATCCTTTTTCTACCCACGATTCCACAATACATTTTTTAGAACTAGAAATGTTAGAAAAATTATATGAAACCATATTATTGGTGGGTGAATATTTCACCTAATTCTTATTTTAATCCTTCTTAGAAACAATATAAGTCTCTTATTTTATATCTGAGGCTTTGTTAAATTTTTTGTTCTTCTTCCTTAGGGTATTTTTGGACTCAAGAATTTTTTAATGAAACTTGTTAACTTCTTCTACCTTATTTTCCATTTACTTACTGAGATCTTAAATCATCTTTCCCTATTTAAAAATTATAAGTTTGTAACTTAAGATCTTATAAATGTATTCATCATCCTACTTGATGAAATACTTTCATCCATCATGAACTTATTTATAGTCTTTCTTCATTACACTAATTTATTTTTTAAGAGTTTTTTTCTCATGAAATGAAACAAGTTCTATTCTGAGTGGATAATATCTATAATATTATTCACCACCTGCTTCACTATTTGAGGAAACTTTTTTTTCTCAACTTTTCCAATTAAGGTTCTGATTTTTGTTTTTAATATTCATCTTCACAAGAATTATTTTTAGTTGAGTATGAATCAACTTTCTTACAGAAAATACTTATTTTGTTTCTAGTAAACTTCATATTTTATTTTCTGGATGAATTTTATTCTTTATCATTTTTATTCCACTTATCTCATCAATATTTTTCATTGTAATAATCTTGATATTCTCAAAATTTATTCTTGGGGAAATTCATAACAAAGTGGTTGATTCCACCATTCTCAAAACAGTTAAATAAATTTTTTCCTTCATAATTCCCACTCCTCTTTTCTAGTTTTTTGATATAAGAGACATGATTTTATCATTCAACTCATAGTAATCATTACCCTTAGAGTCACAAGGATCAACATCTTCAACATCATGAATTTTCCAATTTTACATAGATTCAAAATCTATTTAATCATTCGAAATGTTTTGAAACATTGTTGATTTTATCATTTCATAAGAAAAAAAGTTATGAGAATCATTAAGAGATAAATAATCCTTATCTTCTAAATAGAATATTTTATATTGAAACCTATCTAGAAATATTCCCAAAACTTTATTCACAATTGTAGAATCTTCCAATACATCCCTAAATCCTTTGATGTTGAAAAATATTTCATTTATGTTGGTGACGTATTTTTCAAAAGTTTCTTCATCTCTCATTCAGATGACTTCATACTTACTAAGCCATATTTGTAGCTTTTCTTCCATCACTTTAATAATTCCTTCAAAAATACTTTTTATATTGTCTCACATACTTTTTGAATTATTGAGTCCTATAACATATTTATAAACATTATATGATAAGGACAAAAGGATTGTATTTATAGCCTTTTCTCCAACTTATATATTTCTCTTATCATCAAACATCATAAGATCATTTTTTCTCAATATGTGTAAAACCAATATTAGTAGCATCAAAAACATCAAGGCCAAGAGAAAGGATATAAGTAATCATCCAATTTCTTCATCCATAATTATATTTTCCATAAAATGTATAAATTCTTCTACTATTGACATAATTGATATCATCCATGATAAGGATTGAACAAAGGAACCTCCATTTGATACCAATTAAAATTCTAAAGGATTAAATAACAACTTATAAAGGGGGGGGGGTTGAATTAGTTGTTCACATTTTATAAGTTTCAAAACCTTTAAAAACATAATGCCTAAAACCTATTAAGATTTATTTCTTTATCAACTTTTAGTAAATATTCATTCATGTAAAAGTAAGAAATAAAGTAAACCACACATTATTTACAAGGTTCATCCTCAGCATGAGAACCTATATCATTTCCATAGCCACTCCTATGGGTCTATGGAAATACACTATTATTAAATAATTGAATAAAACTTGTGCCAAATCCTATTAGATAACTCTTAACTACTTATAGAAAAGATTATAATGAATCTCATTAGTTTAAAATGTTTTATTATAAAACAATTGAGCAAAAAATAATAATAAATTCTTTGTTGAAACTGCTTCACAATTGATTAGTTTGAATCCTTAGTCCAATTTCTCTGGATCTGAGTTTCTCAATGCCAAGAGTCTGGATCTAATTATCTCTATATAATGATTCTAGATCTACTTCCCTCAATACTATGAGTTTGGATCTGATTCTCTCAATAAGATGGATCTGGATCCAATTCTCTCAATATGATGGATTTGGATTCAATTCTCTCAATACTATAGACTTAATATGACGAACCCATTATCAATCTGAAAAACTCAAACTCCACTAATATGATGAAACTTGTAAACAAATATTCAACTATCCGATCCTTCTCAGGTGATCTATGGCTAGAAATGAATTTTAATTTATTTCTTTAGTTCTCTTCCTTTTCCACTTGATTAAAAACATCATATAAACAAACGATCTGAATATGTATTTATAGGTGACACGGGAAACGAAAGTGGTAAACTTGAAAGCTATAAAAAATTCTTGAAATTTCAAAACACAAAAAATACATCCCATTTAAACTTCAACTTTGAATTATTTAATCCTCTATAGATTTATCTAATATTTACAACAAAAATTAATTTCATGTTTGACCTCCTAAACTCTTCATAAAACATCTAGAATTTTATTTTTGAGTCTTCATAAAAATCAACTCAATACGAACATGTTTCCTTATATTCCTATTATGGATTGTATTTCATACTCAGCTCATTATAAATTACGATTCCTTCTTATCTCATTATGAATTCTATTTCATTCTTAACTCATTACAAATTCTATTTCCTTCTCAGCTCATTAAAAATTCTATTTCCTACTCATCACATTATGAATTATGTTTTCTATTTAGTTAATTATGATGGAATTCACATTGTGATGGCTTTTCCCAATACAATCAAATCCCATTACCATGATTTTCCATAAAAATGGAAAGTATTCAATGATGAATCCACTTAACAACTTAGAACTTCATCAAAATTCCTCAGCTTCATAAATTAATCTTCTTTCTTAAATATTTTTCCTTAAATAAACATTTCATAATGATTTAATCCCCATTACGATGGATTCCTCATTATGATCAAGTGTATCCGATGATAACATCACTAAGTAACATTGAAAAGTCTTAAACCTCATCACCATTTACTCACAAACAATATTTTTCTTGGTTTGTATAACTGATACAACCATTACAATTCCTCCATTCCATCAAAATATTTTATCAGGAGTATGTTTCATGATTTATGAAAACATCATGAGAAAAAAATAAAATTTTGATTTATTTTATAAAGTATAAAAACATTCTAACTCTAGACTTCACAATCTTATTTCTGAGAACTTCAGTAACAATAAAACATCCTAAAAACTCTAAGTTGGATGAATCTTTATTATGATGGATATGGGTCTGATTCCTAAATAACAAAAAATTCTTTTACAAATAGGTTATTTGTCAAAAAATAAAAAAACATTGTTTAAAAAAATTACCACAACGGTTCTCCATTCTCCCCCTTTGGATTTATTAACAACCCTTGTTAACAACATTTCCAAACGTCAAAATTTTTTCTCAACTCGACAATTGTAAACAACTTTTGTTTCTAAAATTTTATAAAAATATATCCTTTCTCAAAAGAGAGTGTCTTGACACCATACAAATAAATAAAATAACATTTTTTATGGAATTACATCCCTTAGTGTCAAGAAAATTTTGTGTCCATGTAATGATAACCCCCATGCTTTTTTTCTCCCCCATTTTATGATAACCAGAGCATCAGATTCATTTAAGAAATATTGGTATATAAATTATTAAAAAGTAAAAAATTTGTTACATTATCTCCACCTTTGTCAACTTAATCCAAAAGTAAAGTAGTTTTTCTTCCTTATAAGGTTTAGGAAGACATAATAGGAGGATGAAAATTATGTTTTAACCTCATTTTCACAAACCATTATTCCATTATTGCTTTTGTAACGATATCATCAATCTAATACTTTGTTGAAATTTATTCCATCAAAACATCTCCTTTATAAAAATTCTCTTTTATAAAGTGAAACATTATATCAATGTGTTTTGATCTTCAATATTGGACACGATTCTTAGAAATATCAATTGCAATATGATTATCACATAGTATCTTAAATGGTTTAGAAACATTTACGTCAAAATATTCTATCTAAAATCTCTTTGACATCATTTGAGTATAGGACTGAGTAGCTACAACATATTCATATTCATTTGTGCTCAAATTTACTGATAATTTAATTTTTAAAATTCCAACTTACACATAATTCACCCAAGAAAAATTTCCCTCCTAATGTTTATTTTCTATCATTACAATCTTCATCCCAATCGGTATCAGTGAACCCATGAAACATCATATCACTATTTCTTTTGTATAATGACCCATGTGAATGTTTTCCTATTAAATATATCATAATTATTTTTTATACCTAAATATGTGATTCATTTAGACTACATTGATACCTGGAACACAAAGTCACACCATAAATAATTTCATTTCATAAGCCTGTATGGTAAAGTAAACATCCTATCAGCTTCTGAAAATCTCTCTGATTCACAATTATTTTGGATTCATCATTACTAAAAATTGTACTCACTGAAATAGGATTATGAACTTCTTTGGATTCTTCCATACCAAAATTATTTAATAATCCCCAAACATATTTTTATTGCGATATGAAAATTTATTTTTCTTATTTTTTGAACTTGTAATCCATGAAGGAAAGTTAATTATTCCAACATTGAAATTTAAAAAAATTTCTTTGTTTTTTCTCTAATTGTTTTAAAAACATCTTCTCTATCTCCAAAAAAATTATATCATCCACATAAACAATTAAAAATAGAGCTTTGAAGTCAACACCTTTCACATATAGGTTTCTATGAAATTTTCCTTTAGAAAAATTTAACATTGTCTAACAATTGACAAGTTTTTAATACAAAGCATGTGGAGCTTGTTCCAACCCATAAAAGAATACTTCATTTTAAAAACGTTGTATTCATCCTCATCAAGTAAAAACCAATAAGTTTTTTAAATGTAATCTTCCTCCTCAGTATCATCATTTTATAAAGTGGACTTTATATCCATATGATAAACTTTTTAATTATGATGTTGAGCCACATAAAAACATTCTAATAGTTTTTAATATTATAAATGTAGAAAAAGTTTTATTAAAATCTACACCTTCCACCAGTGTATATCTTTTAAAAGAAAAACTCTCTTTTTTCTTGAAACTTATCCATGTTCATATAACTTGTTTCAGTAAATCCACTTAGTTCTAATTACATTATTATTTACTGGTCGTGAGAAAATTTCAAATGTTTCATTATTTTCAATCTGATCCAACTATTATTTCATAGAATCCACCCATTCTTTGTGTTATGTAGCTTAAGAAATGGATTCTAGTTTAACTTTTGAGATAAGTGAAGTCCTATTATCTAATCTCAACTTTGTTGTTATCATTACTGGAGCCTTCTGATTTCCAATACTGTTTTAGACTCAACATGCTTTTTTAAAGTGGGAAATTTGAAAGTTAATTTCCCAACTAAACTTTCCTCAGTATATGAATTTTCTAAATCTTGATATGGATTTTTGACTTACTTTTACTATTTTTGGAAATCTTCAGTTTATCCTCTACATAATTCTCAACAAATTTAATTAAATAATTTTGAGTTTCAATTTATTTCACATCATATGAGTCCACCAAATTTTTTAAAAAAACTTTCTAGTATTTTTAACATATTACATTTTGGAAATAACCCCTAAAAGTTACTTCCTTAGCTTTCTTATTAAAATTTTCCAAATATGGATTTTCTATTCTTAGCAAAAATGGACTTATAAAAAATTTAAAGTATTTTAATGAAGGTTTTTTGTTATTCCGAATTTTATAAGGAGTCATGTTGGTTTGTGGTCTCAAAAAGTATCTATTTTGAACATGTACAGTAGTACTAATAGCTTCTCCCCAATATAATTTTGAAAGTTTATATTCTTCTAACATACTTATCATTTGAACAAAACTTTTATTCATTATTTCTACTACTCCATTTTTTTGTAGATTATAGGGAGAAATATATTGATGTTCGATACCATGATTTATCAAATATGTTTCAAAATTATTTCTTGTTAATTTGGAACCATTATATGTTCTCAACCTTTTTATAGAAAACCCCATTTCTTTCTCAGCGTATTTTCTGAATAATTTGAAAATTTCAATAGTTTATGACTTATGCTTCATAATCATGGTGTTTTCATCCAAGTGAGATCATTAATAAAAGTGAAAAATTATAAATATTCTTTTTTTGATTGTTGTATCATCGACCCAAATAAATCATAATGAATAAGATCAAATGGTCTTATAAATTTAATCTAATGTCTTTTATGAATTCTATTATTCATATTACCTTTTAAAAAACTTAAACAAAAATATTATTATGTTCTATTCAATTATTGAATGCTTTGAATGAAATCAATTTTAAAAATCTTGTTCATAATTTTTTTTCTAAGGTGCCCAAGTCTTCAGTGCCACAATTTTAGTTCCTCTTTAGCACTCAAGTAATAAGAGTTGTTGAATTATTCTATTTGGAATAGATTCCTGCTAGTTATTTATCCTTTTGTAATACTTTTCCATATTTCACACTTTTTATGATACCAAAATATTTTCTAAAAAAACATATTTTCTGTCATCATGAAGTTGAAATACAAAAAATAAGTTATGTTTTAGCCCATAAACAAATAAAACTTCCTTATATTTCAACTTTTCTGCTTTAATCTCAGTTGTTATAAATCCTCTAATTTTAAAGGAACTATAATTAACAAAGGTAACTGATCCTCCATCATTACATTCAACATGATTCAAGATTTTTATATCACCTTTTATATTTGAATAACAACCACTATCAATTATCTATGGTTTTTTCTTTTTTACTTTCTTTCAAGGCAGTATCAACAATAAAATCTCTTTCCACAAATTTATTCTTTGCATGTTTCTTTTCTATTTCTTTATAAGAATCCTTTTCTAGAAGGAGTGTCATAAATATTTTGGAATGATGAACATAATTATCACATATTACACAAACATCTTCCATAAATTCAAAATTATTTCTTTTTGGAATGTTTCTAATATCATGATAATTCACTTTTTCAAATTTTTGTAAGTTAGGAAAGTTTCTCATTATTCTTTCACTATTTCTTCCAGTTTTCTCAAACCTTCATCTAGGTAAAGATAGTTTGTGCCAAAATTTATATTCTCGGTTCCTATAGATTCCACAACACAAACAAATACCATTAAATACTTATTTTCTATTGAAATTAGATCTTTATCTATTGAAACATTGTTGAGGTTGATAGCTTTATTATGTTCTATCTTACTCAAGACATGGAACATCTTTCCTTCATAGTGGGTATTCAGGTTTTTTAGATGTGATAGTTTTCTCACATCATTTTTCCATCCAAGATTTCTAAATAATTTTTTAACATGAAATGTTATAAAAATTAGATGAAACATTATTATTTGTGGGTGAATATTTCACCTTATTCTTGTTTTGATCCATATTAGCAATATTATAAGTCTCATATTTTACTTTCAAGGCTTTGATGATATTTTCATTCATATTATTTAGTGTATTTTTGAACTCAATATGTTTTTATTGAAGCCTGTTGACTTATTATTCATTATCTTATAGCTTTTTATTGATATATTCAATCATCTTTCCCTGTTCATCAATTCATGGTTCATAAGTTAAGATCTTATGAAGGTATTCATCCTCTAGATTTATGACATCTTTTCTTCCATCAGAAAATTTTTCACAATCAGTCTTCATTGCCCTAATTTATTTATTGATATTTTTATTTTTCTAAAGAAATTAAACAAGATCTATTGTGATCTGATACTCTATGTAATATTCTTCTCCACCTTCTTCACAATCTGAGAAATCATTTTTTTCTAAAAAATTTCAAAGAAGGTTCTAATTTTTTCTGAACATTCATCTTCAAATGAATTATTGTCAGTTTAGTCTAACTCAAATTTCTTACTCAATAAATATATTTTTTTCCAATAAATTATTATTGTAATTGTTGGATTGATTTTCTTGTTTATTATTTTTGTTCCACTTCATCAATTGAGGTTTTTCATCTGAATCATCTCGATATTCTCCAAAATTATTTATGGCATAATTCATTATAAAGTTTCAAATTATACCACACTCAAAATATTTGATAGTAATTTTTCCTCCATACATCCCCTTACCCTTTGATAGTTCTTGGATATAAGAGACATTATTTTATCATTTAACTCATTATCCTATTTACCTTCATAGTCATAATGATCAACAAATTATATATCTTGAATTTTGAAAATTTTCATATCATCAAAAGAAATTTCATCTTTCATCTTATTTTTAAACATTGTAGCTTTTCTCATTTCATAACCAAAAATAAATTTATTCAATTCATCAAGAGATAAAATATCCTTATATTCTAAAGAAGAAATTTTAGAATCAAACATGTCTGAAAAGTTTCTCATAAATTTGTTCACAGTTATAGAGTCTTTCTAGACATCTCTGAATCCTCTAACGTTGAAAATAATTTCATTTACTTTGGTGAAGTATTGATTAGTTGTTTCTTAATCTCTCATAATGATTAATTCATTTTTACTATGCCATATTTGTATCTTTTCATCCTTCACTTTATTATTCCCTTTGAAAATACATTCTAGCTTGTCCCACATACTTTTTAAAGTATTGAGACCCATAAAATTATTAAAAAAATTATCTGATAAAGACATAAGGATTTCATTTCTAGCATTTTCATCAACATATATATTTATATTATCAGTAAAATCAATAGGATCATCTTTCTCAATAGGTGTAAAAAATAGTAGCAGTATCAATAGCTTCAAGGCCAATAAATAGTGGATAAAGAATCATTCTATTTTTTCATCCATAATAATTTTTTATATAAAATGTAGTAATTAAAATACTATTGATAGAGTATATATTATCCATTATAATGATTCAACATGGTAACCTCTATTTGATACCAATTAGAGTTCCAAAGGATTGATAACAACTGAGGGGGGGGGGGGGGTTGAATCCGTTGTTCACTTTTTATAAGTATCAAAACATTTAGAAACTTATCCCCTGAAACCTGTTAATATTTCATTCCTTATCAAATTTTAGTAAATACTCATGCATGAAAAAGTATGAATGAAATAAAATCCCACAATATTTAAAAGGTTTTTTTAGAGTGAGAACTTACATCCTTTCCCTAGCCACTCTCATGGGTCTATGGAAATCCCCTATTATGAAGAAGTGAATACAACTTGTTCCAACACCTATTAGGAACCTTCTATCTCTTGATATAAATTATTATACTGACTCCTATTAGTTTATAATGTTTTATTATGAATAATTTGATCCAAACAAAAGAATAAATACTTTCTGGAAATTACTCCACAAATGCTCAGTCTGAATCGTCAGTCTGATTTGGCCAGATCCTATTTTCTTAATTCTATGAAACTCAATATGATTATCTCAATATAATGAGTCTGGATCTAATTCCCTCAATATGATGATTCTGGATTTGATCCTCCAAATCCAATGAGTCTGGATATTATTCTCCCAATATGATGGATTTGGATCTAATGCTATCAATGCGATGGATCGGGATCAGATTCTCTCAATATAATAGACTCAATATGAACCCATTCTCAATAATCAAAACTCAAACTGTACTCAAATTATCAAAATTGTAAACAAATATTCATCTGTCACATCTTTCTCATGAGATATCTGGATGGAAATTATTTTCACTTGACTTCTTCTACACTCTGTCTTTTTTTCTTGTATGAAAAATATCAAATAAATGAATGATCTGAGTAAGTAATTATAGGAGACACAGAAAACAAAAGTAGGAAACGTGAAATCTTTCCCCGCTTTCTCAAATTTAAAAAATACAAAAATATCTCACATTTAAACTTAAACATTTTCTTCTTCAATCCTTCTTAAATTTCTCTGAGATTAATGCAAAATTGAATTTCAATTTTTACCTCCTCAACTCTTCGTAAAACTTATTGAATCTTTTTTTGAGTCTTCTATGTAATTAAATCATTAAGAATTTTTTTTCTTTATTAGGTCACTATGAATTTTATTTCCTTCTCCACTCATTATGATTCTTATTTCCTTCTCATCTCATTACAAATTTTGTTCCCATATCAGGTCATTTGGAATTCTATTTATTTCTTAGCTTATTAAGAATTTTGATTCCTTCTCAGCTCTATACAAATTTGGTTTTCTCTTCTGCTCATTACTATGGAATTCTTAATATGATGGATTTACCATTCTAATAGAAATCTAGTTAAGATGATTTTCCATAATGATGGGGAGTATTCAATGATGAATAAACATATAAACATTGAAATTCTTCGAACTTCATCAGCTTCATATATTCTTCTTATTTCTTAAATATTCTACCTCCAATGGATATTTCATAATGATGGAATATTTATTATAATGGATTCCACATTACAATCAAGTGTATTTGATGATAAATACAACCAGTAACATTGAAAATTCTCAAACCACATCATCTATTACTCATTGAGAAATAGTGTATTTATTTCTAGAACCGATACAACCATTATGATACCTCTATTAAACCACATTCTTTTATCATTATTATGTTCATGATTTTTGATAGCTTCCTGACCAGCAAAGCATCATCTGATATAGTTTAGAAAGTATGAAAAAAAATTAAAACATCTAACTTCACAATACTATTTCAGAACTCTTCAGTAATAATATGACTTCCTAACAAACTCAGACTCTGATGATTCTTCATTATGATGGATATTGGTCTGATTCTTGAATATCAAAAACATTCTTTTACAAAGAGGTTAGTTGTCAAAAAATACAAAAACTTTGTTAAAACAAATTTTCAAAAGGTTATTCAATAATCATGAAATAATTATTAATTTTATACCTCAATTATACTTTTAAAATCAATCATGAATGATGGTTATGAAAAATTAACCAATGATACAATCATGGAGATGGTAGGTCGTACGTACACATGAGTAACGTTATCATTTTCAATGATCATTATGGAAAGAAACTAAGTAAAATTTAACTATTAAAAATGGTAATTACGTCATATATACCATATTATTTATCATATATACTTATATATAGAATTATTGTGATGTAACAGGTACCACATAACTTTCAGAAGGACATAGTCCACACGTCCATGAATGACGTTATCACTTTTTTGTGTGTGAAAAGGTAATAATGAAAATGAAATATTATATTTCCATAATGTTAATTATGTTATTAATATAATGTATATTTCATTTATATCACATATTTTTAATTAAAACTATCCTTAATATCTTCCATGTGATGTGTGAACATATCACATTTCTTTGAGGAGGCGGTAGTCCACAAGTCTACAAATGATGCTATTGTATTCCCACAAAATGACAATCATGATGGTAGGTGTTGTATAATAATTCAAAAAGTATGAATACAACATAAATATCATATAAAAAATATAAGTCCCCGACCTTAAACCTTACTTAATATTAAATTAAATGAATAATTCACATTGAGGATCTTTTCAGGATTAGAGTTTTAGAGAATTAGATCATAAATCATGAATTACAATCCACATTTAAACAAAGTGGTTACATAAAAGATAGTATTCATTTTTTCCCATCAACGGAAACATCTTTAAAATAAATCATGGATTCTTGCTTGACACTTCCTTGACACTATCATCATATCATGCACCTTCCCATTGACCTGTGAAAAACATTTCAAAAGCTTGGGATGAGCATAAAAAGATCAGTAAGGTATATAAAAGTATGAAAAGAAAACATTACTCCATGTATGAAAACATACTTTACTCATAAAACATAAGCATTTTAACATACCTCATCAAATCATGAATAAATCCTAGAAATCATAAGACATAAAGGTAACTTGAGGCATTCATAACATTCTTACATAGGGAGTAACCCTCTTTGTTACATTTGGAATACCTATCACAGTATATTACATAAATCTCTTTGGAGAAACCTCAAAGTTTAACCCCTTCGCGTTACCCAATGCATCGGAGAGCTATATCGGGCTCACCTGCCCTTAGTTTATCATGGAACCACCCGTCTTCATAATAATGCCCAAGAACCATAACATAATCGTATCACATAAAACATGCATAAAGGAAACATAATATTTCCAATTTTAAATCACAAGATATCAATACAACACATTAATATAAAAACATCAATACCAAAATAAAAAAAAAGTAAAACATGGTATTTATTTTTCATTTAAAAAAAAGGTATGGCTTGTAGAGGAAGCTGAAACTCAAATAATGGTCAGGGCGGCAGAGAAGTCGTTGTCGCCGCATATGTACAACAAAAACATTCCCTTTTTTCATTTAGTAAAACTCTTCGTATAAAAAGATTCCTTTTGGATAAACGTAAAATTCAAAGGGGTTTATACACCGTATAAAAGAAATCTGTGTATAAAACAAAATATGCCTCAATGAAAGAAGATTGAGACGATGTCCCTTACAAAGACGGTATCCTTGGATTAAGGATAAATCAATTACATAATTATGTGTGACAAATGAATACACCAAATATAAGTGGATATTAAGTGTAAAAAAATCAGAGTACATTCACACATATTCATAAAGAAACATATACAAAGAGTACAAGTTTATCCCCAAGAATCAAAATTGGGTTAAGAAGTTCCCTTGCAAAACTTCTACATCCTAATGACGTCACTTCAAAATTCAGAAAAAGTGTTGATGAGAGATAAAAAGGGTATCTCATCACTTGGACATAAAATTTACATCAATAAGGATATAGAAGATCATATCCCAACACAATAGTATGTGAATTAAAAGAAATAACAAAAGAAGTATTTTAAAAAGAGGAGGGTGAAAGGTTCCCTTACCGAATTGGGTTACTTTCGAAACGTACACCCCATTGAAGAAGGGCCATACAATGAATATGTAAATACCCATAAATGAAATTATATTACACAAAGAGTATAATAATGGGAAGTGTATACACCACTCAAAGGAAATGGTGGCAAATGTACCGTAAATCTCACAGGACTAAAAGTGAGATGAAAAATCCCTTATGAAAACTCGGCAGCCTAACGATGCCACTTAAAACGTCCAAAAATGGATTGATGAGATAAAATAGGGCCTCTAAAAATATTACAATAAAATGTACAGAAAGCGGAATATAAAAGAACATCCCCCAAAATAACAAAGAGGAGATTAAAAGAAGTGACATAAAGGAGAGTACTTAAAAAGAAAGAGAGAGGTTAGATCTCTTATGAAAATTAGGCAGCCTAACGGTGCCACTCAAAACTTCCAAAATGCATTGATTAGAGAAAATAAGGTGTCTAATCATATGAACATAAGAATTACAGTGGGATTAATATAAAAGAAAAGCCCAATCATAAGAAAGATGATCTTAAAATGAATGACATAAATGAGTGTACTTAAAAAGAAAGAGAGGAGTAGGATCCCTTACCTCGTGTCCGAAATGACTCGATCATTCTTTAATCTCCTAAATAATAAAGATGATTTAATTTATACTTTCTTAAGAACCTTTTTCAAGTTAATTATTCCCTTTATATCACTTATTACCATGTCATGAACACTATGTTATTATTTAAGTTAATAACGGTCGTTTTAACGATCATTGGTACTTGAGTCAAAAATAAACTCTTTATAATTACAAGTTGTTCATGTGGTAAAACATCCATTATATAAAGAATTATATTCATGATTTAGATATCATATATATAATATATTTCCAGTATATTTATGCATTTATAATATTATATAACATTTAGAGGTAAGAAATGAAATGCATCGTTCATGGAGACGGTAAATCGTACGTACGCATGAACGCTACTTCCATTTCTATTTCATATTTAATGGAATTAAAACATAATGATACATAATATTATTTTAATTCCAGTATGTTATAATATATAATATCATTAAATCTATCCTTTATACATACCACATATGGTATTAACGAATCAAATCACTTTGAGGGGGTGGTAGTCCGCACTTCCTAAAATGAAGATATCACATATACCCATAATGGAATCCATAATGGTATGCCATAAATAAAAAATACAGAAGCTTAAGTAAAAAAATAAACATATTATATATCATATATAAATATAGTGACATCATAATGGACATCTTTTAAGGTGTTATATGAGTGTTGAACAATCATCGTTTCGTGAGGCAGAAATTCGCCATCCATAGAAACAGTATGTTCTTTAACCATTATATGTAGGTGTGTGTAAGTGTATATCTAATCCTTCTTATAACAAAATCCTAGTATATGGATGATACTGGTGTTGTTACAAATGAAATTAATAACAGAGTTTAGGGCGGGGGGGGGGGGGGGGGGTTGGAGAAGCAAAATAAAACATAAGAACAAAAGAGAAGACACTACCTTTAAATCTGGTATCTATCTTTTATTTGAGCTCAAAGGCTTCCTTGGAAAGGATTCTTCCAAAAGTGAGGCTTCAATAATGAAGATAGGGATGTATAGAGATGAAATGGGCAGGGTTTGGCCGAGGAAAAGGCTTGATAGGTGTGTAAGGTGGTAGAGGTGGGGGCCTTTTATAAGAGGAGAGGAGGGGCACTCTTGCAAAGTTACAAAATGTTACTTTATTTTCAAATGCGTTTCTAATTTTAAAGGTCCCACGTTGATGTATTTCTAGGATAATGTGGTAAGGTTTCAAAATCCAGCCATACAATAGGTTTGTGACAAGTTTAGGTCTTAGATTTTACATTATCTTTTCATTTTATTTAAATCGTTAAATAATGAGGTAATCGCTGCATCATCATTGTGTCATAAGTAATTTAATTTATTTAGTGTCTAAAAATTATAAAAAAATATCATGATGTAGGAAATCTTTTTATATTTCTAATGAATATTTATAGTAAAAAATAGGACTTTTATAACCCCATGTAAAAAGTGTTTTAGTAAAACAACACATGTTTGTGACATTTTAATTTTAACTTTAAATAAAAAGGTATTTATGTCATTTTCCAACCAAAGTGGCTCCATGGGGTCCCCAAGTTGACCCATGGATTTTCTTTGTCTGCCATGACAAATCCAATGAGGGTAGGACATGTTTCTAGGTCCTTTCATATTATTAAAGCATTATTTTTACCTTAAATTACACTAATTACCTTTAATCACGATTAACAAAACTTAAAAATTACTATTCACCAAAAATTATTTTAATCTCATTGAACCACATTTTACTTCTTAATGACAACCATGTATGTCGGATTTTTTAAAATCAAATCAAAAAAGTGGCAATGTTTCATTTAAACGAAAAATCAGTTTTTTAAGTACCACTTAGTGGTTTCACTATTCATTAAAAATTGAAGTTTTCCAGAAAAATACAAAAAATTCACCCTAAGCTATATTTGATATCCCGAATTCAAAAATGATGTCTATTTTTAAAAAAATCAAAACATATAAGTTACATTAATTAATTTAATAATTAATTCCCGCTGTCAGAGCAAATAGCGTGTTTTTATGAAACAATATGTATCAAAAGATTGACAGTAGTTTAAGTCCAATTTCAAGATAAAATTAATTCCAACGACCACTATTGGATTAAATGGTAAAAATATATTCTAATTTCACATTAAAACCAATTCAATAGATAATATAATCATATAAATAAATTAGATTAAAAAGAGATTTTGAATTAAAATACAACATTTTGTTACTATTCATTAAAAATGAACTTTATCAGAAAAATACCAAAAATTTACACAAAGTAAATTTTGATGTCCCGATTCTAAAAAAGAATTTTATTTTTTTCAAATATAACACATAAAATTGTCAAAAATTGGTTTTAAATGAGGTTCTCCATCAAAAGGCGGTTAATCGACCTTTTAAAGAATATTAAAATATTTACGCTTGAAATTGGATTCATTCACATTTTAAGCCTCTAACATTTGTTGGATAAAAGTAGAAATATTTGACAAACATATATAATCATTTTGTAGTTAGTTCCGTTCATTCCCACCATTACAACGACTAGGCGTTAACTACAATTTAAAATAATATTATTTTATTGTTAGATTGCAACGTAAGATTACCAAGAAACTCATTGTTGTATATTGGGCTCGCCATCGAGAATAGCGTCCCCTTTAAAGTAATATTAATATTTTATTCACAAATATGGATAAATGTGAAAATTTCATATTCTCTATTTACCTGGGGTGTTACATCCTTCCCCCCTTTTGGGAATTGCGTCCTCGCAATTTTAAAATTGGGCTTGGAAACTTCATTGAAAATCTCACATCGGAACAAGAGTCAGTAAAACAATAACTTTAAAATAAAGAAAGAGAAGTACAAAGGTCACCCGAGTTAACCCATACTAGGATTCCATGTACGAAAATATGGACATGGAGGAAAAAACAAAAGGTTCATGTTCTGATAGAGATTGATAGTAAACATGTCTAGCAGAAAGTTAACCATAAGAAAATCACAAACTTGTGATGGGTTAAACGGTATTTGATTCCCCAGTAGGAAAAGTTAACAGACAACATTTTTCTTTTAAGTTACTCTTCATTGAGGAATTTATTTTTGAGCTTAACTAAATCATAATGAAACATACTTACTTGTTACGTTGACTTTCAACTTTTACTAGATTCCTTAATCAAACTCATATTTTCTCCAAAAGACGAGTATTTAGGAAGACTTGTTCGCATTATGAGTACTATAATCAACTTCTTGAGAATCAACCAATCCACAAAATAGAACTACATATTTCGCATGTCTTTAGACAAAATCCAAAACCAAAATTGTTAGTATGAGATTAGTTAATCCACCAAAGTATAATCCTTTATAAAAATAAAATCTATTCTTAAGCTCCAAAATTTTTCAAAAAAAGACAAAGTTCAACAAAGACCATTCGATAAACTATTGTCCATAAAATTATTCAAAGTAAACTAAACTAAGATTGAAACCCAAATATTTGAAGGATTTATTCACATAGTCTACCAAGGTACAAATTAACTTTTATCTCCAAATAACATCAGTTGCTCTTAAATTCTCATATTGAAAAGTAATTAACCTAATCACATATCCTCGATGATAGGTTAATCATTTCCATAGATAACCCAAAATAAACATACTCTTGATTCCTAAAATAATCAAACTATAAATAATTAGTCAAACTAACTAGGGACTTCACATAGTCCAGTGGTAGGGGATAAATACCAGTCGCACATTGGTTGTGGGTTCGATTCCTGCAGCTTTGTCTAACGCGATGGGTTGTAACACGGTTTGTGTGTTGTCCTTTTTCTAAAACTATATAATTCTAAAAAAATTCCCCAAAACGAGATAAAATCCTCATAAATAATCATAACATTTTTTAACATCAAGTTTATCTCATGCCTTTCATTTTCCACCATAATATATAATAACCCATAATTACCTCAAAAGTAAGGATCATATAAACCCTAATGGTTACCTTTATAATTATTACCTGAACTTCCATATCGATTGGTCATCTCGTACATGATGCATTACAGAACATACCAAGGTACAAGTGGTTGATCATGACTCCTTGATAGCTGGTTTAGAACGACCACAAGTTTCCTCATTGAATCTCCCATTTCATCTAGTCTATTAATCAGACAACCACCACAGTTTCCTTCAAACCTATTGTCACTTTGGTGCCTTCTAGATCCATCCATTCACTAAAAATAGAAATGTGAGTGTGAGTATATCAACAAAACCATCATGTACTAATGAGGAAGATAAACACTAAGATATACTTACTCATTCACTTTATCTAAAACTAGGACTCTTTCTGAAATCCTAACCATTATGGTAATGTCACTTATGCCTAGAGAATACTCTAACCTCTAAAGTTATCTAAACCAACCTCTGATACCAACTATAAGGCCCCGACCTTAAACCTTACTTAATATTGAATTAAATGAATAATTCACATTGAGGATCTTTTCAGGTTTAGAGTTTTAGGGAATTAGAACATAAATCATGAATTTCATTCTACATTTAAACAAAGTGGTTACATAAAAGATAGTATTTGTTTTTTCCCATAAAAGGAAACATCTTTATAATAAAACATGGATTCTTTCTTGACACTTCCTTGACACTATCATCATATCATGCACCTTTCCCTTGACCTATGAAAAACATTTCAAAATCGTGGGATGAGCATAAAAAGCTCAGTAAGGGATATAAAAGTATGAAAAGAAAACATTAGTCCATGTATGAAAACATACATTACTCATAAAACATAAGAATTTTAACATACCTCATCAAATCATGAATAAATCATAGAAATCATAATACATAAAGGTAACTTGAGGCATTCATAACATTTTTACGTAGGGAGTAACCCTCTTAGTTATGTTTGGAATACCCATCACAGTATATTCCCTAAATCGCTTCGGAGAAACCTCAACATTTAACCCCTTCATGTTACCCAATGCATTGGAGAGCTATATCGGGATCACCCACCCTTAGTTTATCAAGGAACCACCTGTTTTCATAATAATTCCCAAGAACCATAACATAATCGTATCACATAAAACATGCATAAAGGAAACATAACATTTCCACTTTTCAATCACAAGATATCAGTACAACACATTGATATAAAAACATTATGAAAAACATTTTCAATACCAAAATAAAATAAAAGTAAAACATGGTATTTATTTTTCATTTAAAAAAAGGTATGGCTTGTAGAGGAAGCCGAAACTCAAATAATGGTCACGGCAGTGGAGAAGTCGTTGTCGCCGCATACGTACAACAAAAACATCCCCTTTTGTCATTTAGTAAAAATATTCGTATAAAAAGATTCCTTTTGGATAAACTTTAAAGTCAAAGTTGTTTATACACCGTATAAATAAATTTGTGTATAAAACAAAATATGCCTCAATGAAAGGAGATTGAGACGATGTCCCTTACAAAGACGGTATACTTGGATTAAGGATAAATAAATTACATAATTATGTGTAAAAAACGAATACACAAAATATAAGTGGATATTAAGTGTAAAACAATAAGAGGAAATTCAAACATATTTATAAAACGACATATACAAGGATTAGAAGTTTATCCCCAAGAATCAAAATTGGGTTAAGATGTTCCCTTTCAAAAATTCGACAGCCTAACGACGTCACATGAAAATTCAGAAGAAGAGTTGATGAGAGATAAAAAGGGTATCTCAATACTTGGAAAGAAAATTTACATCAATAAGGATATAAAAGAAAATATCCCAACATAATAGTATGTGAATTAAAAGACATGGAAAAAGAAGTCTTTTAAAAAGAGTAGGGTGAAAGGTTCCCTTACCGACTTGGGTTACTTTCGAAAAGTACACCCCATTGAAGAAGGGTCATACAATGAATATGTAAATACCCATAAATGAAATTATATTACACAAAGAGTATAATAATGGGAAGTACATACACCACTCAAAGTAAATGGTGTAAAATGTTGCATAAATCTCACGAGACTAAAAGTGAGATGAAAAATCCCTTACGAAAACTCAGCAGCCTAACGGCGCCACTTAAAACATCCAAAAATGGATTGATGAGATCAAATAGGGTATCTCATCATATTACACTAAAATTTACAGCAAGAGTAATATAAAAGAACATCCCCCATCAGAACAAAGAGGAGCTTAAAAGAAGTGACATAAAGGAGAGTACTTAAAAAGAAAGAGAGAGGTTAGATCTCTTACGAAAATTCGGCAGCCTAACGGCGCCACTCAAAACTTCCAAAATGGATTGATGAGAGAAAATAGGGTATATCATAATATGAACATAATATGTACAGTAGGTGTAATATAAAAGAACATCCCAATCATAATAAAGATGAGCTTAAAAGGAATGACATAAAAGAGTGTACTTAAAAAGAAAGAGAGGAGTAGGATCCCATACCTCGTGTCCCACATGACTCGATCATTCTTTAATCTCCTGAATAATAAACTTGAGTTAATTTCTAGTTTCTTAAGAACCTTTTTAAAGTTCATTATTCCATTTATATCACTTATTACCATGTCATGAACACTATGTTATTATTTAAGTTAATAATGGTCTTTTTAACGATCATTGGTACTTGAGTCAAAAATAAACTCTTTATAATTACAAGTTGTTCATGTGGTAAGATATAAATTATATCCATAATTATATTAATGATGTAGATATCATATATATCATATATATCCAGTATATTAATGCATTTATAATATTACATAACATTTAGAGGTAAGAAATGAAATGCACCGTTCATAGAGACGGTAAGCCGTACGTACGCATGAAGACTACTTCCATTTATATTTCATATTTAATGGAATTAAAACATAATGATACATAATAGTATTTTAATTCCACTGTGGTATCATATATAATATCATTAAATATATCCTTTATACATACCACATATGTTATTAACGAATCAAATCACTTTGTGGGGGAGGTAGTCCGCACTTCCTAAAATGTAGATATCGTGTATACCCATAATGGAAGCCATAAAGGTATGCCATAAATGAAAAATAAAGAATCATAAGTAAAAAATAAACATATTATATATCATATATAAATACAGTTACATCTTAATGGCCACCTTTGAAGGTGTTATATGATTGTTGAACAATCATCGTTTCGTGAGGCAGAAATTCGCCATCCACAGAAACAGTATGTTCTTTAACCATTAGATATAGGTGTGTGTAAGTGTAGCTCGAATCCTTGTTATAACAAAATCCTAGTATATGGATGATACTGGTTTTGTTACAAAAGAAATTAATAAAAGTTTTTAGGGGGGGTTGGGGAAGAAAAATAAAACATAAGAACACAGGAGAAGACACTACCTTTAATTTAGGTATCTCTTTATGATTTGATCTCAAAGGCTTCCTTGGAAAGGATTCTGCCAAAAGTGGGGCTTCAATGATTAAGAGAGGGATGTGGAGAGATGAAATGGTCAGGGTTTGGCCGAGCCAAAGTCTTGAGAGGTGTGTGTAAGTTGGTAGAGGTGGGGGCCTTTTATAAGAGGAGAGGAGGGGCACTCTTGTAATGTTACAAAATGTTACTTTATTTTCAAATGAGTTTTGGATTTTAAAGGTCCCACATTGATTTATTTCAAGGATAAGGTGGTAAGGGTTCAAAATAAACCCATACAATAGGTTTGTGACAAGTTTAGGTCTTATATTTTACATTATCTTTTCATTTTGTTTAAATCGTTAAATAATGAGGTAATCGCTGCATCATCATTGTGTCATAAATAATTTAATTTATTTAGTGTCTAAAAATTATAAAAAAAATATAATGATGTAGGAAATCGTTTTAACTATCTAACGAATATTTATAGTAAAAAATATGACTTTTATAACCCCATGTAAAAATTGTTTTAGTAAAAACACATGTTTGTGACATTTTAATTTTAACTTTAAATAAAAAGGTATTTATGTCATTTTCCAACCAAAGTGGCTCCATGGGGTCCCCAATATGACCCATGGGTTTTATATTTCGGCCATGACACATCCAATGAGGGTATAACATGTGTCTAGTTCCTTTCATATTATTAATGCATTATTTTTACCTTAAATTACACTAATTACCTTTAATCACGATTAATAAAACTTAAAAATTACTACTCACCAAAAATTATTTTAATATCATTGAACCACATTTTACTTTTTAATGACAACCATTTATGTAGTATTTTTTAAAATCAAATCACAGAAGTGGAAAAGTTTCATTTAAATGAAAAATCAGTTTTTTAAGTACCACTTAGTGGTTTCACTATTCATCAAAAATTGAAGTTTTCCAGAAAAATACCAAAAATTCACCCTAAGCTATATTTGATATTCCTAATTCAAAAATGATGTCTATTTTAAAAAATTCAAAACATATAAGTTACATTAATTAATTTAATAATTAAAACCCGCTGTCAAAGCAAATAGCATGTTTTTATGAAACAATAAGTATCGACAGATTGACACTAGTTTAAGTCCAATTTTAAAGATGAAATTAATTCCAACGACCACTATTGGATTAAATGGTAAAAATATATTCTAATTTAACTTTAAAACCAATTAAATAGATAATATAATCATATAAATAAATTATATTAAAAAAAGTTTTGAATTAAAATACAACATTTTTCACTATTCATTAAAAATGAACTTTATCGGAAAAATACCAAAAATTTACACAAAGTAAATTTTAATGTCCCGATTCTAAAAAAGAATTTTATTTTGTCAAATATAACACCTAAATTGTCAAAAAGTGGATTTAAAAGAGGTTCTCCATCAAAAGGAGGTTAATCAACCTTTTAAAGAATATTAGAATATTTACGCTTAAAATTGGATTCATTCACATTTTAAGCCTCTAAAATTTATTGGATAAAAGTAAACATATTTAACAAACGTATATAATCATTTTTTAGTTAGTTCCATTCATTACCACCATTACAACGACTAGGCATTAACTACAATTTAAAATAATATTAGTTTATTATTAGATTGAAACGTAAGATTCCCAAGAAACTGGTTGTTGCGTATTGGGCACGCCATCGAGCATAGCGTCCCCTTTAAAGTAATATTAATATTTTATTCACAAATATGGATAAATGTGAAAATTTCATATTCTCTATTTACCTGGGGTGTTACAAAAAATAGTATGTACATTATAATTCCCAACCATGATAGGTGATAATGGAAAAACAAACGATATTGTTGTGCGAGATGGTAGTCTATCGTACACACAAATGGTAATTTCAATACCAATTTGATGGAAGTGTGTATATGTGTTGGTATAAACCTTAGAATAAAAAAATATCCCCATATTTATTATACTTATATTATTATATAATCATGGAATAATAATATTATAATGGGTGGAGAATGAAATAAAACAAAATACACATTGAAGAACATTGCCTCTTTTGTGGGTAACTCCTTTTAGTTTGCACTAAAGGGAATACATGGTTGGATTTATTCCCAAAGTGAGGATTCTATAATTATTTTAGTTATTATTGGAGTTTATTTTAATAGGGTTTGGATTATCCAAAAGGCATGATAAGTTTGGATAAGTGGGGAGGGTGAGTGACTTTTTATAGTGGGGGGGAGTGGATTTCTTGTAAATATAAAAAGGTAAAAACTCTTAGGAGGTATCCTTAAATATTGTAATTAAAAAATGATATATAATGGATTAAATTATAATTATGTTCAAACCTCACTCACATAACTCAAAAATAAAAACATCATTATTATTTGTTCTTTAGCCTTTATGTTTCCTTTTTTTTTATTTTTGGTTTTTCATTTAAGTATCTAGTTTTAAATCCTATGTAATTAATCCATTAAGACTAAATTAAAGTGATAATTATTATAAAATTTAGTCCCATATATTATTAAATATTAAATTTAATTCATAAAATAAAAATCTCATATGTTTTGGAAATTAATTTTAAAAGAAACACATGTAACGCGCAAAAACCCTACTTTAACCCTAACTGTGCTAACGAGGTTTTTACTATATATGGATCAACACGTTAATTATAAAAGATATATTGAAATATTAATGGAACATATTTTATATTTATTAACACTTAAAAATAACTTTGAATAAGATAATATTTTTAGTAAATTTAAATAATAGAAGAAAATAACATTAATTTAATTTAATTTTTAACTAAATAATCCACACATTTCTATTTCTTAAGAATTTAATGTAATTATATCATCTATAAAAATTAAATATAAATTATTATGAACCAAAATAATTTTTATCACTAAACATATGTATCTTCTTCCCTAATCCAATGATTTATAAGTTTTAAATTAAATGAAGGTTCCTTTTTGTGTTTTTCCTTAACTTATTATATAAGTCAGTTTCATAAAATAGTATACCAATAACAAATAAAAATAGACAATAAGGTTTTTATGTTACAAATATGTCAAAAAAATGGGTGTTGGAAAAGTTTTTGGTCATTTATACACCTTATATTCTCGGTTTAATCATTAAGTTGTTTTTACCTTAATAACTGTGATTAATTATATTTAATTTCACTAATATTTTTGGACAAAAAATATATTGAAATTACTAATGATTATAAATTATTATAAATAAAAATAAGAAATCAATTTTTCCAAATTCTGATCATATAAGTTGTAGAAATTAATTAAAAATTAATCTCACATACGGGATGACAAAGCGGGGTTTTTAAAGTGAATATGTTCAAAAGTTTTCTTTGTTTTTATATCCATATTTAATATAAAATTGTTAAAAATGAATTAAATTGGATTGATATTTTTAAATTGTATCTAATTATAATTTAACACCAATTTATAACAGAATTTAACTATATAAATAAATTAGAATAAAATACAAATTTCAATTAAAATTCATTATTTTCATTATTCATCAAAACATGAAACTTCTTAGAAAAATACCAAGAAATCACCCAAATTAAATAATGATATTCTTATTTCAAAAATAAACTTTATTTTGTCATATAAAAATTAAAAAATTGTTAAAAATTATATTTAAAATAGGTTATCCATTAAAATGCGCTAAAACGACCTTCTTAAAATATACATCATTTTAAGAATAAAACTAAATTTTATATTAACTTATGCCTTTCAAATCAATTGGATTAATGTAAAAATATTTTATAAACTCATGTAAATGTAATATATTTAGTCTTATGCAAACCCACCAGTATAACATCTAGATGATAAATTCCATATTAAATAATTATATCAATAGTATATTACAGTTCGATAAGACTCGGTCTTGCATGTAACAAGAGTTATCAAAGAAACTCGGTGTTACATGTTAAAAAAGATAAAAATTGTACGGGATATAACACAACCTAAACGGTGAATTTAATTAAACTCAATATTTCAATGAATTTAAATAAATTTTCAAGAATATATTTCATATACTATCGGGATGTTACATTCATATTTCCATTAATTATTGTCATGACCCAGGAACTTTGAGGTACTTACCAAAACTGTGGTACCATATATTCATGGGAATTATTGTATTTTGGGTGTATTATGTATGACATGTTTGTAATTAATAATTCTATGAAGTATTTTGCTAATACATATTAAGGGATGATGATATCTCGGTACTTTGATTGAAATAAAATAGTCGCATTAAATTTCATGGCTAGGGTGTAACAACAATTTTATTTCAGATAGTCAAACAATGATGCAGAAAGCACACAGGTTGATGGAATAAATATGTAGACATCTTGATGAGTTATTTGGATAATAATATGATATTACAAACTTATCATTTGTGTGTGGTTATCAACGTTTAAACATTAACTTATTTTTGTTATGTTCCATAACCCCTTGCTAGATAACAATCTTGGATTTAGGCAATCTCAAGTAACGATAATGAGAAACAATCATGGAGAATCACACATTGAGTGTTTCAATTAATCTAAATTTAATTATATTTGAATTTAATTATTGGATTAAATATTATTATCAAGATCAAGAAATAATTATTTTTAGGATTTATTAATGACAAACATCTGCAAGGTAATATAAAATTATTTATTCATTAAAAATAGTTTTTTTAGTTATTTTAATAATAATAAATAATTGTTTTCTAGACCATGAATAAATTATTTATTTATGAACAAATATTTAATAAATATTTATTTGAGTATTTACTAAATGTCGGGGAGGGTGAGAAGACCGGGATCATGTCCTTTGATAAATATTAATTTGCAAGTCGGTAAAAAAATATGTATCATTATGTTAGATAACACAGATAATATAATAATAATAATAATAATAATAATAATAATAATAATAATAATAATATATGGAATAGGGTTACATAATGTTTATTATATTATTTATGGTATGTTTTGTAATTAAATAATATTTTAACCTAAACCCTAACACTATATGTACATTGTTATGTCTATTGTGTGGGGTTAATCAAGAATTGAGGATCATTGCACAAAATAGATTTCTCTTTGGATTCCTCCTTCTCTCATCCTCTCTATAATGAGATAAATGAGATAGAATCCATTGAGCCTAAATAAACTCAAAGCAATCCAGATGCACAACACATGATGATCGATCTACCATGTTATCACTTGAAAATCAGTCTGTGTGATTAGGAGATCAAAGGACTATGTATGGATCACTACTAGAGGGCATTTACATTGGATGTTCCGTACACATCAATAGTAATCTGAAAAGGATTTTGGATGATAAACATCTTCATCAAATAGTGAACCTAATATGAGGTAATATCTTTTCATATATGATTAAATTAATTATAAATTTTACATAAAAAAGATCATCTTCATGTTTCTGGATTTCAATGTCAATATTCAATGGAAAAATTTCATTGGTCATGAATTTTACATATTACAGAAGTGAAGAATGGTCTATCAAATATAATAAAAACCTTAAATGGTTATTCTCACAAAAGTCTTTTTAGTTTCACCGAAATCCTACTGGTGGTATCAAAGCATCCACCATTAAATTTCAAATTACTTATTTTATTATTGATCGAATATGTGAAATAGTGGTTTGGTCCTAAATTTTCAGATTATTTTTTCTTTAATGTGATGTTTAATTAATACTATTTCAACATTTTAATATTATTCATTAAAGATTTATATTTTTTTAAGACTATAAACATATGGAGGATTATTAGATATTCAATCATCAAATGCCAAAGTTTTGGGCCGATAGATTGAGTTACATGATGTGTAGCCAGAGTACACATTGTGTACCTATGTTCACTACACATGAACATGTTTTAGGATAAATGAAATTATAAGATGTTATTACACCTGGTGTATTTATTGTCCGTCCCATTTTGATAGGGCTAAACTGGCACATAGTTTGTTAGACTACATGGCATGTAACTGGAATACACATCATGTAGTCTATATGGAATAACAGTGAAATTCACACTAACTGTGTGGCTAAATATATGGTTTTCAACCATGTGATACTAAGAAACTATTTAATTAATGATACACATAGAATGTGTGAAATGTAAAAGGTATATAACTCATTAATTCCCATATTCGAATAACATAACGATTCATTCAGAATGTTTTGAAGACAAGTGACAAGTAAAACACATGGCATGTAACTAGAGTACATTTCATGTGGTTATGTGTTTGATAAACATGCTATGTTAGTGGTTGGTTACACGGAGACATGAAAATCGGAACACATAGAGTTTATCTAGTTAGTACATAATATCTAGTCTATTCGAGATACAAGCTAAAGCCCCAGATATTTATCCCGGATTCACAACAATTGAGGAACACATCATGTATCTTGAAATTACATGAAATGTAATATCCCAATAAAGGATATAATTAAATTAAATTAAATTAATTAATTGATTTATTAAACCCTATATATACTTTTTGTACCGCATGTGTTTGAATATGTAATAAGGGTTTTGAAAAATTAATAAATTCCAATTATGTTAATGTAATTATCTATTATTGTTAGCTATTTTGTTTTATTTTTCATCATTGAATTAATGATAGGTATCTCCAAAATACTTTGGATGGTCATTAAGATATATTTAATTGATTAATTAATTTATACAAGATTATTATCTTAATAATATAGATCAAATTGAAGTGAATGATAACCAGATTAATTTATCATATTCATTGCATGTGTATGACCATTTATGATATTTAACTATGCCTACGTATGAGTTGATTTAATTTAATTCTATTTTAATTCATGGGTTTGAAATTATTTATTATTAAATTAAATTAGATTGCATTTGAGTCATCCTTTCCTTTTTATTATTCATGAACTATATGTTCAAAATTGTTTATGTAAAAACAATTAACCAATCCTTCCTTTCTCTTCACCTATATGTGATTTATAAACATATATAATAAAAAAAGTTTCACAAGGTGCACAAAGTTGGTTCAAGGAAGAAATGTGATGAAACCAACCCAGGTGATACTTAGGTGGATTGGTGGAATGCTGTAACTCACAACGAGACTCGAACAATGTGTTTTCCCCTAGGGTCATAAGTTGATTTATTATATTCTAAATAAATCACCCATTAGATAAGATCATGATCAGGTTATTTATTTATTTATTTATTTCTATATTATACATTATTTATTTTATGTATAAAATACCAAGAATACATAAATAAATGGATTAATATGAAAAAATAGAATTTAAATAAATGAATTTTTTGTATATGTTTTATCAAAACAGGGTTAATTACATATGTTTAATCCACTTTTTATTAGCATGACATGTAAAGGATAAAACATGAAATATTTTGGCATAATAAATAAAATCCATGAATATAATATGAATCCTTACTAAGCCTTCTAGTATATGATCAGGAATGAAATCCATAAAACTAAATATTTGACCAACCCTCTTTGGGATACATACTTGTATCATGGACTTCTTAATAAAGTTTTGGGCTCACATAACCAATTTAGATCAATATAAGTATCCCTATTCAGACTTGATGTATCTTAGAGGTGAGTGTTAGGGAAATATGAGTAAGGGTTCTGGGATTGGGGGATCCAATCAATAGATCATGGAACTAAAATTCCATGGTTAACATATACTTGTCTACATAAATTATTTTATTAATTGATCGAGCCCTTTCTTGGGTTGTGAGAAGGGGTATATGGATCCTTTCAACATGAATGTCTAAGAAACTAGGAGTTTCAAGTCTAATGGTGAGAGATGTTGGTACTTGATAAAATAATGTGAGAATTAATAAAATTAAATTCATTATTCCTCACTTAAATTGAAATAAAATAAATTACTAATGATCTACTGTTTTGTAATTATAAAATTATGGCATTTTCTACATCCACATTATCCCCATGATAAATCTTGGAGAAATATCATATCCTTATTAGTAGCAACTTTACATAAATGTTCATACGCTTATAAGTTGTGTTGTGTAATAATTGGAAAAATTACATGATTGAATACTCACTACTAGATCCTCTTGAATAGGATTTGAGTTATGAAGAGTTCAATTTCTATGATAAAAACACAAGTTATATAGTATATGTTTAGAGTTTAATGCTTTCATCCATTTCCAATGAACTCTTTTTGTCACATGATCACATGTATTTTTATATAATCATTTAGTATCTCTATAGTCTATATTAAGATAGATATAGATAGGAATAGTTTTAGATATCTAAGGTGCTCTTTTAGAGTAAGATTAAATAATGTGTATTATTTGGGCCTTACATAATCAAACTCATTGGATACATTGACTTCCTAGAGGTTCTAGGGTTTAAATTTCATAATGAACTTCACACTGGTATCATTCTTGCATCGCTCCCTCAAGGATTATCTAATTTTGTTGTTAATTTCAAAATGAAAAATATAGAGATGTATCATCCATGTATTCTCACATTTCTCTTCCAATTTGTTAATGAAATAAATCATGAATCATTTTCCATCCTTATGGTGAATAAAAGTAAAGGATGTGAATAAATATCTAAGTCCAAAGATTCTTTTGAACACCCTTCCAAGAAGAGAAATATAAAGTTAAAACCATGGGTACATTGTGTTGTCAAATTTTCATGTGGCAAGAAGGTCCAATGGATGAAAATTTTCACCCATGAAAAGAAGAAAGGGAAAGATTCAGTTGTGTTTCTTATTGAGTGAAATCTATCTATTTCTAAAAATTGGGTATTAAATGCAACATGTGGTTCTAATATAAGTATTCAAATTAGGTACTAAGTAGATTATAGATGATTGTCCAAAGGAAGGTAGATCAATGAGCATCCTAAGGATATAGACTAGATTATATGGATATTGGGGACTACTATTTTATGATGCTGAGGAGAATTATATTGGTTTTAAAATATTTTTATAATGTTTCATATGTTAAAAAACATTATTTCTATTTCCAATTTTGATATCGATGGATTTACATTCAAATTTCAGAATAAATTTTGTTTCTTTTATAAATAAACCATATGTTATGGTAATGAATATTTAAATAATGGTCTTTATGTGATTTATTACATGAACTAAGTAATGGAAATTGATAATAAAATTAATTCACATGACTCATACCACATCAAACTATGGAATTATAATCTAGGTTATGTAAATGAAAATCATTCGAAAAAGAATCACCATGATAAATGTTTATATTCCTTTGAACTAAAACCAATTGGTGTATGTCATGCATGCTTATAAGGAAAAATTACCAAAGACTGATTTTTTGTAATATCTTAAAGGGACAAGTATATTTTTTAATTAGTTCACACCGATGTATGTGTATTATTTCTAGATGTTGTAAGGGTTGGGTACTCATACTTAATTACGTTTACTAATTATTTTAGTAGATATGTATATATATACTTAATGAGGTATAAATTTGATTATTTTTATATATTCAAATAATCTGAAAATGAATTTTAGAACCAAATTGATTAGAATATTACAGAACATTTCTTAGATTGTGGTAAAAATAACTTATAATAGACTTCATCGATTATTTTTGGGAGTTTGGGATTATATCCCAACTCAAACCTCCTTATAAAATACAATGGAATTTTATAAGAGAAAGGAGGAACCATACCCTATTGGACATGGTGAGATCAAAAATGATTCATATAAGTCTTCCATTATCCTTTTAGGGGTACACAAGATAGACATTAACACAAAAACTAAACCAGTTTCCAACTAACATGTAATGATAGAGCCAATATTTTGAATTATTTTAATTTGAATTTAAAAGTTTTTAATCTCACTATAGTTTTATTTTATGGGAAAATGTCAAATTTTATGGGGTTTGGATGTATTTTCAGAATAATTCCAAAAATAGCCTATTTTGAATATTTAGTATTTTGATATATTTTTTTCCTTTGTCCATAAATTTTCTACACTAATCTAAATTACTAAATTTATTTTGTTTAGGATAAAATAAATGATGTTATTCATTCAATTCTTATGTAATTAATGATAAATAAAACATTTGGATCCCCATATCCATATCACAACCCCATATTTGAAATCATTGTATAGATCTACGGAAGATAATTTTATTTCTAGGACCATATCTCATAAATGGATGTCCCAAAGAAGAGAAATTTTGATAAAGACCTAGAGAAAATCTGAGAAAACAACTTATTTAACTATGAACCCACCTGATTCGGCATTATTCATAGTTATTGATGGATGGTATAGTGAAGTATTAGAACATGAAGAGTTACCCATTAAGAATTCATATCTTAGAGTAAATTTTCCATTACACCAACTTAAAGTGGCCAATAAATTTGATATTTTGAGGGTATATAAAGATAAAGTATAAAAAAAACTTTAAATGAAACAAATTTTCCAAATTCTATAATTCAATTGGTTTATCATGCACCAAAATTTAGTGTAAATAATTGGATCTTAATATTTTCTCCATTTTACAATAAAAATATGTTTCTTCTTCATTCCAATTTATTGGAAACATATTAGTATTATTTCTTAAAAAATTTCTTAGGAATTTTTGTTAAATTTATTTTTAAATATTATTTTTTATTCATAGTATATGTTAGTATTTTTCTTCCTCTCAATATCATTTTTTATCATGTGTGTTTCCACATAGATCTTCGCCACTGTGAAATCTTATGCTCATGATCATGAGTAGCTAACTCAATAGATTTCTTGGGAGAGTAATCCATTTATGAAACCAAGTCTTTGAACATTCATTCTTAATGTTTTTTATTTTATTATATTTAGGTATAGGGGTTCTTATTGGTAAAGTCACCATTGTGTCTCCACATTCCACTTGAGGCTTAACTTTCACTTCTGCAATATTTCCCCTTGATCGTGGTGGTGGATGTGTAGTCTCTTGGTGATCATTCAGATCACCGTATATTCACAACCATAGGTATAATAGGATGTACACAAATATTTTTTAGTGTTTTCATTATGTAAATTTTAAAATTATAATAAGAAAATAAATCTGGGTGATTCTCATAGGAATGTATCCTTTCATTATAACATCATTCTAAATGAATTCAGTCTATTTTAATTGAATTTTCATGTTCAATTTTTGTATTGAATTATAAAATCTCAATTTATTTTAGTTTTACATAATAAAAAATATATAATAATAATAAGTTAATTAGAATTACTAATTATTTGACCATAATATCTTTTCAAGAGAATGACCTCGGTCATCCCTATGTTGTACTTAGTTATAAATATTTTGGAGAACAAGTAAGTCAAATATCCATAAAACTGGTACCATTTTTTTGGATCTATGTGGTTATCACTCACTATTTTTATTCAAAATTTTGAAATAATTTCCTCTTTCACAATGAAAGCACAAAAAAATTATAAATTTAAAAATCTAAAAAATCTATTTTTCATGATGAATTTCAATTCAAATTATCACAAATGGACTGAACAATATCAATTTCATTAATAATTTCATAGTGATAATGAATCATGATTTTAAAGGATTAGTGATTCAACGAAAAACCTGGAGAGAAAAATAGAGTGGATAGTAGAATATTTACATGCATTCCAAGAGTATAAATTCAAACCAGAACCAGAAGTCGAATCAAAACAAGTGGTAGAAGATATTTTACTAATCATTTTTATGTTAAATAACCTGAGGAGGGTGATAATTATATAAAAAATTTATTAATTACACCATCCCACACTCAACCATTGCTCTAGAAGGTATATGATGTTGAAGTAAAGATGATGATGTTCTGTGATATCAACATTTGTTGGAAGAATCTTAGAATAGATTTGTTGAAGATAACCTAAAACAAGATCTTCTCATTCATGATAATGGAACATATATACCTATCTACCTCTCTCTTTATTTTGAATATGGAAATTAAGATAGACCTGTTTTAATTAATTTTTATGTGGTGTTTCCATAAAGATCAATTTCCAAGATAGCGTATTTGAAATGGGTGTTTTTTATTGATTCTCCATGTTTTAATATTATTCAAGATAAAATGTTTTATTACTTATCTTTTTACAAAATTTCTATGGAAACACAAATAGAAAATACATTATATATTAAGGAAGATACCACCCATGTGGTGGAGATTTATGAAGAAGAACCAAAGAACATGTTGGTAGTGAAACTACATCCTCTACAACAACTTCCATACCATATAGAGGAGGTCACCATTGAAGTCAATAGGGAGTGACACTATTTTACTCCCCCCCACTCTGAAACTCAAATTATTTATTTTTTATTTCTTAGGGGTTAGTAATTTTCATAAATATTTTTAGGGTTATCCAATCTTGGTTTTTACTCATGGTCACTAATAAAATTCACATGTGGTGGTTTATCTCAAATAAATTTCACCCACCTTCTGATTGGGGATAAAATTTTATAATAGTTTAACTAGGGGTAGTAAAAACATATCACCAAATTGGGTGGTATAAATCATGAATTATCCTTTTTCTTTCCCCTTAATTTTTTTATTTTAATTATTTCTTTTCATATTTTCGTTATAGTATTAATGTGGTAGTAGCTATGAGATTAACTCAAGGATGTCACTAAAAAACAAATTAGTTTGTGTCTATCCTTTTATCTATTTTATTTTTTACCCAATTTAAATTCTACGTGAAAAAATCATGATCTAACTGAAATAAAAAAGGTCAGTGAATTTAATAAGTATGGGGAAGGGATTTCAATTTATTTTTAAGAATTTAATTTGTGATTTTATTTTATATTTTAAGTATATTTTTGAATTTTTCATTTTTTCCCTTTTAATTTTTTTAGTTTTCTTTTAATATTTTTTAGTAAAATAAATTAATTTGGAAAATTAAAACCATATTGGTGTTTTTGGATCATTTTTTGAATTTAATATTAGATAATTTAAATGATTTCATAATATATTTATTTTCCTAGTTTCTAATCTTTTCATTTGATGATGTTTTTTTGAATGTGAAACTCAAGTGCATAAGTACTATCCGAATTTAAAATCTTCTCCAACCCCAAAGATTTTTAAATCTTCTTTAAAACTTATTTTAACATATATATATTTTTTAGAGTCTTTAGACATGTTTTGTGATCAATAACATTCTATTTTTCTATTTTTCAATGCTTTTTGAGTTTATGTAATGTTTCAAATATGATTAGGGAACCACTTTAAAATCCCAATTTACATTCCACTCTTATTTTGGCTTAACTTTTTATTTAACCTTTATTATTCCACTATTATATATAAAATATGATGTTTAGAAACCACATTAAAATCCATTTCTCCCTTTACAAACTACTCTATAAGTTAAATGCATGGTTATTGTTGATCTCAAGTGTGGTGTAGGGAGAAGATAAACTCTATTTTTCTTTCCTGAAGAATCTGTTTGAGTTGAAATAAAAAAAACATTTCCATATTTATTTTCAATTTGGTTGAAGTAATTTCATGATTTAATGGTGTATGGGAAGAACAAATATCAATAAATATTTGGGATGAGAGTTTACTAATATTTTAATATCAAATTTTTCCTCTCCTTTCCTCAAAAACATGGTTCTGAAGAGAAATCCAGATCTAAATTCAAGAAGAAACAATGATTCAAATGGGGAAAAGAGAGAATATAATTATTTATTCTAAAATTAAAAGTATGAAATTCCCAAATAAATAAATTGGGGTTTATTAGTGAATCATTTTTTATTTGATTAAGGAGCACACCATTTTTTAGTATAAAAATGCCAACCCACAGCCTCAAAAAACTCATGAAAAAGACCACATGATTTTAAATTTTTTGAATTTATTTAATTATAGATATTATGAGGATAGAAAGCCTATGGATATCACACATGATCTTGATAATGAGAAAAACTCTATATATAAAAAACTTGAGTGAAGAGATAAATATATTTCCAGAGAGGTAGGTATGAAAAGCATGTGAGAATTAACACGATATTGAATGATTTTTTTTGATTTTTAAGTAGTTAGGAAATTTTTATCCATTTAGGATGTATAATATTTTTTTGATAAGATAATTGAGTCTTGTTTTGATTTATTATCTGTGATGTTTGTTTTAACCATCTTATAATATGATTTCCTATAAGTGCAATGTTTAAGTGTGGGGGAATTTAAAGATACAATATTTTCAATTATTTTAATTTATATTTCAATTGTTTAATCCAAACATTGTGTTATTTTATGGTAAATTGTCACATTTTATGGGTTTTGATGTATTTTGATCTTAATTGAAAAAATAGCCTATTTTGGATTTTAACTATTTTGATTTATTTATGTATTTTGGCCATAATGTTTTCTACACTGATCTAAATTACTAAATTAGTTTTTCATAGGCTTTTATACATATTTTTATTCATTTAATTATTCTGGAATAAAAGATAAATCCACCATTTTGAGGTCCAAATCTAGCTGATAAATTTGGCCTCAAAAGCTATGTACATGTTTGTATAATTTTATTTCTAGGACCATATATTATAAAGATATTCCAAAAAAATATGAAATTTATAAAGGAACTAGAAAAAATATAGGGGAATAACTTCTTTAACTACAGCCCCACATGATTCATCCTTATTCAAGTACCTTAATTCATTTTAAACTAGAGAATTTTAATATGAAGAGCCACCTATCAATAATTCATTTATCAGATAAAATATTCCATAAAACCTACATAAGGTGGAAAATAAATCTGAAATTTTGATATTGGATGCGTATAAATTATTTTAACAACTTTAATAAATAAAACCATTTTAAATTATTTTGTATATTTGTATATCACACGTCTACATTAGGTTGACCAATTCGAATATGAAAATTTCCTCTATTCACCTATTAAAATGTGTTTCTTCTTCATTCCAAAGGTTTGGAAACTTAGGGGTATCCTTTGTTGTCCATTTTTATAGTTATGTAGTTTGATTTATTTTTTAATATTATTTTTCATTCTTATTATATGTTATTATTTTTATTCCTCTAATTCTTATTTTTTTATCTTTTGGGTTTCCACCATGATCTTCCCCACTATGAACTCTTATGCTAACCATCATGAGTTAATAACCCAAGGATTGTTTTAGGAAAGTAATCCATTGATGAACCCAAGTCTTTATAAATTTATTCTTAATGTTTCATATTTTCTAAAAGTTAGGATGAGATGTATCTTAGTGAACATGGATCCTTTGTGTCTCCACATTCCACCTAAGGCTTAGCTTTCACTTTTGTAATATTTTCCCTCAATCGAGGAGGTGGATATGCCATCTCTCATCGATCATTGAGGTCACCATAAATTAAAAACCGTATTAAGAAGAGGATGTTCACACATATGATGGATTGTTTTCATTAAGTAAATTTGAAACTAAAAATAAGACAATGGAGACTCTATATAGGTGATTTATTAGGAATGTCTCATTTCATTCCAACATCATTCGGTGTGCATTCATTATGTTTGAATTTAATTTTCAAGTTTAATTTTATTAATTCATTCTCAAATTTTAAAACCACAATTTATTTTATTTTTTTATAATAAAATATTAAAAGAAAATTTGAAATAGAATTAATGATTATTTTACTGCAACACCACCTCAAAATAATGACCTAGGTTAACCCCTATACCACACTTAGTTATAAATATTTTTGAGAGTGTGTATAATAAAAATTCATCAGGGAATATGATATTCCATAACAATTTTGTATTGTAAATAAACTCTTATTATCATACATACATATTTAGGGGTTTGAATCATTTGTTAAGGCCTCCATAGGAAACAAACTTTCCCCATGTAGCAAAAAGTGTACCTTTATAGGATATCCTAAGGAAACAAAGAGATATTACATAAAAGAACCCTCAGAATGAAGTTAATAGTATAAAGAAACATAATATTACTTTAGAGGGATAATATATCTAAAATAGATAGTGGGATCCAGATAAGCCTTTATGAATTCTAGGTTCGAGGTATATAAGAGTTGGCACATGAACAAAATCCAAAAATCCCTGTAGAAGAAGATTTTTTGGAGCCAAAAGTACAATATAGGGGTACAATAGAGATTATATAACTTTAAAGATATGATTTTATAGTCACCAAGTATGGTGACTAATTATTAGTTAAAAATAATGATATTGTAACCTAAAATAAAGTATTAAGTGGAATAGATGTTTCCAAGTTGAAAGAAGCTATGAATTCTGAAAAGGATTTTATATAAAAACCATGTATGGATTTTAGTTTACCCTCTAGTGTATATAAATACTACTGGTTATAAATGGATATTAAAGAAGAAAATATAAAAATATGGACAAGTAAATACTTATAAGGAACACACGGTTGGAAAAGGGTGCAAACAATGTCAAGGAATAGACTACGACAAAACCTTTCCAGTAGTTTCTATGATGAAATTCATCATAATTTAAATTTCCATTAGGGATTTTCATGACTATAATATTTGAAAAATGGATGTAAAAACATAATTATTTGATATGAACCATCAAGAAGTTGTCTATATGACACAACTTTAAGGGTATGTGACTCTAAAGGATGTTAAAAAGGTATTAAAATTGTAAAGATTCTTTTATGGATTAAGGAAAGCATCCATGTCATGGAAAATTTTATTTGATAAATCTATAACATAATTTTGTTTCATAAATAATGAATTTTAACTTGTGTCTATAAGTGGTTTTGGGGGAGTATGACCACTTCCTTAATATTTTATGTCAATAACTTATTACTTATTCAAAATGGAATTCTATTATTACAGTTTATTAAAACCTATTTAGACATATACTTCTCCAAGAAGGACTTAGGTGAAACAGAATATATTCTTCGGATCAAGATCTTTCATGATAGATTCAATAAGCTTATCGGTCTAATTTAAGACCCATATATTGACATGATATTGAATATATTCAGTATGAAATAATCCAATAGGGGATTGTTTATATTGTATGACATTCATGTTTTCAAGAAAATGTGTCCTTAGACACATGATAAAATATAGAGGACAGAATATACTCCATACATCTTAGAAATTGGGCAATCCATATATGCCATGCTATGTACCAAGCTTGATGTTTACTACACCTTATGTATGGTAGAAAGATATCAAGATAACCGAGGTGACTACCATTGTAAGAAAGTCAAGACTATATATAAGTATCTAATTCATTCTATGGATATGTTACTAGTCTATGGAGGAGATTAGGAGCTTGTCATCAAAGGATATTTAAATGATAGTTTCTAAATAGATCAAGATGATCTAAATTCACATATGGGATACATATTCACTCTCAATGGATTTTCTATGAGCTAAAATAGCATGATGTAAGTTATGTTCATGGATTATATAGCATATTCTGATTATATTTCAACTTCTAAGGTTGCTAAAGAATCAGTTTGTGAATTTTTTTCCAAGATATTAATGTGGCACCTAATAGTAAATATCTATCACACTCTATTATAATAATGGTCTAATGGTGGACCATGAAAAGTAGTAATGGTCACATCTATAGATGAAGCACATACTTTGGAAGTATCTTATCTTGAGGTATTTTTCTCTAATATGTGGGATTGTAGTGAGCAGAATTTCCATGGGAGACAACATGGAAGAATCGTTGACTAAATCGTTAACTCGGTAGAAACATGATCATCATGTGAGGTCTAGAGGACTGAAATTAATAAGCGGTTATATCTATTCTAAGTGGGATTTTTTTGGATTTGGTGTTGTATAACCTACTATATACAATTTGTATTACATTTATATTTTAAGATTTTAATGTTAATAAAAAACATATTACATATTTTTTATTGCTTCACATGACTTTAATGTAAAAAATATCCTAGACAATCTGTCACATTGATAATCTCACGGTAACTCCCTACTATACAAAAAACCTAGAAATTCCATGAATATATTCTTAAATATAGGTTTATGGTCATGTATGATTATATGATGGGACATATAGAATATTGACTATCAGGTTTGAGTACACATAAGAATATGAGACTTCTTCAAATGAAGTTCAGACTTGGAAATATCTAAGATGGAAGATTATGAGGTCAGACCCACCAGTATGAATTATGCATGTTTATGTGTTATCATATATTCTTATTTGGGAGTGTTTTTAATGGTTCTTTGACATTAATATTATTATTAATGGTTTTCACAACTCATGTGATTTAATGCAATGACCAAAATAATGATGCCATATATTCGCGATAAGTGAGGTATCTTGGGAGTGTCAAAAATGAAAAGTTATTAATTAATAATTACAGGAAGGATTCTTATTTTAAATATTAATGGAATTTTACATAATATCCTTTTATTGAAATGGAACCATAAAATTAAATTCCATGTCCATGGTTTAATGATACATTTATTTTAGATATTCAATGAATGATGTATCAACCACACATGCTGATGAAATGAGTGTGCAACTTTCTTGATGAGATATTATGAAAAAGGGATTATATTACATATTATGTGTGTGTTTTTATACTTTATGATATTAAATTCACTCTCTTGGGTTCTCTGGCCCATTACTTGATAGTAATATTGAATTTTAGGCAAATTTTCCTAATGCCAATGAGAAAGAATCTTAGATGGTTTCACAGTATGTGTTTCTATTGATCTCAATTAAATTATACTTGATAAAATATTATTATCATGACCAATAAATTATTTTATTGATGATTTATTGATCATAAATATTCTAAAGGTGACAAAAAATTATTTTTTCATTAATAAATAATTAATTTAAATACTTGAATAATTAATAAATATTTATTCTTTCAATTGTGAATAGAATATTTATTTTTTTATTAAATATTTAATAAATATTTATTTATTATAATTTTAATAGAATATTTATTTATGAATAAATACTTTATTAATATTTATTTGAGTATTTGATAAATACTGAGGAGAATAAACTGACTAAGATTGTGTCTGGTTATAAATATTAATGTGAAATCCAATAAAATAATATTTATCATTGTGCTAGATATTTCATGTCATAAAATAATAATAATATTAATAATATTGTATTAATTGGGGTTATATGAGGTTTAATATATATTTAGGGGTCATTGTGAAATTAAAAAATAATTTAATCTATAACCTAACTCTATAAATAAATTTCTAATACTATTTTTTAGGATTAACTGAGAATTGAAAATTACTACAAACAACATATTTCTCTCAAGATTCATCTTTCTCTCATACTCTCAAGAATGATAAGAACAATATATAATCCCTAGAGACTGAAGGAGCTCAAATAGATCATTGTAAAAAACATAAGACATTTGATCTTCTGTGATAGCACCCGACAATCAATTTTTGTCATTTAGAGACCAAAAGACCAAATGTGGATCATGGATAAAGGGGATCTACTTTGGGTCTTCCCTAAAAAATAATTTTAATCCAAAAAGAGGTTAAAATGATTAAAATATTCATCAAATAATAAACATAATATGAGGTAATCTTTCTTCATATCTAATTAAATTAATTTTAAATTTTATGTACAAAAGACAATAATTGGTTTTTGGGATTTCATTGTCAATATTCAGTGGAAAAATTTCATTTGTTATAACATTTACATCTACCACAATTTGAGATAAATCCATGAAATTCAGTAAAAACCTAAATGTTTTTTCACCAAAAATGATCTTTTGCGGCATTCAGAAAAGACATATTGAAGAAGTAACCTTGGTTATAAATTTGAATAATGTTGTAAAAATGATTACACCTAAGAATTTTTAGTAAAAGTCATCCTTTGACACAATGCACAAGATATATAATTTTTAAAATTGTTCCAATAATATTGTAAAAAGGAGTAATATATCTCAGAAGAAGGATGTAAAGAAAATCACACATGTGAATCAATTTTGAAACTCTAAGAATGATACCAGTGCACCTAAGGAAATTCTAGTAGTTTGTCCAGTAGATATTAAGAGAGAAATAACGCTATAAGAATCACAAGAAAATGATATTATAAAAGAAAAATAGAATATTTCACAGGATTAAATAAAATTTCATGAGAGGCAATTAATAAATTGTAACTAAATAATCTCACAATTGTTGTGTAGAAAGATCAATATGTTCAGACACATTTCAAATGATTGTATAATAATTATTCTTACCCAAGAAAAAATCTCTAATAACATCAAAGATGCACCAAGTTATTCATATGACTCTATATATCACGTTAAATGGAACACTCTACAAATGGATAAACGAAAATAATCCATTTTACCCAAGACTACTATAAAATCGAGGAAGGCCAGCATGAAGAATATCTCTAAATGTGAAACTAAAAAAGAAAAGAGTATCATAGTGAAGATTAAATACAAATCCTTGTTTCTCACACTAAAGAGAAAAAGATATTCGAATTTATTCCCTAAATAAATTGTGTTGTATTTATATCCATATCGTGTTTGGAATTGAAGGTGATGTTAGTTTTGGAATGGACAACTAAATAAGGGTAATGTGGAATAAATATTTCAGAACATAAATTGTTCCATATTGACATGATTTATCAATTATCATATCAAGAAATTTTTGAATAATATATATAATTCTATGCTGTTAATACGAGATACTCACTTGAGGGGATCTCTTTATTATGATTCTAGAGTTGATATTTCGAACACATTTTAGTTCTAGAAGGTTCTTAAGAGTTTTTCATTAAAAGTTATGTCTCGGGATACTCTCATATTTTAGAGAACTACATGGGAGAATTTTATTATATAATATGAATTATGAGTTTACATGTTTTCAAAAATGATTCATCTTATGCATTAAGATATTGATCCACGTAAGATAATTTATCTACGTAGCCAAATTACTAAAAAAACATTTTCACAAAAAAATATGTAAAATATTGGAAAATTATTTAACCAAATGATTCACATTACTAAATTATGATGAGAATAAAATAGACGATTGATAATATCGATGAATAATTATTCATATAAGAGAATATGTTATATTGCCTTTTTGAGAACCACTTATATGTTTTTTCATGGATCCATTTCAAAAATGTAGCTTAAGCTCAATGTAAACCATTTAGTAAATTTCAACATAACTGATTATGACACATACAATTTTTGTGATGTAGTTGATTACAAGAATATATGGAAATATTAGCTATTGATTTTGAAGGAATGGGTATTGATGAAGTGGATTTTTTCTATATCACTTAAATGTTTAAATACTAAGTCTCCAAGATATTTATATAATGTATTAATCATTTATTAGAGGATTTTATCCAAAAAAATGATAAGAAACCATTATTATAGAATACCAAGAATGGAGGTATATTGAGAAAATATTAAGGATTGGGTCATTAGGAGATTTAAGTGTGATATTAATCAAAAGTGAATGATTATTGAAGAGTTCTTCAATATTATGATTTTATGGTCATTCTAATATTGAGGATAATATTCAAATATAGTAAATATAAATTCTATGAGAATATAAATGAAAAATGGTGTTATACATTATTATTAAAAAGGAAAAATTATTGTGTCAAGAGAGAGAGATGTGATATTGTATTTTTCTAGAGTATGAGATGATGAATAGAGAGAAAGAGAAGAACCAGTGTTGCGCATCGGGAACATATCTTATCTGATAATGAATAAAAGGTGTAATCCTCTAGATTGATATGTAATCTAATAAATATTATTTTTATTGCTTTGAAATCAAGGTAGACCATATGATTATTGTTGGATCATAATAAGATCGATTCATATATTCTAAGAGGAACACAAGTCAACATAGGTGATCTTGCTTCAAGGTGGTACAATCCTAATCTATTATACAATGTAACAATAATCCCACACTCTCTTTATACATGGTTGGTTCCTAGAGAACATGTTCATGGTCATACCCTTTCCTGTTGTTTTATTGATAATTAAAGGAAATCTATGCGTGAGTGGGATAATAAAAACCATATACTAGGGACATAGTCATCCACATTGGAGGCAAACCTCATTAAAAAACCCTGGTTCTATTGTGATTTACTATTTTTTGAGTATTATTACTAATTAATGGGGAATAAAATAAGAGAATCACTCACTGAATAATTGATAAAGGTATTAAAATGGGTAAAGTTTTAATTAGTAAAACTTTTTCCCACACTGATTCAACCATACTCTTAGTGTAGTTATCCCCAAGTGATCCAAAAAATAATAGAGAATATGAAAGTAAAAAAAAATCAATTAAAGAAAATAAATTCATAATATCCATTAAAATTAGTTTCCCATAGAATAAGTGAATATAATATGGAGTTGGTAATAAAAATCAATAGAACATAGAAATATGAAGGGAAAAACTTCTAGAATTTATCTTCCAATACATATGGATGATCTTATTCTAATGAAGATGGTTCTAGAGAATGTTGAAACCAAATTATGTTATCTTCTATAGTAAATAGACTCTTATTGAAGGATAATTTAAACACATCTCCCTTTTCTCAATAGTCAATAAAATATAATAATAATTTTGAAAATTAATGAATTTATAAGATTAAAATTTTTATAAATATCATAGAATGAAAGTAAACATTAGATCATCAGATCATGAAGAATACACAAGATATTCAAGATCATCCTAAATTCATTAGAGAATAAGATATTTAAAATTCAATGTACTAATCATATTTATGATATTTATACATAGAAATAAAATATAGGGTTCCTCTCATGAAAGTAAAACAATAATGAAAAATATACCTCATAGAAATTAATTTTTGTTAAGCTCAAATATACTAGTTAACTTCCATTAGACATGGTTTTGGTAGGAGATAAAATTTTATCGGATAATGTATTTTCTGTAGTTTAATATATTAAGTATTATAACTCTATAAAATTTTAGTACAATTATAAAAAAGTAAATTCATCCCTCTTTATCAAATATTTTTTCAATTTCATGAGATAGTAAAATCAGAAGAATAAATTTTGATCACTTTGAGTTGATCATACATGACTTCTATTTGATATATTCGAATCCATTAGAATTTAAAGATTTATTGAAAATGTCAGCAAGCTGATTTTTAATTCCTATACACTTTAGAATAATATCTCTTATTAGTTATGACCTTAAATAATTGTTTCTTTATTACTATATGATTCACATGTGAGTGATGTGTTGGGTTAAAACATATATATATAACACTTGTGGAATCAAAAAGAAGTATAATTTAAGTAAAAATAAAACTAAGCCTATAGTGTATGTTGTATCCACAATACTTGAGTGAATGAACTTCCATTCACCACGTATTTATCTATAGTGGTGGAATGTCAAACTAAATTTTATTTATTACATGACCACGAAACTAAGGACTCTCCTCATAAATGAAAATTTATAAAAGATATCTTTCAATCCATTTAAAAACCACTAAAGTTAGCAGAATAATAAATATTAGGATTGTACTTAGTTTCACATGAAGAAAATAGACCAAGTTCCAGAGTTCCTTTAATGTAGCATAAGATCCTCTTGTTTGCCTTAAGATGATATTCCTTTGGATTTTCATAGAACCTATCACACAAGGATACCGGGTATATAATGTTTAATCAAATATAAATCATTAATGTAAGCTTCCAATCATCGCTCTAAACATTTTTTGATCTACTTATTTCCCAATTTAATAATAGTAGTTTTTATAGGATGTACATACTAGAGTAAAAACACATGAATCATTTGAAAAACTAAAATGTGTATGTAAATATGTTATATAACTATGTTCATTTAAGACCATTCCTTTTATTCTTTTTTTATTTGAAATATATGATGATAATTTAGTTCTACCATCATGCCCATATTAGACACACTCTATACAAGTTATGAGAAACTATATATGAGGGGTTTCTAAGTTGATTCAAATATAATTTAATCAACAGAAATTTGAATAATTATCGTGTGCTTACAAATTTTTTAAAAAGTTTTGATCAATTCATTCATTTAATTAATTTTTTAAGTAATAACATGGAAAAATGATCATACTACCCTCTAAGATCTTATTTAATCCTAAAAAGCACTTTGGTGTGTTTAAATAAAATTATTGAGAACTTTATCTTAAAATTCATGTTGTTGTTAAATTTAAACCTCTTCTTAGACATATTTTTTTTAATAATTTCACTCTTAAAAACTCTTTAAAATAAAGAAAATCTATATTGAGATACAAAATCCTAGTATAATATAGATAGACTAAAGCCTAGATAATAGATAAAATTATAAGTTTTTATCCTTAAACATTAAAAAATATTGAGTTAAGTCAATAATTAGACTTTTTTCACGTTTATGACCTTTTCATGTTTATAAATTTATAGAATTAGTTCATAACTCATACATAACAACTTAATTATTAAAAAGTATACTCTTATACTCAATATCCATTTTTTTCATAAAAAAAAAATAATAATAAGATAAACAGTTTTGTTTGATGTTTAAACTTCATAGAATTTCCTTGATCCCATCCTTGACTCTATTCTTCTTTAAATCCTATAAAAAAAATTTCAAAACATGATATAAGTAGAAAAAGATCAATAAGGTATACACAAAGAAAGAAAACTGTTAGTATTGAGAAAACATGTAAACCACAGATACTTTATCATAAAGTAATAATTTTTACCATTAAGAGGTAGTAAATAAATTTCACCGAATATAAGCTCATTACTTACCATTTTTTAATTCATAATATTACCTTAAAACCCATATAATTTATATAAAACTTATAAAGGTAACTTGGGACATAATCATACTAAAATGTAATAACCACACATTCGACTTCCATACATATTAATAAATGGAACAGTCATATGGGAAACTTCCATACCCAATGTATTAGAGGTTATAAAGTAATCACCCATCCTTGTTTTATCAACAAACCTCCCATATTTGGTTTATCACATTGAAACAAGTATTTTTTTAATACATAAACTGGCTATATTTAGTTTATCACCTATCCACCCATCAAATTTCCAAGTACCATTTTATAATCATAACAAATAAAAGATTCCAATTATCAACATTTTACTCATAAAATTTTATTTTTAATAATAAGGAATCATTTCAATATATTGATATAATCAAACCATTTTATAACCATTTTCAATAATAAAATTCATGAAAATTGAATATTGTATTTATTTTTATTTTAAAAAAATGGCTTGTAGAGGAATCCAAATATCCAATAATGGTCACAACGGCAGAAAAGACACTGCAATCGCATATGATAAAAAAATCCTTTTTCAATTTAGTAAAATGATATGTAAAAAAAGATTACTTTTGAAAACATCTGAATGAAATTATAATTCAAATGGATTTATTATAAACTATATAAAATAAGGTGGTGCATAATGTCAAAACATGCCTCAATGAAAGGAGATTGATATGAAGTCCCTTAACTTAAGTCCAACTCATCACATACATTCATTATATTCCTGAATAATAAATTTAGGTTAATTTATACTTGATTTAGAAAAATTTTAAAGTTTATTATTCCATTTATATGATTATTATCTTGTCATAACAATTTTGTAATTATTTATTTTCACATGGGGCGTTTCATCGATATTCTGTACTCAAATAGAAAATGATAATGGTATGATGTCAATAATCCATGTGGTCATAATACCATAATCTACCAAATAGTATTCATGAAATAATCATAAATTTTATAAATTAATCATTATTTTTAAATCAAACCATTAATTATGGTTATGAAAAATAAACAACATTATAATCACGGAGACAGTAGGTCGTACATATGCATGAGTAACATTTTTTCATTTTCTATTTATCATTATGAAAAAAAGGTAAGTACAGTTTTAACATTCCAGAATGATCATAACATCATTAATATCATATTATTTATTTAAATATACTTTTATATATCATACAAGTGATGTAGTGAATAAAAACGAATCACATCGCTTTATGGAGGTGATAGTTCACACGTACGCACAAACGACGTTATCATTTTTATATACATGGAATGTAAGAAAATAATGGATATATTATTATTTTATAAAAATTAATATGTAATGAATATAAAATATTAAAATTTAATTCCATAATTAGAACCATTCTTTAAAGATGGTGATGAAAAACAAACTATATAGATTCATTAGATCGTAGTCCGCCGTACTAATGAACAAAAAGTTCAATACCAATTTTATGAAATTTGAGATGGATTAAGGTGATGATATTAACTTAATACCATATCATAATATTTAAGATAATTTTTTAATATTTAATCATTCCTAGAGGATATTTTAAGGAAGTGGAAGAATACATAAAATATAAATACTTAAAGAAAACGATACCTCTTATTCTGTTGATAACCTTTCAGGAACACCTTAACACCCCTAAAGAGGTTTTTATGTATAAAATAAGGAATCAATAATGTGGGGAGGTATTCTAGGATGTGTTTTTCAATGATCTTTTTCAAACTAATAGGTTTCGGAATTGTGATTAACAGAGAGGAATGGGTGACTTTTATAGGAGAGGGGAGGGGCACCCTTGGAATTATTTAAAGAAACAAATTAATATAAATTTAGTTTCGATTCCAAATGGTACCAAAATAATATATTTTTAAGATAAAATGATTTTGGATCGAATAACCATCACCCAAATAAAATTTGATAAGTTTTCTTATTTTTTTATTCCTTATCTTATTATTTTGACCCCATGAAACTCTTACCATTTTATCAAGTAATTTACAATTAGTGGGTTAAAATAATTATCAAATCTTGAGAAACATCCAATAAAATATTCATTAATGACATTTTTTGATGTATCCTAACCATTTTATTGAATATTAGTTTTTTAGGAATTTTATATAATTTAATTAATTATTTTATATTTTAAAATACGAATTATGTCAATTTTTACACTATTAATTACATGATTTTTTAAATATCATAATAACTTGATTCATTCAAAAATAATATATTAACATAACAATAAAATGTCATATTAATCCATAAAATTTATGCATTCCATAAAGTATGTAAAATAAAATTTAATTTAAAATTTATAATATCATTTATTTGATTGTTTCATTAATTAAAAAATTATTACATCATCTTTGTGTCATAATAAAATTTAATTTTTAAATTTCTAAAAGTTATAAATAAATTACCAAGATGTAGGTAATATTTTTATAATTTCAATGAACATTTATAGTTAAAGATATACCATGTATAAATACATAATAAAATACTTTCATTTAAAAAAAACACAAGTGTTAATAAATTTACTATTAATTTAATATAATATTATGAAAAAATTTAACAATCACAAATAAATAATTATCATATTCTTATGTATAATAATAGAAAAAATTATTAGAAAAAAGTTAGCAATCACAAATAAATAAACTTAGGATGGGTTAAATGGTCTTTGACTTCGTATTAGGACATGTAAACATAAAATGTCTTTGTTTTAAGATCCTTTTCCTAAAGATGAATAATTAATTTACTACATATAATAAGAACATACAGAAATATACTTACATGAAAAGTATAAATTCACCCATTAATATAATTAAACAACACATTCATCTGTTTCTTCAAATGATGAGTTTTGACGAATAAGTTTTCATGCCTGAAGCACTATAATCAACCTATAGAGAATCACATATTACATAAAAGATTAACTATCTATTTATATTTTCTTAAAACCTTAACCAAAACCAATATAGTTAGTATAAGATAAAACAACTCTCGAAAATAATAAACTATTGGATGAATAAAAACTACTTTTAATCTCCAAAATTTAAAAGTAATACCAAAAGTTCAACATAGATCATTTGATAACTAAATGTCCTTAAAATTACTCAGATAATCCAAACTAAGACTGAAACCCAAAAATCAGAAGGATATGATCACATAGTCTTTTACGATAAATTTTAACATTTATCTCCAAATAAAATAAACCACTCTTAATATCTCATACCAAAAATGTAATTTGAAAAATCACTTATTCTGTAAGATAGGTTAATTATTTTCATAAATAAACTGAATATTCATATGTCCACAATAAAAACATAGATTATTCCAAAATAAAATTCCACCATTAATCATCAAATAATATCCCATAGTATTCTATTTTCTTTAAGAATCGGGTTCCCAAAATAGTGAACATCTTCCAAAATAACATTTATCACTTAATTCCCAAATAAATTTATAATTGTAGCGATATTCATTTAATAAAACATAATATACCAAAATCAAAATTTTCTTATTACATAAAATCATTTAACTAAAATGAAAAAGTCATACTAACCAGCTGCTTCATGCAAGCTAGTTGTAGATGATTCACCCTTGTCACCCTTTGGTTGCAGGTTTGATTCCCGCGGCCTTTCCAGGCTTGACAGGTTGTCACTGATCCAACGAGTTTTACTTTTTCTAAAACTATTTAATTATTATAACAATACAAAAATGAAAAAAATACTAATAAATAACCATAACATATTTTAATATCAATGTTTATCTCATGCCTTTCATTTTTCATCTCAAAATGTAATATCCCATAATTACCTTAAAATCAAATATCCTATATACTCAAATGGTTATTCATTCTATTATAATTATTTCAAGAAAAGAAAATATAATTCATAATCAAATGAAATTTTCACATAACAAACATCAGGGTTACACATACTAGAAAAAGTCATCTAAATTAATCTCATCATCAAAAGAGAGTTAATACTTTTAAAAATTTCATCATCCATTGATCTAACATAACTCTTGAATCCCATATATATAGACCAAATAATTATTCATAATTATTCATGTTACCCTAAACACAATTTTCCATATTATTTTTCAATACTTATTTACTATAAATAAAAATATGGAACGTGGCCTAAGATTCAATAATGTCAAAAACCTGAGTCAAGAAATAATCTATATTTTTCATATGTTATTTTTTGTTTCCCCATATTTAATTGGAATGGAATTAGGCATTATTAAATGTATATCTATATGTTCCTACTGATACCATTCCCAAAGCTTCTTCATAATACATCTATTTTTATAATGAACTTAATATCCACATTTAAAACATTTAAGTGATAACTCGGAAAGAACTTCTTTACCTTTCCTAGAGTCAACTGAACGCTTCATTTTTCCATGGTAGTTTATTTCTTTATGGACATCATTACCACATCGATAACACCTTCCAGTCCCTTTAAAATATTTTCCTAGGTGTTTTTCCATATCCTTGAAACACATGTCGAAGAATATACTTACCTTTATGACCAATATTAGTTAAACGTCCACAGAGACTCATTTCTCTCATATATGATGAATCAGAAAAATCCCCAAGGTTCAAGTGTTTCATCATTACACTCAATAGTTGGTTTAGAATAACCACAAGAGTTATCATTGTAGATTCAATATCATTTGGTTTCTTATTCATAGAACCACCTCATTTTTCTTCACATCCATTGTTAATTTTGGGCCTTATAGATCCATCCATTTACTAAAACTAAAAGGTTTAGTGTTAGTATATCAATAAAATCATTATATACTATCCTATTAAGAAGATAAACACCAAGATACACTTATTCATGTAATCTCATATTCATTCAAATTATCTAAAATAACTATGAATCATTCTATTATGCTAAAAATTATGGTTATAAATGACTTGTAACTTATGCTTAAAGTTCACCATAACCCCAAAAGTTGCCTAAAATATCCACTGATACCAAATATAAGTCCCTAACCTTAAACATTGCTTAATCATGATTGAAGTCATTAATTTGACTTTATTTTACATTGAGGATATTTTAAAGTTTAGATATTTATAGAATTAGGCCATAACTAATTTAGAATAACAAAAAATATTACAAATTATAAACATCTACACACTATCTATTTGTTTCATAAAAAAATGATTAAAAAGGAACATGGTATTGTTTTATGTTTAAACTTCGTATCTTTTCCTTGATCTCATCCATGACTTGATTCTTCTTCTAATCCTCTGAGAAACATTTCAAAACATTGGATGACCATACAAATCTCACTAAGGGATACACAAAGAAGAAAATCTATTAGTGTTTTGAAAACATGTAAACCAAGAATACCAAGGAAAGGTCCAGGGCTCGAGAAAACCCGATCCTAGAAATTTATTGAAGAAAAAATAAAAGACAGTACAAAGTCAGGCGTTACAAGTAAAATTTCACATCTACGAGTGTAAACACTACACATTTCATAAAAAAGAGAAGTACAAAGATCAAGGGTTCTGAAAGTCCCCATCAAGGTTGATTCTAGAACCACCTTCGTTGATAAGGCGTTTACCACTTGATTGGACTTCTTATATGAGTGTGTGATATGTAGGTTAAGTTGATGAATGAGCCTCATACATTCAACCCAATATGACAAGAGATTCTATGGATCATTCCTCATTTTCAAATTTAGAGAAGCCACACCACTTTTTGATTCCGATTCACCCCAGAGATCACAATAATTATGGTGCACTGCCTACTTGACTGCGTAAATAATGAGCCATAATTCATCTTCATAGGAAGTATATATTCAATATAATGATGAATGAAACCATTAAAAAAACCACGATGTGTTAAAAAAGTACCTCTACATCCCAATGGTCCTGGAGTTCCTAGCGACACGCCATCAATATTCAATTTGATCCATGATTCAATAGGGTGTATCCATCGAATAGATTTAAGGGCCAGATGTGCCTTTAATTTCCCACCACTCCTAATCTCCGGAATATGTTCAGATTGTGAATGTTGTTGTTCGTCGCACAAACCTGAATGTGAGTAGTAGTGTGAACCTCCTGATGCATAGACAAGATGTTAACCCAAGATGATAGAATCTGCTCTTCGAACAACCTGAGATTATGAGCCCTCTAGATAGTAAAAAAATTGATGTAGTTGTTGCTAGTAGTAGGGGTGAACCAGGTCACTCTGTCCAAACTAATGGAAATTTGACAATTTGTGACAATATCCCGTCACAAAAACCCTTTTGCGATGGGGGCCTATTACAAATAGCCCATTGCAGAAAACGGCGTCGCAACTATTATTTTTTGCGATGAGCCCATCACAAAAAATATTACTTGCAACAGGAAGCAGGCCCATCGCAAATAGATGTGTGATTAAATACATTATATATACAAGAACCTTTAGTGACGGGCCTGTTGCAATAAGTATTTACGACGGGATACTGGCATGTCACAAATAGCATATATATTAAAAACCTTTTACGAATGTAAAGAAACTCGTCCCAAAAAACTTTTAAAAAATATATATAATCTATTTGCGACGGGACCCCCATCGCAAAAGGTCCCGTCTTAAATACTTAATAAAATAAACAAAATATTATTAATATTATTAAAATAATAAATAATTAAAAAATATTAAAATTCTCAATATTTTCAAATACTTAATAAAATAATAAAATAATAACATTATGATTAATAAAGAAAATAATATTAATATTATTAAAATAATAATAAAAAGACAAAAATTATCAATATTAAGAAATAAAATATAAAATATTCATAAAATATTATTATTATTAGTAAAATAAACAAATATTAAAAAATATAATAATAATAATAATAAATATTAAAATATTAAAATATTAAAAATACTAAAAAATTATGCAATATTCGCACCAATATAAATGACAAAAACTGTAAATAGTTCATATTAGAACAAATGTTAAATTCAAATGTTTTTAACAGAACAAAAAAATCACTAGGGGGATAGCCTTCTGGAGGAGCTGGAGGAGCTGTAGGATATTGTATAGAAAACTCCATCCCTAAACTACGAGTCAGATGATGCATATACTCTATCTGATCGTGTTGCTAGAGCTTCCATTGATGCATGTCCTCCTCGTGTTGCTGCTCCTACTGCTACTGACACATCTTTTCTTGCTGCTTCTACAAACTCTCTATAAGCTAAGTTTGAGCTTACAACTGCGCCTAATACTGTGAGTCAGAAGATGATGCCTCTCGATGAGCTCCTCTTAAGCTAGATGTTGACATCACAACAGTACCATAATAAGACCCAGGAGTCAAATGAGAGTCGATACCAACTACTCGTCCCTTCTCAAATACATACTGGGTTGCCTGCATCCATGCCACCTCATCCAAATGGTGGGCACTAGTCTGATCAGCCTCTCAGCATGACTCTCAGCCCATGTCCGAGAGGTCGCGACCTCATATGAATCTTTCAGTTTCAATTTTTAATTAAAATAGTGAAAATATTATATGCAATTAGTTTTCAAACTAAAAAAGAAATGATACAGACTACAATATGATGATGGCGATCACATCTAATCTCTCCAGTGGCTGGATCACTGTACATCCTCCGATAAACATCGTACTCTGAAATATTGGGATTCTCGACTGCCTATTTATTGCTATTTATTACTAATTATTGCCAACTATTAATATTTATTACTATATATTACTATATATTATTATTTATTACTATTTATTAATATTTATTAATAATTATTACTATTTATTACTAATTATTACTAATTATTACTAATTATTGGTATTTATTAGTATTTATTAGTATTTATTTGTATTTATTAGTATTTATTAGAATTTATTACTACTTATTAGTATTTATTAGTATTTATTAGTGTTTATTAGTATTTATTAGTATTTATTAGTATTTATTTCTATTTATTGCTATTTATTTCTATTTATTGAAATTAATTTCTATTTATTACTAATTATTTGTATTTATTGCTATTTATTGCTAATTATTAGTATTTATTAGTATTTATTACTATTTATTAGTATTTATTAGAATTTATTAGTATTTATAAGTATTTATTACTAATTATTACAAATTATTACTATTTAAAAGTATTTATTAGTATTTATAAGTAATCATTACTAATTATTACTGATCATTACTAATTATTACTAATTATTACTAATTATTACTAATTATTACTATTTATTACTAATTATCAATAATTAATACTATTCATTACTATATATTACTATATATTACTCTTTATTACTATTTATTTCTAATTATTACTATTTATTACTATTTATTACTATTTATTTCAATTTATTACTATTTATTACTAATTATTACTAATTATTACTATTCATTACTATTTAACAGTATTTATTAGTATTTATTAGTATTTATTACTATTTATAACTATTTATTACTATTTATTAGTATTTATTACCATTTATAAGTATTTATATCTATTTATTAGAATTTATTACTTTTTATTACTATTTATTACAAATTATTAGTATTTATTACTATTTACAAGTATTTATTACTATTTATTAGTATTTATTAGTATTTATTACTATTTATTAGTATTTATTACTATTTATTAGTATTTTTTTATTTGTTAGTATATATTTCTATTTATTACAATTTATTACTATTTATTACTATTTATTTTTATTAATTATTATTTATTACTATTTATTACTATTTATTTGTATTTATTACTAATTATTAGTATTTATTAATATTTATTAGTAATTATTACAAATTAATACTTTTTATTACTATTTATTAGTATTTATTAGTATTTATTAGTATTTATTAGTATTTACTAATATTTATTAGTTTTTATTACTATTAATTAGTATATGTATTACTAATTATTATTATTTATACCTAATTATTAGTATTTATTACTATTTATTAGTATTTCTTACTAATTATTAATAATTAATACTATTATTACTAATTGTTAATATTTATTACTATTTTTTCTAATTATTACTAATTAGTGTTAATTGGTATTAATTACTGACAAATACAGCTACTAATTACTAATTATTGTTAATTATTTATATACATTACTAATTATCATTAATAATTATTAATTATTACTAATTATTAAGAATTAGTACTGATAATTTAATTTTATTATTACAAATAAATACTGATGACAAAACAATTTAAATCTAACTTAATTACAACAAATCAATAATAATTAAAATTAATATAAAAAAAGAAAATAAATACTAAATTAAATAAAACATAAATACCTTAAAACATGATCTCTTATAATTGAAGGTGGCTTCACAACTTCTTCGAAAAAAAGCTAACTCTAAAAAAATTTCACTCTAAAATTAGTGTTTATATAAGTAGGGGAACAAGAAATTCAGGCTAAGAGAATAAAAAATGGAGGGGTTATATATAGGTTAGATTAGTTGTGATGTTACTATTAGCGATATGAATACCATCGCCAAAAGTACTTTTTGCGACGGGCCCCATCGCAAATACCTTCGACCGCATTAAATACCGTCGATGGTTAAAAGGTTTTTTGCGACAGGGCTCATCGTAAAAAGTGACATGCCGACACACTTTTTGTGACGGGACTACTTCCCATTGCAAATATGTTTTCACTGCCACCGGTTATATTCGACAGAACCCATTGCAAATACACTTTGAGGGTCGAACTAGTTTCCACGGGGGATCCCCCCGTCACAACTAGGTCTTACCACCTCCCGTCATTTGCGACGGGCGGTGCCAACCCGTCGCAAATACTCTTTCGAGCGGTTTGGCATGCAAATCGTAACAATCCACGCATAAATTTTTGCTACGGGGCGCCTATTCCCGTTGCAAATAATTGGTTATTTGCGACAAGTTGGCCAGCCCATCGCAAATAGCCCATCGCAAATAATGGTTTTTCCTGTAGTGCCAACGCCATAAATGATGGACAAAAGCCCATCTAGCGATCTCCCAGTGCTGAGATCCATCTCAAAAATGACATATGTGTACTCCGAGAGGGATCTTGAGAAGTTTCAATCAAAAAAGAGATGATTGATGTCCTCACCAATCCTCATGCATAGGAAACAAATTGAGGTAATGCACAACCCAGTCCTTCTCATCTAGTCATAAGTGGGCAGCTTCCCCTCCCACCATTTCCTTAACAGTATAAAGCGTGACGGTTGAATGTATCTAACCTTGATCTCAACTAGCCAGGAAGGTATTTTTCTGGAGCACTCAGTTCTAATCCTAAAATATTCCTTGGGAGTGAAATGTCCATTGACACCAGGATTCCAAACAAGCATGTCAACATCCATTAAAGCAGCATTTTGAACATCCAAAACAACCAACGTGGGGACAAAACTGAATGTGTTTAGCTGTTTCGTGAACTCCAAGATGGTCATCTTCATTTGCTCAGGTGGGATCCCCATTCTGTTCCGAAGGGGCTGGTCAAGCCAGGAAGTGTTCTAGCAGTTTAGGTTTGAATTCTGGCTCTCAATCCATTAAGTATTTTTCATGATGCTTTTAAAGAACAACCTAATTGAGGGCCAAAATGAGGACCCAAGATGATGCGGGTAGCCATTGAGGAGCTTCTCCTTGAACTTTCAAATTAATATATCACATGAAGGTTCATTGGTATTAGGAAGATTCCATGTAAATTTACCTATCATGTTGTCATTAAAGACTCTCAGATATTTATTGGCAAGCCCCCTACTCAATAGGCTTGATACACTCCTTCCAAGTGACGGTAACCATCTTTCTCTCACAAACGGAGCCAGTCCACACTAAATTCTGAATTATGCCTTGCAATTCCTTGATGAGGCCTCGAGGCCATCAATAAAGATAAATGGATTACACAAAATTATATGTAATGACAAACTTCACAAGGCACACTGTTCCAGCCTGTGACATTGACTTCCCCTTCCAGGTGGTCAGTTGATGGATGATTCTTGTGATGCTTCCTCTAAGAAAATGGCTCTTAGCCTTTTCCCAAAATAATGGCACTCTTAGATATGTGAAATGGAGAGATCTCATCCGCACACCATGTTTCCTTGCCAATATATTTTTCCTCCCAACAGTGGGACAATCTCCAAAAACAATATAATATTTTCCCCAGCTTATGGATTTCCCCTCCACCTCATCATAATGATGGAGAAGAGCTTGAATAGTGGAAATGGTTCCTTTGGTTTCTCTTCCAAATAGAAGGATGTCATCTGCATAGATAAAGTGAGAGGAGAAAAAAGAGTCTGACTTACTTAAACCTGCTTAAAGAGACCCACTAGATCATAGTCATTAATACATATACTCAGGTAGTCCTCAGAAATCGCATAGAGAGTCCTGGAGATAAGATCACCTTGTCTAAAACCCCCAGTGCATGGAATGTATCCTCTCAGGGTTCCATTGATGAGGATGGATAGCCTTGCTGAAAAAATAATTCCTCTAATTAATCCCACAATGGTAATGGAAAATCCAATCTTAGTAAGGATGCAGAGTAGGAAGTTCCACTACAGGGTATCAAAAGCTTTAGAAATTTCAATCTTAAGGTAAAAATTACCCTCTTTTGTAGAATTCTGCAAGAGAGTAACAACCTCAGAGGTCGTGAAGAGACAATTCTGGATACATCTCCCAAGAATAAATCCATACTCATTCGGACTAATATGGTCACTAAAAATTGCTCCCAATCTAGATAAAATAATCCTACTGATGACCTTAGGAACCGTGTTTCCAATGGCCACCAGACAGAAATCTTTGATGTCTAAAGCATTATTCTTATTGGGAATCAAAGAAATGAATTTTTAATTAAATCCATATGGTAAAAAAGAATGAAAAAATAAATCCCTCATTGAATTAACCAAATCCTTTTTAATAATATACCAATAATTCATAAATCAACTTTTTGTGAAACCATCAGGTCCAACAGTGCTCTCCATGTTTAGAGGAAATAGGATTTTTCTGACTCCCTCTTTATCCGGGACCCTGAAAAGTACCATATTCTGTTGATCATCAATGAAAAGGTTAATATTCCCAACCATCATTGATGTGTTATCAAAACCATCATCATTGTAAAAAGAACAAAAGTTTTCAACAACACCCTGTGAGACCTCATTTTCTGAGGTATACACGATTTCATTGATACTAAAACCGTGATTTCAGGTCCTGGCTCTTTTCCCTTGATGAAGTCTATGAAATAATTTACAATTCCTATCCCATCCTTCAGCCACTTCACATTCAGAGGGCCTCTGTCCATCCTCTCTTTGATCATTAACAAATCATAATGTTTTGTGTTAGCAATAATTTATTCCCTTTTAGGAGTTCCATGATATTGACTCCAATTTTGAATGCTTTTCAGATGTTGTTAATCATGCTGAATGTCAATATCAAGATTAGAAAATGTACTTTTACTCCACTCCCTTAATATCCTCTTTGTTTTCTTAAGTTTCTCCATCAGTATATAGAGAGGGCTTCCAGATGGCATGAGTTTCCAAGCCTCTAGCACTGTTTCCCTACAACAAAGAATGGTGATCTAGCAGTTATTGAAATGAAAATGGAGGGGGGTTTTCCTTCCCATGATGGAGAGATCAACCACAATAGGGTTGTGATCTGAATGGTTCTTGGAGAGTGTGTGCCTAGATAACCCATTTGTGTTTCTTCTATCATCCAATTGAATAAAGAATCTATCATGCTTTTTCGCTTTCCATATGTTCCATGTGAACCTGCTAAAAGTAAAGTCTGCTCCTGCAAGAGGGACCTCAGAGTGATTGCACTGATAAATGCACTGCATGAATTCACTAGCTGCTTTCCTTTTGAAATTATCTCTAGTTTTTTCGTCAGGTGAGGGAATGGTGTTATAAGATCTCATCCCCACCCATTTGTGAGACACATACCCAGAGATGTCTCCAAGCTCCATCTAGTGGTATCTTCTTACAATTTAAGAGTTCAAAGCATACACAAAGGCGACTTTCACACACTGTCCTTCCATAGAAGTGTGTGCAGTGACACTATTCTTTCCCTGAACATGAGTGGAAATTAGAATGATCCCATGCTTGAGCACCCATATATGATCCATTCCACCATTAGGAAGATTTTGGGAAACGAATTGATAACCCAATAAGGACCTCCTAATGTGTTTCCAGTCACTAAAAATCAATTTAGGCTCTAAAAAACCAATGAGAATTGTTTTTTTGGCCATAAAAAAAATGCCTCAGGGCTCTATCCATTGGATAGTTCTCAAGCCCTTTGAAATTCAAGTAAAAAATATTCGTTGTTTAGGGTCCATGCCCGTAGTCACAGGTCCCTCTTTTTGCACCATCATTCCATGGCCTTTTTCTTTTTTTTTCTTCCTACCTCTCCTCTTCCCATCATGAGGGCCGATATCTTCTTTTGAGGTATCAATCCCAAACACCCCTATGTAGACCATAATTTTAGGAGATTTCAGGGCTTGATCCTCCTCAACCCAAAATTTCCCACTTAAAGGGGTGAAATTATTCGTAGAGCGTGTGGATTCATCCTTCACAATAGGTGCCACTTTCATGAATGCTTTTACTCTAGGAACCATTGTGAATGTATGTGTAAAATCAATGCCACTTCTCACCCCAGCAGGTGATGTAATGCTAGGGCATCCCTTCCCATCATCAGGACCTTCACCATTGAGAGATGGGAGTTGCGAAAGAGTGGGGCTAGCTTGCTGACCAACTACATACTTAGTCTGATCGATGCTCGACAATCCATTGTTGGGATCCCTAGAAGGTACCAAACCAGAGGTTCCCTTATCATTGGTTAACTCAATAGTAGTAGGATGGATAGGCACTCTTTTAGAGGGAGAAGCAGTAGATTCCTTATCAGTACCAGTGATGACACTGGGAGATGAAATAAAGACCCCAAGATCCTCAGATGGATTTTCCTAGGCAGTGAAAGCATGCACAACCCTTTCCATTGGAATCACAAGGCCACCCTGATGATTATCCAGATCATTTAGATCATTGCTAAGATGATCCACACATGAAATAGTAGCACCAGTTTCGTCAAGCTGGTTGAGCTATATATCCAGTACCTAGGCGCCATTAGCGGAGTCATATCTTTACTTTCCATCCATAGGGATATCATCTGTCATACGTGCATTGGAGGGACCAACGCTGTTCTGGATCTTTGGATCAGTTGATGAGACCTTCTCCATTTCTTTTCTTTTTCTAGAAATTTGAAAAGTCATGTCCCCTGAAACTACAGAAGGAGCACTCTTTATCCCTATTGTAGTTAGGGAGTATATGACTGAAGAACATGCAGTTCATGTAGAACTTTGGTTTCGTCTCATATTGAATTAGTAGCTTGTAAATATCATCTATTTTGGTTAGAATAACTTCTTCCACAACTGTGCTTTCCATATCGAATTTAACAAGAATTAGAGAATAGTATCCCAAATTGGGGTTTTCAATCCACTGATCCATCTGAATAGGATTACCTACAGTAGAGGAAATGTCCAATAGGATGCGTGGGTGCCAGTAAAGCCAATTCAACTTGAAAATTTGAATCCATACCTATGTATGAGTATTCCTTACTATGTCCGGATAAAAATTCTAGTCCCATTCTTAAATTCTAAAGAATCCAGGATGTAGGTACTGCGAACCAATACTCCAGGCTCTTCATTTGAGATCATCAGAGGGGAAGACCATATGGTAAAAACTGTATCCCATTTCAGTCATATTTTAGTCACTAAAACCCTAGAGTTCTTAAATTCTCCACGTAAGGTCAGTGAATTTCCAAGGGCACTCAATTTTTAGGACCAGCGCACTCACAATGATATAATATGTGCACATATTAACCCTTTCCTCCACAGTTTTGTATTTCACTAAGATATGGAAAACCCTTCTCCTGTGGATGATCCTTCCAAGAGGCGGTATATCAAAGTAGAAAGAGGAATTTGCAAGCGATTTGACCACCTCTACAAAATACTTCTTCATGCCAACAACATTTAGTAGGACCCGATCCTCCATAAGAGGCATTTTAGAGGAAAGCTGAAACATCTCCTTATGACCAATGTGATCCACCAGTGGAGGATCCTTTGGAGGTTCAACCTAGATTGTCTTCTTGATAGCATCAGGGATGTTGGGATTAAGGATAATGCCGATACTTCCTAGATTCACCATCTATTTCTAAAAACCATGAATACTTTATCATAAATTAATACTTTTCACCATTAATATGTAGTAAATACACTTCACCGAACATAATCTCATCTATTACCTTTTTTCTAATCTAATGATTAGCATAAAACACATATAAATCACATATAAAATAAAAATATAAATTAAAAAATAATCATACTTAAATTTAATAACCATACGACCAACTTTGATATATATCACTAAATGGAATAGTCATATGACCAACTTCCATACCCAATGCATTAGAGGTTATAACATAACCACCCTTACTTGTTTTATTATGGAACCACCTGTCTTTAGTTTTTCATGTGACCACCCATCTTTGGTTTATCATGTAACCACCCATCTTTGGTTTATCACATAATCACCCATCAAATGTCCTAGTACAACTATATAATCATAACACATAAAAGATTATAATTATCAACATTTCACTCAAAAAATTTCATTTAAAATCACAAAAAAATCATTTCAAGACATTGATATAATAAAATAATTATTAAAACCATTTTCAATACTAAAATTACTGAATATGTAATATAGTATTTATATTTCTTTTAATATATCTTGGCTTGTAGAGGAAGCCAAATATCAAATAATAGCCATGATGTGGGAAAAGTCGTTGTCACTATGTACGTTAAAAACATTCCTTTTTTCTTTTAGTAAAATGATTCATAAAAAATAATTCCTTTAAAAACCTCATAATGAGATTAAATGTCAAAGTGGTTTATTATACCCTGTATAAAATAAGGTGGTTTATAATGTCAAAATATTCCTCAATAAATGGAGATTAAGATGAATTACCTTAATTTGAGTCTGACTCACCATGTACAATATTTTTATTCCTGAATAATAAAATTAAGATAATTTATACTTAATTGAGAACCCCTTTCAAGTTTATTATTCCTTTTATATGACTACTATCATGTAAAAACAATTATGTAATTATTTTTGTTCATAAGGGACATTTCATCAATAATCGGTACTCATGTTGAAAATAAACTTGGTATGATGTCAATTGTCCCTGTGGTCATAAGTAATCATCTAGAAAATAAAATTCATGAAATAATAATAAATTTTATTCATTAATCGTAGTTTTTAAATAAAACCATTAATTATGTTTATGAAAAATAAACAATATTATAATTATGGAGATGGTAGATCGTACGTACGCATGAGTAACATTTTTTTATTTTTCATTGATCATTATAGAAAAAAGGTATGAAATATTTTAAATTTTCATAATTATAATAAAATCATAAATATCTGATTAGTTATTTAAAATACTTATATATATATCATAAAATTTATGTAGTGAATAAAAATTAATCACATCGCATCGTGGCAGTGATAGTTCACATGTACGCTTGAATGACGTTATCATTATTTTTTATGGAAAGTAAAACATAATTAATATATTATTATCTTATAATGAGTAATATTTTATGAATATAAAATATGAACATTTAATCTGATTGTTAGAACTATTCTTTAAAGACTGTGATGAAAAATTAACTATATCTATTCGCAAGGCGGTAGTCTGTTGTACACACAAATGAAAAGTTCATTTCCCATTTGGTGAAAGTAGAGATGGATTAAGGTGATGATATTAACATAATAAAATATAAGTATATTTAAGATACTTGATTTATTATTTCATCTTGGTTATATGATATTTGAAAGAAGTGGACGAATAAATAAAATAGAAATACTTATGAAAACGATACCTTTTCTTCGGTTGATTACCTTTGAAGAACACCTTAACACCTCAAAGGACGGTGTTCTGCCTAAACTAAGGACTAAATAATTTGGGGAGGTATTGTAGGAAGTGGTTAGGGTAGATATTTCTCAAACCAAAAGGTTTCAGAAGTGTGAGTAATAGAGAGGAATGAGTGCCTTTTTATAGGAGAGGGGATGGGCACCCTTTGAATTATTAAAAGTATTAATTTAATATAAATTGAATTTTTATTCCAAATGGTCCCAAACTAGTTTATTTAAAATAAAATATGATTTTGGGTCAAATATACATAATATAATTAAATTTAGAAAAGTTTTAGTATATTTTTAATCCTTATCATTTTTTTAAACCCTTTTAACTCTTAACAATTTATCATGAAATTATCAATTAGAGGGTTAAAATAATTACCAAATCATGATAAGCATCCAATGAACGTTTCATTAATGAAAATTAGTCAACATATAAAAACCATTTGGATGAATATTATTTTTTTAGGAATTTTATATCATTTAATTAAATATTTTATTTTTTAAAATATGAATTATGAAAATTTTGATACTATTCATTACATGAATTTTTTAAAATATCATAACAGCACGATTACTTTAATCAAAATTCATCAACTCTATAATAACATGTTATATTCATCAAAAAAGTAGTTTTTTTCAAAAATTATGTAAAATAATATTTAATTTATTATTTTTAATATCATTTTTTTGATTCTTGAATTAATTAAGAAATTACTGCATCATCTTTATGTCATTATTAAATTTAATCATTTAATTTATAAAAGATACAAATAAATTACCATGATGTATGTAATTTTTTTATATTTTCAATGACTATTTATAGTCATACAGATCCACCGTATAACTCCATATTAACATAATTTCATTTTTTTAAAACAAAAGTGTGAAAAAATGAGTATTCATTAAATATAATATTATAAATTAATTAAAGTAATCCAAGTGGCTCCAAGTGGTCCTAAAATTGACCCAAGGATACACATGGTCGGGGTACACTCATCCAATTAAATTAGTAAAAGTTTTAGGATAGCTTTATAATATTATAATATTATTTTTACATATAATTATTTGATTTACCTTTAACTGTGGTAAAAACATTTATTACTAAAGTTACAATTCATAATGTTCAAAAATAAAATGGATCGATTTACATAATGTGAAAATTATGATTCTAAATATGTAATCCATATTTATAAATATGAAATCTATTTTTTCAAATTCAAACCCCAGAATTAGAAGAAATTAATTAAATATTAATCACATTCACGGAATAAGAAACGAGTTTTTTAAGTAAAATGTTCAAAAGTTCACATAGTTTTTATATCCAATTTCAATGAAACATTTATTACAATGAAAAAAATTGGATTAAATTATAAAATTAATAATTTAAATATCCTTTAAAACAAATTAAAATGATAATATAACTATATAAATAACTTAAATGAAAAAGTAGTTTTGAATTAAAATGCTGTATTTTTAACTATTCATTAAAAATGAATATTATCAAAAAAATAAAAATTATTTATCCAAAGAAAATTTGTGGTCCCTAATTCCAAAAAATAATTTCATTTAAAATTTAACATATAAAATTTACTAAAACAAAATTTAAAATATGTTCTCTATCAAAAGGTGATAAAACTATATTTTAGAAAAACACTCATTTTATCCATAAAATTGTATTAGTTCTTATATAAATTCTAGAAAACTCATAATATGAATTTTAAACATTATATTGAATTTATATTTCATTAATATATTCAAAAAATATTTATTTTATTATTTTATATACACAATTATTCACATTTAAATAGTTTTTCATAAAAACATATCTATTATATTCAATTGGTTTTTATTTAATTTACTAATTAATTTCGTAACCAATGAATAATTATATAAACATGTGTAAACCATATTTTTGTAATTCATTTAATAATTTTCATTCCCACAATTCTAATGGTTAAATGATAACTATCATATTAAATAATAATATTAAGTTGTTCATTTATGCTTAATGTGGTGTATCATGTATGATATCGAATATACTGTTTCCTTCTAAAAACTCAAGATGTTACAAAAAGTGTATTCATAATATATTCCATATTCTTTTTATAAACATTATAAAATATTCACTCCTTATTTAATATAATATCTCCATTTTCATCACACTTACTTCCAAAGACTCATTTTACTCCGATAATCAGAAGATCCTTTAGTTATTCAACCAAGGACCAAACCTTGTTCTATTCAAATTGATTACACTCTTCTAGTATATCCAGTATCTAACTCTCATTACCTAGGGAATTAATTTTAATTTTCAGTTTGAATTGGGATAAAAATAAAATATACAAAAAATCTTTTCATAACTAACTTTTAGTTATTAATTATTTATCTAACGAGGATGATGACTTAAGTTTTGGTTTTCTCCCCCCCAATTTATAATGTATTTTTTAAAATATTAGATGGATTAAAATATGATTTAAGTATTACAATTATTATTCAAAAATTAAACTAAAAATAATTTATCCATTGAGTACTCATACAATAATTTTTGGGTAATATATTGACGGTTTCTACTACTTCATTAAACTACAACATTCTATTATGGAGTTTTGGGTACCTATATTTTATGAGAAATACCTTTATGACTATTTAAAGTATTAATATTAGAATTTAAAAACCCTTTACCATGATTAAATAGGATATTAACAATTAATAAATTTTTATCATTTTGAAAAAAAGAATAGTATGTTTTTATAAATGAGACTGACTTAAACTTATGATCTAGAAAATAAACCCAAGTGTTTTTAGTGTAATCGTCAACTATGACATACACATAATGTTTAGCTAAGAGACTTTCAGTTTGCATAGGAAAAAAATATCCATGCACACTAACTATAATGGTTTGGATATTGTTACTTAATAAACATATTTAAAACTCATATTATATCACTTACCATATATTAAAAGATTATCAACTATAGAATAATTAGATTTAGGTTAGGGTAGACCACTAACTGGTAATTTCATTAAAATATTAGCTATGTTTTGTACATTATAGTATCCTAGTATCTATGAATAATCCAATATCTATCTTCTAACACTTCAAAAAGTAAGATTCTCTAAATTAATTATCTAAATGGTATCACACATATCGACAAGTAACACATGAACTCCCTCTTAACTTTTAATGATATAATTATCAATCCCAAAGTTTATAGGGTAAAATTTATTGAATAGTTGGATAAAGCTAATGAGTTTGTTCTTAAGTCAAAAAACATAAATAATATTATAAATTAAAATCATACTTTGCAATAGCCTAATATTTTTTTATGAAAACTATGATCAATAGTGTATATGACATGCAACACTGAGCGAAAATGGGGCATGAAATATTATTAATTAAAGATGGAAATTATAATATAAACTTTAAATTTATGGGTATTAATAAGATTAAATTATTAATAAAATAAATTTATATTTAAATTTTCAATTAAATATTTATAACTTCTTAGTAAATAATCACTCAATTTTTAGTAAAGTCGTTTTAGTCATTTAAAATATGTTTTCTTCAAAAATGATTATTATAGATTTTTTTGTCAAATAAATATATAATTAATTTGTGGAACTTTTATAAATTATATTTTAAAAATGAATATTTTTTTAAAAAATTATCATATCAAAATTAAATTATGGTGACAATTTGGTATTTTTTATAAAAATTAATTTTTAAGTGAATAAGAAAAATACCGTTTTTCAAATACTATCATTTATTTTCATTGAAAATTTACAAAAATATTTCAAGTTAATAATAAATTAATATAACAAACCTTTATTTATAAATAATATAATTAATTACATAGTAATAAATATTATACCTGATCTTAGTAAAAAAATAGTTTTAGACTAAAAAGGTATTTTTTCAGAAACTCGTTGTTTCATTAAACATTGTGAGATTATTATCAAATGAATTTCAGTTAATTATAGAAATTAGAATTGATAAAATGGATTCCATATTTAGATTCATAATGATTAATATTATTTAATATGGTAAACATAATTTTTAGACATAATGAATAGTAAAAATAGAAAAAAAAAATTAACATCACGGTAAAAGGGTGAATCAAGTAATTAATGTTAAAAATAATATGATTAGGACTAAATATTTACCATAAATCTTAATATTATCCTATTTTAAGGGTGGAAGTTATACATGTACATACAAGTCTAAAATATATTTCCACTTGACTAATATTTCATTGATTTTGACCTTTATAATATTTAAGTTAAAGATAAAGACAAAATGACACTTTCTTAATTTTAATAACTATAATATTTTGTGATAGGGATAAGAAAAACTGATTAATTGTTATAAATATTAATTTTAAATATAAATTATTTATTTTTATTAGTTTAATTTATTTATATTTTTTAGTAAAGAAATAATTACATAAAATTATTATGTAACAATGACACTATATTTATTCAATTAAAAGAAAAATAAAATAAATGATTTAACAAATATTAAAATCAATTTAAATTGGGTAAATTATTTTATAAAAAATAGATAAATATACCGTTTTAGTAATTTTTTAATGGATTATATTTGAATTGAAATGGTTTCATGTTTTTTTCAAAGTCAAATTAAATAAATTGTTTGAAAAATAAAATTAATAACATTTTATAATAATTGATACCATATTAAATAATTTAAAATTACTAAAAATATTATATTTAGAAATGTGATTGAGATATAATTTAATATATTTCCCATGATCAATTTATTTTCCAATTTTCTCTTTTTTCTAAATATCATGACCCCTACTGTGTAAAAACATTGTTACCATAGTGATTGTGAAATGGGTTAGCACGACTTGAAACAAAGAGTAAATTTTAAAACCCTAATATAAACCTATACAAATTTTATTATATGATATTATTTCAAATCATCCTCATGTTATACTTAAACTATATCAGTTTATATCCTTTTTTCCATGAAAATTAATTTATAGTAATCCAAAAGTGCCCCACCCCTCATTTATAAAAGGGAACCTGTTTTCCTATTCTCTTCCCACTTTAAGAACCATTTGGTTCAGAAAAATAATGACCAAATAATTTTATTACACCCCTCACCATGACCTAGATTCCATTTTTTATCATAAAACCATTCTATGAAGGTTTTAGTTATAATCCTAAAGTGTTTATCGGAAGAAGATGTATAGTTCTAAACTATGAATTTCCATTTCTATTTCCTCTTCCAACACATTAAAATACTACTAAAACAAGATAAAATAATAAAAATATTATTATAAATATATTTACATGTTTTTATGTTAATTTAATACCCTATATCAATCTCCTCTTCAATCAAATGGGAAAGGAATCCACAGTTTGTGTGTGTGACGAACTACTGCCTCACGAACCTATGTAATTCGTTTTTCATCACCGCCTATAAAGACTAGATATAATGATGGATTTAATGTATATATATGATATCCAAGACATATTTAAATTTTTTATATAATTAATATTTCATATATTTACTTAACATTCCATTCATTGAAGAATGATAATGACATTCATGCGTATGTGTGGACGACTACCTCCACGAAGTGATGTGATTCGTTTTTCATAACCACATCATATAGATAGTATATATAAGTGAATTTAAAAAAATAATATGGTATTTATGATATAATTATAATTATTTAAGGAAAAAATAATACTTATATTATTTCCATCATGATCATGGGAAAATGGAAATGTTACTCTTGCATACGTAAGGTCTAGCATCTCCATGATCGTAAGATAGTTCATTTTCGATAACCATATTTCTTGATTGGTTTTAAAAGTATAATTTATGTTAAAATCATATAATAATTTCATTAATATTATTCTGGATATTATGTAACAAATACAAATTTTACCATAGTCAATCTACCAAAGTCATTTCAGACATATGAACCGAATATCGTCAAAACATTATGTGTGAACTTAATTAATTAAATAATATAACATGGTAATAAATAAAATAAATTCAATAATTAAATTTAATAAGGTTATTAAGAAATTAAATAATTAACATTAGTTTATTATTTAGGAATTTAAATAACATACAAGATTAGTCGGACTTGAGGTATGTTATTTCATCTCAATTTCATTTTATTGAGGTATATTTTAATGTTATTTACACAATATAGTTTATATTTTATATAAATTTGCCTTTTTACATGTTATATCATTAATAATTCATAATTTATCATATTTTAAGTTCTAATTAAAATTATTTCATTCAAGGGGATATGAATTGAATGTTACCAAGTGGTAAGTGTTTCACTACTCAATTTTTTTCATTGGGTAATATCACTTATTAATTGATTATATTATGTAAATATTATGTGTCAAATAGACTTTGTTTTACCTATTTTACATTCAAACTAGTTTTTTATGGATTTAAATTTGTTACACACAATCACTTAATTGATTAATTTTAACTTCAACATTATGATCATTGTAAGGGATTTCATCTCAATTGAGACATATTTGATATTATACACCTATTTACATTTATGTGGTGTATACCCTACCAAATTTATATATTTAACATGAATACCTATTTATTAATTATTATTAATGTTACAATTAATTTTTATTCCTTCAGTGGTTCAAAATTTAAAATTTACCAAATATGTAAGTATTAATTCGACAATCTCATTTTTATAGAATTGAATCAATTTTCGTTAAAGGAACCATATAATCCATCCTTCATAAAATGAATTTATTTTTCTTATCCTCTAGATATATTTTGGAGATTCTATATTTTTTTTTCAAATTTACATATATTTTAAACTTCAATCATGAAATGAAATTTTTAAAAGAAAAAGTAATTTTATTTCTCTTTAATCAGATTTTTTTTCTATTTATATATCTTTCAATTTTTTTTTACAAAAAGTCATTTTTATTACTCAAATGATTTATTGTGGAAAATTTAAGTTATCCTTTACTATCTAAAATATTTTAATGGAATATTTATATGGTTTTATTATTGGTTTTTTTAATTTCTTAATAAAACATCAATAGAGATGTTTTTAACTTATACAATGTTAATGGACTTCCCCTACACCATAATTGTATTATGATATTTATATTTTTAGACATGTTTTCAATGACTTAAAAGAGAAAATATTTAATTAAATATTGTTTTAAAATATCACATCCATTTAATTTATTTTTCTAAAGGGGGTGATTTTAGTATGCATCGTATATTTCTGATGAAATGATGTTTATCACTTATCTTTTATTAATATTGGGGTCAATAACTTTCTATTGAAACATTCACATTATTATGATAATTGGTTATTAAATTTATTTGAAATATCTATATTATTTTTATCATAGATATGAATATTTGTTTAATTGTAAACCATTATTACATATGGTGTTATATAATATAATTTATTTTATTGACTAGATAAAATCATGATAAATCCATATATTTACTCAATATGGATATTTATTGTTAATTAATATTGTTCATTAATTTAATTGATCATAAAATATATGAGTATTTCATTGAAAATGCTTTTACGGGTTGGTCTTTGTTATAGATATCCCCTCGATGCTTTGGTACGACTCATGAAAAAAATATTAAATCAGCATTAAATGGTTTTATAGTGTATACCCTCTCATCAATTAAACTATATTTTCAAAAGACATTGATGATCTAGATATCCTGATGTATGAAATAGTGATATCCAATATTCATCAATTTATTTATTGGGAATTCCATTACTATTATCCATGAGATTACTACATTGATATTATCCATAGATGCATTTTATGAATAAGTTATTGATTAAATAGAATGTGTTCTCAGTAATTTAACATAGAATATTGATTATGTCTTATTGAACCATGATATATTCTATTTTACATAACCATTAATCATTATATGATCTCACCCTTTACTTATTTTTCCTTCCCTAAGATGTCAAGACGTACATTATAATTGATACACAAGGATATATTAAAGGGAATAATGTTGTTATCAAATAAAATAGTATATTTTATTTTATTTTTTCAAATGCACTATGATATTCATGTATATATTTAGTTTACCAAGACTAATAAATTATTTAGTCATGTGGGATGAGATCACTTGATAATTGTTATAATGTAATAAATTAACCATTGGTTTTCAACTACTGGAGCTTGGGTTTTTACTGTTCGTGTTAGTGTAAGTTTAGTAGAACCCTCAAGAACTAGATTTATAAAAAAAATAAATTAGGGAACATAACCATATGGTATAATTTTGGGATATGTCTAATTGTTATAAAATATCATAATTTTTTTTATTAAGGTGGAGATTACGTGGTTTTTATAGAAATACATATTTGTTTGGATACTAAAAATAGATATGGTTTTAAGAAGGATGAATCTAGGGGTAAAAACCTTGAAAGGAGTTATTTGAGTATATATTGACCATTATTCTAGTGCATAGTTAGTGTGACCTTACTATTAACCTTGTTTGACACTCTTGAGGAATATTTGTGTGTCAATTCATATTTTCTATATGAACCATTATGATTGAACTCATGTAAACCAATGATATAACTTAGTGATATAGAATAAAACTAAAATCTATTAGGTTGATAATTATAAAGTTTATCATTATGTTTAATGGAATTTATACCACTTTTAAGATTTTATATGATGGAATTTTAAAATTATTAAGGATATTGTGGGAGATATTTATGGAAATACAACACTTTTTAGTATATATTTTAGTGAAAAGTGTATTCAAGAAATAATGCTTTTATATTTTGAGAAAAAACATTTAATGTTATTGATAACCTTAAGGGTTCATATGATCTTTTATATTGAGGTAATTATGGGTTATGAAAATTTCGGAACATATGTTTTATCATATAGAATACAATGAGATTAAAAAGTGATTCAGTTACTATGTAATTAATGTTAAGAATAATATATTGAGAATTGTCTCACCTTGTTATAAAAATTTTTATTTAGGTTAATGTATAAATATAGGAAGAATATATTTTTATACTTTTTGAATTATTTGATATATTATAATTTTTTTTAGTGCATCAAGTATGAAACATTCATGTTGAATACTCATCATTTGGAAAAAAAAGATAATATTGTGGTGGAAATTAATTAAAGGATGAAGTTAGACTTGTTAAGTAAGTATATTTATTTATAATCTCAGTATAGATATGAAATAAATTCCCCAAATCTAGGAGAAGTATTTTAAAACAAAAATGTTATCATATTAGACTCATTTCTTATGAATCAATGTTTTTTTACACCCCATTGATTTATCATCATTAACTTGGTCCTGATCATTAATTTTCTTATCATCAATGATCTCTATCAATATCTCATGATTTGGAAATTAATTTATCCTCCATGTCTATTTTTCACATTACAACAATGTTTAGAAATTATTAATCCTTATTATATGTTATTCTAGACGACCTGCATATTTTTTTCCCACTTATCAAGATGAAGTTTTACTAACCCTTTTTATGATGTGGGATTTCAAAAAATGTATTTTTAGATGTAAAAATATTATTTACTAAGACCGAGTTCAAATTTTGAGTACACCATTTATTAAAAGTGGGAATAATGTAATACCCATACATTTTTTAAAAATAAAACTATGTTAAAAATGTATATGACATGCAACCCTTATCCTAAAAAAAACCATGAAATATACTTATATAAGTATCACAATTATAACCAAACTGTTAAATTATAAGGTATGAATTGGATTAATTGATTTATTATATATATATAGTTCATATTAAATATTGATAATGTCATATTAAATAATCACTTGATTTTAGTAAAGTCATTTCAATATTTAAAAACTGGTTTTCTTCAAAAATGGATTTTATTTCTTTTTTGTGAGTGAACATTATAAATAATTTTTTAAAACATTTGAAATGGTAGTTTAAAAATGACCACCATTTTTAAAATAATAATATAAAAATTAACTTATAAATAAATTTTATTATTTTTCTAAAATGATTACATTTTCAATGAATAGTAAGAAAACTACCAATTTTTCATGTACTATCATATCTTTTCATTGATAAATTCCCATAGTACTTTTAAGTTGATAAGAAACTAATATAAGAATATATTTTATGAATAATATAATAAATTACCTATGAAGAAAAAATATAGATTATCTTAGTATAAAACTACTTTTATACTTAAAGATGAATTATTTTTCAAAAAACCATTTTTTATTACTCTTAGAGGTATTATTATAAAACAGATTTCAAATAATTATAGAGATATAATTTAGTAAAGTGGATTACATATTTAGATTCATAGTAATAAATACTTTTTAATAAGACCAACTTAATTTTTGGTCATACTGAATTGTAAAAATAATAAAAAACTATCACCATGGTTTAAGTGAAAACCAGGTAATTAAGGATAAAAATAACATGATAAAGACTAAAAATGACCCTAAAACATTTATTTTATATTTTATATGTTTAAATAGATAATTTGAAACTACGGATTAAATATATGGCCACTTTAGTCCATATTTCGTTGATTTCACCATAATAATGTTTAAGTAAAATAAAGATAAAAAATGTCACCTTCTAACTTTTAATAACAATAATATTTTGTGAGAGAGATAAAAATAAATTATGTTTGGTAATAAATAGTATATTTAAACATAAAATTTTTCAACATAATTTATTTAAAATTTTTAGTAATGAAACAATTACCTTAAATTCTTGTGAAATGATAACATAATATTTATAAAATTAAAAAGAAAAATAAAATAAATGATTTTAAAAATGTTAAAAGTAATATATATTGAATGAATTGTAATGTTATGTGAATTTTTTAAATAAATAAAACATTTTATTGATGTTTTAAGGGATAATATTTATATTATATAGATGTCACGTTGTTTTGAAAGTCAAATTAAATGAATTGTTCAAAAATTGGCATTAAAAATATTTTATAATAAATAATATTTTATTAAATGATTTAAAATTCCAAAAAATAAAATATTGGGACAAGTGATTGAGATATGTTAAAAAAATATCAATCTTGGTCCACTTATTTTCTATTTTTCCTTTTATAGTAACTATCTTGACCCCTAAAGAGTAAATTTTTTGATATAACGGTAATTATCAAAAAATGGTTAATGTGGGTTAAAACAAATAGATAAGGGTAAAAACTTTTATGAACTTCTAAATTTTTTATTACAGGGTATTATTTATACTCATAATCATTATATATTTGTAATATATCAGTTTGGATATTTTTTCATTGAAAAAAATTATATTAATTTAATATTTTATGAAATTCCAAAAGTGCCCCTCCCCCCACTTATAAAAGAGATCCTACTCTCCTCTTCTATTAAAACATCAAAACTATTTTTTTTAGCCAATAATTACCAAAATAATTTCATTATACCCCCACTAGAACCTAAATCCCTTGATTTGATCATAAAACCATTCTAGGAATACATTAGGTATAAACCATAAGTAGTTGTCCAAGTATGAGGTATAATTCTTAACTACACAATTCATTTTATTTATTCTTACACCACATTAACATATTCCTAAAACATTCTCAAATAATAACTCCAATATCTTCCATATAGATATATTTTTTTAGTTTAATTAAATTCCATATTTCTATCTCATCTTCCATAAAATGGGAAATGGAATCTCCATTCGTGTGTACAGAGGATTACCACCTCGTGAAATGATTTTATTCTTTTTCCATCGCCGCATCTCATAAAAGGATATAATAATGGATTTAATGTATATATATGATATTAATGACATAATAATCATTATGGTATAAGTAATATATCATTTATTTACTTACCTATCCAGTCATTGAAGAATGATAATAACATTTGTGCATACGTGTGGACTACTACCTCCATGAAGTGATGTGATTCATTTTTCACAACCACATTACATGGATGGTATATAAAATTTAATTAAAATACATAATATCTTATTTATTATATAATTATCATTCTTGAAATATAAAGTAATTATTATCTTCGTTCCTCCATGATCATTGAAAAATGGAAACTTTACTCATGCGTACAAATGACTAAACTCTCCATGATTGTAACGTACTTCATTTTTCTTAACCATACTTCATGATTGGTTTTAAAATTATAATTCATTTATTAAATTGATAATTAATTAGTGATTATTATTTTAGATAAGGTTTGATAATGACCACTTTTACCATAGTCAACCTACCGATGTCATTTTGGACATATGAACCAAATATTGTCAAAACAATCGACTTGAACATAATTAATTAAGTAATATAACATGGTAATAAATAAATTAAAATGAATAATAAACATTAAAATGGTTATTAATCTTGTAAATAATTCAAATATTTTTATTATTTAGTAGGATAAATATAATTCCCATGGTCATTGTCACAATCTAGGTCAGGTATCCATCCGACCCAGTGCCTGACTTAGTCTGTGGCAAGGCCTAAAGGGAATTCCCAATCCCCATAGGCTGGCACAAGTTCCCAGGTATCAAAATGAAACACTTGGGAATGGTTTAACCAAAATAAGAGACATAAAAACAACCAATGAATAAATAAATAGATATTGGAAAAAGAGAACCAAACAACCCCTAACCAGTAGACCACATTTAACGTTTACAACCTAACCCAAAACTCAAATAAGAAAAAAAACAAAGAGAGAACTGAAACATCTACCAAAACCATCATGAAACATGATGATCCACACCACAAGCTACCAAGAGTGACCTGTATAGGAAGACCATCAACAACCCAATACACCATCATTGAGCATGATGGATCTACCTAAAATACATAAAGAACAAAAAATACATACACCCAGAGTTTTATGTAGGGTGTGAGCCAAGATTCAAGTAGGATGTCACCAGAAGAAAAAAATTCCATCTATAAATATTAAATGAAAATTAAAATTGAAGGTTTAATAAATGAAGGGACACAAAAGCTTGAAAACTTTAATGGGATAATATCAATAAAAATAGCTTCAAATAAAACAACATAAATTAAGCGTACACCCTTACCTTTGAGAAAACCCTAAGATACATCGTATGCTGATGGAGAGTGTAATGCATTATAGGAGAAAAAAAGTGGGAGAGGCCCAATAGGTACTAGAGACCAATGGGACCCTAGAATGTTGTGTCTCATTGAAACGGGGCTTAGAATCAACGACCCTTAGAAAATTTGTCTTAGAAACCACACCCCTCAAAAAACGTGGCTTAGAAACCACGACCATTAGTAACCGTGGATTAGAAACCACAACCATCAGTCATTCATATGATTAGTTAGTGTTGTAATCATCAATACTACTAGTAAAACTTGGCTAAAGTCACCTTTGAAACACTATCACACTAGTCCTATTCCCCTCACCTAATACCCCAGGCTTCCCTCTTTGTTACTTATTTAAATTCAAAGTTAACATCACATGTTACATATCACATTCAGATAATCAAAAAAAAATGAGGCACTATCCATACCCAATACTACACTTGCACACACACATATTCCACTTTGAAATAATACTCACACGAAAAACCTTTTAAAACTCAATCTACATCATTTACAAAATCAAATAAACCAACTGCATAATTAAAAATAAACCATTTCATGATTAGGAAAACCACTAGAAAATTTAGTAAAAAACTCATTTAATTTTCAAATTCCTTTAAATTATCATCTTTCCCTTTCCACATAAGTCATAAAATGCTTTCAAGAAACACCCTAATAAAAAATATACAAAACACAACCATTTTACTTTAGAAAATTCAACTCATAATATATGTATGTCAAGAAGTTACAAAATATATTTTCTCACCACAAAATCAAACTATACGACATGATTAAGCACAAAATCAATCCAAACCAACACTACATGTGTGAAAATCACCATTTACACACCCAAAACATATTTGAACACCATACACATTCAATTTTGTTTTCAAAAGTGTGACATGCTCTTTATAAAGATTTTGTAAAAAATATTTCTCAATTTATAGAAAACTTTTTCACTATTCATGAAACCCAAAAAACCATAAATAAAAATGTATAATATATATTAAAAAGAAATATCTTATCTTTACCCACTCAACCCACACAACACCTTTACTTATGACCAAACAGGCTCAACGCCATGTCCACAACACAATTCACACCACTTGCACAAATTAACAACCAACTGCACAATTTATTTAAATGATAAAAATAAAATAAATATAAATTTCTAGAAATTTCCCACATACCATATGAGCACAATACTAAAAAACCAACATGTGATAAATTTCAACAAGAATAAATTTGAACCAAACAAATAAATTAAAGAACATAAAAAATTAATTTAAAAAAGAAAATTAATTCATTAAATACTATTTAAACATGGAACCACCTAGCTCACTTGGTGAAACTTCTGTAAAATGAGGAAAAAAATATTTTCGCCACATTTGCACCACAAGGAACCTATCGAGAACCCTAATTCAAGATTTTGAACAAAAAATACCCCATATTAAAACACTAATTTAACAACCGAATTGATAGAAACCTAAAACCACATATAAACAATAACCAAAACCCTTGATAAGAGGATAAGGGTTTACCTAGAGTGAAAAGGGAGAGGTAGTGGGGCTAAGAGGGCTCGGTAGGGGTGGCACGTGGCTGGTCAAGAAGGCTGGTGAGTGCAGCGCAGGTTGGTGAGGAGGTGGGTGAGGGCGGCACTGGATGGTGTGGAGGATGACTATGGAGGCACCAGATAGGAGCAAGAGGGGAGTTATTGCGAAGGTGGATGGCCAATAGTGGGAGGGTGTGGAACGATGGGGTTGTCTAGGGAATAGGTAGGGCATGATAGTGGGTTTTCAGGGAAGAGGCAGGACACGGCAACAAACTTGGGTTAGGAGGAGGGTATGGAAGCACAGTGTGATGGGTTCAAGGGGTTGGGTAGCACGACGAGGGTAGGGAGCAAGAGCAGGGGGCAACACCGAAATGGGGGGGGGGTGAAACCAGAATAAAAAATAAAAAATGTAAAGATGACATCCTAATAATAACTAATGATAATAATTAATCATAATTTAATAAAAATGATGATAACTTAATAGAATACCAACTATAATAATAATTTTAAACATATTACTAATTACTTAATTAAAAAATTAACAAAAATGATAATAATAATAATAATAATAATATTATTATTATTATTTTAACAAACCTTAAATCATTTTATTCTTCTCATTTTATTTTGTGATAACTTCCTTATTTGTCTCATTAATTAATGAATTAACTATACATAGGACATGCTGCATGGTGATTTGGAGAATCCATGTGGCTTCGACCATGTGACGCTTGTGACACTATCAAAACAAAAACACACATTTATCAACAAAACATAGAAAATTCCAATAGGACTCGACCTATACTTGACAAAACATTTCAAATAAAGATATAATAATAAAATAAAATTGCTTTAGATGTTTTGGGGTGATAGTTATTCTCTTAAAGAATGAACAAGTAAAATTTTAGTTGGAATATTTCATTTTAACATTATACTTGTGATTAATTGACTAAGGAAAGATTCATGAGATTCTTGGGATTATTTTGGGCTAAGAACCTAGTTTTTGGGAAGAAAAACTGATGCTAATGGTAAGGTGGAACTGTTCCCCTAAAACTATGCATCCCTGGTGGGTGTCACAATGTTTTTCAAGATATGCACCTTGGAACTCATGACTATGAAAAATGTTCGAGACATGTTGAAAAAGGGGTTTGAATCGGCTGTGGATGGTTAGTATAACTGTTCACTTACCTATATGAGGGGGATCTATGGAATGTGACTTTTACAAGTATGGTGCACGATTTTCCCAACCATCCATCCAAACAACGAAACCCATTAAAATGAAGGGTTAATTTATAATTTTTATCTCCCTTATTTATCATTTTCACCCTCATTTTCATTTTCCTCCATGAACATCAATTCATCCCCATTGGAAATATATCCACCTACTCACCTAGGATTTCATCCATATTCTTCAATTAGATTCTGATTCTCACACTATCTATCACATCAGAAGCCTGCATATAATAACTTCAATCATTTAACTTCATTTCTCAGTTTATATCTCTATTTTAGGTGTCATTTTGGGGATAGATATTATTTCCAATTTTCACGATATTCATCTATTGTACTATTTTCATCTATTTTAGACCAAAGTAATGGATAATACTGACCATTTATTCATCTAACAACATAAGTTAGGTTTCCTATACCTTTTACCTAAATTATTTTCTCTTTTTGAATTATCACCATGGTTTTTCATGCCATACCATCCAAACATTTCTCATGAAATTTATCAATGTCCTAGATTAATTATTTAATCCTTAAATGTGATACTCATATAATCTTTTGACTTAATTAGAGGTTAACAACCTCAACCAGAACCATCTTTGAGGTGGGTTCATTCATCTTCCCAAGATAAGAACCACCCCTTTGGGTGTGTGAGCTTTCCACCTATTAGTGGGATCCTTATGAAAATTATATGAGTAAATTAGAGGTTAAAATACCTATTCAACACAATATAAAATTGTATTAAATTGGATAAATGGATGACTTAAATAATAACCTTGAATAAATTGAATATATTCTTGGCTTATTCCTTTTTACGAATGATTGAATTTTGGTGTGGACACTAACATAGCCCCTTGATTTTTTATCTTAATTGCTTGATTTTGGAAATTGTAGTATGGAACTGACTATTGAATAATGGTCTTCAATTGATGTTGATTAATTATTTTGAACTTTTGTTGATTAATGATATAGAACTGATCTTATTTATGGTATGGAACTATTGAGGGGGTCATGGTATATAACCTACAACCCATGTATACAATTATATATTTTTATATTAGGATTCCATGACAATGTGCCATAGGTTCCAAGACCATGTAGGTCTAAACTATTCATAGTTCACTTAGATGAGTTCCTTGGGCATACGACATGGGACCTGGACCATGTAGGTCTACAACATTATATGTATGCGGCATATGATGAAGATAAAAGGTACTTGAGTACCTTAATTTTATGTACTGATATCACTTTTATAAAGATTGATTATCATCTTTATATCTTGGAAATATTTACGTCTTCTACTATAAATTTTTACATTTTTCCTTCATAAACATATTCCCTTCTATCATTTTACACAATAGCAGTTTTTATTCACAAGATGGACTTGTTATAGACCTCAATGGCGGTGGCCTACTAAGTATATCTCACATCCTATCCAGGATGTGGATTGGTACCCAAATAGAACCCATGGATGAATGTGGGGACAAGGGCAAGTTCCCAATCATGAATACTTTATTTTTTTATAGTATGGGATATTGGGACCATGAGACCAATCCTTGAATCTGATTCATTAGAGATAACATTATGGTATTTTTGGTTCTTTTGATTACATGTTTGTATGTGTGCCTAATACCATGTATGTTGTATGTCCCCAAGATTTTATGAGATAGATTCTTTTTAATTTCATTAATGACTTGTGTTGTATGTTACACCATGATTATTGTGTGTTTAATGCCACACCGTATTAGATTAGAGTATACACAACACTATCATTAGCTTGTGTTACTGTAACATCCCAGGTAAATAAAGAATAATACATTTTCATATTTATTAATATTTACGAATTAAATATTAATTTTACTTTAAAGGGGTTTCTATGTTCGATAGCGTACCTGATACGCAACAAAGAGTTTCTTTGAAATCTTATGTTGCACACTAGTAGTAAAATAATATTATTTTAAATGGTAGTTGACACGTAGCCGTTGTATTGGTAGGAATAAATAGAAATAACTAAAATATGATTATATATGTTTTTTAATTGTTTTTACATTTATCCAATAAAAGATAAAGGCTTAAAATAAGAAAAGAATTCAATTTTAGGCATAAATACTCTAATATTCACTAAAGGTCCACTTATGGCCTTTTCATGGCGAACCTTCTTTAAATATAGTTTTGTTCACTCTTATACATTATATTGGACCAAATAAAACTCCTCTTTAGAATCAAGACATCAAAATTTACTTTGTGTAAATTTTTTGGTATTTTTCTGAAAAAGTTCGTTTTTTTAATGAATAGTGATAAATGTTGTAATTTAATTCAAAACATCTTTTTAATCTAATTTTTTTATATGATTAGATTATCTTTAAAATTGGTTTTAGAGTTTAATTAGAATATATTTTTACCATTTAATCCAATAGTGGCCGTTGGAATTAATTTCACTTAGAAATCGGACAAAAACTAGTGTCAATCTTTTGATACTTATTGTTTCATAAAAACACGCTATTTGCTCTGACAGTGGGAATTAATTATTAAATTAATTAATGCAACTTATATGTTTTGAATTTTGTAAAATAGAAATCATTTTTGAATTTGGAATATCAAATATAGCATAGGGTGAAGTTTTGGTATTTTTTCTGAAAAACTTCAATTTTTTATGAATAGTGAAACCACTAAGTGGTACTTAAAAAAACTGATTTTTCGTTTAAATGAAATTTTACCACCTCTGTGTTTTGAATTTCAAAAATCCGACATACATGGTTTTCATTAAGAAGTAAAATGTGATTCAATGGGATTAAAATAATTTTTTGATGAATAGTAACTTTTATGTTTTCAATCGTGATTAGAGGTAATTAGAGTGATTTAAGGTAAGAATAATGTTTTAATAATATGAAATGAACTTGACACATTCCCTACCCTTATTGGGTGTATCATGGCCGACCAAGACAATCCATGGGTCAACTTGGGGACCCCATGGATCCACTTTGGAAGGAAAATGACATTAATATCTTTTTATTTAATGTAAAAGTAAAAATGACACAAACAAGAGTTGTTTTACTAAAACAATTTTTAAATGAGGTTATACAAGTCTGTTTTTTGACTATAAATATTCATTAGTAATCCAAAAATATTTCCTACATCATTGTATTTTTTTAATAAATTTTAGACATTACATAAATTAAATTATTTATGACATCATGATGATGCAGCGATTACCTCATTATTTAACGATTTAAATAAAATTAAAAGATAATGTAAAATATAAGACCTACACATGTCAAAAACCTAATGGATTTTTTTATTTTGAACTCTTATCACCTTATCCTCTAAATATATAATTGTGGGGCCCTTTTTATCCGAAAATCATTTTATAATGAAGTATCTTTTCTTAACTTTCCAAGAGTGCCCCTCCTCTCCTCTTATAAAAGGCCCCCACCTCTATCACCTTACCCACACCTCTCAAGACTTTTTATTGGCCAATCACTATCCATTATGTCTCTCCACATCCCTATATTACTCCTAGAAGCATCACATTGGGCAGAAGTCTTCCCAAGGAAGCCTTTGAGCTCAAATCAAAAAGAGTTACCCAATTTAAAGGTTGTGTCTTCTCTTGTGTTCTTCTGTTTTATTTTGCTTCTCCAACCCCCTAAAATATTTTTATTATTTTATTTTGAAACAACTCCAGTATCTTCAATATACTAGTATGTTTTTATAAGAAGTATTTGAGCTACACTTATACACATTTACATCTAATGGTTAAAGAACATATTGTTTCTGTTGATGGCGAATATCTGCCTCACGAAACGATGATTGTTCAATATTCTTCTAACACATTCAAAGGTGGAAAATAAGATGTCAATATATTTATATATGATATATAATATGTTTATTTTATCCATAAGCTTCTGTATTTTTCATTTATGGCATACCATTATGGCTTCCATTATGGGTATACGCGATATCTTCATTTTAGGAAGTGCGGACTACCTCCCCCTCAAAGTGATTTGATTCATTAATGCCATATGTGGGACGTATAAAAGATGGGTTTAAAGTTATTATATATAATGTTATACTATAATTATAATATACCTTTATATAATTATTATTTATTTCTATTAAAGTATGAGATAGAAATGAAAGTAGCGTTCATGCGTACGTACGGTTTACCGTCTCCATGAACCGTGCATTTCATTTCTTATCCCCAAATGTAATGTACTATTATAAGTACATATATATAATGGATATATATGATGTATGTAACATCTAAATGATTATTATAATTCTGGAGTTAAAATATACATATCTCTCATTTAGTTTTAATTCCATTAATATGACATATAAATGAAAGTAGCGTTCATGCGTATGTACGGCTTACCGTCTCCATGAACAGTGCATTTCATTTCTTACTTCTAAATGATTATGTAATATTATAAATACATGTATATGCTAGATTTATATGATATATATGATATTAAAATCACGGATATCATTCTGGATATAATGAACCTTTGACCACACGAACAACATGTAATTGTAAGAAGTCCACTTTCGACTTAAGAACCAAATATTGACAAAACAAACATTATTAACTTAAATGATTACATAATTTTTATAACATGACAATAAATGATATAAAAGGAATAATTAACTTGAAAAATGTTCTTAATCAAGTAGAAATTAACTCAAGTTTATTATTCAGGACATTAAAGAATGATCGAGTCAAGTCGGACCTGAGGTAAGGGAACATCTTAACCCAATTTCCGTTCTTTGGGTTAATCTCCTACTTTCAAATTATGTCATGATATTATTATTTCCTATCTTGTATTTTTTCACTTTCTTTATGTGTACTTATAGTGAATACACATAATAAAACTATTTTATTAAAAAAATGATCTTTGTAAGGGACTTTGTCTCAATCTCCTTTCATTGAGGCATATTTTGTTTTATACACAACTTTCTTTTATACGGTGTATAAACCCCGTTGACTTTTACTTTTATACAAAACGAATATTTTTCTATGAAGAATTTTACTAAACGAAAAAAATGAATGTTTCTTTTAACATATGCGATGAAAACGACCTTTTCTGCCACCATGAGTATTATTTGGTCTTTGGCTTCCTAAACAAGCCATAATGTTTTTAAAATGAAATAAATACCATATAATCTTTTATGTATTTTGGTATTGAAAATGGTTTTTATAATGTATTTGTTATGTCAATATATTTATGTGATATATTGTGATCAAAGCATGGAAATGTTTTCTTTCCATTATATTTTTTTTATGTCTTATGATTTTATAATGGTACTTGGACATTTGACAGGTGGTTACGTGATAAACCATATGATGGGTGGTGCCTTGAATACCAGGATAGGGGGTTACGTTAAAACCTCCAATTCATTGGGTATGGAAGTCGGTCGTATGGCTATTCCATTAATTGATATGTGTGGAAGTCGACCGTATGGTTATTCCATTTAAGTATGTTTATGTCCCAAGTTACCTTTATATGTTATGTGATATTTATATGGGTTTTATGGTAGTATTTTGGTTACAAAAGGGTATGTAATGATATTTTATTCAGTGAAGAGTTTTTACTACTTCCTAAAGGTGAAAGTTATTACTTTGATAATGTATACATGGTTTACTTGTTGTTTTGAAAAACTAACAGTTTTCATTCTTTGTGTATCCCTTACTGAGCTTTTTATGCTCACCCCAAGTTTTTTTGAAATGTTTTTCATAGGACTTAATGTGGAATAGGGTTAAGGATGGGATCAAGGGAAAGTCGTGCTATATAAAACATGGAACTAGACATGTTTATTTTTAAGAGTTTTTATTCTATGGAAACTTAGTAGAAGTGTCTACTTTGTAATCTTTTGAGATGTAATAGTTATGTCCTAATTCTCTAAAATTATAAACCTGAAAAGATACTCAATATGAAATATTCAATTAATTCAATATTAAGTAAAGTTTAAGCTCGGGGCCTTATAGTTGGTATCAGAGGTCGGTTTAGATAACTTTAAGAGTTAGAATTCTATTAAATAATTATACAAAAATATTTTTTTGAAATGATATAGCATTTGAAGATTACCATGTTGCTTCATCTGAGAAATGTTTGTTAAGAATGGTTTTTCATAGAGGAAACAGAACAACTTTTCTGGGAAGGCATATAGAGGGAAATGACCTTTCAAATCAGTATCCTAAGATGGTCAGAATCAGAACTAAACAGTTTGCTGCAATGATGGCTCTGTTGAATCAGGTGAAAAATATTGGTTGTTTTTATTGATGATATTTTTGTGTTTTCTAAATGTAAATAGGAGCATGAAATTAATTTAAGGGTTATCTTACAAACCATAAAAGAAAATAAACTGTATGGAAAATTCAGCAAGTGTGAGTTTTGGTTACAAAAAATTTCATTCCTTGGTCACATTGTTTCAAAAAATGGCATAATTGTTGATCCCACTAAAACAAAAGTTGTTGAAGAATGGCCAAGACCCACAAATGTAACCGAGATCTGAAGTTTTCTTGGTTTGGCAGGTTACTACCGAAGGAGTTGAAAAGAAGATTGGTGAATGCTCCAGTTTTGGCACTTCCTTCTAGGAATGGTGATTTTGTTATCTACGGTGATGCTTCATTGAAAGGACTTGGATGTGTCCTTATGCAGAATGATCAGGTAATTGCATATGCTTTACGTCATTTGAAAACTCATGAGGTAAATTACCCTACACATGATTTGGAATTAGCTGCTGTTGTTTTTTCTCTAAAAATTTGGAGGCATCATTTGTATGGAGTAAAGTGTGAAATATATACTGATCACAAAAGTTTAAAGAATAAAATCACTCAAAAAGAATTGAACATGAGACAGAGGATATGGCTATAATTAATCAAGGATTATGATTGTACAATTCATTACCATTTTGGAAAAGCAAATAAAGTGGCTGATGCTTTGAGTCGAAAAAGTAATGCTTCATTATCCATGCTACATTTGGAACGAGATCCTTTGGTTTTTGATTTGATGAACTTTGGAATGGAAGTTGTTTGTGCAAGAATTCCTTCTGTTTTGTTTCATGTATCAGTGAAATCTTCTCTATCAGATAGAATAAAGCAAGCATAGAATCAAGACAGTGAGTTGTAGAAAAAGGTAAAGCTGGTTCAGAATCGTAAATTGCCTGAATTCAACATTGATAATGATTATGTTTTGAGATTTGGGAAGAGATTGTGTGTGCCTTGTGATTCACAGTTGAAGAGAGAGTTGTTATGTGAAGCTCATAGTTCTCCGTTTTTAGTTCATCCTGATAGTACTAAGATGTACAGAGATCTTCGGGAGTATTACTAGTGGGAAGGAATGAAAAGAGATATTGCGGATTTTACTGTAAAGTGTTTGACTTGTAAATAGGTTAAAGAAGAGCGGAAGTTACCGAAAGGGATTATTTAGCCTTTACCAGTGCCAGAGTGGAAATGGGAAAACATATCCATGGAATTTTTTGTGGGATAATCAAAGACACCTCGAGGTAATAATGCAATCTGGGTTATTGTTGATTTCTTGACTAAATCTGCTCATTTCCTTGCCATATGAGATACTTTTTCCGAGAGCAACTTTCTCGATTGTATATTAAAGAGATAGTCAAGTTGCATGGAGTTCCCCTCTCTATTATATATGATCGTGATCCAAGGTTTACTTCTAACTTTTGGAAGGGCCTTCAGAAGTCGTTGGGTACTGAATTAAATTTTAGTACAGCTTTTCATCCTCAGTCAGATGGGCAGACATAACGAACAATTTAGACTTTGTAGGATATGCTACAAGCTTGTTCTATGGATTATCAGGGAATTTGGGACCAACATATTTCTTTGGTTGAGTTTTTATATAATAACAGTTTTCATTCTAGTATACAGATGTCACCGTTTGAGGTATTATATAGGAAGCGGTGTCGAACTCCAGCTTTTTGGGATGAAGTAGGTGAAAGGAAGATGATGGGACCAGAATTGGTAGAAGAGATGGCAGAAAAAGTTTAGTTGATTCAGAAACACATGAGAATATCTCAGAGTAGATAGAAAAGTTATGTGGATAACTGGATGAAGGATCTATCTTTCGAGGTAGGTGATCATGTTTTTCTCAAAGTTTCACCGTGGAAAAGTGTGATGCGATTTGGTAAGAAAGGAAAGCTGAGTCCAAGGTTTATTGGAACATATAAAATTTTAGAGAGAGTTGGATCAGTTTCATACAGAGTGGCATTACCTCCGAGTTTATCTCAGGTACACAATGTTTTTCATGTTTCAATGTTGAGAAAGTATATGCCAGATCCATCTCATGTTTTCAGTCTGGAGGTAGTTCAGTTGGAAGAGAATCCCTCTTATAAAGAACAACCAGTCCAGATTCTTGACCGAAGAGAGAAAGTGTTGCAAAATAAGGTAATTTACTAGGTAAAGGATTTGTGAAAAAACTATATGGTTGAAGAGGTAATGTGGGAATCTGAAAATTCTATGAGGGATAAATACCCCCACTTATTTAGATAAGTGAATAAAATTGCAAGAACACAATTCCCAAAAGGGGGGAAGGATGTAACATCCCAGTTAAATAAAGAATAATACATTTTCATATTTATTAATATTTATGAATTAAATATTAATTTTACTTTAAAGGGGTTGCTATGTTCAATAGTGTACCTGATACACAACAATGAGTTTCTTTGAAATCTTACGTTGCACACTAGTAGTAAAATAATATTATTTTAAATGGTAGTTAACAATAGTCATTATATTCGCGGAAATGAATAGAAATAACTAAAATATGATTATATATGTTTTTTAATTTTTTTTACATTTATCCAATAAAAGATAAAGTCTTAAAATAAGAAAAGATTTCAATTTTAGGCATAAATACTCTAATATTTACAAAAGGTCCACTTATCGCCTTTTCATCGAGAACATTATTTAAATATAGTTTTGGTCACTCTTATACATTCTATTGAACCAAATAAAACTCTTCATTAGAATCGGGACATAAAAATTTACTTTGTGTAAATTTTTGGTATTTTTCCGATAAAGTTCATTTTTTTAATGAATAATGAAGTGTTGTATTTTAATTCAAACCCTCTTTTTAATATAATTTATTTATATGATTATATTATATTTTGAATTTGTTTTATAGTTGAATTAGAATATATTTTTTATCATTTAATCCAATAGTGGTCTTTGGAATTAATTTCACTTAGAAATCAGACTTAAACTAGTGTCAATCTTTTGATACTTATTGTTTCATAAAAACACGCTATTTGCTCTGACAGCAGGAATTAATTTTTAAATTAATTAATGAAACCTATATGTTTTTAATTTTGTAAAATAGAATTCATTTTTGAATTCGGAATACCAAATATATCATTGGGTAATGTTTCGGTATTTTTTCTGAAAAACTCAATTTTTGATGAATAGTGAAACCACTAAGTGGTACTTAAAAAAACTGATTTTTCGTTTAAAATGAAATTTTACCAGCTCTGTGTTTTGAATTTCAAAAATCCATCATACATGGTTGTAATTAATAATTAAAATGTGGTTTAATGGGATTAAAATAATTTTTTGTTGAATAGTCAACTTTTAAGTTTTTAATGGCGATTAAAGGTAATTGGAGTAATTTAAGGTAAGAATAATGTTTTGTTAATATGAAATGAACTTGACACATGTCTTACCCTTAATGGATGTGTCATGGCCCGACCAATAAAATCCATGGTTCAACTTGGGGACCCCATGGAGCCACTTTGAAAGGAAAACGACATTAATATCTTTTTATTTAATGTAAAAGTAAAAATGACACAATCCTAAGTTGTTTTACTAAAACAATTTTTAAATGGGGTTATACAAGTCAGATTTTTGACGTATAAATAATACATGGAAAGATAAAAATATTTAATACATCATAGTATTTTTTTTATAATTTTTATACATTAAATAAATTAAATTATTTATGACATCATGATGATGCAGCGATTACCTCATTATTTAACGATTTAAATAAAATGAGAAGATAATGTAAAATATAAGGCCTACACATGTAAAAAACCTATTGTATGGGTGGGATTTAGAACTCTGGTCACCTTATCCCTTAAATATATAATTGTGGGACCCTTTTTATCCGAAAATAATTTTATAATAAATTATCTTTTCTTAACTTTCCAAAAGTGCCCCTCCTCTCCTCTTATAAAAGGCCCCCACCTCTATCACCGTACCGACACCTCTCAAGCATTTGGTTCGGCCAATATCTGCCCATTTTGTCTCTCCACATATCTCTCTTACTCTTAGAAGCATCAATTTGGGAATAATTCTTCCCAATAAAGCCTTTGATCTCAAATCAAAAAGAGTTACCCAATTTTAAAGGTAGTGTCTTCTCTTGTGTTCTTTTATTTTATTTTGCTTCTCCAACCCCCTAAACTCTTTTTATTAATTTCTTTTGAAACAACTCCAGTATTTTAAATATACTAGGATGTTTTTATAATAAAGGATTCGATCTAAACTTACACACATTTACATCTAATGGGTAAAGAACGTACTGTTTCTGTGGATGGCGAATTTCTTCCTCACGAAATGATGATTGTTCAATATTCTTCTAACACCTTCAAAGGTGGACAATAAGATGTCACTATATTTATATATGATATATAATATGTTTATGTTTTCCTTAAGCTTATGTATTTTTCAATTATGGCATACCGTTATGCCTTCCATTATGGATATGCGATATCATCATTTTAGGAAGTGCGGACTACCGCCCCCTCAATGTGATTTGATTCGTTAATTCCATATGTGGGACGTATAAAGGATGGATTTAAAGTTATTATATATAATGTTATACTGGAATTATAATATACTGTTATATCATTATTATTTATTTTCTTTAAAGTATGAGGTAGAAATGAAAGTAGTGTACGTACGGCTTACCGTCTCCATAAACGGTGCATTTCATTTCTTATCCCCAAATGTAATGTACTATTATAATTACATATATATAATGGATATATATGATGTATGTAACATATTAATGATTAATATAATTCTGGAATTAATATATACATATTTCTCATTTAGTTTTAATTCCATTAATATAACATAGAAATGAAAGTAGCGTTCATGCGTACGTACGGCTTACCGTCTCCATGAACGGTGCATTTCATTTCTTACCTCTAAATGATTATGTAATATTATAAATACTTGTATATGCTAGATATATATTATATATATGATATCCAAATCATGAATATCATTCTGGATATAATGAACCTTTGACCACACGAACAACATGTAATTGTAAGAAGTCCACTTTCGACTTAAGAACCAAATATCGACAAAAAAACATTATTAACATAAATGATTACATAATGTTTATAACATGGAAATAAGTGATATAAAAGGAATAATTAAATTGAAAAGGGTTCTTAAGAAAGTATAAATTAACTCAAGTTTATTATTCAGGACATTAAAGAACGATCAAGTCAAGTCGGACCCGAGGTAAGGGAACTTCTTAACCCAATTTCTATTCTTTGGGTTAATCTCCCTACTTTCAAATTATGTCATGATATTATTATTTACTATCTTGTATTTTTTTTACTTTATTTATGTGTATTTAGAGTGAATAAACATAATAGAACTATTTTATATAAAAAATAATCTTTGTAAGGGACTTCGTCTCAATCTCCTTTCATTGAGGCATATTTAGTTTTATACACAACTTTCTTTTATACGGTTTATAAACCCCTTTGACTTTTACTTTTATAAAAAAGGAATATTTTTCTACGAAGCGTTTTACTAAAAAAAATTAATGTTTCTTTTAATGTACATGGTGACATCGACCTTTTCCGCCACCGCGAGTATTATTTGGTCTTTGGCTTCCTCAACAAGCCGTAATGTTTTTAAAATGAAATAAATACCATATAATCTTTTATGTATTTTGGTATTAAAAATGGTTTTTAAAATGGATTTGTTATGTCAATATATTTATGTGATATATTGTGATCAAAGCATGGAAATTTTTTCTTCCCATTATATTTGTTTTATGTATCATGATTTTATAATGGTACATGGACATTTGAAGGGTGGTTACGTGATAAACCATATGACGGGTGGTGTCGTGAATACCAGGACGGGTTGTTACGTTATAACCTCCAATGCATTGGGTATGGAAGTCGACCATATGTCTATTCCATTAAGTGATATGTGTGGAAGTCGACCGTATGGTTTTTCAATTTAAGTATGTTTATGTCCCAAGTTACCTTTATATGTTATGTGATATTTAAATGGGTTTTATGGTAATCTTTTGGTTAAAAAAGGGTAAGTAATGATATTTTATTCAGTGAAGAGTTTTTACTACTTCCTAAAGGTGAAAGGTATTACCTTGATAAAGTATACATGGTTTACTTGTTTTTTTGGAAAACTAACAGTTTTCATTCTTTTTGTATCCCTTACTGAACTTTTTAGGCTCACCCAAAGTTTTTTTGAAATGTTTTTCACAAGACTTTATGTGGAATAGGGTCAAGGATGGGATCAAGGGAAAGTCATTCTATATAAAACATGGAACTAGACATGTTTATTTTTAAGAGTTATTATTCTATGGAAACTTAGTAGAAGTGTCTACTTTGTAATCATTTGATATGTAATTGTTATGTCCAAATTATCTAAAACTCTAAACCTGAAAAGATCCTTAATGTGAATTATTCATTTAATTCAATATTAAGTAAGGTTTAAGGTCGGGGCCTTATAGTTACTCAAAATTTCAATTTCTTTTGATATAATTCATTTCACAAGAGACTAATTACAAGTGATAGGTAAATATTATAACCTAGTCATTATAATGGATGGTATGAATAGTACTAACTTCCTTCTAAAAAACTATTTAAATGAAAATAAGTGAGTCTATAAAATAATTAAATCACTATTTACGGATTTTATTAATAAAATATATATTTAATATATTCATTATAATATTGAAAATTTATCTTATATGTTTTCTATACACGATATAAGAAAAAATTCAAATTTACAGATAAAATGAGTTTTTTTCTAAAAATGCAGTTTTACTGCATTTTGATGGAGAACTCATTTTAAATATAGTCTGTTACACCTTTATACGTTATTTTTGAAAAAAAAATTATTATTTGAAATCAGGACATAAAAATTTACTTTGGTTAATGTTTTGGTATTTTTCTAATAATATTCATTTTTAATGAATGGTGAAAAATACTACATTTTAATTTAAAATGATTTTTCATCTATTCTATATATACAGAAAGGTTATCCTTTTAATTGGTTTTAAAGTATAATTAGATTATTTTTTAATCATTTAATCCAATTTTTTCCATTGTATATAATTTTTCATTGAAATTAGATATAAACATGCATCATTCTTTTGATGGTTTTTACTTTAAAAACCCCATTTTATTCCTTGGACAACAGAAAGTAATTTTAAATTAATTACTGAAACTTATCTATTTTGAGTTTTGATGAATTGATTCCATATTTGGAATCAGTGGGTCCAAATTTTGTTAAAAGGTTACTTTTATTTTTTTGGGATAGTATGAATAGTAACTATGATAATTTATATTTACCAAAGTTAAAGGTAAATCGAGTAAATTAGGGTAGCAAACAATATGATAAAGACAATAAAATTACCAAAAAACTTACCAAAATTATACTGGATGAGTTAAAGTCTAAAAATATCACCCAAGGGTCGGAATTGATTCATTTAATGTACTTTTTTCTATGAAAGCGATGTAATTATAATTAAAACAAAAGAAAGTGACAACATGTTAGTATCTTTTCTCTTATAAGTATAATAATATTAATGTAGTGATAAACATGATAAAAATTAAAAATTAAAAAGTCTCCTTAAATATAATGATATTTTCTAAATAATTTTAATTTTTATAGAATTTTTTTATATTAAACAATTAACATAAATATTGACACAACATTGAAACAATAATTATTTTATGAAGAGAAATATCAAATAAATGATATTATAAATTGTAAAATAAATATTATTAGGAATAATTTATGTCATACAATATTTTTATCTGTGAATATAATATGTTATAAGATTATTAAATGATTTTTTGAAGTTATATCTCTCTTTAGATCTCATTTAAATTCAATGGAATGAATAGTATAAAAATTTACACTATTGATATTTTATAAAAAAAATATTTCATTAAATTATTTTAAAAAAAAATAAAATATATTAAAATTTAAAAGAAACAATTTTAAGTTATAAATGTTAAATATTTTTCCAATTATGGGAGTTTTTCTTCATATAAGTAAACTTAATAGCCTCCTAATAATTAAAATGTTGTTACCTCAATTAAAATTAATAGATAGTAATTAAGGGTAAAATGAAAGGATTTGGTCTAAAATAAAATAAAAACATGTCTAAAAATTATTGTATGAGATTATTTCAAACTATACTTATCTTATAGTCAAAATATATCAATTTTGAGCTATTATAATCCTAAAATAAATTTATAATAAAATAACATTTAAAGACTTTCCTAAAGTGCCCCTCCTCCCTCTTATAAAAGGCTACCACATCTAACCACTTACTCACACCTATGAATCTCCTTTTATCATAAAATTTATTCTCAAATAATCTCCCAAAATACATACCTTCCTCCTAGAGACAACGCATTGGGTAGAAAGCCATCCTATGGATACCATTTGTTCAAATCAAAAAGAGATACTAAAAAAGAGGTAGTTGTTTTATCACCTCTTTCAAAATTATTTTCTTCTTCTACTTCATCTTGTTATATTTTTTCCCTAATAAAGCAATAAATAAAGTATATTATAAATTAATATATGGTATTATAATAATGGGAAAACCTTAGACATCATTTTATCCATCTTATGAATAACAATATCACCATGCGTGCGTGCGTACAGCTTTCTGTCTCTACACCGTTGTGTATTTTTTTATTCAACAATACTTAATTTGTATGGGTATAATGATGAGTATAATGGATATAAATAATTAATAAAACATTATAATTATTCTGTATAATTAATATACCATCTAAATCCATACCATTTAACCATTAAGTGAATGATATCCTCACTCATGCGTAAGTACGACCTACCATTTTCATGATGCGATGCGATTCATTATACATGATCTTCATTAAACCATGATAATATACATGAATGAAATGAAAAATTATTATAAATGTTATAATAATATCATTATTTCAGTGACATAAGTATAACCTAAGAGGTGTAACAAGAACATATCACACAAAACTTTCATAAGAACCTAAAGCAGTTGATAACCGAATAACAAGTGACAATGAAATCTTACCAACTAACGGATAATAATATAATCATATATGATATAATAAAAATGATTATGATTCTGTAATAAGTCAATAACATTATTTAAATCATTATGAAGGAGTTTTAGATACATAAAAGTATATAAGACCTTATGTAAGGGGTAAATTTTTAGTCTCTTTTTATCCTGAATTGTTTATACGTAAGTATTTACTAGGGGTATATTTATCATCAATGTCCATGTTTTCTAAAAATGTTTTCATAAAATGTTTACTATTATTTTATGTATGTTTAAAGTAATTTTTACCTGTTTTTACTTTTACTACATGGTTTGGATGGAATCTTTCTTTCATTTAACATATGAGGTACTTTTTGTCTTCTCCGGCAAAAGTACAAGGAGAATATTTTTTAACATATACTGCATGAATAGATTCTTATGATTTCATAATTCCTTGTTTCCATGAATATTACTTTACAACATTTCAATTGTATTTTCAATTAAATTATTTTATTTTAAAATTGTGTGGCATTTTGAGAAAATAAAATGTTTTGGAAGAAGAAATGATATTTTTCTCAAGGATTAATTTCAAGTATCTTATCAACATTACTTTCCATATAAGATCACATAGGTTTATGTTTATATACCTATTACTAAATTTATTGTATTAGGTCTATGATGGAATTATTTTTATGAAATCTAATTATTTTATATGGATTATGAGGGAATGATGTTCTAGAAACCCATTTTTTTTGTTCCTTGCATTAGGATATGATGAATGGTTTATGATTTTATGGAACATGTAATAAGGATTTCATTATGAGATGGGTGGTACCTATATCTTCATAAAATTAATTGGGTAAAGATTTATATCTCATTATATAGACATTAATGGAATGACAAGTAAATCGAGTTAGGTAGTAATGGGTTGGAACGACAAGTAAACCCGGTTCAGTAATGGACTTTTTCCGCTATGATGGTCTTGAATATGATCCTTGGATGATATGGAAAATATTTTCTATGCATATTTGTTTTCCAAAATTTCATGTTTTGTGCCAATGCTATTTTATCATGCTTAATGTTCCTTTATGATTTATTCCATATGAGATGCTAAAAGTTATTTCATGACTCATGATTTTGATATTATAAAGTTATGTTCATGTTTTTTTACATTCATATGTTCATATATTGTTTTCTTACCCTTAATGATCATCTATGCTCACCCTTTGTTATGTTTCAATTCCTTAGGTTATAAAGAAATTGTTTATGTAAGTTTGATAAAGGGGAACATCTTTATGGGATATGTTGAAGATATTTCACAAGTTAGAATAATGTATTATATGTTTCTAAAGGCACTAAACTTTGATGGTCCTGAGGAATGAATTTGTAAAATGTAATGATTATTCATCTAAAAATATGTAATATTCATATACATCATGATTGGGTCATTATAGTTGTTATCAAAGTTAATGGTTAGCTAACCTTCGTAAACTAGGACGAGAAAACTTTAGTGAGATCCCTAGAGATATTTATAAGGGATTTCCTAAGGATATGTATAATTATAGGTTACAGTCCTAGAATTATGGTAATGACCGGGAATAAAATAATACTAAACCAAAGATGTTAGAGATTAAAAATACACCCCCTTGATTATGTTGTTTTCATAGTATTAATTTTTGGTTTTAGACATGGTATGGAATATAAAGTAACCATGTTAATGATAAATGCAATGGGAAATTCAATGATTGTACTCTTGAACTAAAAAATGTAATATTATATGGAATGGAAAATCTTATCGCTATACTTACACAAGTTATGAATCATTATGGAAATCCAAATGAGCAGAGAAGGGAACATCATTCTATTGATTCCATCATAAGGAAACATTTACCTTCTTCCAGTGGGTCATCTGATCCACTTGTTTCTGAAAAATGGATCAGTACCATGGAAAATATATTTTCCATCCTTCACTATTTAGAACATGTAAATTTCATTTTCTTATGTTTATCATTTTGTAGGAGAAGAATACTAGTGGTGGGATCTAATCAACAATATAAGGAAACAAGATGAAATTGAATCTATAGAATTGGACAAGTTCAAGAACATATTTTTCAATAATTACTTTACTCATATTCTTTGAATGAAAATGGGAAGGGAGTTCCTTAAGATTAATCAAAAGGATGATGAATCAATTGGTATATACAAGACAGATTTTACATGACTTTCAAGGTACACTTATGGGTTTATCATCCAACCTGAAAGTAAAGTTGATCGATTCTTCAGTGGATTAAAACCAAGACTTCGAAGGGTGTTAGCTATAAGAGACTTTATTTGCTATGAATAGATTATGCATTTTTCTATCAAGGTAGATATTGAAGTTGGTGTTACATATCAATCTCATTTTTTTGATAAGAAACAAAACATTGAGTTCAAAGGAAAATCTCAAAACCATAGTTAAAAGAGGATGAGTGTTTCCTTATGCTTAATGTTTGGAAATTAGCATGGTGGAGACTATGTTAAAGGAACTATAAAATGTTTTATGCATGGAAAATTAGTTCATTGGGATGTTGAGTGTAGATGTAATGTGAAAAAGGTAGGTAATGATGTCAATAGAGAAAAGGATTCTGAGAATGCACCACCCACACTTCAATGCAACAAGTGCAAGGAAATGGGACATTATGCTAACCAATTCCCTAATCCATGGGTGTTCAATGATGATCGATGTAAACAACATCTTAAGGACAAATACCATGGAAAATCACATGCGATCACTATTAATGATTTTGAATATTAAAATAAGTGGTGGAATGATTGAGTGTTTTTGTAATGGGATTCTATAATAATGTTGTAGAATCACTTTTATAGTATTATGGAATTATGAAATATCAATGTAGTGATACACCATGGTTTTACACATGTATTTTATAGTATATGTCGAGTGGTATTGGTAACAATGAAAAGTGGTTGAGCTAATAAGGTGATTTTTTCAAAAAACACATGATTTAGGGAAGGATGACTTTTAATATGTACATAATGTTGAGATAATTATATTTGGATAAAGGCATGTTCTATAAGAATAATAAAAATTGATGATATTAGTTTCCTTGGAAAAATTTATGGATTTATTGACATGTGGTTAATGCTCTATCAGATGAAGATTATAGCTGGTTGGATTTAAGAATAGGAAAACATGGATTTTTTCAATAAGGATATCTGATAGTTTAGGTTGTTATTATGACTCAAGAGAATACATGATTAAGGTATTAACATGTTTGGAGTGTGAAAACAAAGAAATACATTATTAGATATGAGAGATAAATGTTAAACTTATCCGGTTCATCTCCTTAGAATGTGGAAGATTTTTAGTTTTTTGAAGGATTTTAAGGTTATCCAATTATTGATAGTATAAGTTATACTAGAGTTGAATTTTTTATTATCTCACTATAGGTGTAATTAGTTATATTTTATATTCTATGAAAACTTTTTTTTGAGACATAAGAAATGAACTACCATTCAATTTAGGGATGACATGATCTGCTAACACTTTAGAAATGAAAAATTCATCTTTATTTCATTGAATAAGAGATAATGTGGAAATATTTCATGGCATGACCAATGGTGAGATTATACCAAAATAAAGTAATTATTTATTCTTATGTTCTTAAATTTTAGGGAAAGGATCTTCAAATCCCAAAATGTTTTCTTAGTACCTTCTTATCTGATGAATCAGATGGTCCGTTAAATCATGAAAATTTATGGGTTTTTGGTTGTTAACTATCTCAAAACTGTGTTCCATATCCCAATCCAGGAGAATATGATGGTTATATTTTTCTTCCATATCCATGTTTTCAATTCCCACCTATGTTATATTATATGGAAACCCAATGTGGAGTTACTTTGGTTAACGATTATGTTTTTAAATTTTCATTTTAAAATGATGTTTTAGTATTCCTTTTTTAGATGTTGGTTTCTATGAAAGAAGTGTTTAAGTTGTAAACCTTTTATAACCCCAACCACTACAGGAAAAACAGATTATTTTGACGAGGTATTTGTGACGGGCTATATTCCTGTCGCAAAAATTCCAATGAAAAGCATATTTGCGACAAGAATATATTCCCGTCGCAAATGGTCAGTTATTTGCGACGGTGATACAGGACCCATGACAATAGATATGGCATGGTTTTCACACCAAAACACGGGAAACCTATTTGCGACGGTCGCCTTCTACACGTCGCAACTACCCGATGGTGGTAAATACTATTTGCGATGGGTAATTGTCCCGTCACAAAAAAATATTCAGCAGGTGTTATTTGCGACGGGGCCCATCACCAATACCTGCGGTGGTAAATAGGAATTTGCGACGGGGATATCCACTCGTAGCTAACAGCATGTCGGTAGACAACTATTTGCGATGGGCCCGTCACAAAAAACCTTTTAACCGCTGCCCGTAATAAATGCGGGCGAAGGTATTTACGACGGGGCCCGTTGCCAATACAAGTGGCGGTAAATAGGAATTTGTGACGGGGATATTCGCCCATCGCTAACAGTATGTCGGTAGGCAGCTATTTGCGATGGGCCCGTCGCAAAAACCATTTTAACAAACGCCCTTAATTAATGCGGGCAAAGGTATTTGTGATGGGTTACCGTCGCAAATAAGACCATCACAAATATTCTAACCTATATATACCCCCCATCCGTTTTTTTTCAAATCATTCAGATCTCTCTTACTCTCTCTCTTTAACTCCATGTTATAAGTATAAAATTTCTTTCGTTTTAATTTTTTCTTATGAGAAGAGGAGAGAAGGAGTTAGGAGGCGCAAACTACGTCAAAATATCGAAGGTATTTATATATTTTTTATTGTTAAATTATTTTTAATTGTTAATTTTATTTTTAATTGTTAATTGTTCATTTTTTTAATAGAATGTTTAGTAGTTAGATAGTATAATTATATTAAGTGGTTGTACCAAATAATCCTTGTTTGGATATGAACAAGTAGAGGCGGATTTTCCACAGACGTACCTAGGAGTGAAAACTCTGACAAAGTGTTTCGAGCTTGACTCGGGGAAACCTGGTACACGACAACGAGTCTTGCTGCACTCTTGGTTCGACACTCCTGGAGGATGTTTTGGTAATAATTAGAAATAAATATATTTAATTAGAAATAATTTGAAATAGTTATATTTAATTAAGAATAAGTATATAATTACCAAATAATTAAGAAATAATTAGATTTAATTAAAATAATCATCAAATAATCAAGAAATAAGTAGATTTAATTGATTAGAAATAATTAGAATAATTAAAAGAATTAGGAAACAATTAAAATTATTAGGAAAAATTTTAAAATAATTAGGAAACAATTAAAAATAATTAGGAAACAATTAAAAATAATTAGGAAACAATTAAAAATTATAAGAAAACAATTAAAAATAATAAAAAAACAATTAAAACAATTAAAATAATTATGAAACAATTAAAATAATTAGGAAACAATTAAAATAATTAGGAAAAAATTAAAATAATTTGGAAACAATTAAAAATATTTAAGAAACAATTAAAAATAATTAGGAAATAATAAAAAAAAATTAGGAAAAAATTAAAAATAATTAGGAAACAATTAAAAATAATTAGGAAACAATTAAAAATAATTAGAAAACAAATAAAAATAATTATGAAACAATTAAAAATAATTAGGAAACAATTACAAATAATATAATTAAGAAACAATTAAAAATAAAATAATTAGGAAACAATTAAAAATAAAATAATTAGGAAATAATTAAAAATAAAATAATTAGAAAACAGTTAAAAATTAAATAATTAGGAAACAGTTAAAAGTAAAATAATTAGGAAACAGTTAAAAATAAAATAATTAGAAAACTATTAAAAATAAAATAATTAGGAAACTGTTAAAAATAAAATAATTAGGAAACAATTAAAAATAAAATAATTAGGAAAAAGTTAAAAATAATTAGGAAAATTAGTATGCGCGATTGACCGCTCATCTACCTCAATTTTCTTTTCATTTGTGTGTTGAGGCTTGACAGGAAACTTCTGCCTCCACATGTAATATTTGATTTTACTGTCAAAATTATCAACCTCCTCGCCAGCATAAAGGTGAGGAGGTTGATAATTTTGACAGTAAAAGCAAATATTAAATGCATAGGTAGAAGTTTCCTGTCAACCTCAACACACAAATGAAAATAAAATTGAGGTAGATGAGCGATCAATCACGTTTGTTTTTCTATTCAATGATTGATTAACCACCCATCCTATATAAATATCTTCGTATTAGTAATTAGTAACATAATTATTAATATAATTAGTGACATAAATAGTAACATAATATAAAATATTATATTACTCTAATATTAATAATTAAATAATTATAATAATATAATTATTTTATTATTATATGTTTAATATTTATAAAAAAATATTAATATTATTAAAATTATAAAAAATTTATAAAATATTACAATTAAAAATGTTTTCCTCTATTCTTAACATGTTCATATCTTAAAGGGTCACTAATTTTCAGGTCATTCCAAATAAAAAGTTTGTGTCAACCGTATCCAATGTAAACTCTATAATTGTTCTTGCTTGGTTGATCACCTCGCAAGTAGCGTTGCAATAAGACAACCCAAGTCATGTCTTTCTCATCTATAAGAATCATATCACATGATATTTTACATAGACCATTCATTCTTGAAAAATTAAGGGAATGATACTGAAGTTCTCTTAATATTTCAAGGAAGAATGATCTATGTAAAGGGTCATGTGAAATGATTCTTAAAGACGAGAAAGATATTACTTGTGTCGTCCTATTACAACACTACTTACGAGGTGATCAACCATATAAGGACAATTATAGAGTTTTCATTAGACATGGCTGACACAAACTTTTTATTGGGCATGACCTAAAAATTGACGACCCTTTAAGATTTGAACATGTTAAGAATAGAGAAAAATCAATTGGAAATATTGAGATTTGTAATAATTAGTAATAATTAGTAATAATTAATCAAAAATAAAATAAATTTGAGTACATGGTTATAAATTGGCACAATTTCCAGCGGATTGGTGGCTACCTTTTGTCTAACATTTCATATCTTTTCTACTATCTCCCACTGAAATCAGTATGAAAAATGTGCTCTAACGAATGTCAGAGAAAGTTTTTCATACTGATTTTATTCTGGAGAATGTTAAAAAGAGACAATCCGTTAGACAAAAGAGGCTCTTTTCCCTGACGACTCATCTCCTTACAAGGAGATGAGTCGTTAGTCAAAAGAGATGCCACCAATCCGCTGGAAAAAAATAAGAATAATTAGTAATATAATCTCCACAATGATGAATACAAAATTTTATTTCATTATTCAAGAATATTTCATTTTTCCCAGTGTTTCTAAGTGTTGATAAATGAATAATAATTAGTGGGGATTATTACAAACTAACTGTGTTGCCTATAATTATTGGTAATTACTATGAAATAACTGTAATTATGTATCTTCTCTTTTTAGGATATTTTTTTCTTATATCAAATTATTTAACAATAGTAATGGATTTAAATTTTTTAGAAACATATATATGAATATGGAACAAGGAAATCGACATCAATCATTATTTGATGATCATTATTGGATAAATCAGCGCAGAAATCCAAACGGTTCTAGTTTAAATCTTGTATATATTGATGGTGTTAAAGCTTTCTTATCATTTGCATTATCAAACCTGGACTTTTTTTCATAAGGGATAATTAAGTGTCCTTGTCAAAAATGTGCTCTGAGAACATTTGATACATTTGACATCGTTGGGAAATATCTCTTACATTATGGTTTTCAATCAGATTATTTTTTTTGGTATCAACACGGTGAATTTTGTTCCAGAGAAGATACTAAAAATTTGATTCTGAATCCATCACGGTTTCAGAATTTAGTACATGATGTTACTGGGTCATCCATTCAAAAAACTGAAATCGAGGATGATGTTGATTTACCTCCCGAGTTGGCACCATCTGAATTTGCTGAGTTGTTCAGGTCTGATGAGGATGCATTATATCCTGGTTGTAAGATAAGAAAATTAGAAGTCGTTTCAATATTTATGGATATTAAATCAGATAATGGAATGTCAAATAACTATTTTGATCAGATATTTTCTTTGGTTAAAGCACTGTTACATGACGGAAATGTGATGCCTGCTAATTATTATGAGAGCAATTGACTGGTTCGTAATCTGGGCCTTAGTTATCAGAAGATCCATGCATGTTCAAATGATTGCATCTTATATTCTGGTGAAAATGAGTCGTTGGATAGTTGTCCCACATGTGGACAATCGAGGTATAAAGAAGCTCAATCAGGGAAGTCTGGATTGATTCCTGTAAAACAGTTGAGATATTTCCCCCTTACACCCAGGTTGCAGCATTTATTTATGTCTCAGAACACAACGACAATGATGTCATGGCACAAAACCAATATTTCAAATTGTAAAATCATGATTCATCCATATGATTGTGATTCATGGAAACATTTTTATCAAGTGCATCCATATTTTTCTTTAGAATCCTGGAACGTGCGATTGGGTCTTTTTACTGACGGTTTTTGTCCATTTGGATCTTTTGGTAGTCAGTATTCTTGTTGGCCTGTCTTTATAATGCATATATGGTGAATGGTTATCACTTTCATACACGTTCATATGGGGAATCAAATAAAACAATGAATAGTGGTGTTTGTTTGAAGGGATCACATCAAAGAGATATAGAAGTTGACTTTTATGGCATGCTTGAAAAAATTATTGAACTGTGTTATTTGGGACAGAATTATGTAAAAATGTTTAAATGTCGATTCCTGGATACTGAGAGAGGCTTGCGTATTCATTCGACTCGTGGAATTGTTGATATTAGAAATAAAATTCTTCTTGTAGTAAATGAACCATTTTTATTGGCTTCATCAGGCACATCAAATTTATTATGCAGAATACTGTGATACTGCAAAAGCGTTGGATGATTGGTGGAGTATAATAAAATTTCAATATCGAGAAAATTAGTTTACTCAAACTGAATGTGGTTCCACTGAAGTGCAAGGAAATGAAAATTTTTAGGACACAATTCAAAACACATCCTTTTCACAAAGAGACATGAATATCGACGATGACACCCCACAGTTAAGGGTCGATGGTGACGATGTTGTCAATGATGTTACAACTGAATTTGAAATGACAAGAGATGATAAAAGTGAAACTAATATGGAAATTGATGATGTTGATGAGGAAGATGAAGACATTGACATTGACAAATATGAATATGATGATGAAGATGAACATTGACACAGTAAAATGCTGGTTAGAATCATAATAAATATATATCTATACATAATAGTTATTTTCAACTGTTTGCTAATAACAATAATTTCATGTTTCAGATGGACTCAGAAATGTATCATCAGTTGCTGGAGGCTGATCTACCTATGGATGATGAGGATCTTGAGTCATCTGACCCTTAGGCTATTGGCACTACAGGGAGAACTCAGAGGGGGCGCGGTCTTGCCAGACTGAGGATTCCAGATCCTATCCCGGAGCCACATTCACCTCTTGGATTTGATGCACACATGCATTGGTATGGTAACCTATTTATTTTAGTTATCTTTCATTATAATTTATTTATATTCTAATTGTTTGATTATTTGATCTTTTTCCACAGTTTTTCGCATATAGCTATTGGACAGGGGAGCACTGTCTTGCGAAATTATTTTTCTCAGCCCTAGCTCACATGGGATCAGATTCCCGCTGATGTGCATGCCTCCATGTTCGATCATTGGATGGTCTATAATTAAATATTATTTATTTTGAAATTTAATTCATTGATAACTTTATATTAGGGTTTATGGTATCCCATCGAAAAGACCATGCGTGCCACTATCCACGTGGCATGACTGGTGACTATGCATGACTGTTTCCGTCAGTTATTGCATAATTTGAAAAATGCGGGCGTGAGGAAAGCCGGAGTGACAGAATTTGATGAGTCCTATAGATCCCACTAACCAGAGTACATTTTATCTCACGTTTGGGATGGATTATGTACACACTGGTTGGGTGGTGGGTTTCAGAGGAGATCTGCATTGGGTCGACAGAATCGTGGGAGACAAGAGGTGACGCATCGAGCCGATAGTCGTACATTCAGTGCGCATAGAGAGTGTCTGGTAAGTACCTTTTTTAAAATTTTATACAACTTTAAATATAAACAGTTTATTTTATATTCATATAGGAAGCTGAACAGCCCGGTATTACGACATACAACATTTATCGGAGGATGTACGCTGATCTGGCTACTGGAGATATTAGAGGTGACCGCCAGCATCATATTGTGGTCAATATTATTTTCTTTTCAGTTTGAAAATTAAATGCATATAATATTTTCATTATTTTAATTTATAATTGAAACTTAAGGAGTGATATGAGGCCGCGACCTCTCAGACACAAGCTGAGATTCAAGACGATACGGGTGATCAGACTAGTGCCCACCATTTTGATGAGACGACATGGATGTAGGCAACCCAGTATGGCTTTGAAAAGGGCGGAGTAGTTGGTATCAGCTCTCATTTGACTCCTGCAGCTTATTATGGTACTTCTGTGATGTCAGCGTCCGGCTCGAGAGGAACTCGTGGAGAGACATCATCTTCTGCCTCACAGTATCAGGAGCAGTTGCATGCTCAGAGTCAACTTATAGAGGATTTGCATCAGGGGCAGGAGTAGATGCGGTAGCAACATGATGAAGAGATGCGTCGATGGTAAGAGTAGATGCGTCAGCAGTAGGATGAGGAGAGGTGTCGATATGAGGAGCAACATCAGGAGCAGATGGAGTATATGCGTCGTCTGACTCATAGTTTATGGGTTGAGTTTCTTCCACCACCACCTCTAGGTCCTCCAGATTATCCACCCCTAGTGATTTTTTTACATATAATAAACATTTTAGTTCATAGTTTATTGTCATATTAACTATTTACACTTCCACTTTCATATTGGTACGAATATTGAATGATATAATTTGTTTTTATTTTTTTAATATTTTATTACTTATTAGTATTATTTTTAATGTCTGTTTATTTTAGTAATATTACTTTTAATATTTTATATTTATTGTTAATATTGAGAAGTTTATAATTTCATAATTTTATTAATATTAATATTATTAATATTATTTTTTCATAAATATGTATGTTTATTTTAATAATAAAAATATTAGATTAATTTTTTATATTATTAATAGTAGTATTATTATTACATAATATTATATTATTTATATTCATATTATTATTATCTGATATTAATATTTCATAATTATATTATATATATTTTTTATTATTAATATTATAATAATATAATTTTCTTTATATTATTAATAATATTATTATTATTATATACATAATTTAATAATAATAATATTATATTAATTTTTTAAATTATTAATATTTTTATTATTATATAATATAATATTATTTATATTCATATTATTATTATTTTATATTAATATTTCATAATTATATTTTATATATTTTTTATTTATATTATAATAATAGATTTTTTTATATTTTTAATATTATTATTATTTTTATATAATATTATAGGATTTCTATTAATTATTTTTTTTTAGTTTTTGCAACGGGAGTATTTGCAATGGGGAGTCATGTCTTAAAAATTTTCTTACTGTCACATTTGCGACGGGAAGAATACCCGTCATAAAAACAATTTCTACGACGGTCCGTCGTAAATACCTACATCGCAAATATTTTTTAAATTTCCCATTTGCGACGGGTCAAAAACCCATCGCAAATACCTTTTTTATATATAAAGGAAAACAAATTTGCGATGGGGGAAAAATACCATCGCAAATACTATTTTTGCGACGGGAGCGCCGCAAAAACACCTATTTGCGACACCGTTTTCGGCAGCCGGTGATTTGCGATTGAGCCCCATCGCAAAAGACCTTTTGCGACGGGATCCCATCGCAAATATTCAGTTTTCTTGTAGTGAACGAATTTATTAGAAAAAATAAATTTTAAGGGGGTAGAATGTAATACCCAGAGATTTTATAAGATATATTATTTTTTAATTTCTTTAATATCTTGTGTTGTATGCTACAACAAGATTAGCTTGCGCTATATGAAACAACATATTATCTTTCAGTATATGCACCACTATTCTTGTCTTATGTTACACAAAATTTCAAGTTCTTTTTATAGAATTTATTTCGCAAAATACCGAGTATAAGTGATAACTAAATATTATAACCTATTCATTATAATCGCGGTTATGAATAGTATTAACATCCTTCTAAAAAATAATATATAAAAGAAAATAAGTGAGTCTATAAAATAATAAAATCACTCGTTATGGATTTCATTAATTAAATATATATGTAATATACTCAATTTAGTGTTTAAAATTCATCTAATATATTTTATAGACATGATATTAGAACAAATTCAATTTTACAGAAAAAATGAGTGTTTTTCTGAAAATGTAGTTTTACCACCTTTTTATAAAAAACCCATTTTAAATCTAGTTTTTACACTTCTATAAGTTATCCTTGATAAAATAAACTTCATATTTGGAAGAGGGACATAGAAATTTAATTTGGTTGTTTTTTTTGGTATTTTTCTAATTATATTCATTTTTAATGAATAGTGAAAATATTACATTTTAATTTAAAACTGCGTTTTCATTTGACTTATTAATATAGAAATGTTATCCTATTAATTGTTTTTAAAGTATAATTAGAATATATTTTTATCATTCAATCCAATTTTTTCATTGGAATTAATTTCACATTAAAATTAGATATAAATGTACATCAATCTGTTGATGAGTTTTACTTAAAAAAAACTCATTTTCAAGATTTGACAATAGGAATTAAATTTAAATTAATTAGTGTAACATATGTGTTTTGAATTTTAAAATGGATTCCATATTGGTAATTAGTGGGCCGAAATTATGTTAATAGGTTACTTTTATCATTTTTTGGATTTTTCGAATAGTAACTATGGTAATTTTTGTTTACCAAAGTTGAAGGTAAATGAGATAAATTAGGGTAACAAAAAATATTATAAAGATAATAAAATTATCCTAACACCTACAAAAACCTTATTGGATGAATTAAAGTCAACTAATATCACCTAAGGGTTGTAATTGCTTAATTTAATGGACTTTTTTCCATGAAAGGGATGTATTTATAATTAAATCAAAAGAAAGTGACAACATGTCACTCTTTTATCTCTTATAAGTCTAATAATTTTAATGTAGTGGTAAAATTTATAAAAATTATAACATAAATTGTCTCAAAAAATAAAATGATATTATGTACATAATTTTAATTTATTTATAATATCTATATATTTAATAATTATAATAAATATTGACATAATAGTTATACAATAATTATTTTATTAAGAGAAATATCAAATAAATGATATTATAAATAGTAAAATAAATATTATATAAAATAATTTATGTGATAAATAATTTTTCTAGGTGAATATGGCATGTTATAAGAATGTTAAATTCTTTGGTTTTCGGTTATATCTTTTTTTGGATTTTATTTAAATTCAATGAAATTAATAGTGTAAAAATTGATACTATAGATATTTTATAAAAATATCATTTTATTAAACTATTTAAAAATCATAATTTAAAAAAATACAAATTAGATATGATAACTTCTAAAAGATAATTAAGTGTTCAATTATGGGAAATTGACCCCATATATGTAATCTTAATAGCCTTTTAATAATTAAAATATTGTTTTTTCAATTAAAATTAAAAGAGAGTAATTAAGGGTAAACTAAAAATATAAAGTTTAAAATAAAATAAATATATGTATAAAAATTAATTTAGGAGATTATTTAACACTATACTCATCTTATCCTAAAAATATATCACATTGGATCTATTGGAATTTTAAAATCAATTTATAATAAAATAAAATTTCAAGACTTTACTAAAGTACCCCTCCTCCATCTTATAAAATATCACCACATCATTGCACTTACTCACACCTATCAAGCCCCTGGATCATCCAAATTCTACTCAAATAATATCCCAACATCACTCTATTCCTCTTAGAGGACACAATTTGGGCAGAAATCCATCATAGGAAGACTTTTTCTGAAAATCAAAAGGAGATAATCGAAAAAGAGGTAATTATTTTATCACCTCTTTGAAAATTCTTTTCTTATTATACTTCATATAATTTTGGTGTTTATATACTAAAGTAATAAATATAAAATCTTATCTATTCTGATATGCTATTATAATTGTTTCATGACCTTATACCTCCTTTTATCCATCATATGAATAACAATATCATCAAGTGTGTGTACGCATGATATACTGTCTCCACGTCATAGTGTAATTTATTATTCAAAAACACTTAATTTGGATGGGTATAATGATGCGTATAATGGATTTAAATAATAAATATAACATGAAAATTATTCATTATAATTAATATACCATCTAATTCCATACCATTTAACCATTAAGTGAATGATATTGTCGCTTGTGTGTACGTATGACCTACCATCTCCACAATGTGATGCGATTCATTCTATATGATCTTCAATAAACCATGATTATATAAATTAATAGAATGAATAAATTTTATATATATTATACTAATATCATTATGTAAATGATATTATTATAAGATAAAAAGTTTAATGTGAACTAATCTTAAAAAACTTATATAAGAACATAAAGTTGTTTGTATCCGAATGACAAGTTACAATTAAATGTTACTAGGAAACAGATGATAATATAATCCTAAGAAGATATCATAAAAATTATTATTATTCTGGAATTATTCAATAACATTATAAAAATTATCATACAAGAGGTTTAGATATATACAAATAATATCAGACCTACGGTAAGGGATAATTTTTTAATCTCTTTTTATATGATATTGTTTATATGTAAGTATTTACCAGGGGTATATTTATCATAAATGTCCATGTTTTCTAAAAATACTTTTTTTTATTTTTCTTACTATTATTCTATTAATTATTAAATTCATTTGTACCTATTTTTACTTTTACAACATATTTTGGAATGATTCTTTCTTTCGTTTACCATACGAGGTACTTTTTGAAATCTACTAAACAAATATGAGGATAATGTTCTTTAACTTATACAATATGAATGGATTATTATGCTTTTACAACCCTTTATTTACATGAATATTCATTTAAAATATTTAAGGTTTATTTTCAATTAAATTGTTTTCTTTTAAAATTTTGTGGCATTTTGAGAAAAGTAAATGTTTTTGACAAAAAAATGATATTGTCCTCAAGAATTAATTTCAAGTATTTTATCAAAATTACAGTCCATATAAGATGAAATATTTTTTTGTTTCTATACTTATTATTACTTTTATTTTATTTAGTTTATGATGGAATTATTTTTATGATATCCATTTATTTTATATGGATTATTATTGAATGATGTTTAGGAAATCCATTTCTTGTTCCATGGGTTATGCTATGATGAATGGTTTATATTTTTCTATAACATGTAAGAATGATTTCATTATGATATGGGTGGGTACTATATATCCATAAAATTCATTGGGTAAAGATTTATATTTCATTAAATAGACATGACTGTAATGGAAAGTAAATCCGGTTTAGTAATATAGGGTTGAACCAACAAGAAATCTCAGTTTAGTAATGGAATTTGTCTGCTATGATGGTCGGGTCTATGAGCCTTGGCTAATATGGAAATGATTTTCTATGATTATGTGTTTTCAAAATGTTTATTTTTATTCGAATGATATTTTATAATGATTAATGTTACATTATTATTTATGTCTTACGAATTGATAATATTTATTTCATGACTCAAGATTTTAATATTCAAAAGTTTTGTTCATGTTTTTTTATATTCATATGTTCATTTATTATTTTCTTAACCATATTGACTGTCTAAGATCACCATTTCCTATTTTTCCATTACTTTGGTCATAAATAAATATTTTATGTATGAGTTCTAAGGGGGGTGATATTAATGGGAGATGTTGAATATCATTTACAAGTTAAAACAATGTATTCCATGTTTCTAATGTCACTAAACTATTACAGTCCTCAGGCATGAATTTGTAAATGTAATGATTATCCACATAAAAATTTCTAATATTCATAGAAATCAGTCTTGGGACATTATATATGCCTACCTTTTTATATAGCTACATGAAATACTCATCATTTTGTATTTGAAACCGCTTTTGGATTTTTTTTATTACTACTAACATGATGATTTACCTTCATTTCTCTGTTAATTATTATTATCCTTCAAATATTTAATATCTTATTACACCACAGTGATTATATAATTATTAGTGTATAGTCTCTCCATTAAACTATCATATACCCTCGCTATTAGTCGAAATCCTTTGGTATATGGGGAGGCACGCTTGAGGCCATGTGACCAACCTAGTTCGTTTACTTGGGATTGAACTGGGCCCATGATGTTGAAAATATGTATTAAAAGAGCTTTTTTTCTTTGTCTTACCATTTTGGGTTGGTATAAATGAGACTAGGAAATGATTTAATTTGGTAATAACCATATTTTTATGAGTAGCTAACCTACCTTATAGGAAAAATACAAATTTCTTAATAAGGGACTTGATATTTTGGATTATGCATGCTGTAGTTATTCTGATTTCACCATTGGGTGATGCACATGGTGTATGATGTTTATTATTATTGTGGACACTATTTTATCCTTAACTTGGTAAAATAAGGAATCATTGATCATGCATCATTATATGAACCTTAGAGTATTAATATATCATGTGTAATTCCATTCCATATGGATACATTGTTTGTCTATATGATATATTTTGTACGTTCCTTGAGTAATGTTTATGTTATGTAACTAAGGTTTCCACAAGAAAAGAGGGATTAAATAAATGGTTTTTAATGTGTCTACCTCACCCTAAATAGTGTTTTCCCACATACCTTGAGGGTGTAACCATAATTAAACAATTGTCCCATGATTGACCTTTTTTAATATTTTTACATCGAATGAAACGTTAGATGATTTGGATTACATAAATGACAACTATAATTTAAAGATTATGTGTGCCTTTATAAATTGGGAATTTTGATTCATCTTTCCAAATCGTATTATATTACTAGTAACATTCTACTATCTAATGTAATGGTCTGGATACCTTTAAATAAAGGGACAATTGTAATTTATAAATCAAGTACATGTATAAAATGATAATGTTACTTTATATGACTAATCTAATGTGTAAATGTAAGAATTTTCAAGTCATTAATTTAAAATGAGGTCTTAGTTAAATGGGGATGAAATCTAAAATTAAAGTGTTTTTCAATAAGTTTTAATTAACACACAATATTCCAAGAGCCTTGAATAAAACATAGAACATAACATAGACCCAACATTAGTATTGGGAAGTGGGAAGTGTCTCTTGTATTTTGGAATTGTCTAATATGTCACCTAGACCTGGATTTAGAATAAGATAGAGGAGTGGGACCTACTTTTAGTAAGTCTCGTACCTATCCTTTCTTTTATATCTATGGTATTTTTCAATCAAATCCTATATGAGGTGTATGAATGGAATTTTTCGAGATATCACACCATGAAGTACTTGATTCTAATGTTGAGAAGGTAGTGAACGTCATACTTTGGAGGTGTAGGCCATGAGCCACTAGTGTTACATTAAGTGGTTCCACCTACGAAACCTCCTTATATCCTAAATGTGGGTGATGATGACTAGCATCGAGAGGGATTTCTCTATCTTCTAATTACTATGAAGGGAGCTCCATGGCCTACATCTTTTATAGTAGAGCCTATGTGAGAGTTTTAGTAGTAGAATCCACCTACTTTCTTAGGGGATGGTGGGGCCCAGGATACTATGTTATAGATTGAGACCATTTTTTCAATCATTAAGTATCTTATGATGACTCTAGAAGGAGTGTCAAACTCATGACATATAAGCTCCCTGGATATTACCAACATTGGTGGGTTATCCATAACTAGGAAGATCGTCACTAGGAAATAATATCAAGTCATATCCAAATATAGTTACCTTGAATAATTTTTCCCTAATACCTTAAGGGTTGATCAAGCTAGTTATTTTATACACTTAGAGAAGGGTACCATGTCTATGATGGATTTTTTAGCTCATTTCACAGAGATTCAGTTCTTTGCACTGATTTATACTAGTGATGATCCATATTGGGAAAGATCCCTTGAGTATGGGATAAAGAATCCTATTTTATCATAGGTGAATGTATTTTGATTAACTAACATATATAAAATAGTAAACCATACCCATGTTTCTAGGAATAACCTAATAGAATCTAGAGGTATAGATCAGAGTTGTTTAGCTTCTTAGCTGAGTGGTGGATTTTTTGGTGGCAGGAAACATTGTTTTAAGACCTATTATGAGGTTAGTAACAATCATAGTACACATATTTTTAGTTTTATATTCTTTCAGTAATGTAGAAAGTAGGGGTACATGAATCCCCAATGTGAGAGATCCCTAGTTGAATGGTGAGCATGTGGAAGAGTGAGCCATCTATGTTAGTTTTTCAAAAAAATTCCACAAGAATTCATTGAGGGATGATATTTACTAACATTGGGTATTGGAGTTGGATCAATGGATAAACATCAAGAAAGTAGTTGGAACAAGACCAATTGATCAGGCTGAGGAGGTAGTCATGTCTTAGGACATCAAACAGTTGTTGTACACCACTAGAAGAGAGATCTCTCTCAAGGTGGACAGGTTGTATCATATGGTTTCAAATCAGGCCAAATATATGTAGTTAGATTGATAACTAAAGATCAGAGTGAAAACCCATATATGATTCAAGGTATTAGTTTAGTGGAGTCTTCCTTGGTATCTATTTGATTTGATATAGGCACTTCCCAATTTTTTATTTATATGAATATCATGAAAATACATGGGCTTGAGATTCAATATTTTTGTGGAGTAATGATTCTTTATACTCTATTTAGAAGGAGTTATGAATGTTTATTCCAATGTAATAAGTCTCCTCTTGAGTTTTGCAACTATTGTTTCTTTTGGGACCTCTTCATCCTTGAGATTATTGGATTTTCCATCATTCTTGGGATGAATGAGTTCATTAACTATCATTATCATCTTGATTATTATCATCATATGGTATATTTCACATCACACAAGGGTAGTAATTATATTCAAAAGGGTGAATGGAATGTCCAAGAAAGTAGAGATGGACCAAAGAATTATTGGTTGTATGGAGTGACAAAATAGATAGCTAGCCTTTTATAGAAAATATTGGAATGCATCCGGCTAATTTTTCTCTATTTGTGGATTGGATTAAGGACTTATTCCTAGATAATTTATCTATAATAACTTTTTAGATAGAGGTAGAATTTATTTTTGAGCTAGTTCTAAGAGCATCACCAGTATTTATTCCTCCCCATATGATGGATACTATTGATTTTCAAGGGATCAAGAGTCATATAGAGGACTTGGAAGCAAAATGATTTATATGACCCAATACTTCTCTCTAGATTTCATCCATATTTTTCCCAAGAATGAGGATGAAACCCACAGTCTTTCCATGGATTACCAAAAATTTAAATATCCTACCATGAAGAACCAACATCGATTACCTCACATGTAAATACCAATTGGTCAACTATGAGGAGTTCAATTTTTCTCCAAAGATTTATTTGAGGTCAAGTTATCCTCAGGTGCATGTTAGACCATCAGACATAGATCTTACAACATTTCATAGACGGTACGGTCTTTATTAGTATTTTTTATGCCGTTTGGTCGAAATAACATGCCCAAATTTTTTTATGGTTTGATTAATAAGGTTTTCCACCCATATATATATTCATTTGTGGAAGTACTTTTGGATGATATCTTGGTGTATTTTCAAACACATAACAACTATTCCAAATATCAAGAGATGGTGATTAATACACTAAGAGAGAAAAAGTTTTTTAAAGCTCCCTAAATTCTAATTTAGTATAAAAAAGGTTTAACTATTAGGTAAAATAGTCTCAGAGACAAGGGTGTTTATTGACCCAATTATGGTGATAGGTTTAGATACCTCATAGAATCCCAAGAACATTTTTGACATATAGAGTTTATTGAGGATAGATGGATATTACAACCACTTCATCTAATAATTTTAACACATATATTTAATTCTTATGGGTTTGATAAATAATTATATGAGGTTTATATGGTCAAAATTCGTTGAGACAACCTTTCATAAGATGAATGGAAGATTGAACTCAGTGTTGATCCTGATTCTTATAAAGTCTAAAAGGAGATATATAGTATATTGTGATTCATTAGGAATTAATCTAGGAGATATTCTAATGAAAGTTGATAAATTCGTGGAAAATGGGTCTCATCAGTTGAGGCCACACATGGGAAATTACCCTAAATATGATCTCTATCTATCATTGGTAGTTCACAGTCTTCATTATTGGGGGAATTACTTATTGGGATATTATTTTGGGGTGTATGTAGACTAGAAAACCCTAAAATACATATTCATGGTATTTGGCTAGAATCTTAGATAGAGAAGGTGGGTTGAAGACCTAAAATTGTTTGAATCTTATCATTTCTATAAACTTGGTAAGGGAAATGTTGTAAGTGGTGAATTGATCAGGAAGACTCAGAAATAGATTGTTAGAGAATCCAGTAGTGAGTGGAAGTTGATAAAACTATTTTCATAGATGCACCAAGGGGTCCAGAAGCATCATGAACAACCTATACATAAAAATTTAGTATTGAATTATTCAATTCTAGTGAGTGTGGAGATGAATAATAGTTTAGACCCCAATGGATTAATCCTAAGGGAGATGGTTTCAGGTGAGGACCCACTTCCATGGTGGATCATTGATGAGGATGAGATATTATGAATTCATGGATGTGTTATGGTTCCTAGATACATGCAAGTGGAATTGAGGTGGGAATCTCATGATTTTATTTGGGTGGTACGCCCTGGGATTTCTAAGATGTATCCTGACTTAAGCTTCCAATACTAATGGCATGGTATGAAAAGAAAGATAGTAAGATTTATCACATGGTGTTCCACCTGTCAGTCGGTGAAAGAAGAGAACCAACATCCTACTATCTTATTATAGCTATTTCCCATTCCAATGTGGAAATGATATGATGTCACCATGGATTTTGAAACTTTCATATTAATATCCCCTTAAGGTAATGATATATTATGGGTGATCATTGACTATCATGAAAAATACACTCAATTTTTACCTATTAAAGAGACATTTTCAATGGATAATATTGTAATTATCTATAAACAATAGATTATAAGACTTCATGGATTTCCATAAACTATTGTATCAGATAGAGACACTTGTTTCACTTCTTGTTTCTATAAAGGGTTATAAATGAAATTAGGCATATAAATACTTTTGAGTATAGCATATCACCCTTATATTGAAAGGAAGACCAAGTGTACAGTTCAGATGTTCGAGGGAATTAATAGATCATGTATCATTGATTGTCGTGGCTCATGGGAGAAACATTTACCTCAAGAAAAAATTTTCTTTCAATAAAATATTTTAGGATATTATAGATATTGTTCCTTATGAGTCATTATATAGTAATCCATGTCGATCAACTTTTTACTAGTTAGAGGTAGGGAGTTAGTTCTACTAGGACCACTTCATAGTCAGGAGACTTCAGAATAGGTTCAGCTGATGAAGAAGTCAATTGATACGACCAAGTATAGGAAAAAATCATATTCAAACTACCATAAACTACCTCTAGAGTTTGTGGTAGGGGATCATTAACTCTTATATGTTTCGACTAGACTAGGGAATCGACAGTCACAAAATGAATCTGATCACCACCCAAACTGACGCCAAAATCGGCCTGTGACAAGGCCCAAAGATCATTCTCGATCCCCATGGGATGGCACAAGTTCCTGGGTATCATGAAATGATAATTGGGAACGATTTACCCAAGTTTATAAACATAAATCAACAAATGAATCCAATAAAAACAATTCTGGATTTTTCAAACCAAACAATGTTTAAAAAAAATCAGAACTTAATTCAATAGTTTAAAACAACTGAACATGACTATAAAAATGGTACAAAACAAAAAATGAACAGCCCAAGAACCTCAACATGGCAAGAGGCATCACCCTCAAGCCATCTCTACAACACCGCACCATGAATGACCGGTAAAAACCTGAACTGTTGTCACAAAAGTTATACCCAGACCTGCGACAAAAAAAAAATAACCAAGTCTACTTATACACAAGGGTGTAATTAGGGTGTGAGACAATTCCCAGTAGGATACCACCACTAATTGATTCCATGTGATTAACATTCAAAAACTAAAAGCATGCAATTTTTCAAAAACATGTAATTTCTAGTTACAATTTCTAAAAGATGCAACTTAAAACAAGCAGTTTTCAAGTGTGCTAATTTAAAGAATAAACGCTTTTAAAATAAATTAAAAAGCTACTGAATATTTTTCCAGCCAAATATACCATATACCGATAGTAAGTATAAAGGATATAATGAGCACAAGCGATAGGAAATAACCCCTAGGCACTAGCTAGCTGTGGGTCCTAGGTACCTCGTATCTCGGTGAGAGTAACCACAAAAAATATTTGTTCTCATGCATGAGACACTAGTAGGGAACATACCCATAACCTAGTGGTCCCCAATCATCATAATAATATTTTAGTTAGAGTTGTAAGCGTCAATATTGTTAAGTGAAACTGAGGCCAAACCCCACGGATTAACTAGCATACTAGTATACGTCCACCCACCTAGATACCTGGGTTTTCCCTTTGTGATGAAACAAGTTCAAAATGCCAATTAATATATTTTTCACATGAAAATATCACTTACACATCACACATTAACCAAACAACCCCATTTACATCACACAAGTCACAAATTACACTTTTTATTCAAATGCATTTTGAAATCAAACTCACACCAAAATATCCCAAAACACTTTTTCCATAACTTTTACAATCCAACACATCCTTTAACAATTTTTTAAAGTCCCTCCTAATATGATAAACATCACTTTACATCCCACTCACATGTTTCATAAAACCCTTTTTATAAACAGAATCCATTTTTCACATCGCACTCACACAAATAGCCCACATCACATTCACACCTCTTTCACATTTCAGAAAATCCATTAGAAATTTTTATAAAACATTTCCAAGAGGATACACATCACATGATAGACCTAATCACATTTAGAATGTTCCATTTGAAAGTATAAAAAATCCAAAATATTTTTCCAATATGGTTTCACCTGTTACATAAATCATTAAACCATTCAAAACAGTTCTAAAGAGTGTAATAAAGCTTTTCACATAAAACCCATTTCAAAACCATATTTCAAGTACAAAATCACACCAATACAAATTCAAAACAGAATTGGAATCCCCAAAAACATTTATTAAACTACCCTCAAGTGTTATACAAACACCTCAAACAATACCACAAAAGATCCACATGAAAAGCACACATTTTCAAAATCACTTTCCAGAAGCACAATAAGCTTTTACACCTTAAACACATTAAAATAAACCTCTTTAAAACCTAATGTCACCCAAATACCATACCAAATCATAATTTTCAGCCCAAACAAGATTTATTAAACCAATTTCATATGTTATAAAACGCACCCAAACAATACCCAAAGGGTTACACGTGAAAAACACCCAATTTTAAGCTAAAATGAAACTATAAGAATAAATGCTTCATAAAATCCAACATAAACAATTTTCACACCACAAACAGAATATTAGTAACATTAATAATAAGTAATTCAAGCCAACTAACTCATATATAAATGATTACAGTGGAATCACTTACCTTTTATGCTGAAACCCTCAAAACATGGTGCAAAACATCAACCACACCACCGCCGCACCTAAAGGAAGATAAATCCATCACTAAACCATAATATTTGACCAAAAATACCCCAAATAAAACCCTAGGTTCGAACCTCAACTTTGTGACATGAATAAATTCAAGGAGGGGTGAAATAAACCCTAAGGAAGGGGAAGAAATCAAGGAAAGAAACACTTATTTGAAACATCTTGAATCAAACGAACCACATACACCAAACTTTGAATATCCAAGAAACCAAAAAAAATATGGAGGCTCTAATGGGGTTGATAAGGTCATGTGGTGACTGAAATGGGGGAAAAAGATCAGGAATTGAAGGATTTATGAAAGAAACAATTTACCTTTTCAAATCTGGACGGTTTGAGAAATCCAGAGAAGTTTCACCCATATTTGCGAAACACATGAGCTCAAAAGTGGTGAAATATATAATGGGGGTTCTCCTTAGGTTTTTTGATTCTAGTGGTAGGTGTAATCACAAAAAATAGTAAATATGGAATTATATATAAAAAATATTAAAAATAAAACTTAAAGAAAGAAATGGGATTTCAGGATGGACCAAAACCTTAATAAAAAACCAAATCCATCATGATTATGGATTTTTATAAGGCCCAAATAGATATGGTAGTTTTTATATATTAGGGTATGAAAATTGAGAAGTGGAATTGTTGTAAAATATTGAAAAATGAATGAGTTATAAAATAAACAAAATTGGTTTTGAAATATGGAAATGGGATCACGGTTTGGCCCAAAATTTGAAAACCCACAATTTCCTCCAAAATGCATGTGAAACCCCCCAAAAAAAGAAAAAATGTAAATTAAATGATAGAATAACTTTAAAATAAGTCATGTATGTGACAATTATTCCCACTATAAAACTTTCCACCCCCAGAAATCAATAGTAGGCCAAATACAAAAACCAAAACCAACTGATAAACCAAGAAGTAATTCTTTGCCAAGATTTGCCCACAAAGGCCAAAACACCTCTAGTGATCATTTAAATAAGGATTAATCTCACAAAAAAAAATACAACACTTTCTTGAAACAATCAATCACATTCATGATTTATCCCAAATGAAATCTCCTCAAATACAATCTGAACAATACTCCATAAATTTACCTAAAAAAACAACAACATCGAACAAAGTTACACTTACCCTACTATAACTAAACCATTGGGAAGTATCCAATATCAATGTTTACCCATGGAAGATATATGCAGTTTGATATCTCCTAATTATTATACCTTCTTCCAAGACAAGACCAAGAAAAAAAATCTGAGTTACTCGTATGAAGAGACACAAATGGGAACCCCACCATAAGAGACAACTTAATTATTTTTTTCCGAGACAGAATCATGACACTAACAGGGGGTGGCCCGAACAAACTCTCTTTTACATGGGGTATACATCCATTAGAAATATCCAAAATAATATGCATTGTACCCGTGGTGGGTCTCCCCACCACAAGAACGAACCATCTTAACCGATCGGTGTGGGCCGACACAAAAAGACCAAAAAAATTATTGATTTGGGAAGGCTTCACAATTAGTCTACACAATTTGGGAAACCGTGCACTAACTATGTAGATCATTCTTTACGCATGGCTTCCTGTCACATGGTCACTACTAATCGTGGAAAAACAACGTGATCATCCTATCTTTCTAGATTTCAATCCATTATCTAAAGACTCAATGTAAACCAAAAGGTGGGGGAGATATTGGGTGATGACATGGGTACAAGTCCCTCCACCTATTTCCACTGAATGAGAACAAAAGAAGAAAGATGATGAAACCATAGTTTTAAACTCTTCCTATCTTTCATACTGAGGATAAGACTTTGTACAAGGTTTTAAATGACACGGGGGTTTCCCCTGACTGCGTGCCAACTTCTCTCTGAGTCCTATGGCTGGAGCTCAAAATATTGAATCATCTTCGGCCTCATAGTTAGGCTGTGGAAACCCTTGTGTGGAACTTCATCTTTCAGTGCCACAAACAACTACACCACATATCCTGATGGGTTCACCAAGACGTAACACACTCCATAACTCACTTTACTGAAAACTGACATTTAACTGAAACAAGGGATTAGAAGATGCACAAACATCACACCTTGTTTTTTTGGGTGAGAAACAATGGAAGGGCAGGACACGTATATACACCTTCCACTAAGATAGAGGATTTGATGTTTTTCCCAAGGGATGCATACTCCCAACATAATATATAACCATATAAGATTGTGAGACCTTCACCTTTATAGTCAAATAAGCACACAACATCACAATGCATCACCAAACATGACCTTTGTGATTGATAGAAACAATACATGGAACATGACCTTATGACAAGTACCTAAACAACAGACAAGTCCAAAAAGTGGACACAATAGCCTCTCATGAACAAAATCCCAGAATTGGTGGTTTAACAAGGACTCTTGCTTCAAAGAAACTATGAAGAACCCAGAGGTCCTCTTAGTCACCACCGAGACACTCATCCACCCTAACAACCCCAGAACACTTCCACCTTCGATGAATCAAGAAACTTAAGAAACTAAGGAATCTTTCAACCATCCACAAGAACTATCCCACTATAAGAGGATCCAAAAATAAACTAAATGAATGTATGTAGACTCAATCAAAAATATTGATAAAATATTCCTTATATTGATCAACTGGAGGATTTTCCAATGGCGAAACAATATGGGTTGCACTTCAGTTGTGCTTTAACCCTTAATGGGGCGTACCTTAACCAATGAAAGAACACAAAGACCCAACCAAGATGGTCCATTGGTCAAAAAATGTCACAAACAAGATCCAAACACATAAAGGTAACCACCATAAAGGTGTCCCAAAACATATCTCAGAAGAGACTACTAACTGATCCTTCTACCCAACATGTCGTCCAAACACAAACTAGAAACACGATTCGAACAAGAGGGGTTCTTGAATTCAAAAAATCCCACAACTTCAATATTTAAAAAAAACACATAATTCACACCATCCCAAACCAGTCATCAAGACATCATGTTTTCCTTTAAAAACATTTCTTTGAGAAAAAATAGTTCCGCGACTAGCGTATCCACCAATGGTACCCCATGGGCCTTACACGTGCATGTTTTTATACAACACCAGGTACCCTCCTCATATCCATCCATGAACTCATCCATTCATTCCATTAACCATCCATCATCCCCTATAACCCCATGAATGTTGTCACTCATGGAAATATGAAAGGTTAAAACAAAAAAATCCATTCCACTTTTCAAAACCAAAACAATCAACCAATACATCCTTTTTCTCAAGACTACTAACCATGGAATAAAAAATCCCAATCATTAAAATTAATAATCACTTTCAATTCATATACATAAATTTAAAAACATATCATTCCATTAAAACACCCTTTGATTGTTTAGAAAACTCTATTGGAAACACTTTTTCAAAACCACATTCAATATAGTTCCTGCTATCAAAAGAGTTGTAAGAACACCATTTTACAATTCAAAACAATTATAAAAAATCAGTTCCACCATTTCATAAATCAATCAATTATTTCATTATTTTAAAATTATTTCTCAAAAACTTTATTCTTCTTAAAATCAAGTCACTTTAAAACCAAAGTTCCAAGATTGCAAAACTAAATCAAAAAACTATGCGAGGGGAAACTAGTTTCAGTGGGTGACATGGACATATGGTTAGCGGCCATATCCCAATCACTTCACTATCACAGAGAGTGTTCTAGGGAATATCCCTAACTCTACATGGTTTTCCATGCCCTGCGAGCTCACTGAGATAATTAACCCAACTCTCTTTTCATTTCCCCTAATCATCATCAAACCAAGAAAACCAAAGGACTTAAATAAATCCCAAATTCCCCTTGAAAATTGAATCTCATCATGAGATGTGGTGATCAGGCACACTACCTATAACTGGAATATCAGGTCCCGACAATCCTAACTCTAGACTATCTCAATGCTTCCCAAAATAACATGACCCAAGAGTTACCCAGAACCACACCTTTGATAACATTTTGTCACGAACCGAATTTGATTTCCACCAGAACCAGCACCAAACCCGGCCTGTGACAAGTCCTGAAGGGCGTTCCCGATCCCCACAGGCCGGAACAAGTGCCTGGGTATCATAAAATTATAATTGGGAATGATTTACCCAACTCTATAAACATAAAACATCAAATGAATTCAGTAAAATGAATCTGGATTTTTCAAACCAAACAATGTTTTACAAAAAATAAGAACTGAATTACATAGTCTAAAACAAGTCAACATGACTATTAAAACGGTACAAATCCAAAAATTAACAGCCCACGATCCTCAACATGGAAAGAGATATCACCCTTAATCCATCTCCATAACACCGCACCATGAATGAATGGTGAAAACATGAACTGTTCGCACAAAATTTATACCCAAACCTGTGATAATAACAATAACCAAGTCTACTTACACCCAAGGGTGTAAGTAGGGTGTGAGACAATTCCTAGTAGGATACCACCACTAATAGATTCCATGTGATAAACATTCAAAGACCAAATGCATGCAAGTTTTCAAAAACATGTAATTTCTAGTTATAATTTTTAAATGGTACAACATAAAAAAAATCAGTTTTCAAGTTGGATAATTTAAAGAATCAACACTTTTAAAATAAATTCAAAAGATACTGAGTTTTTTTCATCCAAATATATTGTATGCCGACCATAAGTATAAAGGATATAATGAGAACAAGCGATAGGAAATAACCCCTAGGCACTAGCCAGCAGTGGGTACTAGGTACCTCGTATCTCGGTGAGAGTAACCACAAAAAAATATCCATTCTCATGCAGGAAGCACTAGTAGAGAACATAAACATAACCTAGGGGTCCCCAATCATCATTATCATAGTTTATTTAGAGTTTTCTGTGTCAATATTGCTAACTGAAACTGAGGCCAAACTGACGAATTCACTAGAATACTAGTACACGTCCACCCACCTAGATACCTAGGTTTTCCCTTTGTGATCAAACAAGTTCAACAAGCCAAGAAATATAGTTTTCACATTCAAATATCACTTCCACTTCACACATTAACCAAAAATCCCCATGTACATCACATAGGTCACAAATTCCCCTTTTCATTCAAATGCATTTTGAAATCAAACTCACACCAAAATAGCCCACAACACTTTTTTCATAACTTTTACAATACGACACATCCATTAACAGTTTTATAATGTACCTCCAAATATGATAAACATCACATAGAAGCCCAATCACATGTTTCATAAAACCCTTTTGATAAACAAATTCCATTTTTCAGATCGCACTAACACAAATATCCCACATCACATTCACACCTCTTTCACATTCCAGAAAATCCATTAGACATTTTTATAAAACATTTCCAAGAATATACACATCACATGAAAGACCTAATCACATTTAAAATGGTCCATTCTAATGTATAAACAATCCAAAAAACTTTTCCAATATGGTTTCACCTCTTACATAAATCATTAAACCATTCAAATCTTTTATAAAACAATTCTAAAGAGTGTACCAAAGCTTTTCACATAAAACCCATTTAAAAACTATATTTCAATGAAAAATGACACCAATACAAATTAAAAACATAATTGGAAGCCCCAAAAACATTAATTAAACTACCCCAAGTGTTATACAAACACCTCAAACAATACCACAAAATATCCACCTGAAAGGCACACATTTTCAAAATCACATTCAAGATGTACAATAAGGTTTTACACCTTAAATCCATTAAAAGAAACCTATTTAAAACCTAATGTCACACCAATACCCTTAAAAATCAGAAATTTCAGCCTAAAAAAGATTTATTAAACCAATTTCATATGTTATAAAACACGCCCAAACAATACCCAAAGGGTTACACACGAAAAAACACCCAATTTTAATCTAAAATAAAACTGTAAAAATAAATGCTTCACCAAATCGAACATAAACAATTTTCACACCACAAAAAGCATATTAGTAACATGCATTATAAGTAATTCAAGAAAATTAACTCATATAGAAATGATTACACATGTAATCACCTACCTTTTATGTCGAAACCCTCAAAACATGGTGCGAAACATCAACTGCACCACCGCCGCACCTAATGGAAGATAAATCCAGACCTATACCACAATATTTGACCAAAAATATCCCAAATCAAACCCTAGGTTCTAACCTCAACTTCTGGACATGAAGAACTTCAAGAAAGGGTGAAAGAAACCCTAAGGAAGGGGAATAAATCAATGAAAGAGACACTTACTTGAAACAACTTGAATCAAATGAACCAAATACACCAAAATTTGAATCTCCAAGAAACCAAACCTGATATGGAGGCTCTAATGGGGATGAGAAGGTCATGTGGGGACTGAAATGGGAGCAAAAGAGCAAAATTAAAGGAGTTATGAAAGAAACAATTTACCTCTTCAAATATGGATGATTTGAGAAATCCAGAGACGTTTTTCTAAAATTAGTGAAACACATGAGCTCAAAAGTGGAGAAATAGATAATGGAGGTTCTCCTTAGGTTTATGGATTCGAGAGGGAGGTTAAGCACCGAAAAATAGTAAATATTGAATGAAATATAAAAATACTAAAATTAAAACTTAAATCAGGAAATGGGATTTCGGGCTGGCCCAAAACCTTAATAAAAAACCCAAATCCATCATGATTATGGATTTTTATGAGGCCCAAATGGATAAGGTAGTTTTTATATATTATTAAATGACAATTGAGAAGTGTAATTGTTGTAAAATATTGAAAAATGAATGAGTTATAAAATAAAAAAATTGGTTTTTAAATCTGGAAATGGGCTCACGGTTTGGCCCAAATTTTGAAAAACTACCATTTACTCTAAAATGCATGTAAACCCCCCCAAAAGAAATAATGTAAATTAAATGAAAAAATAACTTTAAAATAATTCATGTATGTGACATAAACAGTTCATGCAGTAAGGTAAGCTTCCACCTCATTTCTTTATACATTTTGAGGTTCTAGAGATGTCAGAATTAGTGGCTTATCAAATAAAACTCTCTCATAGATATAGGTCTATGCACAAATTATTTCATTTTTCTTAGTTACATCACTACTACATAGACCCATATCATGTTTTCTGGCCTGATGAGGTGGAACAAGATGTTAATGATTCATTTGAGAATCACCCAATCCATGTCATGGATTGAAGAAAAAAAGGATCTCAGAGGTCGTTTGATTATTTTAGTTGGATTTATATGGAATCATGGGTGTGTATATGATGAATCTTAGGATAGGGAGAGGATAACGTATATGCCTAGTGGAATGATCACTTCTCAGATGGTGTTATAATACCCTAGTAAGGGAAACATGGGGTTGAATTTTCTTATGAAGGGGAGGTTATAACACCCTTTTTTATATTTAGGTAAAAACCAATTAATTTTTAGTTTAAATAATCCTTTTTAACCATAAAATTTTGATTAAATAATTAATTAATGATTTGGGAGCATCTGAGTCATTTTCAAAGACTAGATGACTGTTTTTTTGGAATAACAACTGAGTCGCATTGTTAGCACATGGTCAGTGCTAAATGTTCACCTAAAACTACACATCCATAGAGGGTTTTACATGGTTTTCCAAACTATTCACCCTATAATTCACAACCATGAAAAATGTTTCAGACATGTTTCAGAGGGGGTTTTTTATAGGCTGTGCTTGGATTGTATAATAGTGCACCAAGCCCATGCAAGTGGTTTCCATGGATAGTGGCTATCACATGATTGATGCACGATTTATCCTATCATGTAGCCAAACCATGTGACCCCATTAATGTATAGATAATTTAAGATTTTCAATCCATTATTTAAAATTATAACCCTCCTTTTCCTTTTCCTCTAGGCGCAACACCTCATCCCCATTGGAGAGATATGAATCTCCTCACCTAGGTTTTGATCTCTCTTCATTGATTAGATTCTAATTCTCTCACCATCTATCATGTTGGAGGAATATAGATAAGAGATTAAATCCATTACCTTCCTTTATTGGTTTTTCTCACTATCTTCAGCGTTATTTTGGTGTGAGCTAATATGTCGTATTTTTAGGATATTTGTTTATTCTTTTTTTCTTCTGATTTATATGAAACCAAGGGTAAATACCAGATACGTGTTCATATAAATCCATTCAATAGTAGGTCTATACATTTTACTTAAGGTATTTTCACTTATTGAATTATCATCATTGTGTCACATGTGGAACATTCAAGGCATTGCTCCTAAAATTAATCAATGTATTAAATTAACTGTTTAAACCTTAAATTTTAGACCCACATAATGCTTTGGCCAAGATAGATTTTAAAAAAATTAACCTGAACCACCTCCAAGGTGGGTTCATCCATATGCCTAAGTAAATAACCACCCCTTTGGGTGTGTGATCTTTCCTCCTATTAGTTGGAATCTTATTCAAATTAAATGAGTTAATGAGAGGTTGACATACCTCTATTACATAATATAAAATACTATTAATGTAGAGAAATAGTTTACTTAAATAATAAAATTTAATGAAATAATTATTATCTTATCTTGTTCCTGTTTATAAATTATTGAATTTGGGTATGGAAACTAACATATCCCCTTGACTTTTTATATTACTTACTTGATTTTGGAAATTTTGGTATAGAATTGACCATTGATAAACGGTATAGAACTGATGTTGGTTAACTTTATGGAACTAATATTTATTAAAGGTATGGAAATAATCTATTTTATGTTATGGAAATAATGTGGGGGATCATCGTACATCACATATAAACCTTGTATAAACTTATTAATTTGGATATCAGGATGCCTCAACCATGGTCCTTATCTTCCTAGCCCATATAAGTGTACTCTCTTTCTAGTTCCCATGTATGTGTTCCTTGGTCTCAAGGAGTTATCCTTGGTCATATGACTTGATACTTGGCCCATGTAGGTCTGACAATTTATATATATGTGGTGTATGTAGAAGCTATTAGTAACTTGCATACCTTAATTTTATTTACTGTTATAACTTTAATATAGATTGATTCTAATCTTTATATCTTTCTTATAGTTAAAAATTATACAATATATTTTTATATCATATATTCATATACATATTTCCTTTTATACTTTCACATAGTAATAGTTTTTATTCATGAGATTGAATTTTTATAGACACTATTGGTGGTGGCCTATTAAGTAGATATCAAACACTATTTGAGATGCCGATTGGTACTCAGAAAAGCCTCATGGGTGGAGGTAGGGACAAAGGAAAGTTTCTAATCATTAATTCATGATTTTTTGTAGAATGAGATCTTAGGAGTATGAGATAGAGTCTTGGATCATGATACTATTCAAGGTTCAATTTTTTTATTTAGTTATTTTGTAAACATTTATATGTGTGTGACTACTACCACTTATGCTTGCCTTTTTGTATAGCTCCATGATATACTCATATTTTTTCTTATTACATTACTTGTGGATTATTTATTACTATTTTCCATATCATTTGCCTTCATTTGTTTATCTAATTTAATTATACTTCCATTATTTAATCTTTTACTACATTTCAATGATACTGGATTTTTTTAGGGTATAGTCTCCCCACCAAACGATCATAGACTCTCACGGCAAGTCAGCAGCCTCCAGTATATGTTAAGCTACACTTTAGGTCATGTGACCAATTGATTTTGATTACTTATGATTGAACAGGGTCTGACACATTATAATAAAGCACATACATGAAGATTTAAACTTGAGGTAAGGGATTTCATCTCATTTTCTTTTAATTCAGGCATATTTAAAAGTTATATACATAATTTATTTTATATTTTCTTTATGATTTCCATTTTAAATATTATATAATTAAACCTTTATACTCCATTTTAATTTATGTTTCAATTAAAATTATTTCATCCAAGTTTATTTGACTTGAAATGTTACCATGTGGTAAGTGTTTCATAACAGAATTTTCATTCATTGTGTTATATCACTTCTTCATTGATTATATTATGTCAAGATTATGTGTGAAATATAATTTCTTGGGTTTATGTTGTATATAAACTAGTTCTATGTGGATTTGAATTTGTTACACATAATCACTTCTTCGATTAATTATCACTTCAACATTATTATCATTTTAAGGGATTTCATCTCAATTGAGATATACTTGATATTATTCCCCTGTTTAATCTTATATGGTATATATAATTCCTCTTTCATATATTTAAAATGAATAAATATTTATTTATTTGGATTAATGTTTCAATTAAATTTTATTTCTTATAGGGGTTATAATTTATAAGTCAACAAAGATGTAATGATTTATCTTATAATGTCATTTTTTGGATTGCATTAATTTTGATTGAATAAACTTATAATCCATTATCTATAAAATCCATCTATATTCATATCCTTTATATATTTAATGAATTTATATATTTTCATCCAAATATTCCTCTCTTTGGATGTTTAACGAAGAAAATAAATGTTTAAAATAAAAATGGATTTTATTTATTTTTTAATCAAATATATTTTTCTTCCATACCCATATTTTTTAAAATTAGTTTACAAAAGTCATTTTTATTAATAAAATAATTTATTAAAGAGATTATAGGTTATCCTTAAATTTTTAAAGGTTATTAAAGGAATATTTATATTTTTTTCTAAAAGGCCTATTTTTAATTTCTTTACAAAAATTCAAAAGGAGTGTTTTTAATGTATTCAACATTAATAAAATTCGCCCCTTCCATAACCATATTATGATATTTACCCTATTCTATGGGTTTTCAGTGGATTTACAAATAAAAAACATGAATGAAATATTATTTTAATATTTTACTTCCATTTAATTTATTTTTCCAAAGGACGTGATTTTATTATAAAACCTAAACTTCTAATGAACCGATTGTCATATCTTATTTCTTATTAATTTTTTAGTCAGTAAAATTATCATGAAAATTCACTTTCATGTGATAATTAAACATTAAATTTCTATAAAATATCTATATTCTTTGTATCATGGGTCTTATTATTTTCTAAATTTTATACAATTTTTGAAATTTATTTGGTTGATTGGAGAAATTCTTGGTAAATATATATTCTATACTCAATATTAATATTTATTGACAAGGTATATTGTTTTTGAATTGAATTGATCATTAAATATATAAGGAATACATTGGACATATAGTGATGGGTGGGGGATGGTTAGATATCTCCTCTTGATGGATCGATAGGTCTCACAGTAGAAATCAATAAGATAACATTAAATGAGATTTTGGTGCACACCTAGCCATATACTAAACTATCTTGGGACGAAAAATTAATGATATATATATATAAAGATGTATGAAATCATGAAATATAATATTAATCATTTCAATTATTGATAATTTATTTACTATGATCCATTATAATACTATATTTATATTATCCATGGATTTATTTTGTGCTCAAGTTATTGATTAAATGTTCTTTTTTGCAGTTATTTACCTTGACATATTGGTTTATCATGAAAGATTATTCTTAACGTAACCTTTAATGAGAATATGATCTCACCCTTTATTTTATTTCCTTTCTATAGGATTCTAGGAAGTGAATTATGATGGATATGTAAGGATATTATAAATGGAATAAAATTTTCTCAAATAAATACTATATTGTATTTCATGTTTTCAAATATATTGTGAGTTTCTTGTATGTATCTAGTTTACAAATACTAATAATATATTCAGTCAATCAAGATGAAATAACATGTATCTTATTCTAATAGAAAAAAGTAACAACTGGATTTTAGAATACTTGAGATGTGGTCTTTATATAAAAAAATATTACTAACATAGAAATTTTCAAACGACAATATTGCCTCCAAAAGTGACTTAGACACCCTTCTATTTTAGTATGTTATGAAAATAGGTCTTGTATCCCATCGTTCATCAAGAAAAAACACTATCTAAATAAAAAATATTCTATCTTTAGGTGATCAACCTATCTCCTTAAAATAATGATTGTTAAAATTTTGGTGCCCAAAATTTCATGGGTCCATTAATGTTAGAAATTAAAATTTTATGAATCCACATATGTCAAACTCTATGATGTTTTAAAAAAATGATACTTTTTGAAATTTAGATTTATGATATCTTCTAGATTGATGTTTTTTTAAATAATAGTGTTTTCTTTAATGAACTCCTCTTTAACATTTAGTATAGAAAGACATTATTTTAGATACAAAATATTTTGATTGAAAATTAGAGTTTACAGACATAAAACCTATAATAGAAGATGTATTATTTGGATTCAACTATCTTAAGATCTGGAAAAATTCCCTATGCTAAATGTAAAATTAGAAGGAATATTCTTTAGAGTACTAATATCATGCATTAGTATATAAACTAACATTTGATCATTATTTTTTAAAACAAACTTAGACCAATAATCTATCCCTAATGTAAGTTTAATATTTTTTTAAGTTTAGAAATTCTATTGTCCTATTTAGCCTGGTATTCCATGTCCAAGTCATGGTATTTATTAAATTTTTTAAATTAACTGTCCATGAAATTTTTATATCTAGTCATCCCTTCTAGAAATGAAATATCATCCTAATTTTCCAATAATGTTAAAATATTATTGTCATCCAAAGTAAAAGGAAACATATATTCTAAAGAGAAATGTTTATGATAGTTTTTTTTTACCATTCCCATGAAAAAAAATTAATTTGAGAATTTTTACCAAAAATATGATATTATTTTAGTTTAAATTACTATCTAGATCATCATCATCATAAGAAGATGATGAATATTATCTATAACTCCAAGCCCCATTTGAAACTTTAATACATTTTCCCAATTTTCTCTTTGAAGATTTACCATCCTTAATTTTCTTTTCCAACCTAGGAAATGAAGGCCTGATATTCCTTGGTTTCCTATACTCATACAAAATAGTGTCTAATGATTCATTCTACTCAGGTTTATCATATTTGTTCTTATAATAATCCTAATAGAAGATATTCATTCCAATTATCTTATTTATTCATATTTTATGTTGTGAAAGATCTTACTTACTATATTATTAACAACTAACATTCAATTTATGTTTAGATTTATTTTTTGTGTGGTATATTTTTATATTTTTTCACTATAAGTTGAAGAAAAAGAAACTCCATTCTTTCTAATATCATTCTCAATATCTTTCCTTAAACAACACTCAAATTTCATCAAAGACCCTAAAAATAATCAAGGATCATATTTTTAAGATGTTTAATATCATCTATCTTAATCTTGTTTTATTTACACTCCTTGGGTGAAATATCAATCACTTTCTCAACAAGTTGACCATCTAATAACTTCTTCTCACCAAGAAATTTAAGGAAATTAACTATTGTTATAAAACATCAATGCATTTGATCTACCAATTCTCCAAGAAGAAAATAAAAATCATGATAATATTCTCACCACATATCTCTTTGAATCTTAAGAAATTAAGAAGTTATAAAACAAGTAACTTTAATCTTATTAGATATTCTTTTAGTAGTTTCACATGATGATATTAGACTATATATTTTTCGATTAGAAACTTTGTAATTCATTTGATGCTCTAGTTTCTCATCATGAGTAAGCATATATAATTATTTATTTAGAATACTATGATTTTAGATGATCATAAGAAAATGATCAACACTCATATTGATAACAATGGACTTTATCCTATCTTGCCAATACTCATAATCTACACCATCCAATATTAGTGGTCAGTTAGGATTCTGATTATTTATAGTTCCAATTTGAATTCATTCCATATAAGAAAAAAGTATCTTTATACTTCGACATAATTATTTTAAGGAAAATAGATAAATTTTGATGAAAAAGTGGAAAATATAAATAATCAATATCTGATAGAAAGTGTATTATTAAAAGATCAATATCAATGTAGAGTTAGGAACTAATACAAAATGTTAACCCAGAAAATTAAGTATATATGGTACTATAAGTGTGGTGAATTATTTTGAAAACCCTGAATTACAATTTTTTGACCACTCATGATTTTAGTTGATCAAGAATTAAAAGATCTAATAAATTATTAGAGTATAAAATATAAATGTTTATAACTATTAAATGTGAAATTAAAATAAAACGATCAAAATATAATTGTTTTATGATAAAATTATTAACACGTATTAAAATAAAATAAGAAATCAATGAAAAAAAACAATTCTACACATTTATGAGGACAATACAAAAATATATAAAGGATGTTGTAACTAAAAAATTCCAATCAACTTAATTCTCCCATATTAAACCAAAGCAGAAGGTGGTTCAATAACCTAAACCATGGTATCAAAGTTCAAAATGAACTTCTTCAATTTTATACCTATTAAAAGTTAACAAGTTCCAAACTCAAAACTTATTTGACTCTAAACCTGTTGGAAGGTAGAAAAATGATCTAACTCTAACATCTTATATGATCTACTTGATTTTAATTCTACACCAAGAATAATTTAGACATGAAGGTTCAAAAAAAATATATTATATCACTAAATTCTTGTTGATCTATTCGACTAAAAGTAGCTTAGGTTTTAAGGAAAGAACCTCCTCGATCATACATGATCATAAAAAGAACAAATATAAGTAATATTTATCTTTATAAGAAAACATCACACAAGGTTAGATATTATTGAAAAACAATTGAAATAAAAAATATAGAGGTAAGTTTTCAAAAAATATAGGTATTGAATATTTTAAAATAACTATAGGTAAGATTAATGAAGTTCAATACCTTCCATTCCTCAAATTCCTTGGTCTAATTTACAAGCATCAGTGTAAAAAAACTATTGATTGAATTACAAGTTATTAAAGTGTGATTGAAACTAAAATTGATAAAACACTCCATATTTTGATTCGTGTAATCTTTACATATATCATATGATGAGTTCAACTCAATATGTCATCATAACACTTCATATGGTCTAGTAGATATACAAATCAACGTATTTTCACAAAACATAAGATCATATAATAAATCTATATACAAAAAAACTCATAAAACTAACCACAAGCTAAATCAAAACCTAAATGAAGTTTATTATGACATTTGAAAATAAAAGATTAGAAAAATGTTAATTAATTCAATAATCTTCTAAATAGATACATAATAGTGCGGGATTACATTTTTTTCATGGAGATGGGTTTTTTTTCACCAATGTTAATCTCCAATGTAAATCTCAAGGTGTATATGTTTGAGATGACTCTTTTCCATGAGATTTAGTCATGGTTTAATCTATATAATTACTTTCCAATTTTATGGTGGTAAATAAGGTATATATGGTTAAGGGGGATGTGATATATGTGAAGGGTGAAAGTGTTTTTCCTCTATAACCTAGAATTGGCCAGTAATTTTTTTGGAAGGTAAAAGTGTAAGAAGGATGATTTTTATTGGGGACTATTCAGAATAACCCACAAGTTTTAGTTCATTTAAATAGATGAGATAGCTTAGTTGTTATTAGTGTAGTAACACAACACACATGAAGTGTTTCTATATCTTAAAGTGATGATTTTTGAGGTTCTAATTAGATATTGGGAATAATGATATCTACAGGGAAACCAAATCAAGCTCGAGATGAATATAAGGGGAGAAATGGTGTTAATCCTCAAAAGGATCAGGCTCAGAAGAATTAGGGATAGTTTTTTTGTATGTTTTGACCATAGATAGTAATATATACTTTACTTATTGCGTCTACTATGGTTTCAACTATATTTGATATGGGTCAATATTATTCATTCATATCTAAAAAATAATTAGACCAACTGAATTTTTATAGGGAGTTGTTTTATTATTCCTAAAATATTGAATCACCTATTGGAGAGATGGTATAACGGTAGATTAGGTGTCCATATTATTTTATTATGATCAATGATGTGGGAATCTTGTGAGTCTTCTTGGTTCTAAAAATAAAAACATATGATTTATTAGTTTGAATCAATGATACAATGAAGTTTAAGGACTATTTCAATTATTATGGATGTAATGTTTCCCTCACTGCACCTGACAGAAGTGTTCAAAATCTTAAAGGGGGTGAGACAATAACAAATCGGCTTTGGTTGACCCAACATGTCACCCATACAGTGACTATTTATTTTCAAACATATATATTACATCTGATTAGATGAATATTCATTACATAACATTATGATCCTTGTTAGAAATATAAGGGTTTAGTGTCTTTTGAGACCATATATATAAGAATATTATTTCATGAATGTTCTTCAACATATTCCAAAAATATCATTCCACATAGTACACTTCTTAAAAAAATGATTCATAAAACATTTATTTATAATTAGTTAAAGGAAACATAATAAAAGGTGATATAAGATGCTCAATAACGATAAACATATAAGATATTAATCCATGATCATATACAAGAATAATAAAATCATAAGGGTATGGTAACATGATCATAACATACAATATTCATACCCAACTAGTCAATGATCATTAATCATAAATCATGGAATAAGGCTTTTTCATAATAAAATAAAAAATCCTAAGTGTGTATAATCATCAATAATCAATCATAATACTATAGAAAACATCACACGCATAAGAGATACGTTTTTGGAATACACATAAACATATAAAATGACTCCATTATTCAAGTGTCATTTATAAGACTATCATAGTGGATTGGGATCACTCCCCATTCAATTATATCCTTATTCAATGTTTACTCCTAGGATTATCATAGTAAATTGTTCCCCTTAATAAATGGTTTAACTAACCATTCTAGTTAAAATTATCTAATGATACATCCATCATTACCCAATGCATTAGATGGCTATATAATTATGGGAACACTCGTCACATAATCACAATCCATTCATATATGTTCCATAAGATAATAAAACATTTATCATATCATTTATATCATACTACAATGAAAGGAAACATGTTTCATAATCATTTAATCATCATATTAATTAACCATATTGAGAAATAATAAGGATTCTATCATTGTATCATATCCCTATTAAATCGTTAATAAATTCAAATGATATTATCATAGATGAAAATTTTCATTAAAATATCATTCGAATATTTCTTGAGGAAAATACCAAAAAAAATTAAATCAATTATTTTAAATCCAAATATTTCCAAAATATTAAGTTAATTATTTTCTTTGAATAATCCATGTTAAATTTTAAAGGAAGATTCAATTCATTGATCAATTATGGTGGTAATAAATTTCATTCATGTCTTAATTGATAAAACAAATATTTTATTGTCACATTTGGTAAAAATTACTTTATTATAAAAAACACAAGAGCATTTTTTTAATTTTTTTAAAAAAGTCAAACATGGATAAACAGTACTTTAAACAATCATTGATGAACAGTCAAAACACTCTTGATTTTTTAGAAGCTATGGATATGATTATGAGATGTTTTTTATCTCCATGAATTTTAGTGTTGCTAATGGGGATATCATTTGGTTTTTTTTTCAAATATTTCCATGTCATGAGGTATTAGGATCCTGTATCACCTAGATTTTTTATTCTAGTATAAGAATTTCTCTCATGGAACATCAAGAATGACCTAGAAAGTTGAAAAAATGTTGCATTTAGATAAAGAACAGGTTGGATCTGGTGTCTCACCTGATGTGTACAAATGATATAGTTTTCTTTGTTAATGGTGCATAAAAATAAATTGATGGATTCAAAAAAAGATGAATACCTATAACTAATAGAGTGGTCAAATAATAAATTGTGGGAAGAATAATGTTTACCTTCTAAAGGAATGCTCGAGCAGAAGAGGAAGAAATATCCAGGATAAATTGGGCATGAAAATAAGAAGCTTCCTAATAGAGTAATTAGGGCCACCATTCATAGATGGGAAGACCGATTTTTTTTCAACAATTAGTTAAGTCATCTAATGGAGCACATATTTGATTTGAAAAACAAACTTATCTCATTTGGAAGTATAATCACCTTATATAATAGTGTTCTATCTTTCATTCCCATGCATGTAATATCTGTCATAAAGCCTCCAAATGGTAACATTGATAGAATCTATAAAATCATCAATGCATTAATTTGGGACTATAAATTTGAGGGGAAGTGTAACTAGGATTTGTTTTATCATTTAGATAAACCCATTATGGAAGGTTGGGTCAAACTACGGAGTGTGTTAGAGTCTATTAAAGACATACAATTGATGTTTTCTTGATAGATAGTGGAAGGTAAATCACTATGTGCATGATTTATGAGAAAAAAATACATAGAAAAGTAGAGAAAATGGGATTAGAGGCTAGGAAAATTATCAAACATGGCATGGTTAATGAAAAATCATCTCAAATTGTTGGAAAACAAGTCAAAATGGGTCGTCATACATAGTGATATCAAGTGTTAGAAAGATAATAGGGATGAGAAAATTCTTCTTTTCCTAGTATTCTTGATACCATACATCATTTAATTCAAGGAAATCACACAGCAGAGGTTTTTTTACCATTATAGATGATAAAAATACAATCCTTCATCAAATAATAGTTCTAGTTAATGAAACAGATAGATGAATGTTTCCAAATTCGGATTTTGTAGTTTTTAGTTCTTTAGACATTATTAGGGCAATGTGTTCTGAGTAATAGATAGATTTGTGGGTGACCAACCATTGTTTCAAGGAAATCCAATTGAAAATGAACTTCCTCATCTGGAGAATCTGAAATAGAGCTATTGAAAAGGTTAAAAATGTTCAAATGAAGGGTATCAACCAAGCCTTATGATGCATATATTGTTCACATCCTAGAATTTAATCAACATGAAATTTATTTATTGATAGTGTGTGGGAATTATTTTTCTATGAAATCGTTGGATAGAGTCCTGAACCTTATACATAGGTTAGGGATATTCTAAAAAACTTCTCATATGGTCTCAGGGGTCTGATGGATGGGTGTTTAACATTAAATTATGTGGTACAATGTTTTATGTAGTTTTATTGATTTTATGAGACATGAGAAACAAGGGATGAAAAGTAAAATATAATTATCATCATATTCTAAATATTTTAATTATATCACTAGTGGTGGTTATTTGGTTCTTAACTCATGGTGGAGATACATGGAAATATGATACAGGCTTTAATCCTCAAGGCCCAGTCAACTCAGACCGCACGATAACTATTGGGGGATTAATTATGTTGATAACTCCAAAACATGTATATAAGATTAATGTGGATGTGTAATGAATTTAGGGAATTATGAGAGGAGGAGTAATTTCTAAGATTCCATAGGATCTATTATTATTGGTTTCATTACAAATTATTTCCCAAGTAACTCTATAGTGGATGAGATAAGAGTTCTCCTTGGTGAACTCTCATTGTGTAACCATTATAATATCAAAATTCCATCGATCAAATTTGAATTAAAGCTACTTGTGGGATTCATTTTGGATAATAGAAATTAACCATGGTATATTATTTATCTTATTAAGAAGTGAATGTATATATTTTGTGAAGGAATAGAGGTCACACAAATGTTGAGGTAGGGGAACATTGCGACATACAACCTTGAAAATAAAGGAGGTTTAGATGATAGTCTTTGCATTTTTTATAGAATATGATCCCTTCATAATTATTGTAATATAATTTTTATATTTTAAACTCTTGTAATGAATCAATAGAACCCTCCTTCAATTTTTGGGTGTTTTTATGTCTTTGAAATAAAAAAGGCTATTTTTGATTGAATGAAAAAGGATTTCCAATAGAAAGAGGTGAAATATGATTACCTTTTATTAAAAACATTTTTTGAACCATTTGAGTACAAAAGAGAAGAAAATAGTATTAAAAATTAAAATTTACAGAAATAGAAAGAGGGGATTAAAAATTAAATGGTTTTATTAAATAAGTATTATATAATTTTTTCAATGGAAATTTAAGAACAAATAATCTTGATTAAAATGTGATTGAAACATAAATACCTTACCTCAAGTATAATCTTTCTTAAAACATGTTTGAACCTCATATATAATAAATATTGATTTATTATTCATAAATTTCAAAATAATAATCATATATCTTATGGAAAAGTATGATATACTTACAACATATTATTACCCATTTATTAGAACTTCTTTATTAAAATCACTGTTATGCGTGATAACTGTTTTGTTTTTCATTCATGTTTTGTTTCAGCGGTACTGGTCCTTGTAATTTGATCATCATTGCATCCTATAAATAATGATAATAATGATAATAATGATATATATATTAATTATATATATATTTATAATCATCCATAAAAGTTATGGATATTAAATTTAATTGCACCCATTATAGAGATGGCAGGTCGTACAAATGCATGAACATTATTTTAATTTTCTAACAAAAAGAAGGGAAGAAGGATAAATAATATTTTATCATTATAGGACCATAATAAAATAATAAATATCATATATAAAAATTAAATAAATCATAATAATCAACCATAAATTACGGTGATGGAAAATGATTTATATCATTAGGTGGAGGTGGTAGTCCACACATACGCTGGAGAAATACATTCATTTCAAATTTCATGGAAAAGAGTGTGGATAATGCTGTTTACATAATAAAAATAGAATTTAATTATATTGAGTATAATTATTTTATTATTTTATGACAAATACCATTTTTTATTAGATTTAAGAATAAATAAAATTGAAAATACTCAGTTAAGAGTTATAACTCTTTGTTGAAAAACTCTTTTTTCTACAATATTAAGCCTTGAGAGGATGATATTTTAGAAAGAGAAAACGCTCTAGGATGTGTATAAGGAATAAATTAAGATATTATATCATTTATTTTCTATTATATAAGGATCATTATGTGTTTATAAGATAGGTGATATGGTGTAACGACACGAAATTTTGAATAAATCTTGTTTCCAAATTTTGTGTGTTATTTTATTTTTTATACTCAACAAAAATGTTCAATTGATAACATAAGTATAATTTAAATGAGACCATTGGGTTTTGACTATTATATGCCATTTGTCTATATGACCACTGGAAACTAACTGTTTCGATTATTGTCTCTAAATACAAGTGATCTTGGTTAATTAATATAGAAAGAAGATTCGATGGCCTCACCCAGTAGTCTTGAACCGATCGAAGCCCATCTAACCAAACTTGGGAAGGAGGTAGCACCACTGGGCTTTGCTCTGGAACAAACCCAAGCCGAACTTCATCGTGTGAAGCTAGAAGAGAATCACCTTCACGAGAAGTTCAAACTAATAGAAATTACTACTTGTGCGATGTTGGACGAGCCTACCTCGGATTCTCTCTCCTTATCACACCTTACACTTATGTCCTATGCTGGTGTGATAACGGGATATGTAAGGAGACCGTAACTGCCTTGTGTAATCCTTTATTTTAAAAAAAAATTTTGATTTCTTCTTATAATGAAGTTTATGAATTTTCAAATGTCCGTCTAAATATAGTATGCATATTTTTGGTGAATTTTAGATAAGGATATTTAAAAAAAAAGTATATGTAAACCTTAAATAATTAAAAATGTGTAATGATTTTCAAAAAAAGGTCTTCTACAATTATGTTCAGTACGAAATTTAGAGTCTAATAAGATCAACATAATTTTGGATGAATAGTAAATTATGAATTGTGATTTTATGCTTATTATTAGTAATGTGACCAAATTGATTAGTAATCTCACTTAATGAAAGTGTTAATATAATCTAGGCACCTTGATTAAGTAAAGTGATTCAATAAAATTGTTAAATAACTATTTCATAAATTATTATTCAAGTATTAGTTTTTTTAGGTGAATAGTGTTTTTTTAATTAAAAATTAAATTAAAAATATATAGAAAATTATTTTTATAAAATGGATTTCATTTTTGAACTCAGAGCATTGATATTATGGTAAGGTAATTTTTGGGGATTTTTCTGAAAAAAATGAATTTTCGGTGAATAGTGTATTTATTTAAAAATTAAATTTAAAATATTTAGAAAATTATTTTTATAAAATGGAGTTCATTTTGGAAATCAGAGCATTGATTTTTGGTTAAGGTTAAATTTTGTGATGTTTCTGAGAAAATTGAATTTTTAGTGAATAGTAAAAATACAGTTTTAGGGTTTCGGTATGTTTAATGATATCATAACTGTGTCATGATGATTTCATGAGATATTTTAAGGTCTGTCCAACCGAAGGTGATGAATTATTGTATGGGGAGTCCCATGTGGCCTAAATACATGGGAAATTCCATGGGAGAGCCCATGGTTTTGAGAAAACCACTTGTGAGGTGTCCCTTGGCCATTAATGCCTTGTCCCCTCACTTTCCCTATTAATATCAAGCCATCCTCTCATCCATTCGACTCCCAACTATTACCCAACGAAGCTCTGGTCTCATTACCTCCCATGGAGTCCTACGAAGGTGCCCCCAAGCCCTCAAGGTCCCAACCTTTGAGTTTTAAGAGTAATGTTTTAAGGTAAGGGATCCGACCTCTCTCTTTCTTTTCATGTAATCTCTTTTATGTCATTCTTTTATGCTCCATGTTCTTAGATTGGAGGATGTTCTTTTATGTTCATCTTACTTCCCTATTCATTTTAATATGATGATATAACCCCTCCTTCTCTCATCAATTCATTTTAAGAATGTTTAAGTGGTGCCGTTAGGCTACCAAATTTTTAAGGGATTCTTTCACCCTTCTCATTTCTTCAAAGTTCTACTTTCCTATCAAGTCTTTCAAGTTACTTTTTATTATGTTGGGGTATGATATCTATATCTATCATACTAAAAATTTATTTTCATATGATGAGAGACCCTATTTGATCTCATCAATTCATTTTTGTTGAAGTTTAAGTGACGCCGTTAGGATGCTGAATTTTCATAAGAGAAATCTAATTTTTGTCTTCCTTCCATGTTTTCATTTTAAATGGAATGTACTTAAAATTTCATTACCATTTCCATATATACTTAATATTCGGTCCCTCTACTATTTTATGTGTCATTTATGAATGTTTGACCCATGTCCCTTCTCATTTCAATGTTTTCTAAAACCCCGAAACATAGCTGTTATGCTGTAGAATTTCCGTCTCAAAATGTCTCTCTATTTTTCTAATGTTATTTTATTTTATTAAGTGAATACTCAAAGCACTATCTTCTATATGGGTATTCACATATATACCAAGTTTTTTTATTTTAAATTCTGGTATTTACATACATGAGACCCGCGTTCCCTTTCCGTGGGTTTAAAGTGACATAAAGATCATGTCTTTAAAGTAGTTTTAAAACGTTATGATTATGAAATAAAACCCATTTATTTTATGCTATATGGGTTGTTTATGAAATGATTGATGATGATATATGTGGATCACATGATAATAAATACATGTCAAGGGTGCTCCCTGATATCACTCCAATGCATTGGGTAAATACTTAATCTCTAGAGATGACTATTTTTAACGACGCCTTGGTGAATAACCTTGGTAATTCTTAATGACACCTTGGTGAAACAGAAATGATTGTCAATATTAAATTTTGTAGCCACATCTTCAAGTTATGAAAAATGTTATTTTTATTATGATATACCTCATGATTTCTTTCTCATGCCTTAAAGTTCTTTTCATGAGCTTATTGAAGTATCTCAAGTTCACATGTAAAATGTTACTCTTGTTTCCCTTACTGGGCCTTCTGCTCACCCGTTCTTTTGATGTATGTCCCCAGGTTATGAGATGTAGTATTGAACCTAGGATGAACCTAAGGATAATCCTTTTCAAGTGTTTATGAATAATGTTTTATGTTTTCATGTTTTAAGTTCCTGGTTTCCAAGACACAAACCATAAAGATCCTCAGTTTTGTAAAATGTAATGAAAGTTTTTATGATAAAAGGGTGGGATGTTATATTTGGTATCAAAGGATGGTTTAGTTGTTTGTAGAAATTAGGATATAAAAACTTTGGGAATAACCCTATAGAAAAGTATAAATATAGGAAATCTTCCTAGTATTTTGGTGAGTATTGAGTAAGGGGTTTCCAAGAAAATACATCCTTGTCTAGATACGAGCAGGTAGAGGTGGCTCTGGAACAGATGTACATAGAGGTAAAACATGAAAACACCGCATTGATCTAGACTCGAATGAGAACTGGTACACGGCAATGAGCCTTGCTATACTCCTAGTTACGACACTGCCAGGGGATATTCTTTGGTAAATTCATAAGCTTAGTATGAACCATTATTAAAGAAACAAAGATAAAATAAAATAAAGATTTACATAAGAATATATGATCATGGATAACCTAGATTGGGTCCTAGGAGATCAAAAGTTAGGTTATACATTTCTTCTACAAGTTTATCTTTCTATGATTTAAGTTTTCTTTTAATGATTATTGGCTTAGTATTTAAGCCCCCTAATTATACGTTCTTTTCTTAGTTAATGGTGGGAAATGGAAGAGCATGTACAAACAACCAATGTGATAGGAAATGTGACGATTGCCCTATTAATGTGACAGAGATGATGAAAGATAAAGTTGAACATATAGGGATTATGCCAAACTAGCTATCAAAAATCACAATTAATAATTGGTACATAGTTGAATGCCCAAATTCATCAAGGAAGAAGAAGACAAAGTCTCAAGGATGTTCATCTGATAATGTTGATAAGAGAAAGAAGACCCAATTTATTTTTTGAAAAAAGTGTGGGAAGAGGCACCAAGGAGAATGTCACAAAGGAAACATGAGATGTTTTAAGTGTGGGAAGATAGGGCATAAAGTAGCGAACTACTTTAAAAAATGGATAATGTGATGAATGTAGATAAGGTTTGACCTAATGTACCTTATACATTTCGATGTCGTAAATGTGGAGAATTTATACATTATCCAAGGTAATGCTCTCTTGGAATGGATGAGAAGCATGATGAGAATCAAAAATCTTCGAGGACAAGGGAACAATGAAATTCTTATTCTGAGATGGATCATGATGACTGAAGTACATGTAACTTCTTCGCAATAATTGTCTATGTCATGTTGTATTTTAGTTCGTCCTCTATGAGCATATCTTTTATGTTTTCTAAGATCATCGAGTCGCTACCAAAGATGATTTTATATCATTAAGGAAAACATATATTGTTATGTACCACATGTTGATGTAGTGAAGTTGTTCTTCTTAAAAAAGGTGATTAGGGGATTAAAAGATGATTATTATTTTGGAAGACATTCACTATTTTGGGAACCCTATTTGATCGAGGTAAATATATTACTACGGTATTTTCTTTGAGGAGTAAAGGTTGACTTATATTTTGAAGAATCGATGAATTTAAGGAAGACATATAGTAATTTAGGTTACATATGGAAATTATTAATCTATCTTGGAGAAAATGTGATTAGGTTAGTTACATTTGTTATATGATCATAAGAGTGGTTGATATTGTTTGAAGATGAATGATAAAGTCTATATTGGAAGACTATGTTATGAGATCATTCTTATAATTGGGTTTCAATCTTAGTTTGGTTTATTTTGAGGAATTTTAAGGACAGTTATTTATGGAATAGACTATGATGAAATTTGGGTAGTACCATGGAACTTTGAAGATTTAAAAGTAGTTTCCCTTCATATGGGATTCTGTCTTTTTGAAGAGTTGTTTTATCTTACCCTTTCTGTTTTTGGGATAATGTTTAAAGATATAAGAAATTGATAGTTAATCTTTTGTGGATTACGTGATTCTCTAGAAGATGATTCTTGTGCTTTGATGAGACTAAGTAGTTTTGAATGCTCATCGTTTGGAGAAAAGATTAGTTTTGGTAGAAACTTATTAAAGGATGAAACTCTACTTGATGGTAGGTATATTTCCTTATGTTTTTATTCTATGTTGTAAATGAATTCCTTAAAATTTTGAAAAGGAACGTAAAACAAAAACGTTGTTGGTTTACGTTTCCTACTAGGTAATCAAAGACCATTTACACACATCATAAGTTTGTGATTTTCTCGTGGTTAACTTTCTCCTAATCATGTTTTCTGTCACTCTCCCTTAAAACTTGACCATTTGTTTTCTCCTCCATGTCCATGTTTTCCTACATGGAATCCTAGTGTGGGTTAGCTCGGGTGACCTTTGTACTTCCCTTTCATTCTTTTAAAGTAATAGTTTTGCTGACTCCTTTTCCGGTGTGGGACTTTCAATGAAATTTCAAAACCCAATTTTTTAAAAATTGTGAGGACGCAATTTCTTAAGGGGGGTAGATTGTAACGACCTGAAATTTTGAATAAATCTAGTTTCCAAATTTTGTGTGTTATTATATATTTTTATACTCAACAAAATTATTTCATTTGATAACATGAGTATAATTAAAATGACACCGTTGGGTTTTGACTGTTATATGACCAGTGGTCAATATGACCGCTGGAAACTAAATGTTTCTATTATTGTCTCTAAATACAAGTGATATTGTTTAATTAATATAGAAAGAAGATTTTATGGCCTCACCCAGTAGTCTTAGACCGATCGAAGCCCATCTAACAGAACTTGGGAAGAAGGTAGCACCACTGGGCTTTGCTCTGGACCAAACCCAACCTGAACTTCATCATGTGAAGCTAGAATGGAATTTCCTTCACAAGAAGTTCAAACTAATAGAAATTACTACTCATGTGATGTTGGTCGAGCCTCCCTCGGATTCTCTCACCTTAGCACACATTACACTTAGGTCCTATGCTGGTGTGATAAGGGGCTATGTAAGGAGACCGTAACTTCCTTGTGTAATCCTTTATTTTAAATAAAAATTTTGATTTCTTTTTATGATGAAGGTTATGACTTCTCAAATGTCCGTCTAAATATAGTATGCATATTTTTGGTAAATTTTAGAGAAAGGATATTTAAAAAAAAGTTATGTAAACCTTAAATTATAAAAAATGTGTAATGATTTTCAAAAAATGGTCTTCTACAATTATGTTCAGTACGAAATTTGTAGTCTAATAAGATCAACTTAATTTTTGATGAATGGTAAATTATGAATAGTGATTTTATGCTTAGGATTAGTAATGTGACCAAATGGATTAGTAATCTCACTTCAAGAAAGTATTAATATAATCTAGGAACATTGATTAAGTAATGTGATTCAATAAAATGGTTAAGTAATGGTTTCATAAATTATTATTCAAGTATTAGTTTTTTCAGGTGAATAGTGTTTTTTAATTCAAAATTAAAATAAAATTATTTAGAAATTTTATTTTATAAAATGGATTTCATTTTTGAACTCAGAGCATCGATTATGTTAAGGTAATTTTTGGGGATTTTTCTGAAAAAAATGAATTTTTGGTGAATAGTGTATTTATTTAAAAATTGAATTAAAAATATTTAGAAAATAATTTTTATAAAATGGAGTTAATTTTTGAAATATGAGTATTGATATTTGGTTAAGATGAAAGTTTGGGATTTTTCTAAGAAAGTTGATTTTTCAGGGAATATTTAAAATACAGTTTTAGGGTTTCGGTATGTTTAATGACATCATAACTATGTCATGATGATGTCATGAGATATTTTAAGGGTTGGACGACCAAAGGTGAATAATTATTGTATGGGGGGACCCATTTGGCCTAACTCCATGGGAAATACTATGGGAGAGCCCATGGTTTTGAGAAAACCACTTGTGAGGTGTCCCTTGGCCATTAATGCCTTGTCCCCTCACTTTCCCTATAAATACCAAGCCATCCTCTCATACATTAGACTCCAAACTCTTCCCCAATAATGATAGGGTCTTATTACCTCCCATGTAGTCCTACCAAGGTTCCCCCATGCCTTCAAGGTCTCAACCTTTTAGTTTTAAGAGTTATGTTTTAAGGTAAGGGATCCGACCTCTCTCTTTCTTTTCAAGTAATCTCTTTTATGTAATTATTTTATGATACATGTTATTATGTTAGAGGATATTCTTTTATATTAATCTTACTTCCATTTTCATTTTCATATGATGAGATACCCCCTATTTCTCTCATAAGTTTTTTTAAGAATGTTTAAGTGGCGTCGTTAGGCTGCCAAATGTTTAAGGGATTCTTTCACCCTTCTCACTTTTTCAACATTCTACTTTCATGTCAAGTCTTTCAAGTTCCTTTTTATTATGTTGGGGTATGATCTCTATATCTATCATACTGAACTTTTATATTCATATGATTAGAGACCCTATTTGATCTCATAAATTCATTTTTGTTGAAGTTTAAGTGATGTCGTTAGGCTGCTGAATTTTAATAAGAGAAATCTAATTTTTGTCTTCCTTCGATATTTTTCATTTCAAATGGTATGTCCTTAAAATTTCATTACCATGTCCATATATCCTTCATATTCGGTCCCTCTACTGTTTTATGGGTCATTTATGAATGTTTGACCCATGTCCCCTCATTTTTCAATGTTTTTTAAAACCCCGATATATAGACGTTATGCTGCAGAATTTCCGTCTCAAAATATCTCTCTATTTTTCAAAAGTTATTTTATTTTATTAATGGAATACTCAAAGAACTCTATTCTATAGTGGTATTCACATATATACTAAGTTTTTCTATTTTAAATTATGGGATTTACATACATGAGACTCGCTTTCCCTTTCCGTGTGTTTTAAGTGACATAAAGATCATGTCTTTAAAGCAGTTTTAAAACATTATCATTATGAAATTAAACCCATTTATTTTATTCTATATGGGTATTTTATGAAATGATTGATGATAATATATGTGTCTCACATGATAATAAAGACATTTCAAGGGTGTTACCTGATAGCGCTCCAATGAATTTGGTAAAGACTTAATCTCTATAGATGACTATTTTTAATGATGCCTTGGTGAATAACCTTGGTAATTTTTAATGACACCTTGGGGATGGACCTTGGTGAAACAGAAATGATTGTCAATATTAAATTTTGAAGCCACATCTTCAAGTTAGGAAAATTTTTATTTTTATTATGATATGCCTCATGATTTCTTTCTCATGCCTTAAAGTTCTTTTCATGACCTTATTGAAGTATCTCAAGTTAACCTGTAAAATGTTTCTCTTGTTTCCCTTACTGGGACTTATTCTCACCCTTTCTTTTGATGTATGTCCCCAGGTTACGAGATTAAGTAATGAACCTAGGATGAACCTAAGGAGAATCCTTTCAAGTGTTTAAGAAGAATGTTTTATGTTTTCATGTTTTATGTTCCTGGTTTCCAAGACACTAAACCTTAAAGATCCTCGTCTTTGTAAAATGTAATGAAATTTTAAGTGATAAAAAGGCCGGATGCTATATATGGTATCCTTCTATAAGGGAGGGAAAAATCACATTTGGAATTATGTAAAAGATTATATATATATATATATATCAATCATGAAAATTTGATCCATGGAAACTCAAATTAAAATATAAGTTTTATAATGTCAAAAAAACATAAAAATTACATTTGGATATGTTTTGGATACTTTTTAAGCCTTATCTTCGTTTTTAATTACATTATACTCATTTTAACATTAACCATGATAAATCAAATTTTAACCATGATAATTTAGTTATATGGAATAAAAATTAATTGGGAATTGTAAAAGAATATCAAAATTATAATCCTAAATTGTGTATACATTTCATCAATTTTTATTACTATAGGTGACAAAAATTATTTTTAATCTAATAACACAAAATGCATGAAAAACATTTTTTTACAAAAAAACACGATTTTAGGAGTAAAAATCATTTCACCTTGAAATAAAGTTATAATTCTTTTACATGAATATTTATGGTCAAATAATTATAAATTAATTTTTTTAAAACTTTTAGATAAATCCAAAACTGAACGGAATCTTCCAACCCTGCCATTAAATGTAATGACCCAAATAGTTTTGGATTTTAAATAAAATATAACATATCGTTAAATAATTCAACTTGGGGTTCCAAAATTAAAAATAATGTTTTAAAATACATTATTTAACTAATTAATCATGACTTTTTTTAACACCGCCCATATAATAGGATAATGTAAAGTTCTAGAGAGATTCTAAAGTTTTACCCCATGGTGTTAACCCGATTTTACCTCTTTTACCTAGGTGAAAAATATTTACTATGGTTGCTATTAATAATGAAAAAAATTAAATCGAACCAATTAAATTATATTATTTATTTTGATTTAAAAATATAATCAATTTTATTAAATGAAATTCAAATAATTTTTAGAATTTAATTTAAAATTATAGCATCAAAACACAACAAAAATCGGTTTCCCATAAGAAATGTCTTCTTAGTTATAAATAGTTTTTATACCAAAATCAAGCATAAAATGTTTAAAATTACCATAATTGGATTATTAAAAATAAATATTAACTTAATTTATATTGAAACATTTTTTTAAAAAAAATTTAACTTTGTAAATTCTTAAAAAAAACATAGTTTTTAATAAAAATAAGTAGTTTTCACTATGAACTATAAAATCAATCTTTTTTTGGAAAATCTCAAAACTTTACCTTGAGATAATTATGATATGAGGATTTTATTAATTATATCTTTTTTATCAAATATAACTTATGAAATTGGTATAAATTAATTATAATATTTTCTGCCAAAGAGCCTGTACCCAAGTGGTACAGGCTTCTTCTTGGCATCCAAAAGACCTGGGTTAAAATCCGGGCAGGGATGAATTTTCGGGTACTGTAGCAGGGCACTATAGCGGGGCACTGTAGCGGACATTGTAGCAGTGGTGGAACTGTAGCGGCGGAAGCACTGTAGCGGCGGAGGAACTGTTGCAGGATACTGTAGCGGCGGTGGGTACTGTAGCAGGTACTGTAGCTGCGCAGGGTACTATAGCAGTACTGTTCACAGAGGGTCCTTTGGGACAAAAATTGGGCTTTCAAGCCTTATATTCAGGCCACTTGGCCTTGGGCCTTCGGGCTATGTATTGGGTGTCCCTCTACCCTCTAAGAGGTCTTTACTTTAAATAATAAATTGAGGCTTCGGCCTCAACCTTTAAAAAAATTATAATATTTTCTCAATTAAAATAAATAAAAACCATTTTTCAAGGAAATGTATTTTTGAATCATAAAATGATTTTATTGAAAATTAAGTAATTATTTATAAATTAATTTACATTATATAAAAACTTTACAAATATTTTTCATAACATGTTTATTTATATTCATACAAAAAAACATAATTGTTATGTTATAATGGTCACACTTAAATAATAATATTAATATCATGGTTTGTTTAAACTCGATATTGGGTGTAAAAAATACTATCAAAGAAAGAAACATTATTAAAAGAGAAATAAACCATAAAATATTAGTATGTTACATTATATACACCTTATAATAATTTATCTCTTGAAATTATACCTCTTAGATATAAAAAACTGAGGATACTTCTACGTCATTGCATTCTCAAATTCCTATGTTGCTTCCTCAAAATTATAGTTTTTCCACAAAACATTGAAAATGTGAGTGGTATTTTTTCATAGCACATTATATCTATGATCCAGAATATAAACTAGTTGTTCCTCATGAGAAATATATTATTCCATTTGTATGACCGCTTAGTTCATTATATGTGAAGGATTAGGTATGTACTTCCTTTGGAGAGAAACATGGAACACTTCTTGAACTTGAGAGAGATTTGGTAGAAATTTAAAAATGATAAGCTTCCATCCCAATATAATAAAGAATATAATAGTGAATAATATTTATAGGGATCAAATTTCCCTTCTTTAAAAATATTATACCCTTCTTATAGGGATATATTAGTAATAACTTGTCACAAAATTCGAACTCTAAATATCATCAATGATTGTTAGTATAACTTTTCTATAAACTCTGAGCCACCCTTATATGATGATGAATAGATATAACCTTATCTTAAATATCTTCAGATATATTAGGTCCTAATATATTTATTTTTCCAACATTATCCAAAATTTGGGATTTCTTTACTTCCTACCATAAATGGATTTATAAGGATCAATTTTAATGATTGATACAACGCTATTCTGGTATGAAAATTCCACCAAAAGAAGGTGCTGATCCAAACCAACTTTTAAATCCATATAAAAGGCTCTCAACATTTATTATAATGTTTGAATGACCCTATTAGAATAACCATCTATCTATAGATGATATAAAATCAGAAAAATCAACTCTATGTCCAAATCTTACAGAAGGCTTCTCAAGAACTTTGAGATAAACGTCAGATCATGATTAGATAAATAGAATATGGTCATCCATGTAACCTTACAACTTTATTAGTGTATATATTGTAAAAATTATCAGTACATAAAAATTATATTATGGAAATTAATTGTTCTAAATTCATAAGGTGATAAACTACAACACAAATGTAATTATGCTATTTTGATGTTTTGGGTAGTCCAATAATGAAATCCATGGTTATATTTTACCATTCCCATTCTGGTATGTGTAATAGTTGTAACAACCCATTAAAATTCTATATCTCATACTTAACTTGATTAAAACCCAATCATTGAGATATATACTCTGTAATATCCCTTTTTTATGTTGTCCCACCACAAATAGTCTTTCAGATATCTATACATTTGTACTTCTAGGATTAATACCAAAGGATAAACTATAAGATTAATCTAATATATCATTATACATAACTATTATTTATTTGATGCATTGTAGAGACCTGAAGCCTAATGTACATGAACATTACATTACTTTTGCGGAATACTTAGTACATAAAAAAAACACACACACAAGGATCGTAATAGTTTAGTGTCTTTGGAAACTCAGAACGCAATCTTCTAATCGTGGTGAAAGATCCTCAATATCTCCCATAAAGATCTTCATTTTTTTTACCTAAAACCATTCTTTATATCCTGGGGAAAAGAGAACATAAAATGGTGAGCTCAAATGCTCAGTAAGGGTAAACAAAAGAAATATCGATCACATCATATACATAAGCACATAACTTTCGGAAATCATAACCTGCAAAAGAGATCATAATTTCATATCATGGGGTAAATCATGGTAGTGAAATGTAATCAAGATAATCACAACTTAAAACATGAAACTTTGTGGCATTCACACATAATCATAGAGAATCATTTCTTGTTAGTCAAGACTCATTGCCAAGACTATCTTAGTGGACAAAGTCCCTTTTCTGAATCGAGTAACCCTCGTTTCAATCCTGTTTCACTGAACTGGTATAACCTACCATTCCAGCCATGTCTATCTCATGAGATATAAAATCTTTACCCAATGCATTGGAGGGAGATATAGGTCCCACCCATCGCATAATGATACCATTCTTATGTGTGCCACAAAATCATAAACCATACATCATAGCATAACCCATGTAATAAAAATGAGATTCTTAAACAACATGACATCATAAAACAATTCATATTAGATAAAGGAATTCATAAAAATATTTCCATCACAACATAATCAAATCCATGTAATAATAGGGATAAAAACAGAACCCTTTTATTATCCTAGATGGAAAATAATTTTGATAAAATACGTGAACTTCATTCTTGAGGAAAATATCCTTTGTTCTTCAAAAACATTTTTCCTTTCATAACATGTTTTACGACTTTAAAATAAAAGAAGTTGATTAAAAATAAACTTGAAAACTTGTAAAGTAAGCTTCTTGGAAATAATGTTTTAAAAATCCATTCATGCCATATAAGTTAAAAAAACATTCTTCTCGTACTTTTGTCGGAAAAGTCAAAAAAGTACCTCGTACGAAAAACGACAAAAGATTCCTTTCATATCTTTTACTAAAAACTCCTAGAAGGGTAAAATTGGATTTATACAATTCTAGGTGGATGGAAATAATATTACATATTGAGGAAATATGGATGTGGATGATAAAATACACCCCAGTAAATGCCAAAGTATAAACAATCTCAGATAAAAATGAGATTGTGATATTTCCCTTAACTTAAGTACGATTTGCTTCGTAAGTGTCCGAACCTCCTGTATAATGATTTAAATAATGTCATTAACTTATTACAGAATCATATTCATTGTTATGATATCATATATGGTTCACTTATGACTTTATATTACCCGTTCTTTTGTAAATTCCATGTTAAAGAAGTGTTTTGGGTAAAATCGTCTCATTTGTCGTTCATGTTTTTAACATGTAATTATTCATATGATTACTTAGATCATGATTACTTAATTACAGAATATAAAACATGATTTATATATATTTATTCATAATACACATATATAATAAACCAGTAAATGGAAATAAATACACCGTTCATGGAGACGGTAGTCCGTACGTACGCTTGAACGCTGTTTTCGTTTCCTTATTGAAGTGAATGGAATTAAGTAGATGACATACATATAAATATAAATAATTCCAGTATCATTATTAGGTCATATATTTCATTATTACTTATTATATATACTTTATAATCATTCATGAATGGTTAATCATTGAGAATGAATCTCATCGCGTCGTGGAGACGGTAGTCCGTACGTACGCACGAGCGATGATATCGTTCCCATGGTCGTGGAATTGTGTTGAAGTGTATGTATACTATTTCAGTATCAATATAACTTTATAATAATCATATATAGTTACTCATTACACCTTTATACCCATCCAATTAATGTGGTGGCGGAAAATATATTACACCACGGCGTGGAGAGGGTATTCCGTACGTACGCACACGCGGTGATTTCCTTTTTCCGTAGGATGGATAGAAGGTTAATTAGAGTTGTTTCATATTTATAATAACATATCAGTATATAAGTAATACTGATGTTATTACTTTATCATGAAACAACTAAAGAAGAAGACGTTTAAGAAGAAAGAAATTGAAAAAGATCGGTAATGGATATTACCTCTTTTTGACGCGCCTTTTCTTAGCCTCCACTTAAAGAACTAAGGATGGTCTTTGAAGAAGACCAGGACCTCTATGATGATACTAGGGAAGTAGAGAAGGGATTTTGGTAGGGGTTGGCCGAGCTTGAGTGCTCAAATTGGTGTGAGGAGGAGGGGGAGGCGGTGCCCTTTTATAAGGGAGGAGATGGGCACCTTAGGAATATCTCAAAATATTATTTTATATTAAAGTCAAAATCGGTTTATAATGGTTCCAAAGGGTCTTATTTCGAAGCTAAAGTGGGGATGGGTCGAAAAACTATCATCCAATAGTATTTATACAAGTTTAGGGTATTATTTTAACCTTATCAATTAGATTTAACTCTAAGTTAAATAATTTAACTTTTACCGTGTCTTTTTGTTTTCTTACACTATATGGTTAATACACTTACTATAACATGCCAAACGAACCCCAAATTGTTTATTATTAATATATATATCCTTATCTAAGTCATTTGGCCGAACCTTAGATTTTTTAGGAATAAAATAACAATTAGTAATATAATATTTTATTTAAAAACTATTTTTTGTCAATTTTGACACTATTTGATATATGATTTTTGTGAAAGTCATAACAGAATTATATGTTCAAACCAAGTTGATTAAATCAACAATAATATATCATAGTAACCAATAAAATTAGTGTAATTTATAAAAAGTCTCAAATTACATTTATTTTTGTGTTTATAACATCAATTATGTCAATATTTCATTAATAAGATAATTACTGCATCATCATTGTGTCATAAATAAATTAAATTATTTAATGTCTAAAAATTACAAATAAAATACCATTATATAGGAAATCTTTTCATCTTTCTAATGAATATTTATAGTCGAATTTATCTTATGTATAACCCCATATTAAAAATGATTTACTTAATAAACTTTGAGTTTAACCATTTTAACCCTTCTTTAAATAAATTAATAATAAATGTCCTAATCTAACCCAAGTGGGCCTAAATGATAATATTTTACACTTAAGGTTGTTTTTGGTAGAGATAAACTTGTCCAATAGAATTAGTACATATTTTAGGGTAATATCAATATCATTCTTACCCTTATTTACCCTATTTACTTTTAACCGTGGTAAATAAAATTAAAAGTTACTATTCACCAAAAATTATTTTCATCTCATTGAACCACATTTTACTTACAGACAGCAACCGTGTCTCTCGGATTTTTGAAATTCCATTCACAGAAGCGGTAAAATTATGTTTTCTGAAAAATTCAGTTTTTAACTACCACTTAGTAGTTTCACTATTCATCAAAAATTGATGTTTTTCAGAAAAATGCCAAAATTTCATCCTAAGCTATATTTCATATTCCGAATTCAAAAATGAAGTCTATTTTACCATATTCATAACATAGAAGTTGCATTAATTAATTTTATAATTAAATCCCACTGTTAAAACAAATAGCGTGTTTTTAAAAAACAATATCTATCAAAAGATTGACACTGGATTATGTCTGGTTTAAATGTGAAATTACATTCAATGACCAACATTGTATTAAATTGTAAAAATATATTCTAAATATACTATAAATCCACTCAAATTAATAATTTATCACTATTAATTATTTCGATTAAAAAAGTTGTTTTTAATTATAATTTAGTAATTTTCACTATTCATCAGAATATGAAAGTTATCCGAAAAGTACCAAAATTTCACCTTAGGCTAAATTCGATACTCCGAATCCAAAAATGAAGTCCATTTTGAGAGCTAAAATTTCTAAAATTTAAAAAGTGGTTATTACTATTCATAATGGCTAGTTTTAATAATATTTTAATAGAATATCGTTGTTTAGTGAAACTCAGTATTGCGTACTACACACGCTATCGAGGAAGGTTGCGATTGCGTGTAATGCAAGGAAAGTCAAGGATGCGTGTTGTGCAAGCTCCTTTTGGTGTAGCGTACAACACAAGACATTAGTGAAATTAAAAAGAATATTTTTCATAAAATCTTGGGCAGTTACATTCTACCCCCCTTAAAATGAATTTCGCCCTCGAAATTCGTCGGGGTTATAAATGGTTTACTATTCGAAAGTTTATTTAATAGAAACTCACATCGTAAAAAGGAATATCAAAACCAATATTTAAAAACAAAAGTATGAAACGTAACGGTTACCCAAATAAACTAATCACTGGGTTTCCACATAGGTGAAAATACGGATATGGAAGAGAAATCTAACCATCATGTTCTGATGGAGAGTGGTAGAGAACATGGCTATGGAAAATCCAGTAATCACAAAGCCATAAATTTGTGACGATCTAAGGTACCATCTGATTCATCAGATATAAGATCATTAGGACAACATTTTTGGTATTCAAGATCGTTTCCCTAAAGTTAAAGAATTTGAATTAGAATAAATACTTACTTTTTGTTGGTACAACCTCACTGTTGTTCGTGCCTTTAACAATTTCCACTTCATCTCTTAAATAAATGAATTTGAATTTGTTATTCGTGAAGTGTTAGCAGATCATGTGATAGAATGACGGGTCATTCCATCTGTCTCAAAAGGTTAGCAAAATTTATATACATAAGTCGATCTATAGTGAGATTAATCATATATGGTTCCTAAAATGGACTTATACTTTATATATCATACTGCTTAATATAATAAAACTAGTTTCTACTAAATAGGGACTTCCTGTAGGCCAGTGGTAGGCGATAAAGGCCAGTCGCACTTCGGTTGTGGGTTCGATTCCCACAGCCTTGTCCGAAGCGATGGGCTGTCGCCCGTCCTACAGGTTGTCCTTTTTCTAAAACTACATTACTATAACATTCCATCAATAATATCAAGAAAACTTCTATCCTTAAACAATACTAACTTATGCCCAACATAATCCATTCCAATCTTTAGGCTTATCCATAATACTGCAATCCACTCTCACAACATAGTGAAAACGATTACCAGAGATTTAACACCATCGTCGATCCCCATATATCATAAGATATGTTTTTTTGGTCACATTCCAAACATTCAATGTCCTTAATCATGTATTCTCTTGAAAACCTAGTGAAAACATGAATACAGTTAAAATTTAACACTTTCCACATACCAAAATCCTCAAAATTCTATATACTCAAACAATGATATCACTTAGTCCTTATATCAATCATGAGCTCATGAATACTGTTAAACATTTCATTTTCTCGTTTTCCATTTATTATGTGCATATCATCTTATTTCCAAAAATATTTGAATCACTTTGAATACCACATTAGACCAATACATAAATATTCCAATACTTTATGATACAACATTATTTTGGAATCCCATTACATAAACACTTAATCATTCCACCACATCGTTATCATATTCAACATCACCAATGGTGATCGCATGTGACTTCCCTTTGTCCTTTGCCTTAAGTGGTTGCTCATCTCTATCATCACTAACCCTTGGATTAGTGCATTTATTAGCATAATTCCCCATTTCCTTGCACTTGAAGCATTGAAGTGTTGGTGGTGCGTTCTCTGCAGTGTTTGCTTTATTCACATCATTAGAATCCCTTTTTCCATTACTTCGACACTCAGCTACTCGATGACCTTCTTTTCCACACTTAAAACAATTTCTAGTCCCTTTAAGACAATATCCACCATGCTTCTTTCCACACTTTGTGCATAAGGAAACATTCATCTTCTTTTCACCATTATTCTGAGATTTCTCCTTGAACTCCATCTTTCGTTTCTTGTCAAAACCATGAGATTGATATGTAACACCAACTTCCATTTCTACCTTGATATCACAACGCACAATTTCTTCATAGCTACTAAAGTCTCTTATAGCTAATGCCCTTCGAAGACTTGGTTTTAAGCCACTGAAAAATCGATCAACTTTACTTTCAGGTTGGATGATAATGCCAGATGCATACCTTGCAAGTCTTGTAAAATTCGCTTTGTATATACCAACAGATTCATCATCCTTTTACTTTAGTTCAAGAAACTCCTTTTCCATCTTTGTTCGAAGAATACGAGGGAAGTACTTACTGAAAAACAAGTTCTTGATCTCGTCCCATTCCATGGACTCAATTTCATCCCTTTGCCTCGTATTCTTGATAAGATTCCACCATTGATCAGCTTCACCTTCCAAACGATATACTGCTAAGATGAATTTATCATGCTCAGAACATTGAAGAACTGAAAATATCTTTTCAGTGGTACTGATCCATTGTTCAGCAACAAGTGGATCAGAAGACCCACTGAAAGAAGGTGGACGTTGCCTCATGAAGGACTCAATAGAATATTGTTCCCTTCTCTACTCATTTGGAAGTCCAGAATGATTCATAGCTTGTGTAACTATAGCAATAAGATTTTTCACTCCATCTCCCATAACATTTGTTTGTTCAGGAGGGCAATCATTGCATTGTCCATTGCATTGATCAGCACGGTTCCTTCGGGTTCCAGCCATCGTCTAAAACCCAAAAAGAATAGTGTGAGAGGCAAAAATCATGCTAGGGAAAACAACCTAATAAAGGGGGAGTACCTTCAATATCTAACATCTTAGGTTTAATTCTATGATCGTTAGCGTAATTATAGTACTATAACCTATACATATACTTAACCTTAGAGACATCCCTAGACACACCTTAGAAATATCTCTAGGGATCTCACTAAAGTTCTCGCATCCTAGTTTCCAAAGGTTGACTAAACCTTTCCTCTGATACCAAATGTAGAGACCTGAAGCCTAACGTACATGAACATTACATTACTTTTGCGGAATACTTAGTACATAAAAAAACACACACACACGGATCGTAATATTTTAGTGTCTTTGGAAACTCGGAACGCAATCTTCTAATCGTGGTGAAAGATCCTCAATATCTCCCATAAAGATCTTCCTTTTTTTTACCTAAAACCATTCTTTATATCCTGGGGAAAAGAAAACATAAAAGGGTGAGCTCAAATGCTCAGTAAGGGTAAACAAAAGAAATATCGATCACATCATATATATAAGCACATAACTTTTGGAAATCTTAACCTGCAAAAGAGATCATAATTTCATAACATGGGGTAAATCATGGCAGTGAAATGTAACCAAGATAATCATAACATAAAAAATGAAACTTTGTGGCATTCACACATAATCATAGAGAATCATTTCTTGTTAGTCAAGACTAATTGCCAAGAATATCTTAGTGGACAAAGTCCCTTTTCTGAATCGAGTAACCCTCGTTTCAGTCCTGTTTCACTGAACCGGTATAACCTACCATTCCAGCCATGTCTATCTCATGAGATATAAAATCTTTACCCAATGCATTGGAGGGAGATATAGGTCCCACCCATCTCATAATGATACCATTCTTATGTGTGCCACAAAATCATAAACCATACATCATAGCATAACCCATGTAATAAAAATGGGATTCTTAAACAACATGACATCATAAAACAATTCATATATGATAAAGGAATTCATAAAAATATTTCCATCACAACATAATAAAATCCATGTAATAATAGGGATAAAAACAGAACCCTTTTATTATCTTAGATGGAAAATAATTTTGATAAAATACGTGAACTTCTTTCTTGAGGAAAATATCCTTTCTTCTTCAAAAACATTTTTCCTTTCATAACATTTCATACGACATTAAAATAAAAGAAGTTGATTAAAAATAAACTTGAAAACTTGTAAAGTAAGCTTCTTAGAAATAATTTTTTAAAAATCCATTCATGCCATACAAGTTAAAAAAACATTCTTCTCGTACTTTTGTCGGAAAAGTCAAAAAAGTACCTCGTACGAAAAATGACAAAAGATTCCTTTCATATCTTTTACTAAAAACTCCTAGAAGGGTAAAATTGGATTTATACAATTTTAGGTGGATGGAAATAATATTACATATTGAGGAAATACGGATGTGGATGATAAAATACACCCCAGTAAATGCCAAAGTATAAACAATCTCAGATAAAAATGAGATTTTGATATTTCCCTTACCTTAAGTCCGATTTGCTTCGTAAGTGTCCGAACCTCCTGTATAATGATTTAAATAATGTCATTAACTTATCACAGAATCATATTAATTGTTATGATATCATATATGGTTCACTTATGACTTTATATTACCCGTTCTTTTGTAAATTCCATGTTAAAGAAGCGTTTTGGGTAAAATCGTCTCATTTGTCGTTCGTGTTTTTAACTTGTAATTATTCATATGATTACTTAGATAATGATTACTTAATGCCAGAATATAAAACATGATTTATATATATTTATTCATACTACACATATATAATAAATCAGTAAATGGAAAGAAATACACCGTTCATGGAGACGGTAGTCCGTACGTACGCATGAACGCTGTTTTCGTTTCCTTATTAAATTGAATGGAATTAAGTAGATGACATACATATAAATATAAATAATTCCAGTATAATTATTAGGTAATATATTTCATTATTACTTATTATATATACTTTATAATCATTCATGAATGGTTAATCATTGATAATGAATCTCATCGCGTCGTGGAGACGGTAGTCCCTACGTACGCACGAGCGATGATATCGTTCCCATGGTCGTGGAATTGTGTTGAAGTGTATGTATACTATTTCAGTATCAATATCACTTTATAATAATAATATATAGTTACTCATTACACCTTTATACCCATCCAATTAATGTGGTGGCGGAAAATAGATTACACCACGGCCTGGAGACGGTATTCCGTACGTACGCACGCGCGGTGATTTCCTTTTTCCGTAGGATGGATAGAAGGTTAATTAGAGTTGTTTCATATTTATAATGACATATCAGTATATAATAAATAATTATGTTATTACTTTATCATGAAACAACTAAAGAAGAAGAAGTTGAAGAAGAAAGAAATTGAAAAATATCGGTAATGGATATTACCTCTTTTTGACACGCCTTTTCTTAGCCTCCACTTAAAGAACTAAGGATGGTCTTTGAAGAAGACCAGGACCTCTATGATGATACTAGGGAAGTGGATATGGGATTTTGGCAGGGGTTGGCCGAGCTTGAGTTCTCAAATTGGTGGGAGGAGGAGGGGGAGGAGGTGCCCTTTTATAAGGGAGGAGAGAGGAACCTTAAGAATATCTCAAAATATTATTTTATATTAAAGTCAAAATCGGTTTATAATGGTTCCAAAGGGTCTTATTTCGAAGCTAAAGTTGGGATGGGTCGAAATCCTATCATCCAATAGGATTTTTACAAGTTTAGGGTATTATTTTAACCTTATCAATTAGATTTAACTCTAAGTTAAATAATTTAACTTTTACCGTGTCTTTTTGTTTTCTTACACTATATGGTTAATACACTTACTATAACATGCAAAACGAACCCCAAATTGTTTATTATTAATATATATATCCTTATCTAAGTCATTTGGCCGAACCTTAGATTTTTAGGAATAAAATAACAATTAGTAATATAATATTTGATTTAAAAACTATTTTGTGTCAATTTTGACACTATTTGATATATGATTTTTGTGAAAGTCATAACATAATTATATGTTCTAAAAAAGTTGATTAAAGCAACACTAATATATCATAGGAACCTAGAAAATTATTGGAATTCATAAAAAGTCTCAAATTACATTTATTTTGGTGTTTATAACATCAATTATGTCAATATTTCATTAATAAGATAATTACTGCATCATCATTGTGTCATAAATAAATTAAATTATTTAATGTCTAAAAATTACAAATAAAATACCATTATATAAGAAATCTTTTTATCTTTCTAATGAATATTTATAGTCGAATTTATATTATGTATAACCCCATATTAAAAATGATTTACTTATTAAACTTTGATTTTAACTATTTTAACCCTTCTTTAAATAAATTAATAATAAATGTCCTAATCTAACCCAAGTGGGCCTAAATGATAATATTTTACACTTAAGGTTGTTTTTGGTCGAGATACACTTGTCCAATAGAATTAGGACATGTGTTAGAGTAATATCAATATCATTCTTACCCTTAATTACCCTATTTACTTTTAACCGTGGTAAATAAAAGTAAAAAGTTACTATTCACCAAAAATTATTTTCATCTCATTGAACCAAATTTTACTTACAGACATCAACCGTGTCTCTGGGATTTTTGAAATTCCATTCACAGAAGCGGTAAAATTACGTTTTATGAAAAATTCAGTTTTTAACTACCACTTAGTAGTTTCACTATTCATCAAAAATTGATGTTTTTCAGAAAAATGCCAAAATTTCATCCTAAGCTATATTTCATATTCTGAATTAAAAAATGAAGTCTATTTTACCATATTCATAACATAGAAGTGGCATTAATTAATTTTATAATTAAATCCCGCTGTTAAAACAAATAGCGTGTTTTTAAGAAACAATATCTATCAAAAGATTGACACTTGATTATGTCTGGTATAAATGTGAAATTACATTCAATGACCAACATTGTATTAAATTGTAAAAATATATTCTAAATATACTTTAAAACCACTCAAATTAATAATTTATCACTATTAATTATTTCTATTAAAAAAGTTTTTTTTAATTATAATTTAGTAATTTTCACTATTCATCAGAATATGAAAGTTATCCGAAAAGTACCAAAATTTCACCTTAGGCTAAATTCGATACTCCGAATCCAAAAATGAAGTCCATTTTGAGAGCTAAAATTTCTAAAATTTAAAAAGTGATTATTACTATTCATAACGGCTAGTTTTAATAATATTTAAATAGAATATCATTGTTTAGTGAAACTCAGTATTGCGTACTACACACGCTATCGAGGAAGGTTGCGATTGCGTGTAATGCAAGGCAAGTCAAGGATGCGTGTTGTGAAAGCTCCTTTTGGTGTAGCGTACAACACAAGACATTAGTGAAATTAAAAAGAATATTTTTCATAAAATCATGGGCTGTTACATGCATACTAATTTCGTGAAACTTTTCATTCCATCACAATCATGATTGATTTCAGGAACATTTCTCATATTCAGTTGCAGTTCCCCACCTTTCTTCTACATCTCTTTAATCCTTACATGGAAGGATGGTTGCACATTTATTAAGAAATATATGAAATTTCCCTTTTACTCACTATGTTCAGATCTATCTTCTATAAATATATAAATATTATATCTTCTCATCATGGATAACTATCACGTCCTTTACAACTCTGAGTATCGGCCACCTTTCTCTCTTTCCCATGTTGGTAATGTATTGAGTAGTCATAATCATTAATCAACACCAAATATCTCCATTTGTGCATATTTAACTCTTTTCGTATTAATATATGATTCAATATTTATGATTGGTATATATATCAAACCATTCACTATAAATATAATGCCTCCATATCATCAATACAAAAAATTACCACTGCCAACTCCAAATCATGAGTCTGTATATTTTTCTCATGAATATTAAATTGGAATGAGGCATTAGCTATCACCATATAATTTTTCAGGATAAAACATCACATTAACTTGTTCGATGCATCACTAAATATTACAATACCTTTTCCACTGTAGGGTTGTGTATGTAAAAGTGCACCGACCAACCTTCTTTTTAGTTCCTTGGAATTTTTATCTCAATAATTTTTTCAAAGGAACTTGGATCCCTTCAGATTCAACTAATTTATTATATTAAATATACAAGATAAATCTCTCAAAAAGCATTGGTAATATCTTGAAAGCCCAAGAAAACTAAGAAAATCAGTTATTGTGGCTGGTCTGATCCGTTATTCAATAACATCAATATTTAAAGGATCTACTGATATACTATCACTTGAGATTATATAACTCGATAATTTGTTTTTATATATCCAAATTTCAGACTTGGTAAATTTATCATTAAAATACTCCTACCTCAGGGTCTTCAGCATAATCGTCAAGTGTTCTTCATGATATTTCAATATCATTGAATTTATAATAATATCGTCTATAAAGACTAACATAAATTGATCATAGTAATATATAAAGTTTTTATTCATTGAATCAATGAATATAGTATGATAATTGGTAAGTCCAAATGAAAATACTATAAATTCATAATGATCATACCTCATATGGAAGGTCGTATTGGGTATATCCTGCTTCTTAACTCTCAATTAATGATATTTATAATGAATGTTAATCATGTAAAAGTATTGATATCCTTATAATTGATAAAATAAATAATCATTATGGGGTAGAGGATATTTTTTATCTATAGTGATCCAATTATGTTATCAATAATCAATGAAAAGTTGCATTGACCCATTTATATTTTAAAAAAAGAACAAGTTCACCCCAGGGAGATGCACTCTAGTGTATGAATCCTTTATCAATATTATTTTTGAATTTCATACTTAATTCCTATAACTCAATTGGGTCAATTTAATATGGGTTATTCTAAATAGTTCTAGCGCCATGTATGAGTTCTATAAAAAACTCAACTTCATGATTTAGGGGAAGACTAGGCATAACATCTATAAATACATCAGTATAATCCCAAGCAATAGGTATATATTCAATTTTGGGTTTCTACCCATAAATTAGAGATAAAAATACCTCATGAATATATAGTAAGACCCAAACAACAAAAGTAACTCCCATTGGAAGTTCATATTTATCCTTTCACTGAAATATGACCATAGGTTGGTTTAGAATATCAAATGCGACTTCCCATACTCAAAAATTGATATGTGATATATATATATCTATAAATAGAGCCAATTAATTCTCAAAATCACATCAAATTATACTAAAGTCAAAATCACAAGATTTTTAAGAAGCACAATCCCAGAAACTTCTGTCAGAGAAGAGATATAAACATTAAATGAGATTGCCATTCCATTAAATGTTTTTACTGCTAACTCAAAATCTAATCATTGAGGTAGTGAATTAATTCCCTTATCAAATTATATATATATATAATAGTGTGGGTATATCTAGAATAATATAATACATTTTCAATTCTAGAGTGGATGGTAAGTGTACCTCTCACCACATAATCCGCATGACCCACTTCAGTATTTGTGATCACATATGCTATCCATTTGTCTATGGGCTTAAGATATTGCTGACATTGATCATCATAAGTAATGTTGGTATTTTATCACTGGTTAACATAATGACCATACTCCTTTTATTTGAAACATTGGAGTGTGGGTGGTGATTTATTTTGATATTTTTCATCGTTCCATTCATTTATTGGACTCATTAAATCACTTTGGCATTCCTTTAATTGATGGCCTTATTTTCCAAAATTAAAATATCTATTATCCCCCTTATAGAAATTTCTTCAATGTTTCCATCCAAACTTAGAGGAATAATGAAATATCATCTTCTTATCTCTATGATTTTTATTAATAGAATTTCCTTTAAATTTCATATTTATTTTCTTGTCAAGAAAAATGAGACGAATTGGTGACTCTAATTTCCATTTCTACCTTGGTACCACATAAAACGATTTCCTTATAGTTACTGAAGTCCATTATAGAAAAATACCTTTGTATTCTTGGTTTTAATCAACTAAATTATTGTAATTACCCTATCCTTAGTACCCTATAGTAAGTGGTTAACTTATTACACTAGCATAAGATACAAGTAATCACATCTCAAAGGAATAAATAACTTAGTATTCATGGTGAACTAGATACACATTTGAAATTCACATTCCAATTGGAAACATAAAACTCAAATAGGTTTTTATTTGAGAATTCTTTATTTTCCCTTACCATATATCTTTATATCAATCATAAAACACATCATAGTGTCCTAGGGAAAATAAAATATAAGAATTTGGTGATCCCAGATGCTAAAAAATGGTATGCGTAAAATGGAAGGTATCATTAATAAATAAGCATACTCAATTTAGAAACGTAAATAACTATAAAATTACATTTAAATAATAACATGACAATAATATATCCCGAATAAATGATGATAAAATAAATCCATATAAATAATAACAAGATCTTGATACTTATCCATGTATATTATAACTAATCAAATAATCACATGGATATCAATAAATAATATCATAATGAGGTAATTAATAATGAAAAACATTATAACCATACCTTCAAGTCCAAATTCCAAGATATCATACATAAATAGGTAAGGCCTTGGCTAAAAACCCAAGCTTGTTTGTATCATGAGACCTACAAATGAATAGAGGGGGTATAGAGGGACCCACCAGTCACTTACTATTTCAAATTGATTTTCAATATGAAAGGGGTGAAATATAAACCACATAAACATTTGTATTGAAAAACTAACATAGGAAATGTTAATACATACCACAATAAGAAAACATAACCATGAACTATCTAGAGTAATAGGGTGAATTGTAATAAAATAGTACATCCCCAGTCAAATAGGCCATAAATGCTCTAGAAAAATAAAAATGATTATATAATTATAACATCCCCAGTGGAGAAAAATTATAATAAGGTGTTTTGTTTTTGGTTAATAAAAATTTATTGAAAATATCCTTTAAAACATTCTTGATAAAAATAACATGTGCACCATGAAAATATTCTTTTGAAACTAAATATTCACCAAAATTTTTGAGAATAATTTTATTATATAAAATTTGAAATTTATAAAGTGTTATTTAAAAAAATTATTTGTCACGATGGAGGGAAATCTTTTTCAAGTCATACTCATTAAAATAAATATTCCTTTCACATTTTCGGTAAAATCCAAATAATTCGTGTTTGGAAAAAAACATGAAGGTTCCATTCAAAAAAAAATTAATAAGTAAAAAATGGTTAAAAATTTATTTAATAAATCATGTATAAAATGTTAATAAAATTTTTTTAATTTTTTTTTCAGAAAACATGGTTTTAGAAGAAAAATGGTTTTCGATCGATGAGAGAAATAATGTAGAATTTTATTAAAAAAATTTCTCAATCATATTAGGTAATAAAAGGAGGAAATGGTAATAATACTTTAAATTCTCATTAATAACCATAGTATAATTAAATTTATGAGTTTAATGAGTGATATATTATAATATTTCATCATCATAAATTTAATCATAAATAGTCCTGATAAACGATGAGATTGTAAAATAAACCATTGTGACTTTGGTAAATTTTTAATTCCAAGTCCCATGAAATAAATAAATTAAAATGAAACATTAAATTCCATGAATATAAATGTATTCGTGATATAAAATATAAATTTTTTAGTATATACACCTCATAAAAGAACTTAATGGTGAATATGGCATACATCTCATGGAAGTAAAAGTGAGACGAGAAACTCTTATATCAGGTTCGACTTCCTTCATATGTATCAGAACCTACAATATAATAAATAATGGTTTATTATAAATTTATTATATAATAATAATCATATATATCATTATATATATGATTTAATTAAATTATTTTATCACCCATTTATTAATAATTCTATGTTAAAAACACTATTTCAGGTGATAATTGTTTCATTTTTCATATATTTTTTAGTTTAGTAATTTAGATTATTTTACTTTAATCATGGTTATATCATCCAAAGAATGTATAAAATGATATAAATATCATATATATTCATTATATATGTATTTATATTAATCTATACAATTTATATATTGAAAATGGATCACACGGTTCATGGAGACAGTAGACCGTACGTATGCTTGAACATTGTTTCCAATTTTCTCGAAAGATGAAAGAAAAGGGAAATAATTGTTAATTAACTTTTAAATAATAATAATTATTTAATATATATAATTTATTTCAATTAAATAAATCCTTATTTCTATCCATGTAAAAATTAAATGAAAAACATTTCACATTGCTATGTAGGGGAGGTAGTCCACACATACACACGAGCGGCATTATTGTTTTTAAAAAGGATTTTAAGGTAATAATTTATAAGTGATATTATATATCCAAAAATATTTTTAGGTAAAAAATATCTTATATATTCATCAAATTTATCCTTACTCTCTTCCATATAAAGCGTAGGAAAAAAAATCACATCACTTCGAGAGGTAGTAGTCCGTCGTACACATGAGCAACATTATCTCACCCCCCAACAGAATGGTAATTAAGAAGTTATATGTGATATAATAAATACATAAGTATAATAATTTCATAAATTTAATATAAATAATTTATATCTATAATTATTTCCATCCTTTAAATGTGGTGATGGAAAAAAATTACATCACATTGTGAGGTGATAGTCCTCCGTACACACGATCGATGGTTTTGTTTCTCATTTGGCGGAAGTGGAGATGGATATGGGTTATAACATTAAAATTATAATATATAATTATATAGGGTATATATTTTTTATTATATTATATTATTTTAATATTATTTTATGGAGTTGAAAGATGAAATAAAATAGATACACATGTTTAAGAATTTTACCTCTTCTTCAGAGAGACTCTTTAGGTTTACACCTAAATCCCTCTTAGAAGGGATTAATAATTTAATAAGGAATATATGATGTGTGGAAAAAAGTAAATAATATTTTATTTTGGTATTTTTTGAATCAAGTGGGTTTTAATTTGTGAATATGAGAGGAGAGGGGTGGCATTTTATAAGCGGTGGAGAGGACATGCTTAATGTTTTGGAAAAGAAAATGTGATACACATGTTTTTATCATTCCACAAGCCTAAAAAATGTGTAATTATCATAAAAATAGATGATATAAAGTAAAAATATGGCCATAAAATGGGTTTTGGAAAAGTATCTAGGTTATTTTAACTCTTATATTCTCAGTTTAACCCCTAGTAAACATATTTTTACCATAACCATTGTAAATAATTTAAATTATTTTTTAATATTCATCATGGTAAAAAATTAATTTGAACTTATTAGATAATATTAATTTTTATTATTCTAAATATTTAATCAATTTTTTCAAATTAGTTTCATTTAAGTGGAAGAATTTAATTTAAAATTGATCCCACAGACGTGACGAAAACGTGTTTTTCAAGAAATGTATTTTTTAGGAAAAGATGATCTTATATTTACTTTATGAATAGAAATAATCATTATATAAATTTTAACTGATAAAATTTATACTCATAGTATATACATTTAGTCTAAAAATTTTCTTATTAGGGTGTAATTTATTAATTAAAATGGAGAACCATTTTTCAATTTAAAATACTTTATGGAAAAATGTGTTTTTAAAACCAAAAATAGAATTAAAATAAAATATAGTAAAAAAGTTATTAACAAGCAATTAATTAGATTAAATATAACTAAATAATACTTAAGTTAATTTATATCAAATTCAAATCATAATTTTCCTTTAAAATAACTTAATTTACTGTAAATAAAATACAGTAATACAAAAATTGGTATTTTTCACTCTTTATTAAAAAACCAATATGTTTTTCAAAAATACCAAAATTTCATCTTACGTAAAATTTTATATTCTAATTTAAAAAATAAATTTATTTTTTTAAATTTTTTTCTCAAATATTAAAAATTTATTTTAAATTATGTGTGGAAGGCATGAACAAACAACCTTTTAGGAAAATAAAGTTCTTCACAAAACACTTCTTTTTTCCTTCAAATGTTTCTTATTTTAGTTATAATCAACATATAGCCATTGAATTTATTTTATGCATGTGTAAACCATATAATTTTCCTAATTTATTTATACCTATTCACACCTTCTAATTTAACATCTATGTTATAACAGTATAGTATTTTATAGTTCATTTTGACTCAAGGCCCTATGTCCCAAAAGCTATCAAAGAGATTAGATTTATTTAAAAATAAATATATCCTAAAGTATAAGGCTATTAGATAGTATTAAAATTTTGTTTTTTCATGTTATATACACTTTTTAAAATCATTCCCCTATTTAGAAATATTGTGGAGTTATATTATACCCCCCTTAAAAAATATCATCCTAGTAATTCTATTTTGGTCATCATAAGTTTAGCCTTTGTTAAAAACAAACATAACAAAAATATATAATAATTCTTTCTCTAGATAATAGGAAAATGGAATTATAATGGTCATGTATAAAAACACATAACTACGTTTTAATATAGAAGAACATTGGTGGCATGTGAAGATATGGAAATAGATGAAAAACATTAATAATTATAGAGTAATATAGATCATTGATCAAAAGAAGTGAATTATTAATAGAAATTTAAAGACATAAAAAGATTAAATATGTAATGGGATGAAAGGAAATTCTATTCATATGATATGAAGTTAATAAGATAATATTTTTGTTTCAAGATCCTTTATCCTATAGTTGATGGATTATTTATTATTATGATAGAGAACAACAAAAAGTGTACTTACAATTTCATCCTTTGGTTGTGAGGTGGTCCATATAAAATTCATTTCATACTCCAAGAAATAAATATCCATGATGAATTTTTTATGCTCGAAGCACTAAAATGAGCTTTCAACAGATCATAAGATCCATAAAACAGTAAGAAGATATTCCTCAGGCATTTTAAAAAACCAGAGTGGTTAGATTGAGTTGTCCATTAATACATTAATTTCTAGTACCTCAATAGTAACTCTGAATGATAAATTAATCTATTTCATAAATATTTAACATTAAATCTCATCCAAAATATGTTTTTCTAAATACGAATTCCATGATTTTACAGGAAATGTCACTAAATAATATTTACATTATCGTCTCAAAACAATATAAAGTTTCTCTTAATGTCACATGAAAAATATGTGAATACTTTGACCACAATAAAACATTAATTAAAACATGCATACTTCTAAAAATAAAATTTAAAATTGTTGAATATGTTCTATATATCCAAAAAATAAAGTAAACTCTAGTAATTATAACATAAACCATAAAATCAATCAACAATTTTTTGGTCACTAATACTATCCCTTTAATATATATTAATCAGTATTATTTCAACATCAAGCATTTATTAGGGTTTACCCTCCCTAAATCATGTGTTTCCCAAAACGATCAACTTTCCACCGAATAATTTTTGTTGGTTATCATCACTATTCATCACATGATTTAAAATCTTTATAGAAAAGGTATTATAGTACTATACTTATAAATGTTATGATTCGTATAGAAAAAATATCATTAATAAAATATTTCTTCAACACAATTCTCAAACACAAATACACAAGTACATTAATAATTAAAATTAATCTGTAGTAATGTCATATTATTCAACATGATCTCATATATTATTCTGAGGTGTATTCTATTGATTCATGGGGAATTAGTTTGTGTAGTTCCCCATATACTTACTATCACACCTAGGTTTTTAGTTTTAACTTTGTTCAGGTTCTTGGTCCTTTTCCTCAAAGAAGGTTATAACATATTTGTAATTCTTGGTAATAATTTCCTCCTTTACATAGCCTATATTTCCTCTCTATGTATTTTTAAAGAGGCATTTGGTGGGTAAAACATTAAAATCCTGAAAGTATGTGAATTCCTTCCTTGTTTCTTCCATTTCTACAGGGTTCTCCCACTATTTATTGAAGTTCAAAGTTTCTAGCACATAGGGTTTCGTCCATAGAGTTTAACCTTCGGTTTTTTAGTGCAATATTTTTGTTTTAGGTTCGTTTTCACTCCCATGTGGTGCAATAATGGTGCAGTTGATGTTTCGCACCAAGATTTGGTGTTTTGACATAAAAGGTAGGTGATTCCATTTGTATGCATTTTTGATGAGTTAGATTTTCCTTCTTAACATTTTTACCATGTTCATTATTCATTATGTTTGGTGAAAAAACCATTTTTGGTATCATTGGTTAACATTTTAGATTTAAATATTAATTTTAGCTTGAGAATGTGTGTTTTTCATGTGTATCTTTTGTGGTATCACTTTAGATTATTTTATAACATTTGAAAGTCACTTATTAAATATTTCAAGGACTTCAAATTCTGTTTTTATTTTTTTTCGGTGTGATTGTATCCTTGAAAGGGGGTTTCTGATTGGTTTTTATATGAAAAACATTGTTATACTTCTTGAATGGTTTTTTAAATTGTAAATGGTTTATTGAGTTATTCAAAGTGTGAAAAAGGTGTTTAAGTAACACCCCATAATGATTAAGGGTTAAATAACTAGACGATATGACTCATGTCGAAAGGCACACCTTCCTTTTCAGGAGCCTTCCTGATTAGAACTCCACAGTTAAGCATGCATGGCTTGGAGTAGTGATTAGGATGGGTGAACTTCTGGGAAGTTTCTCAGGGTGTGTGCGAGTGAGGACAAATCACACTGGAAAGGACATGTGTTGGCCTGTGGGGACTGTCATTAATTAGATGACCTGTTCGGGCACATGGGTAGGCCCTAGGGTAGGGACCACGTGTCCAAAGGGAAACTGGTGGTACTTGGAAGGCCAGGACACGACGACCATGTTATGGTGGGGTGGCTATACTGCCACCAGAGACCAGTTGTTACATATGGTATCAGAGGTGGTACCCAGCATTAAGTGTGGTGCACTGCCTGGGTTGAGATGTAGGGCCCACAATGAGGATGTTGTGCTCTAAAGGGGGGTGATTGTAACACCCCTGAATGATTAAGGTTTAAATGACTAAATGATATGACTCATATCAACAAGGTGAACCTTCCTTTTTTGAAGCCTACTGGATTAGAACTCCACATTTATGCATGCTTGGACTGTATTAGTGTTTAGGTTGGGTAACCTTCTGGGATGTTTCCCAGGGTGTGTGCGAGTGAGGACAAAGCACACTGGAAAGGACATGTGTTGGCTTGTGGGGACTGTCATTAGTCAAATGACCCATTCAGGCTCATGTGTGGGCCCTAGGGTGGGGACCATGTGTCTGCAGGGAAACTGGTGGTACCTGGCAGGCCAGGACCCGACGACCATGTTAAGGCGGGGTGGTTATGCTGCCACCAGGGCCCGGTTGTTACATTTGGTATTAGAGGTGGTACTCAACAATAAGTGTGGTGCACTGCATGGGTTGAGATGTAGGTCCCACAATGAGGACATTGTTCTCTAAAGGGTGGAGGGGTGATTATAACACCCCAGAATGATTAAGGTTTAAATGGCTAAATGATATGACTCATATAAAAATGGTGCACCTTTCATTATCAGAATCCTATCGGATTAAAAATCCACATTTAATCATGCTTGGCCTGTAGTAGTGTTCAGAATGGGTGACCTTCTGGGAAGTTTCCCAGGGTGTGTGTGAGTGAGGACAAAACACACTGGAAAAAACATATGTTGGACTGTGGGGACTGTAATTAGTCAGATGGCCTGTTCGGGCACGTGGATGGGACCTAGGGTGGGGACCATGTGTCTGCAGGGCAACTGGTGGTACCTGGAAGTTGTTACATATGGTATCAGAGGTGGTACCCAACATTAAGTGTGGTGCACTGCCTAGGTTGAGATGTAGGGCCCACAACGAGGATGTTGTGATCTAAAGGGGGGGGGGTGATTGTAACACCCCTGAATGAAAAATCTACAATAGGTATTTACCTATCTTGGTCACCTACTAACTCATAGGACTCTCGTGACATCAATTAATGGAGGTGGGAAACAAACAAGGAATAATCATCACATGAAAAAAACATGATAAATAAATCCCATATATCAGCTTGAAAATATAAAACAAAACCTTAAATTTTCATATCCATGGATAAGAATTTATAAATATACAATGATATAAATTTCCCCTACGGGGTCTCAATCCACAACAAACACTCAAACCCAATAGGCTAGATCTAGGGTCACAATATTTGAGAAAAATTCTTAAAAGTGTAAGACATAACTTTAAAACAATATCTCTAGATTCTAAGATACATTATACACATTTATAAACCATTTTTAAATATAATTTAAAATATATTTTTCCGTTAAAACCATTTGAATTTCAAAACCACTTATTTTAATCCAAAATATCTGTTTGAAGATAATATTTTTCCTTTCAGAGGCCCAAAATGGTTCAATCACCTTAAACAAATCCTTTAACTTTAAATAATACTCTAATGCAACATTTAAAATAACTTTTTATTTAAATAACACTTAAAAAACCATTTTACACACTTATTCAAAATGAAAAAGCCCTTAAACACTTATGAAAAGTACCTTGGCTATCACATATATGTTTCATTTATTTAAATAAAAAGTTCAAAACAATCAAGAATTCAATGAAATTTTTTTTAAATGAAATTAAAAATACACATACCTTAAATATAGATGAATCATTTTAAAACCATTACCAAATGCAACACCTGTGTTCGAGAACGCCCAACCAAACCTAAAAACATACTCTATAAGCCTTTAAAACCAAAAGCCAAGATTTGAAACAATCAGAATCTTATCCACATCCAAAAAAAACCTATTAGATTTTGTGGGATAAGGTTAAACCAAGATAAAAGGGAGAGGTAAGTAGGATAAGGATAGAACAAGGGAAAATAGGTCTTAACAACTAGTGAATAATCTCAACTAAATCCACACCTTCCCAAGTCTCCAAAACCACACACCCAAGAATCACTCATGTCCAATCCATTAAACCTAACTAGAATAATAATCACACACAAAACTCAAGAAAATACATTAAACATCATGGAATAAACACAACCACCACCTTAAGGGAAACACCATAAGAACCTCAACTCACTCTAAACTTGATGAAAATATATCCCAAAACAATCAATCTACTAAAAACACATCAAGAAGATCAACATATAATATTTATAAAGATAATAAAACCACCTTGAAACCTTGTAAGGACCTTGATTTATATGGTATAAAGGATGATAAATCAAGAATTCATAAGGATAAAAATATTCTAGCTTTTTCATTTTATTCAGAGTTTGGTTAAGGTAAATCACTAGAGGAGACACACTTTAGACCACAAGAAGACATGCCATAAGGCTCATCTATGGAAATAAACCTTCTATCATCTCTCAAGACTATTCTAAGATGCATTACCAAATATCAAAAAATATGAACCTAACCCATTTATGTTTCCAAACAAACCACAAATATTCCTAAATCAAACCAAAGGGTCCAAATCCCAATATACAAGCCACTTTGAAGAATTTCATAGTATAAATCTTTTGAAAATTTCATGGTAAACCACTCTCCTTCCATAAATAGTTTTAAATAAATCTTTAAAAACACCTATGGTTTCAAAAAATTTAATTCCTTTTTAAATTCATTTAAATTTTCTAAAGAAAATGTAAAATATACTTCTACTTAAAATAAACTTTTCAAAAAGGATCCACGATACACAATGATTTTTAAAACCACTAACTCATATAACACAAAAATAAATTTTCATTGTTCATCATTTCTCTATCCAAAATATATAATGTAATCAACCAATTTTAAAATATTTTAAATTTTCATAATTTAGTTTACAATAAAACATTGAAACTTTATTCTAAAACCTAAAACATTTACAATATCCCCATTTTACAAAAAAATAAAAATTTCTAAAAAAAATGAAAGGGGTAGAGTAACCATATTCAAATAATTTGATAAATATAAAAATTATTTTATTACCTCATAAAAAATTGTGTTCGAAATCAAATCACTCTAAAAAAACATATTTTTCTACTCAAATCCGGATTTTCTAAACTCAAAACCAACCTTTCAAAACACAAATTCCAAATAATAAGGTAAAACACATCATTAAATTCACTAAGAAATAACATTAAACCATCATAAAAATAACTTAATCATACTCAAACAAATTCTAGGAACAATTTTGATCTAAAATACCTAGATATTTTACGATATATTTCTGTGGAAATAAATTAAATTTCATTGATAGCTTGTGATACACACAAACCAGTTTAGTAAGGGAAACTGTCCACTATGATATTCTTGGGAGTGAACCTTAACAAAGGATTGGAATGGGTTGTGACTATTTAGTAAGTGGCTCTATCCACTATGATGTTTTTTTGAGTAAACCTTAACCAAGGATATGATAGAATTGAGACTCAAACCAATCCACTATGATAGTCTTGGTAGTGAGCCTTGACTTAGGAAATAATATTATATGATTTTGTATATGCCAAAAACATATTTTTTATTCTAATGTTATGCTATCATGGATCATGTGCTTTGATTACTTTATGATTCATGTCTTATGAACTTCCATGATTTACTCCATGAATAAATATTATAATCTATGATATGCTGGGTAAGGTTTTCACATGTTAAGATCGTGTTCTTATACTCTTTTGCTCATTTTATGTTTAAATGATCATTGAAATATCCCTTTTTTACCCTTACTGGTCATCTGAGATCACTATTTCTTATATTTCCTCTCCCTACGTTATAAAGAAAGGTTTTATATATGATATGTCTAAGATCAGTGATAGTTATGATTAAATTAGAGTTAAATGATGTAGATCCCTTTTAACAACTTGTTTTTATATTACAGTTTCCAAATAAACAAGACCAATAAAATTATGTAATGGATCTTAATGTTATGTATTGAATATTCATATAATAATATGTTATATTTATGTATGAAAATTATGGGGTTCTTATTTATTATTAGATAAAGGTTTAGTTACCTTTGGGAACTTGGATGAGAAAAATTTAGTGAGAAACCTTAATATATTTTTATTTATAAGAGAATATCTTAAGTTTTGGTAAATAAATGATTGTGGTTTTAGTATTAATATATTCATCTCTCAATACTACATGTGGAAATGGTTTTGAAATATATGAATATAGAGGTAATAACCCTAAAAATATTTGGTCTATTATATCTCAACAATCATACTAGTGCATGGTGAGTGTTCCCTTACTACGCACCTATCTTTACACTCCTGAGTGATATTCTTTGGGAATCTCACATTTTCTGTATAAACCATTATGAAGGACTTTAATAGATGATGACCAATAATGATCTAGTTAAACGTAATTTATCATATATTGAAAATAATTCATCATGATTTAAATATCCAATTAATTATTTTTCATGATTATGTGGTTCCCCACTATAATTATTATTTTTTTACTATGTATTTTGGTTTTAGTCAATAGATAAATCCTAAAGAAATTGTCTCAATGTTGAATGTGATAGACAATGAAATAATTATCCTTAATAAAAATAAAATTTTTTGGGAGATGGAATGAAAAATATTTTTTCTATTCCTACTCATATTTCTCAAGATAATAATCATGTTGAGATTTTATATGAGCAAAGGAGGGAATAATATTTTGTTAAGTGCTTCCTGAAGAAACATCCACCTGATTTTAGTGGGTAAAATGATATAATAGCTACTGAGAAATGGATTGGTACCATTGAAAAGATATATTTTATTCTCTAGTGTTCAAAAAATGAAAAGTTATTTCAGATGTTTATCATTTGGAAGGAGAAGAAGACCAATAGTGAACTCTTATCAAGAACATGAGGCAACGAGATGAAATCGACCTCATGGAGTGGGATGAGTTTAGGAGCATATTTTACAATAATTAATTTTTTAATATTCTTCATATAAAAATGGAGAAGGAATTAATTGAGATAAATCATAAGTTTAATGAATCTATTAATATATTTGAGTAAAATTTTACAATTCTTATGAGGAACGCTTCAGGTATTCTCATCCAACATTTAAGTAAGGTTGAAAAATTCTTCAGTGGATTAAAACCATGTATTCAAATGTAATTATCCATAAGGTACTTCAATAGCTATAAAGAAATCATTTGATGTGTTACCAAGGTGGAGATGGATATTGGAGATACCCACCAATATCATTATTTTCATAAGAAAATAATGATATAATACAAATAAAATTATAAAAACCATGAAGAGTAGATTATGAGATTTCCTTTATACTCAATGTGTGGAAGGAAACATTGAGGAATTTTTGTTAAGGGGACTAGAAAAAAAATTAACAATGTAAAGGAATGTCATCAAGAAATTGAATTCCAATGTGATAGGAAGAAGAATTTAGATAATGATGGAGATAAAATACCCCATAATGCACCACCATCACTTTAGTGTTGGAAATGAAAGGAGTATGGTAATTATGGTAACCAGTGATCAAATAAAATTGTTAATGATAATGATTGATGTTAGAAAGAAATTAAAACCTTAGAAAAAGGTAAAACACATGCGATAACTATTACTAATGTGGGGTATGATAAGGCAATGTTCAAATGGACACTTGACATCCACACAATAACTGGTAATGTCTTATTTAATTCTAGATCTTCCCACTCTTTTATATTTATAAAATTTGCTAAGGGTATCATAATACCCCATAAATGATTATATTTTGAATTATAAGTGAAAATCTCTAATGGTATGATGATCTCAGGTCAAGTCTATGATTATTCTTCGATTGTTTATTTTCAAAATAGGATTCTTTAAAATGTTGTTATTCTAACTCTATTTGTATTTGATGTTATATTAGGCAATGATTTAATTTCTTTTCTCAAATCCCAAATTAATTTCCCAGAAAGAGAATTGATGTTTGACATTGAAAACCAACATATGACCATTTTTTAGTGTGATGATAAATATGAAATTCCAATGGAAGTTACATCTATTATATGGGTATTTATTCCCATTAAAAGGGGTTTTTATCTCATTTTTTTGGGAGAAACTCAACATCAAATATATTCCAATTATGTTGGAGATTATTTATAGATTTTTGGAATAATTTTCTTATCTTCTACCGAATCATGATGTTGTGTTTTAAATAGAACTCATACCTGGTGATACACCTATTTTTTTGTTAAGAAATTATTAGGAACTTAATATGATAATTATCAAGAAAATAAATCTTCTACCCCATATTGATGACTATTTTCATCAACTACTTGGAGATAAATACTTTTATAAGATTTACCTTCATTATGGATATCATCAATTGAGGTTCAAGAATGTGGGTATACCTAAGATAACATTTCAACAAGGTATGGACATTATAAATTTATTAATTACCCTATTATATTTATAGATTTAATGAATAAATTCTATAGAGATTACCTTCATCTGGTTGTGGAAGTCATTATAAATTATATTATTATGGATTAAAAGATAAATTAATATCATTAAGATCACGTTAAGATTGTACTAAAGTCCCAAAGGAAGGATAAGTTGTATAAAAAATTATCTGTGTGTGAATTTTGGCTATAAAAAGTTTAATTTTCGGTCATATAATCTCATGCAAGGTTATATTGGTGGATCCATTAGATATATAGGTCATTTAATGTTGTAACATATTAACCATGATGACCATTGTCAATAGTTTTCTAGTTTTGGCTGGATAATATAAATTATTTAAGTAAAATTTCTTATGGATGTCTAATCCACTCACCATGTTAACATGGAAGTGATCTATGTTTTTTAGAAAGATGCATGTGAGGAAAATTTCAATGAATTGAAGAGAAGATTAGTCAGTACAACTATAATTACACTACCCTATAATGGAAAAGGGTTTGTGATCTATAGTGATTCGTTAAATAAGATACTAAGATGAATTTTCATACAGAATGATATGATTATAGCTTATGCCTCATGATAATTGAAGTTTATTGAGAAAATTACCCAATTAATGATATGGAATTATCTTTTTTAATTTTTTAATTAAAGATATAAAGGAATTATCTTTGTAGAAAAAGGTATGATATATGTACTGATCATAAAATTTTATGGAATATATTCCCTGAGAAAGACCTAAATATTCTTCAAAGAAGATGGTTTTAGTTTACTAAATATTATAACTGCTCAAAACATTACCACGCTAGGAAATAAAAAAAGTTGATCGATGATTTTAGTCAAAAGGATCATGATAACTTATCTATAGTGAGGATAAAAAAATATCTAATATTTCTATATTTTCAAAGTGTGGATCTATAAATCATGATGTAAGGGGTGAAATATTTTCTTGTTCAAACAAGTATTCAACAATCTATCCAACTAAATATTTAATAAGAACAAATGGAAAATTTATAAATATTAAATACGACGATTTTTTTTCCTAAGTTAAACCTTTATTATGATGGAATGATAATGTTTAATAACTATGTATGGGTCCTATAAAAACCTAACTTGAAGGATTTATTGGATGAATCTCAATTTTTATCATTCCCCATTCATCCTAGAATCATGAAGATGTATAGAGACATAAAAGATTTTTTCTAGTGGGACAACATAAAAATATATATTTCAGAGTCTGTATATAATTTATTGGTATTTTATTAAGTTAAGGTTGATAGATATAAGTCTAAAGAGATGTTACATCCAATACCTATACCAGAATGGAAATGGGAAAACATCACCATTGATTTTATCATTAAAATCCCTGGAAAATATAAGGTCTATAATAATATTTGGGTTATAGTTGATATCCTTGAAATGTAAAAATAATAATTTCTATGAAATAATATTACTCTCTTGATCATATTTGTGGAATATACATTAAGGAAGTGTTAAGGTAACATAGATTACAATATTTTGTTATATCTAATCAGGATTTGTGGTTTACATTGACGTTATACAGAATTATTCTATATGATATTGATCCAAAGTTTTGTTTCAGTAATTATTATCATCCTCAGATAGATTTTTAGTCTATGAGAACCATTAAAACCCTATAGGATATTATATGGTCGTGTTCTATGGATTTCAATGTTATTTGGGATCAGCACCATGCTCTGGTAAAGTTTTCTTATAGTAATAACTTTCACTCAAGCATTAGATGGATCCTTATGATGTCCTATATAATGAAGTATAGAGATAAAATGTGTTGGGATTAAGTTGGAGAATTAAATATATTAGGACATGATCAAGATTATAAATTGTATGGAATGTTAGATCCATTTTACCACACATTATGGAACCTCAAAGTCAATAGAATAGTTAAGCTAACAATCATTGGATTAATATGGAATTTTAAGTTCGTGAGAAGGTATTATTTGGAATTTATCCATGTAATAAAGTTATTAGATTTATAAATAAGGTAAATCTAATCCCTTGGTATATTTTCCCCATCAATATTCTTGATCGAATAGGGATGATATCTTATCACTTGGCTCTTCCACTAAACCTCTCTCATGTGATCTATGTATATCTCTTAAGGAAGTGCATACCTGAGCCTTCACATATACTAAACTCAGCAGTAATAACACTTAATCATGATATTTCCTATGAATAATAAAGAGTATGAATAATGGATATTAGAGATACAGTGCTATGAAATAAGACTACTAAGCTGGTTAAAGTTCTCTGGAGCAATAAAAAATTCAAAGAAGCTACATGGGAACCCAAGGATGTGATGAAATATAGAAATACTATTTTTTGAATCATATTGATAGAATTTATATGGATTATTCCATTTTAATGGGGCTATAATGTAGTACCATTAGATTTTCTGATATATTTCTCTCTAAAAAAGTTTAACTTCATTTATAGCATGTGATACACGCAAACCCTATCCTAAATGAACTACAAATTATTATATCATTATAAAATAGTGTTTAAATTGGCTATATTTATAGAAATAACTAAATTATTAAAATTATATATAATGGTGTAATATAAAGAAGAAACATTGATAAATATTTACTCAGGTTTTAGTAATGTCCTTATATTCTTTAAAAATTCATTCTTTCCAAAAAAATGATTATTTATTTTTATGAGAAAAAAATGTAATTAATTTATTCCAAATTTATATAATTTAATTGAAAAAATTAAAATCATTTTTGAAATCAAAATTTCAAAATTATATAACTGTGAATTTCTTATAACTTTCAGAAAAGATATATTTCTCAATGAATAGTGGAAATACTTTTTTTATTGAAACCTTCCTTTTCATTTAAGGAATTTGTAAAGTTCCATTTTGTTTTTAAATGGTTTTAAAAGTATTAATAGTCAAATAATAATAATAATAATAATATAATTTTGGTAATTTTAATTAATTTTATGTAGAACTATGATATAAAAACCTTTTATACTTATGAACCGTTTTTTGGAAAACTTCTTTTCATTGCATTTTGTGAGTTTAATTCTAAATAAAATTCATGAACTTTTATGAATTGTATTTTACAAAATTTCCTAGATATTTGGAATTAAAATTATTAAAATTATGTAATAATTTAAACTTTTTTTACAATTAATAGTAAAAATAGTAAAACAAAAATGCCATAGCTAAAGTTAAAATGGGCTTACCACGGGAGGGGTCTTAAACCAATAGATAAGAATAATTTTTCCAATTAAAACTTTCTAAATAATATTTTATAGACATATTTAAACTTATAGTACTCAAAATTAGAAAAAAATTCCATTTTAAATCATGTTTTTTGAGTATTACATTTTTATATTTTATTCTTTTATGAAATTCCATGTGTGTTATCTCCCCCACTTATAAAAGGACACCCATAATTTCTCTTATTTATACCACATTGAGCCATATAGATCGATCAAAACCAACCCAATTTTCTTATAAACTGGCCTATCCAAGAATTATCTGATTTTTATTCTTAAAATATAATTCCAATGTCCCTTAAAATGTATCTAATAGAGGATTACCAAATAAGAGGTAATTCTCTTACCCAGACTCTTTTAATTTATTTCGTCTTCTACCTCATATAAATTTTTGGTATTCATCATAAAATAATAAATTATGTGTTCTAAAATATAATTAAATTCTATTATAAATATGGAATGACCAATATCCACCCTCTGTTCCATCAAATGGGAAGTGAAAGTATCACTCGTGCATATGTATGGACTACCACCTCAATGAAGCGATATAAATCATTTTCCATAACTGTATATCATTGATGGTTATTATGAGGGGTTTTATGGTTATATAGAATATTTAGTACGTAATTATTATTATATAATTATAATATCATATCTACCTTCAAACCTTCCTATCTTTTGGAAGATGATAACATCTCTCATGCGTATGTGTGGACTACAACTTCCACAAACAAACGTGTTTCATTTTTCATTTTGGCTTCACATGGATGGAAATAAGGATATATTTAATGAATATATATGATATATATCTTATAATAATTATTCTTTAATGATAATTACTATTTTAATTTTTCATTTCGTCCATTGAAATGTGACAACACTATTCTTGCATACGTAAAGCATAGAGTCATAATGAATGATGAAATTTATTTTTCTATCTCTAACTTTTATGGATGACTATAAATATAAATATAATGATTATATATGATATTTATATCATTATTAAATTTATTTTAATTATTTAAACATGATCAAATTACAAGTAATAGAACTACATAACTTCAATTCTCATGAAAACATAAATAGTTAACACCTGAAAATGATGATTTTAGTAAGGAATTATTAATAAATGGGTGTTAAAATGTTATAATTGGATAATATATGAAATTATAAGTATTTAAATAACTATTTTATGGAATTAAAATAAATTTAAATATATTATATAGTATTTTGGAGTGCTTTCAAAGTGAGTCGAACTTCAGGTAATGCATTTATATAACAATCTCATTATTTATCTGGATTATTTATGATTAAGTTTTTTATGATGAAATTTATGAGTTATCTATAAATAAATCCATGATTTTTCTTATTATATGGTTATATATATAGATTTCATTTTTTTCATTTCATTTTAATCTCTTCAATTTCTTAAGATACAGAAAGTATATTTTTATGGAAAATCAACTTTATTTATCTCTTCAATCAAAAACCTTTTTCATTCCTATACATGTTTTATAAAAACAATTAATTAATGTTTATTTAATATTATAATATCATTATTTAAAATTTTTATCCATTTTTTATTTTTTGCAAAATGGTTTAAAAGGAATATTCTTTTCATTTTCCAAAAATATAGACTTTTTACATTTTACCAATAATATGAAAGGAAACATTGTTATTATGTATAAAACATGAACAAAGATTACCATTATCATAACTACCAAATAGTTTGAGTATTAATTTATATGTTTCCAAGTTTATTTTTAATGAAATTGGTTCTCCAAATATTTGAAATTTTTTAGATTTTAAATAATTTATTTCAAAGTGAAAAAGGATATTTTTTTCTATAAATGTCCTAGTAATATTTTAATGGAATTTTTCATCTATGATAACATCCTATGATGTTAAATATACTTTAATGGAGTTATGATTCAATGATATTATCCCCATTATTTCTTTTTAAGGATTAATATTATGATAATGATATGTTTAGATAACCTATTTATTTTTCATAGGTTATGTTGTGAATAAATGTTGATTTTTTTTATGAAACATGTTTTCTTTTCCATGAGTTATGATATATGATGAATGATTTGTGATCTTTTGGAACACATATGAATGAATTGTGATTATGTGATGGGTTTGACCATAATTATATATCCCTCAAATACATTGGGTAAATATGGATATCTCATGAGATAATAAGGCCTCGAATGGGGAGTGAACCCAATTTAGTAAGGTAATTTTTCCACTATGACAACCATAAGAGTAAACCTTGAATAAGGATATGATATAATGAAGAGTGAACCCAATAAATTAGTAATGTGTTTTTAGTGATCCTTAACTAAGAAAATGATTTTTATCATTATTTATATGAAACAACCCTTTGTATTATGCCAATGTTATGCACTTATGACTCATGTTCTCTGATTCCTTTGTGATTAATGTGTTATGAACAACAAAAATTTATACCATGACTCAATATTACTATCTATGATATTCTAGGTATGTCTTTAAAATGTTAATATCATGTTATCATACCCTTATTCTCTTGTTATGAATTAATGATCATTGATATTTCCCTTATTTTTCCTCACTAGTTATCTTATCTCACCATTTATTATGTTTCCTTTCCCCTAATTATGAAGGAATGTTTTATGATACGTATAAAAAGGGTTAAGGTTATGAATAACTTAGTGATAGAATATATAGATCTCTTATAAAACAGATTTTTATGCATCCAAGTTTCCAAAGACACTAGACCTATACAATTCTTGTGTAGATCATAATATTATGTATTGAATATTAATCTAATATGATGTGAAATTTAGGTATGAAATGTATGGGTTTCTATAGGATCAGTCTTGAAATAGAGGGAGACCAAAAAAAGAAGATAATTGAGCTCTGTTTTGAAACATGATTTGTAAAACCACACACTAATCATGGTAATGTTGTTTTTATGGTTTCAAACCCACATGATTTGGCTCCACACAATTTTCCTAACCATGTGAGCTAACTGTAACACTCTAGTTCTCTTCTAATTTTCACACTAGATGATTCAAGAGACCCCCAAAATAACTAATAAAATAAATTAAGATTAAAATACCATAATATAATATCTATAAACATTGATAATAATCCAAACCAGACTCAAAATAAACATTAAAACCTGAACTTCCCATGGTAATTCATGTATCAAGGTGAAAAAAATAGCCCCTAAAATTCACCCCGCACCTACCTATTGAGTTCAAATACACATATCCTCATACTACATGAATTCTAAAATAACAATAGGGATCTTAATAACCCTTGTAATTCAAAAAAACTCTCTAATACTAATTGGTAATGAACCATATCGGGATGACCTGACATGTCACTTGACCCAGCTTGCCATATGTAATGAAGGGCATTCTCAATCCCCACAGGCTGAAAACTAGTGCATGGGTATAAAGATCTGAACATAGGGAATGATTTCACCCTATAAGTAATATTATCCAAATAGGATCCCACATGTAAATCTATCATGACTAATCCATAAATTGGGCATCCACACCCTAAAAATTGAATTGTAAAAATATAAATGAAGAAAAAAACTGAATCATAGTAACTCACATTAGTAAAAATAATGGTATTATACAAATATAATTAATAATATATTGAATATATAGAAGATATTAACATATATAAAATATAACAAATGAAAGTTTTATTCCTAAAAAGGTAAAAAATAACATTCCTACTAATAACATAAAAACAAGATCACAGCCCAAAATCCTCCCCATGATCCATAATAAATCACCATGATACAATATCGACCATCAATGATCCAACCTAATCATAACTCCTAGAAATAATTTACCTGGACAAATATAAGAAAATATAAGACTTACATGCACTAAATGGTCTATGAAGGGTGTGAAAAAAAACACTCAGTAGGATTTCCCCAATGAGTTTATTCCATTTCCATTGAAAACACCATTTCATTAATTATAGATTGAAACATGAAAGAAAATAGGGGTTTTATATGAAAGTTGTATAAAACTAAATATCATTCCATAATTAACTTTATTAAACATCCCCCCTTCCTATAAAAATAAAGATAATATAAAAATCCTTTTATCAAAACAATTTCAAATACTAATAAGGAATTCTTTAATAAATTCATAGAAACTTTACAAATCCCATTTCCCCTTTCCAAAACAGGTCTCAAAAAACCTTTTTAAGAAATAAAAACCAATTTCATTTTTAAAAAAACTTTCTATGAAATTTAGTAAATTTATTTGAAATTAAAAACAAATGACAGATGAAAAGGAAGGTAAAAGAATAGGACACCGTAATAAGAGATAATGTATACGATGATAAATAATACAAATGATGGTTGAAATCAATAATCAATCCTATGAGGTGAAAGAAATGTATATAAATGGATCCCTTAAATAACACTCAATAGGAACTAAGTATCATGGGAATCATCCAAGGGCTTAATTAATAAAAATATAAACTAGAGACTAGGACTCTAGACTGACACTAAAGGATCCAACAACATCTTGATGGTCCTGTAGAAGTACCATAGTATTAAATTCCATCTTCATAGAACTCAATCTACTATAGGTCACATAAATCATCCTATTAGAACTCTTCCCATATAACTAAGTGGCATTCCCTAGTCAACGTACATTATACACTATGTATTGTACTTATTTTGGCCATCTACTCACTCTTATGACTCACATTACATTAATCAAATTATGTGGGAAGTAATAAATGTATAATCATCTCATGATCAATAATAAACATGATGAATAAATCATACATATCTCCCCCAACACACTCACATGAAACAACATTTTTTTCAATCCATCCTAAGTATCGATAAATATACAAGGATATAAATATCTCCCATGGGGTATCTATCCAAAACAAAAACTTGGACATTGGTGGTTAATCTAACATCTCAAAAATTTGAGAAAACATCTAAAATTGATAAATGAGTCTTTAAAACATAATATTTAGATCCAATGATTTTTTACCCTCATTTAAAAACTATTTGAAATCCAATTTCCAATGTCTATTTACCCTTAAAACCATTTAAATTTCAAAAACACTTTTTTTAATCCAAAATAACCATTATAAGAATATAATTTTCCTTTCCACATACCTAAATGAGGTAAAACACCATAAACCAATAAATTAACTTTAAATAAGCCTCTTAGTAATAATTTAAAAACACTTTTCATTAAAAAAAACTATTTAAAAACCAATAAAACCCATTTAACCTTATTTATTCCAAGTAAAAAAAATACACAAAACTCTTATAAAAGAATCCCCAATATTACAAATACATTTTATTTAATAAAATAAGGCATTAAAAATAATAAATAATTCAATTACAAGGTATTAAATGGAAACACACAAGAACAATAACCTTTAAACAAGAAGAATCATTTTGAAACAATTCTAGAATGTGTCACTAATTCTGGTGAATACCTAACCAAGAAAGAACACAACCATTATATGAAATAACAACCAAAATCGTGGATTAGAACCAACTATGACTCCTATACCCATCTAAACATACCTATTAGGGTTTATAGCAAACATCTAAACCATGAGAAATGGGAGTGGGAATGAGGATAAGGAGAAAAAAATAAAAGATGGATTGTTGAGGATAAATCCATTGAAATCAAGGATAGATACTATTAAAATAAAGATGAAAATGCGAGGGGAGCTCCCCCTTCATGAACCCTAGTTTGACCAAGAAGAAAGAGAGAAAAATAGGGATTTCTCATTTAAGTATCCTAAGAGTAAAATAAAAATTTAATCCTTCTTAATAAAATTTTGGAATCACACATACCTATGTAGCATGGTTTGGTTTACCATGCATCTTATACTACCTAAAATAACACACTCTTTTGGGTTCCTCATGTAGTTTCTACTAACTATGTGAAACTCATGCACCCCCCCCCCCTTATACATACTCCCATAGAAAGGTAACCCCTCTAATTTCTCCAAGGGAATTCCAAAACCATGATTTATCTATTCACCTTAACTATGCATGTTCTGATATGAACCGAGCACCCTTATGCTTAAGGGTACCTGCATAGTTTAGACTAAACCATTCATGGTAATAGATGTGCAGATGGAACCCCTATGTTAAGGTCATTTTCATTATTTTCCTAAATTTTCAATGACTTTGAAAAAATCATTCAAACAGGAAAAATTTCTAGAAAATTAAATTAAAATAAAATAATCTAATTTTATTTTTAATTTCTCAGATTAAGATAGGATAATTTAATATAATAAAGAATAGTGACTTATAGGTATCATAGATACATTCATTCAAGTCAATGAGGAAAATTATTAAATTCCTTAGGGATTTGACATGACAATTATCTTTGTTAGTTCTCATACTAGTATAATCCAAGAGTTTTCATCTATTGTTGATCATGGTGAATGACTTATTAGATGTGTTCCAAAAATACTTATTTAGGAAACCACTAGAGTGATATGTGGAGTTCTCCATTTAATTGATTCCATGAATTATTCTTACCTTATTGTATTCATATCACATAACATCTGTAGAGCTAAAAGATATAAAGATATGGTTGGAGGATTTATAATGGAAATGATTTGTTTTATTGATAGATTCTAATTGGGTAGAACAAGTTATGTTCAGTAATAAGGTTGATAGATGATTGCGGGTTTTCATTAACTTCCTGAAATTGAATGAGGTAACAATAAATAATAAATACCCTCTACCTTACATTGATGTTCTATTAGATCAATTTGAAGAAGTTCAGTGGTTCAAATATTTATTTTAAATTAGGATATCACCAGCTAAGGGTGAAAGATAATAACATTTTAATGATATCCTTGAGGAACACGAATGGGAATTTTGATATTATTGTGATGTCATTTTTGTTTACCAATGCTCTTTTTATTTTTAAATCGTTGAATAATCATGTTTCCATATCCCATGAGTCATTTGTATTATATTTTAGGATGATGTTTTTATTTATTATAGACTAGGGGTGGATCATGGAAGGAATTTTATGGTTATACTACAAATATAATATTAGCTTTAGTTTAATAAAATTTTTACAAAATTTTAATTTTTGATATAAGAGGTGAATTTATTGGGACACCTGATCTCTAAGAATGGATTCTTGGTGGACATGATGAATATTGAAGTAATGAGGTATTGGGAGCGGATCTATAATTTTTTTACATCCAAAGTACCATTGTATTGGTAGGTTACTACAGATACATCATTCAATAATTTTCCAAGTTAGTATCTTTGGTGATGGTGTTGTCTTGTAAAGGCATGAAGGTTGAGTAAGGTGATAAGTTCTATAGGTATTCTAATGAGCTAAATAAGATGTTAAAATATATTTCAGTGTTGATATTTCTCATATTGGTGAAGTAATTTCAGTGTATTGAGATGAATCTATAGCCGGGTTGGGGATATGTGCTCATATGAAGAGCTATTGTGGTCTCATAAAGATCAACATGATTAAAATCACATGAGAATAATTATCCCATTCATGATTTTTATTTGGTGGTATTTTTTCTGTCCTTGGAGAGTTAGATATATTATCTATTTGGTTATAGGTTCAAGGTGTATTCTGATAATAAAAGTATGAGGTATATTGTAACATCCCAAGTAAGTAATGAGTAATAGATATATTTATCTATGTCTATTTATGAATTAGATAGTGTTTTAGAGTCTTAAAATGAGAATAAATCCAATCTTAAGCATGGAATGCACTAATATTTTTAAAAGATTGTTTTACTACCTTTTGATGGAAAACCATTCTTAAATCAAACTTTTGACAATTTTATAATCTATATTTGTCAAAATGAACATAATATTTATTATTGGGACATTGAAATTTACATTGGATAAATTTTTGGTATTTTTCTGACAATGTTCATTTTTTAATGAATAGTGAAAAATACTGCATTTTACATCAAAACTGCTTTTTCATCTAATTTAATTATATGGTTAGATTATATTTTTAATAGGTATTAAAGTTTAATCTGAATATATATGGACCATTTAATCCAATGGTGGTCATTAGGATTAATGTCACTTTATAATTGGGCATAAACTAATGCCAAACTTTTCATAGATATTGTTTCAAAAAAACACGCTATTTGTTTTGACAATGTGAATTATTTTTTAAAAAATTATTTCAATTTCTGTGTTTGGAATTTAATAAAATGGATTAAATATTTGTAATCATAAGGCCCAAATTATGTAATCAAGACTCTTTTGTTTTTGGAAATTATTAATAGTACCAACGGTAATTATCTTTAATTATCTTGATTAATGAGTAATTAGGTAGTTAAGGTTAATAAAATAATATCATAATAATAAAAAATGACACCAAAATGTGTCCTAATTCTCCTGGTTGTCTCATGGTCGACCATTGGATGCCTTGTTCCAATCTTGGGGACCCCATGGAATCACTTCTGTGTGAAAGTGTCTTTTTATCTTTTTATTGTTAAAGAAAGTTAAATATAACAAAGAATGTATCACCAGAGTAAAACATTTTTAATTTTGACTAAATAAATGATATTTTGGACTATAAATATTCATTGGAAATATAAAAATATTTCATACATCATAGTATTTTTTCATAATTTTTATACATTAAATAAATTAAATTATTTATGACATCGTGATGATGCAGCGATTACCTCATTATTTAACGATTTAAATAAAATGAAAAGATAATATAAAATCTAATACCTAAACATGTAAAAAACCTATTTTATAAGTATATTTATAACCCTTATCTCCTTATCCTATAATGATATCAATATGGGACATTAAAATCAAAAAATCATTTTATAATAATGTAAACTTTTATAACTTTCCAAGTGTGTCCCTCCTCTCCTCTTATAAAAGGCCCCCACCTCTACCTCCTTACCCACACCTCTCAAGCCTTTGGTTCGGCCAAGATCTGCTCTTTTTTTCTCTACACATCCCTCTCTTACTTCTAGAATCCTCACTTTGGGCAGAAGTCTTCCCAAGGAAGCCTTTGAGCTCAAATCAAAAAGAGTTACCCATTTTAAAGGTAATGATTTCTCTTGTGTTCTTTTGTTGTATTTTTCTTCTCCAACCCTCTAAACTATTTTTATTCCTTTATTTTGTAAAAACACCAGTATCTTATACTAGGATGTTTTTATAAGAAGTATTCGAGCTACACCTACACACACCCTCGTCTAATGGTTAAAGAACATACTGTTTCTGTGGTTGGTGAATTTCTGCCTCACAAAACGATGATTATTCAATATTCTTTTAATACCTTTAATGGTGGCCATTAAGATGTCACTATATTTATATATGATATATATTATGTTTATGTTTTACTTAAGCTTCTGTATTTTTCATTTGTGGCATACCTTTATGGTTTCCATTGTGGGTAAACAAGATAATTTCATTTTATGAAGTTCGGACTACCGCCCCCTCAAGGTGATTTGATTCGTTAATGCCATATGTGGGACGCATAAAGGATGGATTTAAATTTATTAAATATGATTTATGTTAAATCTAAATGATTAATATAATTCTATAATTAAAATATACATACCTCTCATTTAGTTTTAATTCAATTAATATGACATAGAAATGAAAGTAGCGTTTATGCGTACGTACGGCTTACCGTCTCCATGAACGGTGCATTTCATTTCTTACCTCTAAATGATTATGTAATATTATAAATACATGTATATTCTGGATATATATGATATATATGATATCCAAATCATGAATATCATTCTGGATATAAATAACCTTTAACCACACGAACAACATGTAATTGTAAGAAGTCCACTTTCGACTTAAGAACGAAATATCGACAAAACAAACATTATTAACTTAAATGATTAAATAATGTTTATAACATGGTAATAAGTGATATAAAAGTAATAATGAACTTTAAAAAGTTTCTTAAGAAAGTTGAAATTTACTCAATTTTATTATTCAGGAAGTTAAAGAACGATCGAGTCAAGTCGGACCCGAGGTAAGGGAACTTCTTAACCTAATTTCCATTCTTTGGGTCAATATCCTACTTTCAAATTATGTCATGATATTGTTATTTCCTATCTTTTATTTGTACTTTTTTATGTGTACTTATAGTGAATACACATAATAGATTTATTTTATTTAAAAAATTATCTTTGTATGGGACTTCGTCTCAATCTTCTTTCGTTGATGCATATTTTGTTTTATACACAACCTTCTTTTATACGGTGTATAAACCCCTTTGACTTTTATGTTTATCCAAAAGGAATCTTTTTGTATGAAGAGTTTAACTAAATGAAAAAAGGGAATGTTTTTGTCGGATGTATGCGGCGACAACGACTTCTCCACCACCATGACCATTATTTGAGTTTCGGCTTCCTCTACAAGCCATACCTTTTTTTTAAATGTAAAAAAAATATCATGGTTTACTTTTATTTTATATTGGTATTGAAAATGGTTTTCATAATGTTTTTATATAAATGTGTTTTATTGATATCTTGTGATTGAAGAGTGGAAATGTTATGCTTCCTTTATCCATGTTTTATGTGATACGATTATGTTATGGTTCTTGGGCATTATTATGAAGACAGGTGGTTTCATGATAAACTAAGGGCGGGTGAGCCCGATATAGCTCTCCAATGCATTGGGTAACGTGAAGGGGTAAAACATTGAGGTTTCTCCGAAGAGATTTAGAGAATATACTATGGTGGGTATTTTAAACGTAACCAAGAGGGTTACACCCTACGTAAGAATGTTATGAATGCCTCAAGTTACCTTTATGTCATATGATTTCTATGATTTATTCATGATTTGATGAGGTATGTTAAATTTATTATTTTTTATGAGTAAAGTATGATTTCATACATGGACTAATGTTTTCATTTCATACTTTTATATCCCTTACTGAGCTTTTTATGATCATCCCAAGTTTTTGAAATGTTTTTCACAGGTCAAGGGAATGGTACATGATGTGATGATAGTGGAAATGAAGTTTAAAGGAAGAATCCATGTTTTATTTAAAATATGTTTCTGCTGATGGGAAAAATGAGTACTATATTTTATGTAACAACTTTGTTTAAATGTTGTATGTAATGTAGGTTTTATGATCTAAATATCTAAAAATATAAACCTAAAAATATCCTCAATGTGTAATATTGTAATAACTCAAGATTAAGTAAGGTTTAAGGTTGGGGCTTTATAGTTAGTATCATAGGTCGGATTAGATAACTTTAGGAGTTATAATTCTATTAAATTATTATCCAAAAATATTTCTTTAAATGGTTAAATTGAAATGATATAGAATTTGAAGATTACCATATTGCTTCACCTAAGATATTTCTGTGTTAAGAATGGGTTTTCATAGAGGAAACATAAAATCTTTTCTGGGAAGGCATACAGAGGGAAATGACCTTTCAAATCAGTATCCTGAGATGGTCATAATCAGAACTAAATAGTTTGTTGCAGTGATGGCTCAGTTGAATCAGGTTACTACTGAAGGAGTTGAAAAGAAGATTGGTGAATGCTCCAGTTTTGGCACTTCCTTCCAGGAATGGTGAGTTTGTTATATACAGTGATGCTTCGTTGAAGGGACTTGGTTATGTCCTAATGTAGAATGATTAGGTAATTGCTTATGCTTCACGTTAGTTGAAAACTCATGAGGTAAATTACCCTACACATGATTTGGAATTAGATGCTATTGTTTTCTCTTTAAAAATTTGGAGGCATCATTTATATGGAGTAAAGTGTGAAATATATAATGATCACAAAAGTTTAAAGTATATATTCACTCAGAAAGAATTGAACATGAGACAGAGGATATGGCTAGAATTAATCAAGGATTATGATTTTACAATTCATTACCATCTGAGAAAAGAAAATAAAGTGGCTGATGCTTTGAGTAAAAAAAGTAATGCTTCATTAACCATGCTACGTTTGGAACGAGATCCTTTGGTTTTTTATTTAATGAACTTTGGAATAGAAGTTGTTGGTGCTGTACGTTCTTCTATTTTGTTTTGGGTATTAGTGAGATCATCCCTATCAGACAGAATTAAGCAAGCACAGAAGCAAGACAATGAGTTTCAGAAAAAGGTAGAGCTGGTTCAGAAGGGTAAGTTGCCTGAATTTAACATTGATAATGATTGTATTTTGAGATTTGGGAAGAGATTGTGTGTGCCTTGTGATTTACAGTTGAAGAGAGAGTTGTTATGTAAAGCTCATAGTTCTCTGTTTTCAGTTCATCCCGGTAGTACTAAGATGTATAGAGATATTTGGGAGTATTACTGGTGGGACGGAATGAAAAGAGATATTTCTGATTTTACAGTGAAGTGTTTGACTTGTCAAAAGGTTAAAGTAGAGCACAAGTTACCGAAAGGGATGCTTCATCTTTTACCAATTCCAAAGTTGAAATAGTAAAATATATCCATGGACTTTCCCTCTCCAGTGTGTCTGATCGTGATCCCAGGATTACTTCTAACTTTTGGAAAGGCCTTCAGAAGTCGTTGGGTACTGAATTAAATTTTAGTACAGCTTTTCATCTGCAATCAGATGGGAAGTCAGAACGAACAATTCAGACATTGGAGGATATGATACGTGCTTGTTCGATGGATTATCAGGTAATTTGGGACCAACATCTTTCTTTGGTTAAATTTTTATATAATTACAGTTTTCATTCCAGTATATAGATGGCACTGTTTGAGGTATTATATGGGAAGCGGTGTCGAAAACCAGCTTTCTAGGATGAAGTGGGTGAAAGGAAACTGATGGGACCAAAAGTGGTAGAAGAGATGGTAGAAAAAGTTCAGTTGATACAGAAACACATGAGAACAACTCAGAGCAGGTAGAAGAGTTATGCAGATAACCGGAGGAAGGATCTATCTTTCAAGGTAGGTGATCATGTTTTTCTCAAAGTATCACCATGGAAAATTGTGATGCAATTTAGTAAGAAAGGAAAGATGGGTCCAAGGTTCATTGGACCATATGAAATTCTGGAGAGAGTTCGATCAGTTGCTTACTGAGTGGCTTTACCTTGGATTTTATCTCAGGTACATAATGTTCTTCATGTTTCTATGTTGAGAAAGTATATGGCAGATCCATCTCATGTTTTGAGCCCAGAGGTAGTTCAGTTGGAAGAGAATATCTCTTATGAAGAAAAACCAGTCCAGATTCTTGACCGAAGAGAGAAAGTGTTGTGAAATAATGTAATTCACCAGGTAAAGGTTTTGTGGAAAAACCATATGGTTGAAGAGGCAATGTGGGAATCTGAAAATGCTATGAGGGATAAATACCCCCACATATTTTCATAAGTGAATAAAATTGCGAGGATGCAATTCCCAAAAGGGGGGAAGTATGTAACATCCCAAGTAAGTAATGAGTAATATATATTTTTATCTATGTCTATTTATGAATTAGATAGTGTTTTAGAGGCTTAAAATGAGAATAAATTCAATCTTAAGCATGGAATACACTAATATTTTTAAAAGACTGTTTTACTGCTTTTTGATGGAAAACCATTCTTAAATCAAACTTTTGAAAATTTTATAATCTCTATTTTTAAAAATAAACATATTCTTTGTGATTGGGACATTGAAATTTACATTGTATAATTTTTTGGTATTTTTCTGACAATGTTCATTTTTTAATGAATAGTCAAAAATACTGCATTTTACATCAAAACTGCTTTTTCATATAATTTAATTATATGGATAGATTATCTTTTTAATTGGACTTAAAGTGTAATCTGAATATATATTTACCATTTAATCCAATGGTGGTAATTAGTATTAATTTCACATTGGAATTGGGCATAAACTAATGCCAAACTTTTCATAGATATTGTTTCAAAAAAACCCGCTATTTATTTTGACAACTGGAATTATTCTTAAGTAAATTATTGCAATTTCTGTGTTTGGTATTTGGTAAAATGGATTACATATTTGGAATCATAAGGTCCAAATTATGTAATCAAGACTCTTTCGTTTTTGGACATTATTAATAGTAACGACGATAATTATCTTTAATTATCTTGATTAATGAGTAATTGGGTAGTTAAGGATAATAAAATAATATCATAATAATAAAAAATGACACCAACATATGTCCTAATGCTACTTTTTGTCTCATGGCCGACCATGGGATTCCTTGTGCCAAACTTGGGGACCCCATGGAATCACTTTTGTGTGAAAGTGACTTTTTATCTTTTTATTGTTAAAGAAAGTTAAATATAACAATGAATGTATCACCTGAGTAAAAAAGCTTTACTTTTGTTTAAATAAATGATATTTTAGACTATAAATATTCATTGTACAGCTAAAATGATTTCCTATATCATAGTATTTTTTTCATAATTTTTAAAATTCAATAAATTAATGTATTTATGACATCATGATGATGCAGCGATTACCTCATTATTTAACGATTTAAATAAAATGAAAAGAAAATATAAAATCTAAGACCTACACATGTCAAAAACCTATTGGATGAGTATATTTCGAACCCTTATCACCTCATCCTAGAATTATATCAATGTGGGACCTTTAAAATCCGAAAATAATTTTATAATAAAGTAAACTTTTATAACATTCCAAGAGTGCCCCTCCTCTCCTCTTATAAAAGGCCCACACCTCTACCTCCTTACCCACACCTCTCAAGCCTTTGGATTGGCCACGCTCTGCTCTTTGTGTCTCTCCACATCCCTCTATTACTCTTAGAAGCCTCACTTTGGGCATAATTCTTCCCAAGGAAGATTTGGATCTCAAATCAAAAAGAGTTACCCGTTTTAAAGGTAGTGTTTTCTCTTGTGTTCTTTTGTTTTATTTTGCTTCTCCAACCCTCTAAACACTTTTTTTCCATTATTTTGTAACAACACCAGTATCTTCAATATACTAGGATGTTGTTATAAGATTTATTCCAGCTACACCTACACACACCCCCATCTAATGGTTAAAGAACATCTTGTTTCTATGGTTGGAAAATTTCTGCCTCACGAAACGATGATTGTTCAATCTTCTTTTAACACCTTTAATGGTGGACATTAAGATGTCACTATATTTATATATGATATATAGTATTTTTATGTTTTAATTAAGCTTCTGTAGTTTTCATTTGTGGCATACCTTTATGGTTCCCATTGTGGGTAAACACGATAATTTCATTTTAGGAAGAGCGGACTACCACCCCCTCAAAGTGATTTGATTCGTTAATGCCATATGTGAGACATATAAACGATGGATATAAAGTTATTATATTTGATGTATGTTAAATCTAAATGATGAATATAATTTTGGAATTAAAATATACATACCTCTCATTTAGTTTTAATTCCATTAATATGACATAGAAATGAAAGTAGCGTTCATGCGTACGAATGACTTACCGTCTCCATGAACGGTGCATTTCATTTATTACCTCTAAATGATTATGTAATATTATAAATACATGTATATGTTGGATATATATTATATATATGATATCCAAATCATGAATATCATTATGGATATAAAGAACCTTTGACCACACGAACAACATGTAATTGTAAGAAGTCCACTTTCGACTTAAGAACCAAATATCGACCAAACAAACATTATTAACTTAAATGATTACATAATGTTTATAACATGGTAATAAGTGATATAAAAGTAATAATGAACTTGAAAAAGGTTCTTATTAAAGTATAAATTAACTCAAGTTTATTATTCGAGACGTTAAAGAACGATCGAGTCAAGTCGGACCCGAGGTAAGGGAACTTCTTAACCCAATTTCCGTTCTTTGGGTCAATCTCCTACTTTCAAATTATGTCATGATATTATTATGTCCTATCTTGTATTTGAACTTTTTTTATGTGTACTTATAGTGAATACACATAATAGATCTATTTTATTTAAAAAATGATCTTTGTATGGTACTTCATCTCAATCTCCTTTCATTGAGGCATATTTTGTTTTATACACAACCTTCTTTTATACGGTGTATAAACCACTTTGACATTTACGTTTATACAAATGGAATCTTTTTTATAAAAAGAGTTTTACTAAATGACAAAAGGGAATGATTTTGTCGTACGTATGCGGTGACAACGACTTCTCTGCCACCATGATCATTATTTGAGTTTCGGCTTACTCTACAAGCCATACCTTTTTTTTAAATGAAAAATAAATACCATTTTTTACTTTTATTTTATTTTGGTATTGAAAATGGTTTACATAATGTTTTATATCAATGTGTTGTATTGATATATTGTGATTAAAAATTGGAAATGTTATGTTTCATTTATGCATGTTTTATGTGTTACATTTATGTTATAGTTCTTGGGAATTATTATGAAGACGGGTGGTTCCGTGATAAACTAAGGGCGGGTGAGCCCGATATAGCTCTCCAATGCATTGGGTAAGGCAAAGGGGTTAAACATTGAGGTTTTTCCGAAGAGATTTAGGGAATATACTGCGCTGGGTATTCCAAACGTAACCAAGAGGGTTACTCCCTATGTAAGAATGTTATGAATGCATCAAGTTACCTTTATGTATTATGATTTCTATGATTTATTCATGATTTGATGAGGTATGTTAAGGTTCTTATATTTTATGAGTAAAGTATGATTTCATACATGGACGAATTTTTTCATTTCATACATGTATATCCCTTACTCAGCTTTTTCTTATCATCCCAAGATTTTGAAATGTTTTTCACAGGTCAAGGGAAAGGTACATGATGTGATGATAGTGTCAATGAAGTGTCAAGAAATAATCCTTGTTTTATTTAAAATATGTTTCCGCTAATGGGAAAAATGAGTACTATATTTTACGTAACCACTTTGTTTAAATGTGGTATGTAATGCATGTTTTATGATCTAATTCCTTAAAACTCTAAACCTGAAAAGATCCTCAATGTGTAATCTTGTATTAAATCAAGATTAAGTAAGGTTTAAGATTGGGGCCTTATAGTTGGTATCAGAGGTCGGTTTAGATAACATTAGGAGTTAGAATTCTATTAAATGTTTATCAACAAATAATTTTTTTAATGGTAAAATTGAAATGATATAGCATTTGACGATTACCATGTTGCTTTGCCTATGATATTTCTGTGTTAAGAATTGTTTTTCATAGAGGAAACTGAACAGCTTTTCTGGGAAGGCATACAGAGGGAAATGACCTTTCAAATCTGTATCCTGAGATGGTCAAAATCAGAACTAAATATTTTGTTGCAGTGATGGCTCAGTTGACTCAGATTACTAACGAAGGAGTTGAAAAGAAGATTGGTGAATGCTCCAGTTTTGGAACTTCCTTCTAGGAATGGTGAGTTTGTTATATACAGTGATGCTTCGTTGAAGGGACTTGGTTGTGTCTTAATTTAGAATGATTAGGTAAATTCTTATGCTTCACGTTAGTTGAAAACTCATGAGGTAAATTACCCTACATATGATTTGAAATTAGCTGTTGTTGTTTTCTCTTTAAAAATTTGGAGGCATCATTTTTATGGAGTAAAGTGTGAAATATATTCCTATCAAAAAAGTTTAAAGTATATAGTCACTCAGAATGAATTGCACATTATACAGAGGAGATGGCTGGAATTAATCAAGGATTATGATTGTACAATTCATTACCATCTGGGTAAAGCAAATAATGTGGCTGATGCTTTGAGTAGAAAAGGTAATGCTTCATTAACCATGCTACATTTGGAAAGATATCCTTTGGTTTTTTATTTGATGAACTTTGTCATAGAATTTTTTGGTGCATGAAGTTCTTCTGTTTTGTTTCAGGTATCAATGAGATCATCCTTATCAGACAGAATTAAGGAAGCACAGAAGCAAGACATTGAGTTGCAGAACAAGGTAGAGCTGGTTCAGAAGGGTAAGTTGCCTGAATTCAACATTGATAATGATTGTGTTTTGAGATTTGGGAAGAGATTGTGTGTGCCTTGTGATTTACAGTTGAAGAGAGAGTTGTTATGTAAAGCTCATAGTTCTCTATTTTCAGTTCATCCTGGCAGTACTATGATGCATAGAGATCTTCGGGAGTATTAATGGTGGGACAGAATGAAAATAAATATTTGTGATTTTATAGTGAAGTGTTTCACTTGTCAACAGGTTAAAGCAGAGCGGAAGTTACTGAAAGGGATGCTTCAGCCTTTACCAGTGCTAGATTGGAAATGGGAAAATATATCCACGGACGTTGTTGCAGGATTACCCAAGACATCTAGAGGTAATAATGCAATCTGGGTTATTGTTGATCAATTGACTAAATCTACTCATTTCCTTCCTATTCTAGATACTTTGTCTCTCAATCAACTTGCTCGTTTGTATCTTAAAGAGATAGACAAGTTACATGGAGTTACCCTCTCCATTGTGTCCGATCGTGATCCCAGGTTTACTTCTAACTTTTGGAAAGTCCTTCAGAAGTCATTGGATACTGAATTAAGTTTTAGTACAGCTTTTCATCCGCAATCAGATAGGCAGTCAGAACAAACAATTCAGACTTTGGAGGATATGTTGCATGCTTGTTCGATGGATTATCAGGGAATTTGGGACCAACATCTTTCTTTGGTTGAATTTTAATATAATAACAGTTTTCATTCTAGTATACAGATGGAACCGTTTGAGGTATTATATTGGAAGTAGGGTCGAACTCCAGCTTTCTAGGATTAAGTGGGTGAAAGGAAACTGATGGGACCCGAATTGGTAGAAGAGATGGCAGAAAAAGTTCAGTTGATATAGAAACACATGAGAACAGCTCAGAGTAGGTAGGAGAGTTATGTAGATAACCGAAGGAAGGATCTATCTTTCGAGGTAGGTGATCATGTTTTTCTCAAAGTTTCACCATGGAAAATTGTGATGCGATTTGGTAAGAAAGGAAAGTTGAGTCCAAGGTTCATTGGACCATATGAAATTCTGGAGAGAGTTGGATCAGTTGCTTACCAAGTTGCTTTACCTCCGATTTTATCTCATGTATACAATGTTTTTCATTTTTCAATGCTGAGAATGTATATGCCAGATCCATCTCATGTTTTGAGCCCAGATGTAGTTCAGTTGGAAGAGAATATCTCTTATAATGAAAAACCAGTCCAGATTCTTGACCGAAGAGAGCAAGTGTTCCAAAATAAGGTAATTCACCAGGTAAACGTTTTGTGGAAAAACCATATGGTTGAAGAGGCAACATGGGAATCTTAAAATGCTATGAGGGATATATACCCCCAATTATTTTGATAAGTGAATAAAATTGCGAGGACGGAATTCCCAAAAGGGGGGAATGATGTAACATCCCACGTAAGTATTGAGTAATAGATATTTTTATCTATGTCTATTTATGAATTAGATAGTGTTTTAGAGACTTAAAATGATAATAAATCCAATCTTAAGCATGAAATACACTAATATTTTCAAAAGATTGTTTTACTGCCTTTTGATGGCAAACCATTCTTAAATCAAAATTTTGACAATTTTATAATCTCTATTTTTCAAAATAAAAATATTATTTATTATTGGGATATTGAAATTTACATTGGATAAATTTTTGGTATTTTTCTGACAATGTTCATTTTTTAATGAATAGTGAAAAATACTGCATTTTACATCAAAACTGCTTTTTAATCTAATTTAATTATATGGTTATATTATCTTTTTAATTGGTCTTAAAGTGTAATATGAATATATATTTACCATTTAATCCAATTGTGGTCATTATGATTAATTTCACTTTGGAATTGGGCATAAACTAATGCCAAACTTTTCAAATATATTGTTTCAAAAAACCCCGCTATTTGTTTTGACAACGGAAATTATTTTTAAATAAATTATTTCAATTTAGGTGTTTGGAATTTGGTAAAATGGATTACATATTTGTAATCAGAATTTCCAAATTATGCAATCAATACTCTTTTGTTTTTGGACATTATGAATAGTAACGACGGTAATTATCTTTAATTATCTTGATTAATGAGTAATCGGGTTGTTATGGATAAAAAAATAATATAATAATAATAATAATAAATGACACCAAAATGTGTCCTAATTCTACTGGTTGTCTCATGTCCTACCATGGGATGCCTTGTGCCAAACTTGTGGACCCAATGGAATCACTTTTGTGTGAAAGTGACTTTTTATCTTTTTATTGTTAAAGAAAGTTAAATATAACAAAGAATGTATCACCTAACTAAAACATTTTTAATTTTGTCTACATAAATGATATTTGGGACTAAAAATATTCATTGTAAATATGATAATATTTTCTACATCATAGTATTTTTTTCATAATTTTTAGACATTAAATAAATTAAATTATTTATGACATCATGATGATATAGCAATTACCTCATTATTTAACGGTTTAAATAAAATGAAAAGATAATATATCATTTAAGATCTAAACATGTCAAAAACCTATTGGATGAGTATATTTCTAACCCTTATCACCTTATCCTAGAATTATATCAATGTGGGACCTTTAAAATCCGAAAATCATTTTATAATAAAGTAAAATTTTATAACTTTCCAAGAGTGGCCCTCCTCTCCTCTTATAAAAGGCCCCCACCTCTACCTCCTTACCCAAACCTCTCAAGCCTTTGTTTTGGAAAAGATATCCACTTTTTGTCTCTCCACATCCCTCTATTACTCCTAGAAGCCTCACTTTGGGCAGAAGTTTTCCCAAGGAAGCCTTTGAGCTCAAATCAAAAAGAGTAACATGTTTTAAAGGTAGTGTTTTATCTTGTGTTCTTTTGTTTTATTTTGCTTCTCCAACCCTCTAACCTCTTTTTATTCCTTTATTTTGTAACTGAACCAGTATCTTCAACATACTAGGATGTTGTTGTAAGAATTATTCGAGCTACACCTATACACACCCTCATCTAATGGTTAAAGAACATACTGTTTCTGTGGTTGGCGAATTTCTGCCTCACGAAACGATGATTGTTCAATATTCTTTTAACACCTTTAATGGTGGCCATTAAGATGTCACTCTATTTATATATTATATATATTATGTTTATGTTTTACATAAGATTCTTTATTTTTCATTTTTGGAATACCTTTATGGTTTCCATTGTGGGTAAACAGGATAATTTCATTTTAGGAAGTGCGGACTACCGCCCCCTCAAAGTGATTTGATTCGTTAATGCCATATGTGGGACGTATAAAGGATGGATTTAAAGTTATTATATATGATTTATGTTACATATAAATGATGAATATGATTCTGGAATTAAAATATACATACCTATCATTTAGTTTTAATTCCATTAATATGACATATAAATGAAAGTAGTGTTCATGCGTACGTACGGCTTACCGTCTCCATGAACGGTGCATTTAATTTCTTACCTCTAAATGATTATGTAATATTATAAATACATGAATATTCTAGATATATATGATATATATGATATCCAAATCATGAATATCATTCTGGATATAAAGAACCTTTGACCACACAAACAACATGTAATTGTAAGAAGCCCACTTTCGACTTAAGAACCAAATATCGACAAAACAAACATTATTAACTTAAATGATTAAATAATGTTTATAACATGGTAATAAGTGATATAAAAGTAATAATGAACATGAAAAAGGTTCTTAAGCAAGTAGAAATTAACTCATGTTTATTATCCAGGACGTTGAAGAACGATCGAGTCAAGTCGGACCCGAGGAAAGGGAACTTCTTAACCCAATTTCTGTTCTTTGGGTCAATCTCTTACTTTCAAATTATGTCATGATATTATTATGTCCTATCTTGTATTTGTACTTTTTTTATGTGTAATTATAGTGAATAAACATAATATATCTATTTTATTTAAATAATTATCTTTGTTTGGGACTTCGTCTCAATATCCTTTCATTGAGGCATATTTTGTTTTATACACAACCTTCTTTTATACAGTGTATAAACCCCTTTGACTTTTACATTTATCCAAAAGGAATATTTTTATATGAAGAGTTTTACTAAACGACAAAAGTGAATGTTTTTGTCGTAAGTATGCAGCGACAACGACTTCTCCGCCACCGTGACCATTATTTGAGTTTCGGCTTCCTCTACAAGCCATACCTTTTTTAAATGTAAAATAAATACCATGTTTTACTTTTATTTTATTTTGGTATTGAAAATGGTTTTCATAATGTTTTTATATCAATGTTTTGTATTGATATCTTGTGATTGAAAAGTGGAAATGTTATGTTTCCATTATGCATGTTTTATGTGTTAGGATTATGTTATGGTTCTTGGGAACTATTATGAAGACAGGTGGTTCCGTGATAAACTAAGGGCGGGTGAGCCCGATATAGCTCTCCAATGCATTGGGTAACGCGAAGGGGTTAAACGTTGAGGTTTCTCCGAAGAGATTTAGGGAATATACTGTGAAGGGTATTCCAAACGTAACCAAGAGGGTCACTCCCTACGTAAGAATGTTATGAATGCCTCAAGTTACCTTTGTGTCTTATGATTTCTATGATTTATTCATGATTTGATGAGGTATGTTAATGTTCTTAGGTTTTATGAGTAAAGTATGATTTCATACATGGACTAATGTTTTCATTTCATACTTTTATATCCCTTACTGAGCTTTTTATGCTCATCCAAATTTTTTGAAATGTTTTTCACAGGTCAAGGGAAAGGTACATGATGTGATGATAGTGTCAATGAAGTGTCAAGAAAGAATCCATGTTTTATTTTAAATATGTTTTCGCTGATGGAAAAAATGATTACTATATTTTATGTAACCACTTTGTTTAAATGTGGTATGTAATGCATGTTTTATGATATAATTCTCTAAAAATCTAAACCTTAAAAGATCCTCAATGTGTAATCTTGTAATAACTCAAGATTAAGTAAGGCTTAAGGCTGGGGACTTATATATATTTTCTCCATGTAGGTTTTGAACCTAAGTCTACAGATATGGGTTTAGTACTTTTAGACTCTTAATTTCAAGTTATCTTATAAATATGGAAACTATGTTGTTATATCATATTCCTTGAGTGTGAATACTTAGGAAGTGAGGGAATTAGAGTAGTGGCAGCTTATGGGTTAGATGGAATATTTTTATTTGGATTTTTAGAATGAATAATGTATATAGAATCTCCCAAAGAGGGAAGTGGTATAGTGTTACTTTGGATTGACATTACTTTTTTTGTTTATGGAATAAGTAAAGGAAATAAAAATTACTAAAACTAAATTGAATAGTATTATAAATTCCATAAATAATGATGATACCATGGAATGTTGGTTACAAGTGTTGGGATCAACACTCTATTTTTATAAGATAGTTTCAGTTCCTTTAAGCTTAAATAAATATGTCATGGGTACATTCCATAAATCTATATGGATATTTTATCATTGAGTAGTAAATATATATCATGAAATAAGATGATAGTTATAGTGGGTAGGGGTAAAAGTGAATATAGTCAATTATATCTTTCATTGCTTGATTTTTCTATTAGTAAAGTTAAAGCATCAATCACCTCTGAGTATTTTACAGCCTTTAGTTGTACTAAATTAAAAATTGGAAAAAACATAATATATTTCATTATCATTTTACCGACATCACCAAGGGGTAGATATGTGATATTAGTGATATTGTATTGGATTAAAAAATTATACCAATTCTTACCTATTTAGAAAACATTATTGTAAGAGGATATGGGTAAATTGTACATGTATGAGGTGGTTAGGATTCATGGATTTATTTTATTTATCATATTGGGTAGAAATCTTTGAATAAAATAATGATTATGGGGATAGTTTCATAAATAAATGGGTAAAAAATTAATATGTGTATGATATATTATCCTCACGCTGGTAGGTAGATGAAACAAACCATACAGACTTCGAAAAACATGTTTCGAGCAAATGTGTTCAATCTCAAGAGATCATGGTAGGAATATGTTTTTATCTATATAGTTTGTCTTATCAAACATTGATTCTGATGGATCCTTTTGAAGTGTAGTATGGAATAAAATTTCAATCACCATACAACTAGGTTAAAAAATTATAATTATATATTATGGTACCTCACTTAGTGGGAGATGATAGATCATGTTCAATTAATACAAATGAAATGAGTGGAAATTAAATCTAAAAATAATTCCTATATTGATTTTTATTTATAAAAATTAGAGTTTCTGGTTAGATATTGAGTTATCTTGAAACTTTATTCAAGCCTAGAACATCAATGACTTGAGAAGATATATAAATTGGTTTCCCAATTTATAAGTCCATATAAATTATTCATGTGAGTTAGATATGTGTTGTTTCATTTGGATTTGTCACCAATGTATATTTAAGCTCACAACATGTTTCATTTCTCTCAACTAAGGAGGTACCAACTAAGTGTTTCCCAAGGGAAATTCCAACAAGACCTCAAGCTAGGAAAATAATGTATGTGGGAGAAAACAGTCTCCCCATTGTACACTTCCATCCATATCACCTCTATGTATATCAAAACTAGAATTCTAGTAGAACTACTTGTGACTCCACCATATTTCCTCTCCCTGTGATTACTTATCCACTCGCCTCACCACCCCCACCAACATTGATTCCCAATGCACCTCCCCATGCACCTCCTCACCTCCTTTCCCTGTCTCCCTACCTCCCCCACTCACATAACTGTCTCTATACTAATTAATCTATCCCTTAGGTAGGTATACATTCCTTTGACACTTTAATCCCTACTAATTCATCATCATATCATACCTCTCTACCTCCTTCCTTTTTACCTCTTTGTAAAGAGCCACTACCGCATTTGGAAAATTAATCTTTGGGTTCATCACATATATCTACAATGTTTTCAATACTAAATTTTATATGGATTACTCCTAGAAATTATTTGATTTTAGGATTATCTATTTGGTATATTTCAACACCTATATTCAATTCAAGATATATTATTTTGATTTTATTTCATTATTATTTTGATATTTTTACTATTTATAACTAATTAATTTTTTAAATTTAGGTATCTTTCTGGATTTTTATACGTATAACATCAATTTAATGTAGATAAGAATTTAGAATAATTATTTTAAATATATATAAATTTGTACATTAATTTATTAGGATAAAATTTTGAAAATGAATCTTAGGAAATAAAATTTCTTAGGCTTAACCAAGTATTAACCTGATCCATTTCACATTATTTCAAATTATGTGATGTATTTGGAATAAAATGAAACCATTTTAGAAATATATCTGAGAATATCTTATAATTAAAATATGATCTTGATATGATGAAGTATTTTACATGTGTGGGTATTGTGATAGCATGGAATGATTTGGGAAGAGATATAAGAAATGAAGCATCGATGTAGCATAAATGACTTGATTTTTTTGAAGGGTTTGAATATAATCTATTTTTATATAATGAAAAGTCCTACTGTGGGGATAATTGTGATGAATCAGGTTTTATGGGTATGTTCCCCTTTAAGTATTTTCTGATTTCTTGCTCAAATTTTATGTTTTTGGCATCCCAGTATATGTTGAATGGTCTTAGGGAGCATACAATAGGAAATTATAGGTATTTTGAGCAATGTATATTGAGTTAGAAATTATTTTTATGGTATCTGGGATCATGAACATGATAGTGAAACCTTCATTTGGTAGGTAGAGAGGCTTTCATTACTAGTGTACAGTCTTAAAAACTATGAAGCTTGACTATAACGTTAGTTTATAGTTACATGATTTTGGTTTTAAAATCATTATTATCCAATTGTAAATCCCATTAGATTACATAAATTGTATTTGGGTGACTCTAGGTATTTTTCAAAGAGAAACTAGGGATTCTCCACTAACCAATTATGCCTCTCTCTAGGACTTATTGGATCAACATCATACCTAATTTTTGATCATGATGATCTCAAGCATTATTTTATTTATATATTTATATTATATAGTTTATTTATTACATAGAATGATATATCATATTGGATTAGATATAGGACATTGGAATTGTGGTTTCTTATCATGAACCGAAGAATCATGAATTCATATTCTCATTAATGGGGTTTGAAGGATCGGGTCATTGTTGTTGAAATCAAAGTAATGGTTTTATAATCAACATGTCTTCATCATATAAGGTATTTATTTTTTATTCACTTAATTGGGGAATAAAATTAAATTTTATGCAATTGATGTGTTTTTGGGCCATTTGGATATGTAATTATATTATCAAATAATTTTTTAATTGGAATTGATTTGATAAATATTATTTTTAAGATTTGTTAAAATCTAGAATTTGGGGCGTTTTGGTGTAAACCATGGAATTTAGTTTTAAAATTGTGTTTTGGGAATAAAATGGATGTTTCAGATGCCTTTAATTAGTTGAATATAAAACCTAGGGTTTGGAAATTTATTGAGTAAACTATTTTTAGGATATAAAATTATTTTGAAAACCTAAATTGGTTTGGGTATGAGAAATTAATAGGATGTCTCTACAACAACAAATTTTATTATGATTTTTAAAAGTAAAAGGATGTTTGAATTTTTTTAGTTCCACATCATTGAACATTTAAAAAACCCATGTTTGGATCAGAATTTCAAAGGTTCTAAGATCCTAAGAAGATATTTTTTCACATGTATTGAGACCTAAAAAGTTCTTCAAGTGATCAGGTGAATGTCAGAGTGAGGTTGGGGAGATCCACTTGTTCTTTGGGGCAGTAGGTAGACCAGCATGCTATAATGGGTAAAGGGAACACCATGATGTGCATTAAGCAGTAAATAGTCATTTTGTGTCCAAGGGATTCAAAACATGGTGGGTTTTGTGTGGATTTATGCTAAGGTAAATACCCTTATTTTTAGTTTATAGTATAGTAGAAGAGAATACTGGGGTTGATCCTTAGTAAATGTTGGATTTGATAGATCATTCTCATATTGTACATGACATAAACATAATTACCAATGAATTTTTTTATAAATAATATTTAAAATAAAAGGTTGCTATAACAAAGAGAAGATCTTTTTCATGTTATATTTATAAATAATTTAAATATATTAGAATAAATAATACTTCTATCATCTTGTGGTATTTTTCTTGATCATTTTGTTGATTCCTTCAAAATTAAATGATCATCCTTGTACTCTCATTCTTCATATAATGAAGTAGAAAGAAGAATTTCAAGATAATTCCTTGGTCTTGAGAAAGAGATATAGATTTTTTTGTGCACAAGGGTTCTCAATTTTGATCAAACTCTACATAATAGACAAAATCATCTATTTATAGAGACAGGGTTAGGGTTTAAATATTATTTAATTTCATAACGACCCTTAAATAATTTATTAAACCATATATGACCCCATTTCTTATAATAATAATAATAATAATATTCTCTCATGATGTGTACTAACTAGCGCAATAATTAATATTATTTTACTAGGTTTTAAATTAATATTTATTTCAGGACAGAGTCTTAGTTTTCTAGTCCTCTTTGGTATTTATCAAATACCCAAATAATTATTTAATCATTTAGTAAATAAATATATATTATATCTTTAGATAATTAATAATTACCTTGTGAATAAATATTTATTTAATTCATTCAATCAATAAATCTTGATTAAAATTATACTTCAGTAATGATAATAATATTTTTTCCAATAATTAAATTAAAATGGAATTTAACTAAGATCAAAGATAAAACTTAGTTTGTGAGCCTCTATGATTCTTTCTCATTGGCATTAGGCAGGATTTCCTAATGTTTGTGATTTCTTTCTAGTAACGGTTCAATTAATCTAATAGAAATAAGTTAATTCACTAACATTAACCACTGCATATGACAACTCATTGTGTAATATAAGCTCGTTGTCATAATATCTCATCATGTAGGTTGAACAGCCATGTAATAAACCAATAATTATGATATTGCATTCCTTTAATATATAAAATAAACACATTTTTACCCCATGTCCGTAGAAATTAATGTAACAGATCTACTTCAATCAAAATTATGAGATATAAAATCCTATAAATATGGAACATAAAAATTCTTTCTAAACTTATTCATTAATAAATTATCATTTGGGATGTACCAAGCATACTCAACTTCTCCGTGAACTGTATTTTCATAGTTTACAATAATTCTACTAAGTTTGAAAGTCCAGATATAAATTAATTTTATTTTTAAATTATAAGGATTAATACACATGCTCATATATGGGAACATATAATTGTACATAAAATTTTATAATTCCTATTAGTGGGTTTATTCTCATAATATCCTATCTTGGAGACTATCAGGTGTGAACTTCTTGAGATAAAGTATCACCTACTTATGAGTACTCACACTCAATGGTTATCATAATATATATCCAATAATTTAATGTTATCCAACCATAGAAAAAGGTTTAAGAATATAATAATATCATTTTTAGGTTCTCATCATAGCTGGACTCTACTTTTTTATTTTCAAAGGGAAAAAAATAATTTGGGGCATTATTACATTAACGTCATGAAGAACTATGAATGATATATTAAAAAATATTTTAATTAATATTCAATTATTTGAATACACATTTTATCTAAAGTATACATAGCTAGTTCTAGAACACAAATTCCATCAAACTCCCACCCGAAATATAGACAACTACTAATGACTTTCAATATTCTATATTTCTTATGATGATAATGTTTATATTGAATTAAGGATTTAATCAAGGGTTATACAACATTTTCTTCCATTAAGACTCTTCTGACTATTAATTCACCTCTCTAACAAAAATACCTCAAAACAAGATATTTCCAAAGTATGTACTTTGTTCATTTATGCAATCTAAGATCCTTTGTAAGGGAGACCACTACCTTATTATCATAATAGAGTCTGATAGGTTCTTTACTATTAGAAATCACATCAAGATATTAGATGAAGTTTTATATCCAAACTAATTATTTTGATAATTCATAACCCGTAATATACACAAAATCTTCTATAGAATCTATGAATATTACTTTATTTGATATCTTCAAGTTCATAACGACTCTATTGAGAGTTATTATGTATATTGACTATGATTTCAAATCAGCTTGATATATTTAGAAACTAGCATATGCATATCCTATAATCACTAACTCATCATATCCTCTATAAAATAGGAATATATCCTTAGTTTACATTAGATACTTAAGATATTTTTGAATTCCATCCAATGGTGGTTACCTAGGTCAACCTGATATATTCCCACCACACATAAGGTGTATGGAGAAATTATCCTAATACATAGTACAACATACAAGAATGGCCTAATTAATGAATCTTATGGAGTCCCTTCTATCATATATATTTATTTATGTGACTGGGGGAATATTTTCTTGGAAAGATAAATGCTGCATGATACTAGAATAAATATCCTGTTAGATTATTCCATAATGAATCTTTTTATTATTTTTTCAATATATGTACTTTGACTTAGACTGAGAAGTCTCTTGGATCAATCATGATGGATCTTGATCCTAGGAATATTTGATTCTACACCTGAGTATTTCATAGTGAATAAGTGTTCAACCAAGATTTCATAGAGTACAATAATAGTGCTTAATTTATAATAAGTAGTACATCATCAACATAAACTATTAAAAAAACAACTGCACTCCCACTAAAATTTTTATAGACACAAGGATCACATTAATTATTTATGAAACCAAATTTCATTATGTCTTCATCAAACCAAATATTACTTGAAATAGATTCTCTCTTTAATCCATAAATAGATCTATGCAAATCTCATATCTTGTTGGAATCTTTTAAATTCACATACCCTTCAGGTTGTTTTATATATACAACTTCTCAAATTTTCTTGTTAAAGAAGGTTGTTTTTACATCCATCTTTAAAATATTATATTCATGGAAAGATTCTTTAAAAATTATAATTTTTATGTATTTGAGCATTGAAATTGGAGAAAATGTATCATACTAGTCAGTTCCTAGGCACTGTTTGTTCCATTTTGCAACCATTTGTGTTGTATAGGTACTAACATGCCCATATATATCTATTTTCTTCTTTAATATCTATTTAAAACTAATAGGATTTATATAAAATGGATGAGATGACAAAATATAGTCTTGGTTTTGGTAAATTTAATGCATTTTATAATTCAAATCATCTTTTCATTTGGTAGCTTTCGTTAAACTCAATAATTCCCTATAGGTTAGAGTATCATTATTATCAACTAATAATGAGTCACCATTTTTAATGAATACACAACCATATCTTTTATATTCTATAATATCCTTTATCTCCTACACAATACTTGTGTCTATGAAATGTTATCTTCCATGTGGCATTGTGAAATATGTTCCTATGTCAAATCTTGTGATTATTGAGACTGAAATTCATAAAAGTATATCTTTCTCCCCTATCACTTATAGATATATGTTCCCTCTCAAGGAATGTGAGACATCTGTCATCTACAACCTTCCAATATGAGGGGTTAAATAAGTAATATCCACTTGTTTCCTTGGGATATCCTAAAAATAGACACTTAGTTCCTCAGGGTTCAATTTTTTTTGATGTAAATAACATTAAAAATTCTTCATATCCCAATACTCATACATGAGACGACACAAGTTTATTTTCACACCAATGTTGATATAAAATAAAATTTTCTATTTTTTTGAAGCTCGGGTTATAATATGTTCTACTATCATTAATGTGTATATAGAGAAGGATACTTTAAGACTCACATGACTCATCATTGATCACACCACATCTAATAGGGTATAGTTACTTATTTCACTTACAACATTCCATAGTGGTGTATAGAGATGAATGAGTTAGTATAGAATCCCACACTCACATGAATAATCAATGAATTCTTGATTAAGATATTCTCCACCATGGTATGAGAATTTTTTTTAAATCATATTACCAAGATGGTTCTCAATTTCATTATTTTATTCTTTGATTTGTAAAAATAATATGATGTATACCTCATGAAGTAGACATATCCATATATACTAAAATATTTAGTAAAATTATGAAGTATGATTACCCACCCCATTTTAAAATGTGAAATGGTCCACACAAATTGGTAATAACTAATTGAATAAGCTCCTTGGACTTTTTGGTTTTACACTAAATGAGGATTTAGTCATTTTTTTCATGTAAACATGTATGGTATACACCAAGTGGTTTTAGATAAAAAGAATATAAATATCCATATTTGTGTAATTTAGTCACATTATTTCATTTTACATGATCTAGTCAATGATTCCATAATTAGGTTTGGTGTGAGTCATGTGAACTATCTTTGTTATAAAGTTACATTACTTAGTTTGTGTAATACAACACATAAAACCATTATTTAATATGTCTTATAATAGCATATGATTTCTTTATAATGGATAAAAACATTTATTCCCAAATTTCAAAATAAATTCCTCTATAACATGTCTATATATAGAAAAAATATTTTTTGTAATTCAAGGCACATAATAACAATTTTTAAAACCAAGATTATTCTCATCAGAAACGCGAGGTTGTAATCTCTAATATCCACAATAGAATGTCTGACTCCATTGGTTTCATAAAGATCTACCTCACCCCATGAAATATTTCAGAATCTACATGGTTACTATATCTGAATGAATATGTCAGAACCACATGTGGTATATTATACACAATTTTTAGAAATGGATATTTTTCACTTGATAACAAACACACCTGAAGAATCCCATTTCTTCTTTTCTTGGGTATAGTTTTTCCACCAGTTTCGTTTTTTTACACATGAAAAATAGATAGAATATTGTTCCAGTTATTTTCTCTTGATCCTTATCTTCTTATAAGGGAGTTTATAAGAATAATTTTACTTAGATAACCTTTCAGAAACATTCCTTTTATTCAGCATAAGTACATATTTATTTTCACACATTATATCCTTGTCAACTTGAAGAAGTAGAGTAGGAAAATATAGTTGAAACTTCTCAATATTGTTTATATTGAAGTTAACAAAAATTTTATAGAATCAATAAGGGAGTGATGAAATAATGAGATTTGTGCTTAGTTCATTAGGTATTTTAAACCCTATAACTTATATGCACTCAATATATACAATTATTTTATCAATGTGAGGCCCAGAGTGCCCAACTTCTCTAAGTTTCCTATGAAACTAAAACAAGGATATCTCAAATCCATTTACATTTTTCTCTCTCATGATAAAGATAACATAGATATTGGATCATGTTATAATCACCCATGTCTTCATGTGACTTTCTGATTTCATAAGACATGGATGAAATCATTAAACACTGAAAATCAATCACATCTCTCATGATTTTATCATAGGTAGTGAAATCCTCATCACTTTCCTCCTTTGTAGGTAGATTATAAATTGATGAATCTAGAACATAAAACTTCTGTTAATGGTGAAACATAACCCATAGGTATCTAAAACATTTTTGAAAGTTACTGCCAGGTAGGATATGATATTTCTATAGAATTTATTACAGTGATAATATGGTTGATGAATTTTTAATTATTATACAATAAAAATAGTATATTATTTGTACTTTTATGGATTTCAAATTATGTGAGACATAATTATAATTTGAAAATTTTATTAAGTCTCCCACTATTTTATCAAGTTTGTAGAACCATCACTATTAAAACAATAATATATCGTCACCTTATAAATTATAGTGTAAAGTACCCTTATTTTGCACTTTATAATCCAAATAGAGGCCATGAAAATTATAATAAAGTATTTAGGCAAGTTTTCTTTCCAACTGCAAACTGGAAAATCCTTGAACTATTGAGTAGAATCCCAAATCAAAAAATCCTAAGTCATATTTCTTTAATAATTTCTTCCAAATATATATTGGATAGAAAGAAGCCATTACACCCAATACTGATTTAGTTAAGTCAACCGAATATCTTAGTTAAGGCCTCTCGATAATAAAATGTTCCCCAATAAAGTCTAAAAAAATACTTTAACTATGGGTTTATCTTAATTCATATGATAGAAGGCTTAATGAGTTAATATTAACTTGAGAGGTATTTGTTAGTATGAATAATTTTTTCCCATAGTTTATATTCTACTTGTCTTGTTAATATTAAGTGGATTGTACATAAGGGAATGCCTATGTTCTAATAAAAACATTATGCATAATCTATTTAATTTAACATCATCTTTTCATATTTGTCCATTTATTTATGTTCTCATGATCATTCATCCATAAAATAAATCATTCATTACACAAAATAAATAAATAAATGACTTGACCATGAGATTATCTGATGATTGATTTATTGAGTGAAAAATAAATAAACATATGACCCTAGGGTTAAACTCTTTTTACCTGTCTTGGAATGAGTTTTATCATTCCAAATATTCACCTATGTATTAGATGTGTTGGTTTCATCTTGGTTCTATCTTGAACTGCCTTTTCTATAGATTCATCTTGAACCAAATCCATGAACCATTGGATAATCCTTTTATTACATATGTTTTATAACTCAAAAATAGGTGAGGGTAACCAAATATTGGTTAAGGAGAATTACATAAAACAACTGTGGACACACATGTCTTATATAATAAGAGAGGGATTGATGACATGCAATTTATCATATTTAATTTAATTACACATAATCACAAAATCATTAAGTGAATTTAAATTAATTAAAACCAATACCTACATAGGTCTATGAAAATCCCATGATCATTCATACACATCTAACTACTACACATTTAAAATATCTACATATAATTAATCAAAATTCATCCATCTATATATTAAAAATATATGGATTAATATGATTAATGATATTATTAATAAATTAATTTATTTTATATAATTCTATATGAATATCCTAAAATTAAAATATTTTATGATTTAAATAAATTAAATAGTCTAATATTATTTAAAACTTATTAAAAAAGTATATATATTTATACATGGAATCAACTAGGTGATTACGTACTTGAACTACTCAGTATTGTTCTTGTTGTATATAATGAACTCATAAAAAATATTGTGTACATGAAATGCATAGTAATTTCACAGTGTGTACATAAAAATTAATTCCACATGGAGAACATGAATATTTCATTGCTTGTACAATTTAATGTGTTGATCCTTTAGTATGAAATGATCATACATGATTAATATTTTTTGAATATTACATATAATTAATTAAGAATTTAATATAATATAAAACTTAATGACTTCATGTACTTTCAATTTAATGACCCAAAAATCTTTGGTCAATTAGGTTTAATTGAGTAATAAATTAAATTTGATGTTTTTTTTAATATGTAATGTACACGACATGTGAAGGTTGTCCATACAATATATATTTTTCATCACCAGATGTCTGAAGTATATGCCTAAGGAAATGAAATGTACATACCATAGACATTAATGAGGTAAAATATATGTAAAAGGATACATGGTGGGTACTTAAGGATTCAATAATGGAGTCTAATATGTGTCGTGTATTAAATACATGTGGTGTATTAATTGCATATTATGTCTTTACTCTATGTTTTACACCATGAAAACATGAAGACTACACAGTGTGTAGGAAATCTGTAAAACATGCAATCGAACAATGTCATATTTCACCTTAGCTAGTTAACATGTGATGTGTATTACTTACACAATGACCCATAGTCCACATGGGTGTCCTTATGCAAAGAATAAGGATACACGATGACTAACAATGAATTACATACCATGTAACCTTGTATTATCTATCCATAATTCTTGGAAACAATGGATGGGTTCTTTGGATGTCATATTTGTAAATTATTAACTGATCTAGGTTATGTATGAAATAAATGAAAATAAGGAAGAAGATACTTCAATGATAGATCATGAATGAAGTAAAATGTAAATTAATATTGGAATTTAAAGAACAATGACCAAAAATCAAATAAAAAATAAAAAATTTGAACATGAACCCTTATATAATACTTTTTAGCTTTGAGCATAGTAGAATCTCTTATTGGGGTCGATACTGACTTAGAAAATGTCATATTTGATGGATCATTCACATATTTTATATGATATAAACATCATGACCCAAAAAAATTCCAAATAATTCTGACAAGGAAGTGTCACCCGTACTTAGAGAATATCATTTTCATATTAAATTTATAATTAGTTTAAATATATTAGAAGATAAAATACCTTGTTCATAATATTTTTCTTTGATATAGATATTTATCATGTAAAAACCATTTTTCATACTATCATTACGCTTATAGGATCCAAGTATAGAATCCCTCTAGAGATGATCCACACATTATCTTATGATATTTCAACAATGTCGATAGATTTCTGAGTTCTAGTGTGATGGATCGATCATATTATGATGCTTGTATTTATTGCTTCAATGATTCCTTCTAGCATGAAGAATCATCTTTGTATAATTGTTCATGAGATTTTGAATGTTGAAGTAGAATAATTGGATGATTCATCGGTCTTGATAGAGAGATATAGATTTCATTGTACACAAAAATTCTCAAATTCAATTAAACTCTACAAAACAAGAATAATAATCTATTTATAAAGGGATATTTAGGGTTAAAATAATATAAATTCCACAAAACCCCTCAAATAATATATCAATCCTTATATAACCTCATACCATATAATAATATTATTGTTATTGTTTTCTCATGGAATGCACTAATTGGCATAATAGTAAATAATATTTTACTATCTTCAATATTTATATTTATCACCAGACACAATCTTCGTCTGATGGTCCTCCTTAGTGTCTATCAAATACCTAAATAAATATTTATTAATTCAATAATTAAATAAATATTATATATTCAGGTTATTAATAATTTTATTGAGAATAATATTTTTTTTAAATCACATGATCAATAAATCATGAATATAATTATTCCTCTGTCTTGAGAATAATATATATTCCAATAATTATATTCAAATGTAATATAATTGTGATCAATGTAAACATTTAGTCTATGATCCTCTAGGATTATTTCTCATTTTTCATTTAGAAATATTTCATAAAATCCATGATTAATGTCTAGAAATGGGTGAAGGAACCCAATACACATCATGTATTATGAAAAAATGTATTATATTAAATAATGATCACTCATATGTGGTTGTTGAAATTGAAACAAATATAACTTGATCATTCAACCAATTTTCTACCACCAATTATAAACCTAACACAAACAACCTCATCTTGATTTCATTATCATTATTTTTTCCTTGCATAAAAGAATGAGATAAAATTTAACACATTAATAATGATCTCAAGTCAATAGAAAAATACACATGTCCATAGAGAGGAGCAACCAATGACAACTCAAACATGTGGTGTTTCTATTGATGGTTCTATCCTCATGATATCAACTAATCTAGATAACCAAGTGTGAACTTCATGAGAATAATTCCCAATGAATATGATCCCCCAACACGTGATATTCAAACACCAAATGTTTCCAGTTAGTATTAGGTATCTAGACCATAGAATATATATTTAAGATTAATGTCATAGTATCTTGATGTTATCATTAAACCCTGATATATTTTATAACACATTGATTCAATAAATAATCTACAGACATTACCATTAAATAGTGGATGTAGAAATATCAACACTATAATGGTAATTCTATATCATGAACATCTCATTGTATACATGAAATGGTAATCAAAAAGTACTATTTAGTTTGTTATAGGTTACCCACTATTACAAAACTCCCACATGCACCAGAGAAAAATTAGAAACCATCCTTGTTAGGTGTTACATGATTAAAATCATGTTTCTATTGAGTTGTGGATTTAGTTGTTGGGTCTTCCACATCTCTACTGTTTGGTTATTCTTCTATGTGTGACCACATCTCCTTGAGTAAAACTATGCATGATATTTTAACACTAATTGTATTCCTTTTTTCACTATAAAACATAAAATATTTTCTAGTAAGATTATCATAATTTATATTATGATAATACATTACTTACTAGGATTGATTACAAGAACTAAATTTTTTTTTGTGTGTTTTACACTATTGCTTAGATACCCCGGAAGGTGAAATGAACTCGGTATTTTAAGTCCTGGCTACAACTGGATTGAATGAGAAAGTTTTTCTCATTACCTTAGCCTAACTATAATATTAGATTATGTTTCCCTTATAGGCAAACTAGTTTGTGTCCTCTCCAAATTAGTATCCTTTCATTCCAAAAACTAGGTATATGTATTTTGTACTAATGCAAAATCGGATAGTTCTAACTGCATCCCTTGCAATTCTCTTGGATATAATGAATTTTGTTGAACAATTAAGTTTATGTTGGAAATATTTGTAAAGACCCATAAAATTCAAGGGAAATTTTTTCTTAATTTTCTTGGGAATTTTACAAGAATGCGGTTTATGATGGCACCTGATTCCGAGTCCCGGTGTGCCCGGAATCAATTTCTGAAATTTGGCTCGGGTACGTTCAGTGAACAAACGATCGGGAATTTCTAACTTTTGAACTGGTGCCCGGAATCGAATTACGAGGGCACCGATGAACTCGCAACGCCGATATTCGCTTAAGGTGACCTTTTCCGAGGATGCGTTTATTGCGGGTTCAGAGTTAGTTTTTGGGAATTTAAAATGAAGTTAAATAAAATGTGGAAACACATTTTATTTTTAACCAAGTTGGTTATAACCTCCCAAAGGGAGTTAGGGGTGGGACCCACATCCACTTAACCTCCCTTGAGAGGATTAAGTGTGGTGGGGCCCACACGAACCCTAACACTTCATCTCCTTTTTTAAAAACTCCCTATAACTCCTCTTTAATTAATCTTGACAACTTGGGTTATTAATTGAGAAGAGTTATCTTAATTTCAAACTTTTGAAATTCAAATGGTTTAGTTGAGAAAATAAAATAAGCTTTAGACTTATTTTATTTTGTTAGAATTTTTTCTCCTTGAGAGAGTAGACAAGCCTTCTTCATCTTCTTCAAACTCAACGAAGGACGCAAAGAACGTCGTTCTTCAACGAAGAACTTCTCCGCCGAAGAACACGGTCCTTCCGCGACGCCGTATCCGCGACGCGACGAAGCTTCTCCAGCGACATACCTATTTGGGTGCACCTCGACGTCAACGGAAATGACGTTCGATTTCCGCGACGCCCCACCTCCGCGACGCTTGTCTTCCGCGGCTTGTTGACGTGCTCCGCACTTGAAACTGAAGTAGGGGTTTATTTTATTCTTTTGTTCATGATTTATACCCGTGATTATTTCTTCGTGAAATTTGTCCAATTGTTAGAAAATAACATGAGGGGGCCGGACCGAACGAACACAGCTGACCCTCCTCCTATTCATGTTGATTCTGTTGTGGATTGAAATGGGTGTGGCGTGGTGCCGTCGCACCGCACAGGATAATACGGCAAGAAACATGTGGCGCCGTCGCGTCGCGTCGTAAAATAATGCAAGGATGCGACGCCGTCGCGCCGCGTCGAAGAAAGTTGAAGGCGCCGTGGCCGGAGTGGGGCCGCGGCGGTGGGGCGTGGTGTCATCGCACCGTGTCGGACGACGAAGGCCGTGGCCAGTTCCGGGCCGCGGCGGAACGAGAAGACTGGCGGCCAGCCGGGCCGCCGGTGTCGGAAGCCGGAAGGGGGACCGGCTTTGCCGGTCCCGTTGAGGAAGAACCGACCGGCCAGGTCGGGCCGGCCGGAAGGGAGGCAAAACGGGGGGAATCAATTCCCCCGGCCAGCAAAGAAACGTCCCCCATAATGAGGGGGGCCGATTTCACAAAGGGGGGCAGGCGGCCCCCCGTTTTCCAGCAGCTCGGCCTTTGGCCGAGCTGGCAGCGCGCGGCGCGCTGCGCCGGACCGGCGCCTGGCCGGTCCGCCAGGCCGGGCCGCGCCGGGCCGGGTCAACCCTGTCCGTGGCGGGTCGACCCGGTTCGGGCCAACTGGGGGGTCTCAGGCCGGGACGGCCCGGGCCCGAAACCCCCGTTACCGAGCGGTTTGGATAAAAATGTTGATAACTCGGGCTACGGACCTCCAAACGACGCGCCTTCAGCGGCGATGCGATTCTTGGATCGAGACGGTCATTTCGGTATATCGCACTAAAGGTTTCAGAATACTTTTAGTTCGGTCGGGTTGGTTCGTACACGAAACCAACCGGGCCCTCGGAGCTGAAACACTCATATCTTGAGCTACGGACATCCGATTGACGTGTCGTCGGCTTTGTTGAGTTCCTCTTAGTGAGACGGATCTTTTGGCATGCTCCGCCCGAGGTTTGGACGTAGGTGGAGTACGGTTGGGTTGGTTTTTCCTTAAAAACCAACCGGGCCCCTGGGACGAAAAAGCCAATAACTCTCAGACCGGGCGTCCGATCGACGCGCCGTCTGTTGCGTTGAGTTCCTGTTGGCGATACGGAACTTTTGGATACATCAACTATGGACTTTGTGACAGTTGATGTATCAGCCTCTCGGCTCGTGGAGCGGACCCTCCCGAACGAGCTTGCTATGTGCAGGAACCCTAGAGCTGGCTGCGACTGCTACTGTGACTGCTACGGTGACTGTGACGACGACAGTATAGAGATCCTTAGTGGATTCGACGACGAGGACTACAACACTCAGTGATCCTGTGTGGATCAGTGCTACTGATCCTGTGTGGGTCCGATCCTGTGTGGGTCTGCGCTCAGCGGTCCTATGTGAAACAGCGCCTACAGATCCTGTGTGGGTCCGATCCTGTGTGGGTCTTTGCTGGGGTTAGTACCTATCGATCCTTTGTGGGTCCGACGACTTAGATGGTTCAATGATCATCTCTATCATCTACCGAAGAAGTATACCCGTGTGAGCTGAATCCTGTTGCTTTCCTGTGTGGATTGTGTTGTGCTATCCTGTGTGGATTTCGTTTTGCTTTCCTGTGTGGAATACGTATACTTCCCTGTGTGGACTGAGTTGTACTTGGGCTCGGAGGTTGGAGCGTATTGGAATTGATGACTTAGGTATATGTATGGGCATATACCTAAGCAGTGTCGGTTGTTACTTCGTGATTGTATCTTACCTTTGTGGTTTATCCTTTGTGGATTTTGGGAAACCTTCAGGGGTCTCGGGGTCCCTACTGAGTAGCTTATACTCACCCCTGCACGGGCTATGCCCGCACTACATTGTATTGGTTGCAGATGACGGGCAGCGTTGATCGTGGTTGAGGCTTGCTGAGCAGGACGGTACCTGGAGGTGGACCACTGGGCGGGACGTGCTTGGAGCGGACGACGGGACCCGAGGAGCAGTGGAGCTATCTGTACCCACCCTTCAGGTGGGATTTCCAGTGGACAGCTCGGTGTAGCGGCTTTTACTATACAGTTGTTGTTTTCCCTTTCGAGTTGTACTTTACTTTCAGTTTGGGTTTGTATACTACCCATTTACTTTTCTGCACTTCATTTGTACTCTGTTTTTACTTAGTGTTTACTTTTCCATTTGCTTACTCTGTGTTGATTGTTTACTTTACAAAGGTAATGCCTTCCCTTTTACCGGGATTGATGCCTTGGTGCTAGTCGCCAGCCCCTGGCCTATGGGAGGTGGGCTTGGGGTAGTCACGACACGGGCCCCGAGGGTGGGTCGTGACAATATTAATATATATAGTACATGAAATTGTGTATGTGATAGATCAATCACAAAATCATATAGAACTCAAATCAACAGTTTAATATCTTACTATTCCCATGCATGTCTACTTACAAATATTTATACCATATGATATGAAAATAAATCTCTATCAAAATTTTCCTACCGGTACTATTGAATATCTTTTCAGTATCTGTATGATTGACTAGGTCAAAGAAACTGTTAGATCTACCTTATTAGATCGTGTTCCAAAGAACATATGTTTCTACTTTAATTCAATCTCTAGAGATATAATTTTATTATGGTATTAACTAATTCTAATACCAACAGATGTTTTTCCATATGTTACCAAAAATATTTCACTTAGAAAAAAAATAATGCTACCACTAACCTCCATTAAACACATGGAAATTAATATTTCCAAATTAATATTTTGTGATCTTTTTTCTCACATTAATCCTAAACCAGATTTCATTAACTTCCTCCCCTTATTGGCATTATATGATGTCACCATCCCTTTCTGGTTGCATAGTATGGACACCTTCCTCGATTGGTGGTCTTGACATCCAATGCTCAATGACCATATGAATAATCAATGAAAAGTTAAATTCTAAGGCATTTAGTCATAAAAACATGGTATACTAATCAATACTCATCGGGAAGACACATGTACCACCCATGTATAGTCCCACTTGAATACCCACTACAATACTAAATAATAAGACCCATTTACTTTGATACATGGAATCTATTATTGAATTTCAATTGACCTTGTCAATTTTAGATAATTTCATTATAATACATACTTGTAGGAATTAATATTCTCAATGAATAATTTATCACTTACTATATTGAATATAAAACATCACCATGGTTTTATCCTCCCTACACACTATGTGTCTCTGGAACATTCCCTTCCTCACCTCTTCTGGAACTCATTCCTATGTCAAATATTTGTGTATCTTTGGCATAACTAAATCCAACTCTATATTTCCCCCACTATCTCAAGTAAAGATATTCAAAATTTTAAATAAATTTAGTCTATCAATTTACTATAACTTTTCTATCATAGTTATTTATATAATATCATAAAAATATTTGGATAATTACTTTTGATTCACTTTTTGTTTCTCTTGATGAAAGTTTGTTTATAACTTGACAAACCGTTTTCATCTAAAATCACGTGCTTATTAAAATGGGTTTATATTTTACTAAAACATATAATATTCAATTTTCATTATAGTTGGCATGTATTTATGGGATAACATAGTTATTTGTGTTGTATTTCATAAAAATAATAGAAGTTTTGGAAATGGGTATAAGCTGTAGCATTGATGATATTTTTACATACATCATTTCTATGATGAGTTTAAGGAAATATAAATTTAGGAATTCATCCATGCTAAATTTTTTGATCAATTTTAACATGTAATACTAATCATCAATACAATTTATTAGAACCATATCCCTAATATAGATAAGGTATTGTGCATTTAGTAATTACTTCATACTACATTATAATGATCGATGAATTCTTTGGTCAAGATATTCTTCGGCACACTAGCTTGAGGAAAATCATATCTTCTTTCTATGCATATACCATACTGCACTTTTATATTCCTTAAACACTTAAAGGAATCTTATGTAATATATTTACCACTATCTTACCCTTGTAATAGATCACACTCTTTAGATGAACTAATTCTGAAATATTTTTGGTATACCTTTATTTCAAGAGTTTTTTTATGTAAAAATAAGTACATAAGTGTGTCAATAATACCGAAGGCATTAAATATAAAGATTATAAAACCATACTAGTTATATCCTTGAAAACTATGTCATTTTTTCTTGAAAAAATATTATCTATCCACAAATGGGTATATAAGTCTTAAATCTTATATTCATCACATATTGTCTATGATACAAGTTTCACTAAACTATTGATTGAGAATTATACAACAAAACAAAATTCATTCATAAAATAGAATAATTTATCGTAGTCTCCAAAGGACACATCTAATAAACAATTTGGTTATACTCTATAAAAGTTATATTAGAACCATTTAATTGGCAATTCTAAGTTGTGTGCTTCTCACTGTAAACTTTGGAACCACCCTTTATCATCTACTTGGAGAACACACATAACTTCTCATATTGTTTCTACACATACTAGGTTACTATATTTAAGTACATATATGTAGTAACCATATTGTATTTAAACCCCAATAACTAAAATAGAAACATTAATTACAATTTATGAATATCCTTGAAGAATAAACGAATACTTTATTCTTCAATTTAGTTCATTTTTTATGAACTTATGTTGATTTATTATATGGTATGAAAATAAAATAAAATCCTTTTAATAACTCTTTTCTTTGAAGGATGGTACGAAGGTTCCTTTAGTATCGTTCTTTCCATTGGACTTTTCTCATTGTCTTTCAACTTGTTCACAATAACAATTAATGATTAATTTTTTTTAAGTTCTTATTTACTTGGTGAACCTTACAGAAAAGGTAACAAGAAATTTTATACATGTTTTTTATTTTTTAATATTAATTAAAGATAGAGTAAATGGGTGAAATGATATAATAAAGTAATCCATTTAAATATCTTTTTCCAACTTTCAATTTACACATATCAAGTGTAATTTTTACCTATTCATATGTTCACTTGTATTTCTCAATAGAAAATTATTATAGATGAGACTACATGTAATATAATCTATAACCTAATATAGTATCCATAAATCACATCAGATGTTGATGATAACATTATGAATTAACCATCATATTCCTCATACATGATTTTCCTATAATCATTTTTACACCCTCACTTCTTGAGGTGGCCTAAAAGGTATTGGGGACACCAGTACCACAAATTTCTTATATCGTAGTATTGTGTGCAATTGCCTATGATATTGTTTGGAAAATATTACTGGATATAACATTTGATTTTTCCAACATTATCATAGTATAATTATGGTATTACATTCCATTTTCTATAAAAGAAAATCGAAAATTTCTGTAATTTTATCTTGATTACCAATTTAGAAATTATTGACTAATTAAGAAAATAATTCAACATCTTACACTATATTATCTAATCCTATAAACTCTATATACTAGAATCAGAGTGCAATGTCGTTTGAGTATTCTAGAGGAAAGGATCCTTGAAGCTCTCCTCACAGTCTACAATATTTAGCTACACCACTACTTGGAGATTTTCTAGGTAGTCACTCTGCTAACCAACAAGATTAACTCATGGTTTCTTGATATGTTGAGTGAATTCTCAGATTCTAAAATCATAAAATTAATTTACTCAATGATTTCCTCTAAAGTTGAAATTTTATTTCTTTGGATACTTATTTTCTACTAACATTATTTAAGTCAATGTAACATTCTCCTAAGAATTCCTCAATAGTAAGAGGCACCATCAACATTGGTTGATAAGCACCCCGAACACCCGATTTTGTTCAAATTCAAATGATGGAGGCGTTTGTGACTTAATATTTCTCTGAGAGTGCTTTTAATATTTGTTTGGATGTTTGTAATCTATTTCTATTAAGTTGTTCATTCTATGTTTTCAAGCTCACAATTGAAAATTAATATAAAAAAATTCATTGCGTTTTTATGAATTTTATGGTTTATTATTTTATGTGTTACCTTCTCTAAATAAAATTCCTACAACTATAAACAAATTCATAAAGGAAATAAAATACTGAACTCATCTTGAGAAAACTGAGATTTGTTGATACATTTAAACTCAATGGACATGACCTAGCGGCATCATTCCTTTGTCGTAGATTTACTTATGATTCATCTTGTCCTCATCAAGTGTATCCACTTCTAGTTTGATTTTCCCCTTGACATGGCATGGTCTATGACTTATAGTCTCCTTGTTATATTACAATATTACTCACATGTTGGCAAGGGGAACTCGAGTGTAAAAAATACAGACAACTCACTTTTATTTGGGTGTGCAGACCCATATATATATTAAATGATAAAAATGATGATAAAAAGATGGTATTGTTTAATTACATTCATGAAATGATATTAAATAATTAATTAAAAAAATAAATAAATAAATAAAACAAACATACATATGGTTGATCAATTGATTATGAACAATTAGTGGGTACAATAAATGAGCAATTAATTAGAATTTAATAAATATAAGGTACTGGGGTATTTAATAAAAATAAATGAATTAAATAAAATAAAATAATTTAATTATATTCAGTCTTTGTATTAATTTAAATTTATTTGAAAAATTAAATTTATTAATTAAATTTAATTACAAAAAATAAAATTAGTTTTTTAAGTATTAAAATTTATATTTTTAAATGACAAATTGATTTTCAATTAGTTTAATTTTATACTAAAACTAAATCATTTAAATTAAATTAATTTTTTGTTATATAAAAATAACTTGAGCTTTGAATCACCATCCAAGCCCATTGTGGGTTGGTCCGACCCTGCTTGATCCCATTTCAGGCCGGACAGTCCCCGTGCAGGGGTGTTTTGGGCCAAATAGACCTTCCCTGACCTGTTTCGGGTTTAGAAAATTTTCCCAAGCCTTTGTAGGCCTGTACTGGGTGAGCAGAACCCGATTGGGGTCTAATCGGGTGTTGTGCAGGGATGTATGTGGAATTACCACACGCAGTGGGTGATTTAGGCTCTCTTTATATGGTTATCAGCTTAAAGTGGGTGTGATGAGCTAGAACCTCAGTTGGTAGGGAAGATAGACTCACTATGAGCGGAGGTGGATGAAGTCGGCACCCTTGGAGGGCGGAGATCATTAAGATAGTTACGAGAGATCAACTTAATTGGGAAATAGCCACAATGAAGGGTGGGATGAGGGGTGATGGAGGGTAGATCAACTTGATTGGGGTGGAATGGCATCTAGCGTCAAGCCAGGCTAGGTAGAAGATGGCGCCGACTTCCTGTTGGCCAGTGAACATTAGATCTAGCTGCAGATCAACCGGTTTGATGTCAGCCAAAGGTGGAGACATCCAATGGAGAAGAAACCATAGGGTGAAGAATGAAGAATTGTCTCTACTACAACACCATTGGTTTGAAGGTTCAAATAGGAGGAAATTTAGCTTTTCACTATCAGGATAGAGTGAGGCATGCTGGCAGGGTTGCCGTTACTAGAGAAGGGAGGTGACCTAGCCTAAGGGGATGAGGAGGGGGAGAACCATGGGTGGTCCCTATCCCAAATTTTTTTCTTTTATTTGAACAATAGTCACACTAACTTCAATGATGATAGATCCCCCACCACATGACTTTCAAATTTTATTCTAACCACCCCATTTTTATAAAAAAATTATTCCTTTTATTATTGAAATCGATCACATTTCCTTTTTTATTTATTTCATTAAGCCTATCTAATTTGAATTTAGATTAAAAAAATAATAATATTTTTATTCACATTTTCACACACTCATGGAAATTCAAAACTTCTACTAGAGCAGCATCTATGACCGGAATCTAGTTGAAACTTGGCCACATTTTTGAGGTGACTGAAAATGGAAATAAAATTTTAAAATGTCATCATATAAACATATGTAACATTCTTGAATTTTTAAAAACTCAGACTCAAAATGATCCCTATTAAAAAAATTCAGATTTCCATAACTTGGTCATATGATATCGAATCAACACACAATTGGTTCCATTGGGACTGCATTTAAATATAATACTCCAATTAGTGAAAATTAAACTTTTCATATACCATAAAATTGATATCAATCTTCTGATACCAAAAAAATGTACTGAGATGCTTAGCGGAAGCTGGTGGGATAGAAATTTGAAAATATTTTATCATAGATTAGACAAAACATGTTACCTCCCGCAATCCAAGACCTGATATATTTTGAGGATCTCACATGAAATAATTACATCACATAAATTAAATAAAAAATCCCTTTTTTTGAAAAAGAAGTGTGATAGACTGAAACTTTTCTCTAGTGACCATTGCTCGAAGGATCCGAAGTAGAACACCTCTAGATCATCTACACATGCATCAAGAATCCATATTCTCATTGTTCATCAAATTCTGGGTGCTAGTGCATAGCTTTAACAAAACCTTCAGCATCATGAAAATCACCTCGATCCCATGCCTTCAATATATTTAAGGTATTTATGGATCCAACCCTCAAAGGGATACTTTCTATCTCTATAAAGTGAGAGGAGATAGAGGCTTTCATTCTGTTGGAATGAATAGAACATCGAATGAGCTCCTCTCTCCAACTTATAGAGTGGGAGATTTAAGATACACATAAGGGTTCCCAGGTGCCCAAAAAATAATTCTCACTAAATAAGATATAAATAAATAATTACGATGAATTAAAAAAAATTATAATTATTATGTACATTTTATCAAAAAAATATAATATATAGTAAATCAATTACGTGATAAAATTGAATCATTTAGTTCAAATTTTAATTACCTCTAACATTAAATGAACCTATAATATTAAAATAATATTAGTTCGTATACTTTTTTCCAAATATTTACTTTAATGCTTGTAAATAAATTTAATAAATAAAAAAAACTCAATTAATCTATTACTTAACAATAATGAATTTATTAATTTATAGGCCATTGATAAAACATGGAAAACTCTATGACCCCTTTGTGGATTCCACCATGTCCTATATACCGATTCACCAAAATAAGGATGATTCTCGAATACACTATCATGTTTGTCCCTCTAAGCTTATATCTTGATAGCATTGAATAGTATTAATAGACCAAGATTTAAGTCATGTAATTAATTAAGTCCCTTAAATAGATAAAGAATTGATAAAGTTAAAACAACCAACCTATGAACATGTACTGTGTAATATAATCTCTTTTTCTATAGATATCTCATAATGTATGATGCACACTTATGTCATTATCCCTTCTTAATTTTTTGTTTTTTGATCAAACTAGATGGACATACCTTCAAATACCTTGTCAAGGATTTATGAAGGTATTACAAACCTATTCAACTAGGCTTGAGATATTACTTTCTCAACTCTCAAGTGCCAAATTCTATCTTGATCTTTCAACCAATGTCATACCACCAATGATGCACCGAAAACAAGATACCTCCCCATAATTTATTTATCATTGTTTTTTCCTTGAATCAAATTATGTGATGAAATGACACACATTGATAATGATATCATGTTAGTAGACCAAGACAGATGTCCATAGATAGGAACAACTAGTGACACAAGAAACATGTGGTGTTTCTACTGGGAGGTCTTCCCTCATGATCACTCCTATAATAGATCACTAGGTGAAAAATTCAAGATAATAAGTATCAATGCTTATGATCCTCCATAACATGATAGTCATACATAAATTGTGTCTAGCTAGTATGATGTATCTAGAGAAAAGAACATATATTGATGATTAATTTCATAGTATCTCAAGGATCTCTTTATAGAATAAGATATTCTATAAGATTTTGATACGACAAATAATATATGGAAATTACCATAAAATAGTGGTTTAAGAATTATATATGATAAAATGGTAAGTATACATTATGCACATCTCATTGTATACATGAAATGGTAATATAAAAGTATTATTTAGTTGGGTATAGATAACCCACTATTACAACACTACCACTTGCAATGGATCTAACTTTAAAAACATCCTTGTAAGCTTTTACATGATTAAGATCATGTTTCTATAGATTTTTGGATTTAGTTTCTATGTTTGAAATTTCTCTATTTAATTGTTATTCTACTATGTGTAAGCTCATCTCCTTGAGTAAAACCCATCAAGAGATGTAGACCTCGAGTGCATTCCTTTTTTTACACTGTTAATAATTGACATATTGTTTAGTAAATGTATAATAATTTATATTATGATAATAATATACTTACTAGGTTAGATTCCTAGAACTGGAACAAATCATTGCATATTTTACACTTCTTCTTAGCTGCCTCAAAAGTAGCAACACACTTAGTATTTGTAGACATGGGTACCACTGGCTTGAATGATTTTATCTTTCTCATTACATTATCCTATCTGAAATATTGGATCATATTAACCTTATAGGAAAACTAGTTTTTCCCCTAAAAACTCATATCCTTTCTTCTCCACAAACTAGGTACATATATTTTGTACTTACTCAAGTAAAATTAAATAGTTCTAACTTCTTCCCTTTCAGTTATCCTAGATATAACTCACACTCACCTACCATTAAGATTATGATAGAAATATCAATATATAGTCCATAACGTGTAATAATTGATTGATCTATCAGAGAAGAATATGGTACTCAACTCACCACTATGATCTCGTCTTATGCCCATACATGTCTTCTTGGAGAGATTTATGCCATATGAAATTGAAAAAAATTCTCCCTCAAATTGCTCCAACTTGTATTTTTCAATACCTTGCCAGTATATATACGATTGACTAGGGAGAAGAAAATATTAAATCTACCTCAGTAGATATTGTTCCATATAACCTTGGTAGTTACCTTATGTCAATCTCTGATGATATAAATTAATTTTTATTTTAATTAATTGTAAGACCTATGGTTTATTTCCATATGTTACCAAACATATTTTACTTGGAAAATAATGAAGCTCCCACTAGACTATCATAGATACATGGAAAATATTCATTCCAAATTAATATTATATGATATTGTTGTTTACTTTAATATTGAATTATATTTCAGTAACTTTCTACCCTTATTGGTATTTTATAATGTCACCACCCCTTTTTGGTTGCGTCTTATAGACACCTTCCACATTTGGTGGTCCTGACATCCAATTGTCAATAATTATAGAAATTATCTTGAGAAGTAAAATTTTGATTGATCCAGTCATAAACAATTGGTAGTATCAATCAATCCACATTTGTACAACAGTTATACCATCCTTGTATAGTATCAATTGAATACCCACCACAGTATTAAATAATAATCCCCCTATACTTTCACACATGGAATCCATTATTTAATTTTAATTAACCTTTACAATTTTAGATAATTTCCATGTAATTCCTACATGTAAGAATTATTATTTGTAATGAATAATATATCACCAACCAGAGTGAATATAAACCATCTCCATAGTCTTGTCCTTCTTATGCAGTATGTGTCTCTAGAGCATTAACTTCCACACCTATTGTGGAACTCATTAATATGCCAATTATTTGTGCATCTTTGGTGTTAAGTAAATTGAAAAAATTGTTTCTCCCATTATATCAAGTAGATATGTGAAACCATTTGTAGAAATTTATTCAATCACTTGACAACTGATTTTATACCATAGGTATTTCTATAATATCCTAAAAAACTTTTTTGATAATTACTTTATATTCACTTTGTGTTTCTCTTGATGTAATATTTTTATATCTTAAAAAACTCTTTGAATATAAACACATGTTCTTATAGAAATTGATTTATATCATGCTAAATCATCTGATATAAAATTTTTATTATAGTTGTAATGTCATTGTGGGATATTTTCACTATTTTAAATGCATTTCTTGAAAATAATGGAAGTTTCAAAAATAGATATAATTTGAAACATTGATACTCCTTTTACATACATCACAGATCTGATGTGTATAAGGAAATTTTCATTTAGGAATTAATCCACACTAAATTTTCTTGATCAATGTTAACATATAAAAATAATCATCAATAATTCTTATTATCATCATAGCCCAGATGTAGATAACATAATGTTCATTTATGAATTACTCCATGCTACATGATAATGATCGATGAATGCTTTGGTCAAGATATTCTTTAGCACACCACCCCGAAGCAACTCATTTATTCTGACCATAATTATAGCAAACTTCACATTAATATTCCTTAAACACTTATAGGGGTCTTATAAATTATAAATACCATTATATTACCCTTGGAATGGACCACACTCTCTAGATGAACTTATTTCAAAAGCTTTTTGTCCCACCTTTATTTCTAATGGTTTTTTGTCCAAATCTAAGTACATAAATGAGTTGATAATACCTAAGGTCTTAACTATGAAGAGTTTAAAACCATACTGGGTATATCATTGACAACTACATAGTTTTTTCTAAATAATGTAATATCTTTCCGCAACATGGTATATCAGTCTTAAATCTTATATTCATCACGTATTTCTTATGATACAAGTATCACTAAACTATTAATTGTGCATTAGACACCACAAACAACATTCATTTAGGAATTGGTATACTATTTCCTAGTATCGAAAGGAAACATGAGATAAACATTTTAGTTGTACTCAATAAAATTTCTATTAGAACCATTTACTTGGAAATTAGAAGTTGTGTACATGTCATTTCTAAATTTGGAACCACCCTTTCTCAGCTACATGAAGAACACATGTAAAAGGCAATAAAGAGTTTTCTCAATACTAATTATTTGGTAATCTCAAAAAAACTAGGGTGAATGGGTTAAAGTGATATGAGAAATAGAACCATTTAAAGATAATTTTCCATCATTCACTTTACCCATATCAAGTGTAATGGTCACCTATTCATATCTTCGCTTCTCTTTCTCCTCATATGCTTCTCAGATATGAGACTATATGTAATATCATCCATGTCTGGATATATATCCACAACTCACATCAGATGTTGATGATATCATTATGAAATAACCATAATATTCATCACATATGAGTCCCCTATAAAAAGTTTACATATTCACTTCCTCAGGTGTCTTAAAAGGTATTCGGGACACCAACACCTTCAATTTCCTATATCATTGTATTGTGTAAAACCACTTGTACTACTCTTTGGAAAATATTAATGGTTAGGACATTGATTTTTTCTAATATTATCACAGTGTACGGTATTTCATTACAATTTCTAAGAAAATAAATCTAGCATATTTGTACTTTTATATTGATTACCGATTTAGATATTATTAGTTAATTAATTAAATCATAAAATATCTCCCATCATTTTATCAAACTCTTGATTCCATCTATACTAGAATCAAAATACTCTATTAGTTGAGTATTATAGTGGTAATGATCCTTTAACCTATCCTCATAGTCTATAATATTTGGCTACACCACTACTTGGAGAGTTTATAGATTGTCATAATGGTGACCAACCACATTAACTCACAGTTCTTTGATCTGTTGAGGGAAGTCCCAACTTATAAAATCATAAAATTTATTTACTCAATTCTTGCCTCTAAATTTACAGCATTCTAGATTTGGCTATTTCATTTCCTACAACACCATTCAAGTCAACCCATCATTCTCATAAGAATTTCATGACTGTAAAAGGTGCTCTCATCTTTGGATGATGAACACCTCAAACACACATTTTTGTTCAAATTCAAATGATGAAAGGTGTTTGTGACATAATATTCTTTTTTGGGTGTTTTTATTAAGTTTTTAATGAATGTAATCGATTTATATTAATCTATAAATTTTATTTTGTCTTTATCATAACTGAACATTAATTGAAAAAAAATTCATCTCATCTTTATGCATGTTTCGATTTTTTTGTGTTTCCTGTTTTCATGTAAATGTATAAAATAATAAAAAAATACGTAATGGAAATAAAATAACCAACTTGTCTTGGGAATACAATATTGGTCGATCCATTTAAACTCAATTGATAAATATTGACATAAGGGTTTTACACCTGAGTCATAGCTCGACCCATGATATTGCTCATCCATATCAATTTGGTCCACCTATCATCTAGATTTCACCTCGATTTGGCATGGTCCCTGACTTATGAAATTATCAAAATATTACAAAAATACTCACACGTAGGCGAGGGAAACATGAGAGTGAAAAAATATAGAAAACTCACTTTTGTTGGGGTGCACATACCCTTATACATATTAAATGAGAAAAAATGATAATGTGTAGACCATATTATTAAATTACATTCAACACATGAAATTAATAAATTAATTAATTAAAAAAATAAAATATACATACACATAGATAGGAAATTTCTAAAATCCATTCATTAGGTAAAATAAACGCATGATTAATTAAATTGTAATAAATTTAAGGTATGATGGAATTTAATTAAGTAAAATGAATTAATTAAATTCTAATAATTAAATTCTATTTCATTATAATATTAATTTAATTATTATTTAAAAAGTAAATTATTTAATTTAATTTAATTTAACTCTATTATTAAATTTATTTTTTAGAGGATTAAAAAATATATTTTTATACTAAAAATTAATTTAATTTATTAGTAAAATTTAATTAATTAATATAATTTATTTTTTGATTATCTGAAAATAATATGAGCTCTGAATCCCCACCCAGGCCCATTGCAGGTTGGGCCGACTCTGTGTACACCCTTTCTAGGATGGGAAGACCCCATGTAGGAGTATTCTAGGCTAGATAGACCTCCCTTAACCCATTCTGAGTTGGGATGATATGCCAAAGCCCATGTAGGGTATTACCGGGAAGGCAAAACCTCATTGGGTTCTGATCAGGTGTTGCATATGTTTGTACAAGGAATTAACTCACGTGATGGGTGATCCAAGTTAGTTCAATGAGGTTATCATCTGGAAGAGGGCGCGACGAAACAAAACCTCAGCCAATAGGGCGGCAGGACTCACTGAGAGTGGAGGTGGACAACACCGACACTGTCAGATGGAGGTATTCATGCAGATGGTTGTTGCTGGAATTCAAAACTGATAAAGAGACATGGCAAAGGGAAGGATGCCATACGAGAAAGGCCTCTTTGGATTTCTCATAGAAGGGTGGTGGACAACATTGAGCTAACAAAGGAAGAGATGGTGGTGACTTTATGATATCCAACAAATGCCGGATCTGGCTACTAATCATCTGGTTCCGTGTCAGCTAAAGGTGGAAACACCAAATAGATGAGAAGCCCCTAGATAAAGGAGGTTACAGTTCTGGTGCCATATTGTTTATCTTGCAATTCATGTAAGAGGGAATCCCACTTTGTGCTGTCAGGATAGAGGGAGGTGCACTGGTGATGTGGTCACTACTGGAGGAGGGAGATGACTAATAAAATAAGGGAAGAAGGGGAGGGTGATCTATAGGGGTTCCCTAACCTATATTTTTTCTTTTTTTGTTCAAAATTGTATCTAACTGGTGTGATAGAAGATGACCCACTACAAGACATGAAAATTTCTTTCTGGCCATCCCATTTTTATAAAAAAAAGAACTATTTTTTTTATTTTTGAAATCCACCACAAAACCTTTTTATTTTTTCCCTTAAGCATAACTAATTAGACTTTAGCTAAACATAAAAATATTTTTATTCAAATTTTCAAAAATCCTTGGAAATTGAATGGTTCTGATGGAGCATCATCTATGACCGGAATCCAACCAAAACATGGCTGAATTTCCAGGGTGACCAAAAAAGAAAATAAAAATTACAAACATGATCATATATAAATATTAGATGTTATTGAATTTTAAAAATCACAAACCGAAAATGATCCATATTAAAAATTTCATATTCGCATAACTTATCTATCAAAAATCATATCATCACGTTGTCTGTTCCATTGGGACTGAATTTAATCACTCTACTAAATTTAATGAAAAGTATTTTTTTTTCTTGAACCATAAAATTCACATGATCACTCTAATACTGGTGGAAGGTATCAACGCCCACAACATAAGTTGGTGGTTGAGAGATCTAAAATTATTTATCATCAGAGTGATATAACTTGTAGTCACTAGTAATTTGATCCCTGGTATGTTCTGAGGATCTCACACAAATTAATCATAAAAAAAAAATAAAAAATAACTTTCTCCAAAATGTAGTTTGATTGAATGTAGTTCTTCACCACTGAAAGTTTCTAAAATTATTTCAAGACAAACCCCTCTAGATTGTCAACACATTCTTCAAGAATCCACATTCTCATCATTCCTCGAATTCTTAGTTCTAGCGCGAAGCTCCTATGAAACCTTCGGCTTCACTATGATCACATCAATCATGTGCCTTTGATCTGTCAAAGGCATTCTTAGATTGATCCATTATAGTGAGAATTTCTATCTCTTTAAAGCTGGAGGAGGTAGAAGATCACATTCCATTAGCATGAAAAATAAAGAATGATTGAGCTCCCATCTCATCTTAAATTATGGGTGGTTCAAAATACCCAAAAGGTTTATCCAAATACCAAAATAAAAGGCTCTATAAATAATAAAAAAATAAAAAAATATTAATAACTAAATTGCATCAAATTTTTTTTATCACATACCTTTAATATTTTTTAAATAAATTACGTAATAAGATCAAGTTATTTAACTCAACTTGTAATTATAATTAACATACTATCTATAGAAAAGTTGGGTATCCTTTCTAGCATATGTCACCGCATACTTCTATATAATCCATCCATATCATTCCAACTCCTAAAATTACACCATTTCCCACCCCTCATACACGTGATTTCCCCCCCCCTCCACATATGCTTCCCTCTAATGGAAGCTATCATCCTCAAATCCTCCATTTTCACCAATCCCTCTCACTGTTTTCATCACCTACACCTACAGTTCCCACTATAAATTCATGAATAGTATCTATCCTTGATGTCCCACTTTCACTTCAGCAACTTCATCGTCCTCAATGACCACCTCCAGTACCTCATTTATTATTCTCTTCACCTTCAATCTACTATCGACTGACTACTCCAGTATTTATTTCTTTTGTGCTCCCCTCACTAAAGTTGGTCACCTCTCTTTTTTCTTCATCCATGAAATCACTATAATAAAGCACAACACCATATATTTCTATCTCTTTACCATGAACATACACCCTGATTCCTCTCGACAATAAACACCGTCGGAAAATCAAAATCTCTCTATTATGTAAGGGTTTTTATTTGATCATTTTTAGTTATTTTCTATTTAATTGTTTGAATACCCCCAATATTCAGTATTTTTGGCCCTAATTTCAAGTCACAACTTACTTTTTTCCAAATTAGATAGATACTTTTTTTTCAGCCCTCTATTTTTTAGTATTTTGATCTTTATTTTCATGTCACATCTTGCACTGTTCAAACTATGATGGATCAATTTTCTTAGTCTCTTACCAATTTTTATTTTCTGGTATGCTTTCTTGAGTTCGTATCCTTAAACTCCATTTACAAGTTCCATCATCTAGAGTTTTTTTATCAATTTTTTGTTGTGTTTCTTCTCTAAATTTCCTTTGTTTGGAATTTACATAGTTTATTTGATTTGGCATTTATTTTTAATACATTTTCATTTTCTAAATCCATATTTTTGTTAACCCCTTACACAAATCTGGTTGTATTCTAGGTAAATCTATTTCATAATTGATTCTTCTCACTGATTTTGGTTCTCTTTCCTTGAAAGGATGACGTTGTTCTTAATTTAAAAATTAGGTTGGTTTTAGATTTTTTATTCTATTTTGTTATTTAAATTTTTCCAACTATAATATATTTATTATAATCATTAAATTATCATGTTTAAATTTTTTTTGTAATATATTCTGTATTGTCTTTATAATTCATTTTAATTTCTATATCCATATTTACGATATCACAGCTTCAATTCAAATGGATTATTCATACTATCAAGGTGATTAAAATTTTTCTATATAATGTTTATGTGAAATTAGTTAATATTTATTGAAAATATAGTCATTCATATGTATTATTAAAATATACTTTTTTTCTTTATTGTGTTATGATTCTTGCACACTATTTTTTGAATATGAGATATCAAATCCGATCTTCTCATTGTTGCTATTAGTTTTTTTGTAAATATTTATGGTTATAAACTTTTAATTTTATATAATTTTAGGTGGTCACCTCTTACACATGCCTTATTATCCATGAACTTTCCCATGTTCACCATTGGTGTTTAGTTTTTTAACTCCTATACATCACATATCATTTTTCAAGATATTGTTGGAAGTTTTTGACCAATTTTGAAAATTGAACTTGCATATCATCCTACACATTTATTTTCATCTAATAATTTTCATCATATCTCATATCTAACATCCTTCTAAGGCATAATCATTTTTTAATAAAAACCTTCATTTTTCAAAAATGATATCATATATGACATATTTATCAAACTATGTTGGATCACATTGCTTAGTAGCCCTCCAATTTCAGTTGTATGGTACACTTTCTTGTGTTCAGATCCATAAACACCACTTCGTATTTCCATAGCCAAGGTTTTTTTGTATTGATTAATTCTCTCATTGCTTCTCTAATTTTTATTCTCTTTTTTAAAAAATTTCATTTGGAAATGGTTTATTTTATTTTTCATTTATTTTTTTATCCATTTTCTTTTTCTATCTCATCTGAATATTTATTTTCTCCTTAAACCAGTCCACCTATGTTCCAGTTAAATTAACTGCATAAGTACTTCTGTTCACCGAATCTTTTTCTCAACCTCATCTCATTTATTTCTTATATTATATGTTTCTTCTACTTCTATGACACAAATTTTGTTTCCCTGGATTCATTCTGCTTTTATGTTCAACCATTTTCCCCTCTCTCTGTTGCAGGGTCTTTATTGATAGGATTTTATAATGATTAATCACAAAAAATTTATAATTATTATTCTTTTTTTCGCCTTAAAAGTGTAAGAAAAATTGATTCAAACTATTTATTTGAATGGATGTATTTTGGAAAAATGAATTGTTAATGTTAATGTGCAGGATGCTCGAAATGTATGAAGGTTGTAGGTAATTTTTATCCAATATATGATTAGTGCTCTATTTAATAGACATTTCTGAGCCTATTCTAGTTTAAATACCCTTTCATAGTTTCATTATGAATTTAATTTATACAACATCTTTGATAAATTACACAAACCCATTTTATTTTTTATGAAATTATATTCATTTAATATTTCTTATGCATCATGTGTTATTATTTGAACCTTGTTTTAATGGTTAATCTGTTATATTGCCTAAAAGTAACACTTTTTTATCATATTCCAAGTGTTCCATCTATAATAACTAAAATTATATATTATATGAAACTCTAATTTCAAGTAAATAAAAAATATATACCATTTTATTTTGGAAAAAACTAACTATTATATTATACAAATATTTTAAGTCAAAAATTGTATTTACCTTATGTATTAACGGTTTTATGTTCTCATTCACAAAAAACCTCAGGGTATTATGTAGTTATATTGGAAGAATCATGTTCTTACAAAATTTTCACCCCTTATTCACATTAATAAAAAGGCTGACAATGTGGCATAATGTACCAAAAACTGCATCTTTCTTCATTAAATATTGGAATGAGGATCTTGTTGCTAGAGTTTGGTATCTAAAATGTGTAATAATTTTGTATTTAAAAAGTTTATAAATATATAGAAATGGAATATTTATGATTTTCATGGGATTTCTCATATTGTTATTACTTTAAAACATACTCAGGTTTGGATCCCTATCTGTCCTTGTGATATTGTAAACACTATTAATTGAAAAGATATAGGATTAAAAAAATATAGAGAGCCATGATGTCCACTTTTAATTAATGTTTTTTATGGGTTACCTTACAGTACTATGAGTACATGGAAAAATTTGTAGGCATTTCTGATGTAACTCTTCCCTCTATCCATAACACTCAGGACACAATTTCCATCTCATATCGGGTTGAAATTGGTATTACCACACATTACATAGTTTGGGGTCTTGAAGATATGTAACTTTTACTAGAACTACAGCCCTCTGGTTTCCAAGCTATTCTTTCTTGATGTCCCCTCATGTGTTGGCTAAAATCTAGACAACAGTACTTTGAAATTATTACTGTTTGTTTGACAAGTATGCTATAATTTTTTGTTAGACATATATGATAATGTTTGAGATGTTTCAAGAGAGCCTAATGTCTTATATACTTCTCCTTCCCTATTAACATCTCCAGATGGTTCTGAATACCCTCGCAACGTATGTTTTGGGGGTATCAGTTTCATACACCTAAATATATATGTGCCTAAAACTCACCAGAAAAAAGATAAGGATTCTCAATCATGTAATGAAAATAAGAACCAATTTTAGAAATCCCATAATGTTAACCATGATGATGAGGGGTGGAAAAAATGGAATATAAAAAGAATAAGAAAAATTATTAAGTTGATATGTAGGAGTCATTGAGGAATTATAAAACTCTAGTATCTATTTATTACTTCCACTTCTGGGGGATGAAAAGATAAATGACCCAAATAAATTTGTGGGGACACTTTTGGCTTCTAGGATGGGGGAAATATGTTGTAAACACAATTGTAATTCACTGAAAATAATGAACATAAGGTTAGTGTACAAATAAATTTTGATTTTTATAGTAACTTCCATAATACAAAGTTTTATTTACTATGGTTGTAGGGTTATTTATTTTTTTAAATATAAAAAAAATTTCAACAGATTACTATTAAATCTGAAACATAACAGAATTTCGAATAGGAATATAATTTTTTTTATTTTAAAATGTTTTCTATGATTGTATTTTAATGTGTTTACAATACTTTCTTTCCCATTTGTAACTTTGTTTTATTTGAGGAATTATATTATATTTTGTTTATCAATATATATTACAATATTAGAAATACTTCACATGGTAAACCAGTTTTTAGTAATGTTGATATTTAAATTTGAATGTTTCTATAATACAGTATGCTATAAAAAGCATATAGTTAGTTGGTTATGGGGTTATATATATATATATATATCTTATCAATTATATGTTAAATAAACCAATCAAAGAATTATGGGTAAAAATTTGTATCTGCTACTATGATATATTACAACCTGATATTTTCAAATATACCATGTTTTATCTACTGATGGTATTATTTATTTTTTCAACAAGTTAATTGGTTCAATAAATTTCATGTTGAATATTCATTTCAATGTGTTGTTTATTTGAATTATCCTCCTCCAGAAACTAGTGTTTAAAGACAATTATATTAATGAATGAATATTCATTTTTTAGTTTCCTTCAAATGGAATTTTAAAAAAATAGTTCACTTTATCATTTTTTTATAACTCAATTTTCATTGATTTATCAGTTTGTAAAAGTAATTTTTTGACACTATTTAATGATTTATTTCCTTGATGATTTAGAAATTTTCATTCCTATGGTAATTTATTTATTCTTTACAGTGCACAAATTGAAATTTCATAGTGTTGCTTTCTTGGACACTATATATTACAATGCTAAAAAATTCTAATCTTTGATATTTTTTCTTGTGATGTTTAATCATATCCTTCCCTTTTATTTATTTATTTTCTATTACATAATTACATTCCAACGTTAATTATCATAAATATTATAATTATAATTATTCATTTGAATCATTTTTTCATTCATGTAATTTAATTCTCCATTATGAATTCCCAATATAATTTTTTTCCATAATGATTCTTCTAAATGTTTCCAACTATTTGATACACCATCAATTTCTCATCCTATATTCCATAATTAGGTATGAATTATTTTTTGTTAAAATATGATAAATAATAATATGGATTATTAAGTATTGAAAAATAGGATTCTTTTATTGAAAATAACCATTGATTTATTGCGCGTTGTGCGAATGCACAGGAAAAGTACTAGAATTAAACAAACCTAGAAGTTAAAAATAATATTCTTTTATATAATATTTTTCCATGTACTTACTTTAATACTTGTAAATACATTTAATAAATAAATTTATCCTAATTATTCTATAATTGAATAATAATAAATTTATTTATTTATCAGTGATCAATAAACATGGACAAATCTCAGACCCTGTGGTGGGACCCACCATGTCTTATATAACTATTCACCAAAATATGGTAGATTATTGAATATGTAATTTTATATGGCCCTCTGGATCCTTAACTTGATAGTAGTGAATAGTATTCACAAACCATGTGTGAAGTCTAGAAACTCATCAAGGACCCTAAAGAGACAAGGAATTGTCATAGAAATGAAACATAACCTATTAACACATACTTTATAATGTAATATCTTTGTATTTAGATATCTCATAATTTAGTATGCACACTTGTGTCATCATCATTTTTCGATTTATTATTTATTGACCTAACTAGATAGACTTACCTCTGACTACCTTGGCCAGAGATTTATGAAGGTAATTCCATGCTGATCAACCAGGACTAAGATATTACTTCATCAACTCAAAAGTGATAAATTATATCTTGAACATTCATCAATTTTCAGAAAAAAATGATCCACCCAACAAAATATATCTCACCATGATTTCATTATCATGAGTTTTTCCTTGCATCAAAGAACCTGATAAAATGGAAGACATTGATAATGATCTCAAATTAGGAGATCAATACACATTTCTATTGTTAGGAAAAATTAGTGACAACTAAAACATGTGGTGTTCATATTGATTTGTTTTTCCACATGATATAACCTATTAGCAATCACTAATGGTTATGTTAATGAGAATAAGTATCAAATCTTTTGAGCCAGCAACACCTAATTTTGAGAAATAAAATGCGTCTAGTCGGTATGATATTTCTAGAATATAGGGTATATATATTAGATTAATGTTATTTTATCTTGAGGTTCTCATTATATTCTAGGATATTATATAATTTTTTGATAAGACAAATAATCTATGAAAGTTACCATTAAATAGGGTACACATAAATATATACACAATAATGGTAAGTCTACATCATGCACAACTCATTGGATGCATGAAATTGAAATTTAAAAGTAATATTTAGTTGGGTCTATGGAACCCACTACATTCTGCAATATGGATCCAACTATAAACATTAAATACTACCAAAAACCCCTTCTACCAACAAGATCTATAAAAAATGTGGTCCCCAAGGTTTCTAAGCAGCATCTCTGAACAATCCACACAAACTTCTCTCCTCCCAAGACCATCTTTAACCTGTGCGATATTTGTACAGACACATCATGTCATGGTGCATGACCTATATATGGGTTAATGTAAACATATTCAGTTGGATACTCAAAACCCACCAAAAACCAATGAAGAATATCATCTCAAAACTCCAGGTTTTAGGGGTGACCAAGTGGAAGGAAAGAAGGTTTCTAGATATGATCAACTACTAGAAGTATTTGGGAAAAAATAAAATCCCTATCAAATTATCTCTAACCCATGATGATACATATTTCATGATAAACTAAGTATGTTTAATTAAAAGAAAATCCCATAAATTATAACGTTGAAATTCATCCATGTGTCATATCTCATAGGAAACCTAGGAGTTCTTGCGAAGTCATAAGACTCAAAGTATCTAAACTCCACTGCTTTTCTTCAACATAACCCAGAGAAAAAAAGGAGGACCTGCTACATACTAAATTATGCATGTCATTTAAGGGGGTACAACATCATGTTTCTCATACCACTGATATAATTCCCCATAGTATAACCCCACAGTGAACCTAATCCATAAACAAGAATAGAGTTTGGTCAAGGGGGTATTGACCAAAAATATCACAATGACTTGGATATAACTTGAAGGGGAGATCACAATAAAAATGATAGAGCCCCACTCTGTCAGCCTAACTATTAGATAAATCAACATGTAGCTCTAAGAGTTTTAACTACCCAAATCCAACAACCCAATATAACATCTATAGAACCATAGTGGAAGACCACATGATCATAGTGGAATAGGACATTAGTCAATGGTGTACTGACCTCATGGATAGAGGACTCAGGACGCAAGAATGTGGGGTAGTACTTAACCATATCCATCGTCTCTAGGGTATCCACACCTTGTCAGTTCTAAGATAGTACCCACCACAAGAAAACCTAGAGAACACTACCCCCTAGTTTGTTGGGGTGTGAAGTTCCAAAGGATTGAATAACAACTAATAAGGGGGTGGAATCAATTTTCTACTTTTAATAAGATTAATTATTTTAGAAAAATAACCTATGAAACCTATTAAAGTTCATTAGTTTATCATATTTTAGTAAATAATCATGCATGAAAAACTAGGAATGTAAGTAAATACCACAATATTTACAAGGTTTGGCATCATTGTGATAACCTGCATTATTATTATAGCCATTATATTGGGTTTATGACAATTCACTATTACGGATATTTAAATAATACTTTCTCAAACACCCATTAGATGAATTATATCTCCGGATAGGAATCATTATACTAACTCTTGTCAATTCACAATGTCTTCTTACAAACGACTAAGCCACAAAATTAAAAGAGCACAAAAACTTTTGATCCTCGATACTCTATCATGAACCTCATTCTAATGGCCCTGGGTCCAATTACCTCGGTCTAACTAGATCATTATAGTGAACTCAAAATGATGGAATCATTATGATGAACTAATTAGGATGAACCCTTTTCTCAAATTTCACTTCTCAAACTCTGCTCTACTACACAGTCTGATCTT